>OY751317.1:15037927-16284322 GCA_963564615.1 Rhorus exstirpatorius | reverse complement strand
ATCCATGCACAAAGACTCGAACGTATACGCACGTACGAGGAGGGCTGGTGATAGACGAGGGACTTGAGCTGCGGAAGGCATTGTGGGTGTACAGTTTGGTCACGTAAGGCGGATTTTAATTGATACGTCCGTGAGATGCGGGTGACCACTGTACCCTGGGTCTTTCTTATGTTGACCATCCCATACCCAGACAAATTGGTATTGGTGTTCTTTGGCAAATCCCTTCGTGGTCATCAGAAGATTATGAGTCTCGGATGGTAAAAATTCATTGATATAGACGGTGCCCGAGAGTTAGGAAACGTGACATGCACTTTTGATGAGCATTTATACGGCCCTTTGCCTGCTTCGCTGAAAGAATTTTGATCAAAAAAAGAAAGCCCGGTTCGTCGGTCCTTTTTGTGGTCTGCATATACGCCTATAATCTCGAGAATCTGGTCAGGGCCAATCGGAACGTTTAAAACGGATAATAAGGCAACCACACACTCCCGGTCATCTAAGTTTGACTCCGGCAGACCTGAGAAAAGAGATTGCCGGCATGGCGAGCACACTTTAACTGTTGTGTAACTCGATCGAGAATTCGTGTATCTGTGAGACCTGGAGCGGGGAGAGAAGGGCCACTGTTCAAGCACGTCAACACGATGGGACGATGGGTTGCAATACACTCGACCAACGAGGCAGCTATCACCTCCGCGTTATCGAGTCACAAAGAAACGGAATGTAATTTTGTGAGACAGTTACGTACATTAGAGCGAAGCTCATCCATTTCCGATACTTGCGCTTTGATCGCTGCCGATATCGCTCATCACATTCTGAACTAAAGTTCAGAATGTGATGAGTGAATCTAAACAATCAAGTTTAGAATTGAAAGTTGCAAGAATACTCGAGAAAGAGGCAAACTCTGCTCGGTGATTGATGATACACACCGCATGCTTTAGAGTTTCCGGGCAACTGCCCTGACGCACTTGACGTACTTGTAGACCATTTACGGCAAACAAAACAGCCAACACCTTCCCCCGGGTGGTAATTCCAAGATCGATTTAATTCCGAGCCTACTTTTCATGCAATCACTATGGAAGCCGTCATGCGTTTTGACTAAGCATAGGTGCATAATGTCATCGGACGCGATGAATCTTGAGCAATTCCTCAAATTAATAGGCGGTATTCCGAGCCTGTTTCGACAGGTAAAAGAGATGAGAGAGAGAAAGAGAGAGAGAGAGAGTTCAATTTTCGAGTTTTGCTTCAATTTTCAACACTTGAAAATCACTTTACAAAGAAGTCCATCTCACAAAGTCTCATTGCTATAGAAATCGACTAACATCGATGAAGGTTTCTGCATTTTTTTTTGTATCTCAAGTTGTATTTTTTTTAGAACGTCCAATAAAAGCTTTCAAGAGCTTTCTCTACGGTTAGTGGTATGGTCTATAGCGGTTGACAGCCCGAAAGGTACATTACTGTGTGCACCTAAGAGAAGTGGCATGTGTATTGAACGAATTCTTTCGAATTCGAAACTTTGTTAAATCAGATTTCGAATGAAGAAGAATGTGCAGCGATTGAACGAGAAACTTTCTTGCCAATGCAGAAAAAGAAAATTAGTTTAGACGAAGGCAACGGATGATTTCGCGAGAAAAAAAAATTACTCAAGATACTTTAACATTGTTTGTGTTCATCTATTTTTTTACACCTTTTTCGTTCTTTTCTCCCATCACTTTTGATACGTTCTTCGTTCGGGTTATCAAGTTCTAAATTGAAAAAAAAGTTTTTGTCTTATCGTATCCTCGAATATTGTGAATACGTCGAAAAAAAGCGTCAAAACTTTTGTTATCTTACATCAGGGATATCATTTTGCTTTTTTATAATATTTTTTCAGGATATCCTTGCGTGAATTAATACCGGTGCACAGTTATTGTATGCAATACGAGACGGACGTAAAGCACGAACTGACGTTTTACGAGTAAAAATAGCAGTCTCATCGTAAAAAGCAGGTGCAAGACGAGCAGGGGTTGGGGGATGAAGCGTTCAAATATCAAATGGCATTTGATTGCTGCTGTCCACCGTGTTCAACCCCTCGAGATAGTCTTACTCACCGTGATCATAGACGCAGTTGATCGTTGCCTCTCATCCTCCCTCCGCAACTGTTCCTCTCGTTTCGATGGGGGAGGAGGGGGGGGGGGGAAGGAGGCATAAAACTGTGGAACAATAAGAAGACGAGCTTCGGACGTTTCCGGAGGTTGCAGCTGTCTCGCTGCATCATTCCGTTTCCATCGTTACCTTTCTTACGTTTCTTACGTTTCCTGTCTCCGTATACCTTGCGATATTTGAGCTGGGATAAACGAGGAACTTTTTTTTTGTTGAGCTTGCAACGAAAAGCTCACTCTTTGCACGATTCCATGGGAGAAAATTATCTCCCGTGAACACGAGAATAGTTTGCGAGTGAGATATTTTACACAGGATGGAAGAAAAAAAAAAACAAGAAGAAAACATTATGATGACAGGAGGGGGGAAAAATAAGGGTGTCTCGCACCTGGGCGGCTTGATTCGAGGGTTGAAACTTTACCTTAGATTTCTGGAATTTTTTCTTCTCTACCACCTCTGACACAGCGGTAGTTTGTCCTGAGAAGCGACGACGGTACAAAAGACGAAAAGAATGTTGAATAAAGAAACATTCACTAACGAAACTTCGGAGCTTGCATGGATGACATTGAGCTTGCGGGAGAAAGAAAAAGCTGAAGATGAAAAATAAAAATAATACGATGAAAAAAAAAAGACAGAAAAAAACGTCATCCAAGGGGGGGTCTCCTCCGGATTGACGACCATTGCGAAGAGGCAAACTTTTCTTCGCTAGTTTCATCCACCACTTTTATGTTCAAAAACTTTTTATCTTTAAGAGCGTGGAGGGTTAGGGAGAGGGATGAGTTGGGCGTGGATGCAGTAACGGGGGTTTCAGGAGGGAAAAGAGATTCATGGTTGGTCCACGTCCAAAAGCTCTTGAGCTTTATGAGTTTTCGACTTTTCGCAGTTTTTTTTTACACGTATAAGATGATGTCCCGTCGATATTTTACAATTTTTATGGTATTGACTTTAAAACTTTGCCGGATTAATAAGAATATTTCGTTGCACTGCTTTCGTCTGGATTAGGGAGCGTTTGGCTTTTATATATTGTATATTATACGCTCGGAACTCTCAAGCTTTTTTTTTAACTCTTTCGTTATTTTCTTAAAATGACAAGCGGGGTGTTTTAATTATTGTAAATTTTATCCTCATTTGGATTTTTTTCAGGGATGAATGGCGCGGGAAATTTTGACGTGTAAATTTAAAATGCATGGAGCTTAGAAATTTTTGAAATTTCGAACGTACGCTGCATTAAATTCATTTGTGCTTTTTAAAAGCTGATGTTCATTTAATATATTTATGTTTATTTTTATTTTTATTTAAATATGAAAAAATCGGAACCCGGAGAAAATAATTTAGATCTACGTATATCTGCATTTTGGAAAATCGTAGATTCACTTCGATCTCAATTAGATCTACTTAGATCTTCGTTAAACCTACTCGGATCTGAGTAGATAACATAACGTAACATAATACAAGTCGAGTCAGGTTGACTCGAATGTTATGTAGATCTACCGTTATATATATGAAGATCTTGGTAGATCTACGATTTTCCAAAATTTATATCTACGCACATCAAATTTGAGCTAAAAAATAATTAAGGATGTATCGGACGTACCTTCCCAACCAAAAGTGATTTTCGTCGACAATATTGCATACTTTATGATAAGATAAAAATCGTAAAAAATTCAACCACAATAAAGACGATATGAAGAGTAATTTTGAATAATAATAATGCCAAAAAGTTATCAATAAATTGTTTAAACAAAACATTGTTTAACAAATTTTTCAGGAAAGTTTTTTTTGGACACGTGAAATGAATTCGTTGATTTTTCTGACAACACATGAATTTTTAAAAAATTTTCTTATCATTTTGAAATTTCGGTTTTCGAAAATTTTTTAATTTTGAAAAATGAAGAAAAAATCGTGAATTTTGGATATGTTTTCGTAAAAACGTTGTATATTACAATTAAGAAGTTTCCAGTGCATTGAACGAATAGTTTCGTAAATACAACCTTTACAAATTTCCGAAAACCGAAATTTTAAAATGATAAGAAAATTTTAAAAGAATTCACGTATAGTCAGAATAATCAACGAATTCATTTCACTTGAAAAAAAAAAAACATTCCCTTAAAAATTTGTTAAACAATGTTTTGTTTAAACAATTTATTGATAACTTTTAGGCATTATTATTATTAAAATGTAATCTTCTTATCGTCTTTATTGTGGTTGAATTTTTTCCGATTTTTATCTTATCATGAAGTATGCAAATTGCCGACGAAAGTCACTTTTGGTTGGGAAGGTACGTCCGATACATCCTTAAGTAGATCCAAACAATTTTTTTCCTGCGTTCGAAAAATTGCCCACTCAATATAGTCCACTAAAGCGTTGCAATTTATCAGTTTTTAATGAAAAATTGGTAATTGAAGCTTTCCGAGATCTCCGATTTCAAATATATAGTGTCAAAAATGTTTTCAATTTGAGAATGGAGATTTCGATATGACTGCTCTTCAATCAAATTTGCACAGAATTTCAACAAAACCGGTGTGTGGGTTTTCGTGATTGCTGCATATCAAATTTAAAGGGGGAAAAAAAATACGAAAATAAAGAGCATGGATTGAATTGTCGGTGAAGGGAAGATCCTAAAAATTTGATATTAATAAAAATTAGTAAACGATAAAAAATGTTAACGCAAAAATAGCAGATTCGATATGGCTGCAAAAAAAAAAAAAAAAAAAAAGAAAAATGATTCGATGATCACAATTAAAATTTGTTTTGAGTTTTTTGCGGTCATTAATTTCGAATTCAAAGTAATCATCCCAAAATGTTTATTTCGAATCTTTGACGAACATGGGCCTATGGTACACGGTAACGAATTTATAATAAAAATTATTTTTTCAAGATCCATTCACACTCTTGTGCCTGGCTTCTCTGTGAGGCATTTGGTATGTAGAGCTTTTAACCCTTGGCTTGTAAATTCGTAGATGAAATACGATGGAATATATCTCGAGGAAAATTCACTTTGAGTGAAGAGAGCAGGGCTGGTGTAATTCACGTAGGTGTACATGCTTCGCTCGTTTTATAATTTCCTTTGATCTCATCCCTCTCCCTCGTCCGTTTCCCGCAACCTTCTCCTTTGCATCATCATCTGAGTGAATATTTCCCCGACGTCTAGGTTATCGTGACTGTGCACCCGGTTCACGAGAGACGCGGGGATATCCCAGTCATCTTCTCGCATTTTCCTATCCACTTTCCTTCATCCCTTTCATTCATCCCATTTGTCAGGGACAAACGTGTTTGCAACGTATACTCACGATTCATTCAATTTTGATTAGCACATATTGCTCATTCTAGTTTCGCTAACTTTCATCAAGAATTGAATCAATCGGGAATATTACTTTACCGCTCTCGTTATAGATGCTATATATCTGATAAATGCAAGGAGAGCTTGGCCTATTTAGAAATAATTATAATTAACATTCGTTCGAGTTTTAATTTGAATAAATTTTTTTTTTTTTTCGTACACCACATTCAATTTTTTCCATATTTATTTATTAATTTTCAATTTCAGCCTGAATTATTGTTAAAAATTATTAACTTATCCGTTAACAAGATGCTCAACGAATAAAACATAAAGCAATGTACCAAAATCACGTAAATTCAAGACTCCATGTCGAGTGCTCAATGGCTCAAAGTTTTTCCCGATGTCTGGCAGACTTTAATAAGCAATATCCGGCGGAGTCTTCGCGATCGAAACATTCTCTGGGATTAAGGGGAGCAGTTGGGACGGTGTTGTTGTTGTTCTTGTTGTTTTTTTTTTTATCGTCAATCTACACAGTGGAATACGTAAATAGCGAAGATATTCGAGTACGAGGGGGTTGAGTTTAATCAGGGTTGTCTCGGCGTCTTCCGGTCGACTTTTCCTTTTGCCATTTCTTTTCACTTCTCTTTGGACGCTTTTTTTCTTTCCGTGTACAAATTTCGTCCTTCTCGTTTCACGTCAGGCGTCGTTACATCTTTCACTTTTTGCAATTCCCGTTTCACCTTCATCCACTTTCGTTGGAAAATACTTGACCCGAACTCTTTTCTACTACGTTACTTTCATATATATATATATATATATATACTTGACGAAACTTACTTGATTCGGTTTTCCGTCTGTCGTGCCAGCTGCACATGAAATTTCCACGTTAAGCCTTTACCTCCAATCACGCAGTCGACCTGTTCACCCTCTAACCCTTTCAAACCCCCTATTCACCCTTCCACCCACCCCTATATAAGCCTCCGAGCATGTTGAGCTTTCTCGAAGTTTATCCAGCGAATCGGGCAATCAGACAGAGCTTGTCCTCCCGCTGTATTTGAGCGTTTGCTTCTTGAACGAGAATCGAGAATGCCAGAGGCGAAATTAAGAGAAGACGATATTCCCTCTTCGGGGTCTTCCGTCGTTTTCAGCATTAGCCGAATAGAGAATATAGCGATTGAGTCTTGAGATCGATAGGGTGCTCTGGGATGACAATAAATCGCAACGTGAGAACCGTTTTATGAAGATTTTTTTTTTTTCTTTTTTTTTTTTCAATGCAAGGAAGTAATTTTATTGAATAAATCTTACAATTTTCAACGTGCGTTAAATATTTTTGTGCAAAGTTAATTCGCTCGATTTACACTGATCGAACACGAAAAATTTGGTAACAATAGTTAAAAAAAAAAAAATGATCAAACTTTTTGTGATTAATTTATTCTTTTATTCGGATCCAAGCGAAATTAATGCTCGTGAAAAAAGTATTTGTTTTTTTATCATGATTTATGATATTCTCAAAATGACCGAGAATAGTAATAGGACAAAAGTTGGCACGACAGGGAGCCCGGAGAACAAGGACGCATCCTTGGTTTCTCAATCGGATAAGCGAGGATCGCTTCCCCGAGACATATCTCGTATCTACTTTTGAAATCTGTCGAAGAAGCGTTTTGTATCAGATTAGAGTCTGAGTCTTTATTTTTTCATTTTTTTTTTTTTTCGTTGCTATAGAACCATTGAGCCGAGTGCCAAGGTATTTTCGTCGATCGTCGGCACGAATCTGACGATGAAAAATGCTGTTTCGAGTCAGACGAAAACCGCCAGCCGCTACAAAGTAATACAGACTTTAGCGAGCAGTGGAAAAGAATTCACGAAGATCTTTGTGCAGTTATAGTCAGACAGAACGTAATTATTTTTTTTTCCTCGAGCCCACTAAACGAAGCGTTGATTTCTCAAGAATAAGTAAAATAATCTTAAGCTATTAAAAAAAAAAAAAATCAACCTTATTAATCGTAGTGACTCACAGACGAATTTCAAGTAGTCGATTACGTCAATGGCCGCCGATTATCGCAATTTTTTTTTTTCACTGCGCTAGCACGGTGGCTCGCAGGACAGACTTTCCATGACTAATTCATAGAGAAATGGGCGACCAAGTGAGTAAACATTCAAGCTGATAAACAAACTTAATTGGATAAACAAATGATCCTATGAGTGAATGACTCAGGCAATAAATTAGCAGATAAGCAATTATGTCTCGAAAAAGCAATGCAGAGTGGACACGATGAAAAAAAAAAACTTAAAAATTAAATATTTTACTGTCTACACCGCGCCGGGTTATCCAGTTAGCTGGAGGGTTGGCCAGGTTTACCCGAGCATTTGGCTACCATCCTCAGAGTAATGCGTGTAGCGTTTCAACTGTTCTGAAGTTAGAGCTGAGAGACACATTATAACTCCGGGGTGCCCAAAAGTTGGCATCAGCTTCACCGTTACGACGGTGAATAACAAACTGATGCGCACGTAAATCCATGCATGCGTGCAGGGCTATAGAGAGATATTGAGGGTGGGATGAACAGCCGGAAAGGGTATGAGTACCCACAGTGCACACGCTATTTCATCATTCAGTGTTTCGTCTTTGCACTTGTCATCTTTTCAATTGTCACTCGGAGACGTTTTGTTGAGAATAGTCGATCGACTTGAGTTGCTACACTGTAAAAAATTTGTTGTTAATATTAATAGCGCTGGGCCTGTATCGACAGCCTAGCTTGGTGTCTTTATATTGTTCCATCAATTGCGTGTTAATCCAATGCTTTGTCATGATGTACAGCGATGGCGTAAGATACTTGGAGAAAATTTAAACCAACACTGTTCCCTGTTATGAAAATCATCTACAGCATGCCGAAGAATGGCACAACACCGTGTATGTATTACTAGTTAGTCAGATAGCTGACTAACTCACGATCTAGCTGGTTAGCCAGCCACTAACTGACTTGATTAGTTAGATAACTGAATAACCAACTAACTACTTACTGACATACGTAGCTAGTTAACTGACTAAATAACTAGCTAGCTGGTAAGCTAGCTAGCTGACTTGGGTAGTCAACCGACTATAAAATTAGTTAGCTACCTACTAACTGATTTAGTTAGTTAACTGATAAACTAACCTGCTTGTTAGCTGGCCACTGACGGATTTACCTAGTTACTCAACCGACTAATTAACTAACTAGCTAGCTTGCTACTTATCGACTTAGTTGGTTAGTTAGCTGACAAAAATACTAACTAGCTAGTTGGCTAGCCACGAAAAATTTAGGCAGTTAACTGACTAATTAAGTAACTTGTTAGCTAGTCTCTAACTGACTTGATTAGTTAACTGATTGAGGAACTAGCTAGCTACTGAATGATTTATTCAGTTAGTCAACTGATTAATTAACTGACTTATTAGCTAGCCACTAACTGACCTATTCAGCTAGTTAACTAACTAACCAACTGGATTGTTAGCTAGCTATTGACTGATTTATTTAGTTTGTTAACGGACTAACTAACAGGCTTGTCAGTTATTAGATATATAAGTAACTTTCTAGCTACTCAGTTAGTCAGTCAACTGATTGATCAACCAACTAACTAATTAGCTATTCATTGGCTGACTAAATATCTGACTAGATTCAATTAATAGCTAGAAATTATGTGCAGAAAGTTCACACATAGAGTATAATGCAGTTTACATGTTATGAGGGGTACACTAGGTAGTTAAAACTCTTATAAGAGGTAAAATAGTCACTGACTCTACATGTAATTTCTCGCTGTCTAGCCAGGAAACTCTTACACGGGATGTTGAATCTTTTTATTTTCTGTAAGATTATGGGTCCAGGCTAGAAATTGTCGACCAAGCGACGGTTCACTATCAGCAAGCAAACGCCAAACGTACCGGTCGGCATGAACAAGTTGTTTAAATCTTTTCCTTTTTGATTCCTGTACATCTCTACTATACTTCAGCCACTCGTTTTCTTCACCACTGCTGTCTCTTTTACAGACTTGCAGCTTTGCGAGCACCAGGGAGCTTTTGTAAAGAAAAGATTCTGCGCTCTTGCTCGATTTTATGGATATACATATATAGCATCGGTACTTTCGCTCTCCGAGTTATCGTCATGCAGCAGCAGCAGCAGTAGCAGCAGCAGCGATAGAAAATGTCGTCCTCAGAAATATGAGGATATATCGTACTGCCCTCGAATAAAGTGGAAATTCGTCCACGAGTAATAGTTATATATATATTTTTTTTATTATTCCCAAATCCTCCGTGGAACGTAAATTATTTATTTAATATTTGTCACAATTCTTGATTTTCAATATCTCATCAAATTCCGTAATAAATAAAAATCTTTGTTCACGAATGAATATTATCATTACATTTATCAAAATCGTGATTGCAATTTATCAGGTGATTAAATTAAAAAAGAAATGAAAATTCATTTATCGTTCTTACAACCATATATCATCGGAGCATCGGCTTATCGATTAATTAATTTTCCTTTCAGCCGTTAAATTGTGGGTAATTACATAACGAGTGTAATTAAATGGTTACAAGGGTCTATTAAAATCAATCGAATTCACCCTAAGCGAACTTGCGTGTCAATGAAATTCATGCTATAAGTCATTAAGTATCATGAGTCTGATCAAATAATAAATTATCCGTTTCTTGAGTCAGTGAGCGTAATCAATTTTTAATGAAAGATAAAATTTAACTAAACTACAAAAAAAAAAAGAACACTCGCATTTTATTTTTCTACGAGATTATATTTCGTACATGGCGCATTCTCTCGTCCTGCATTGCCTTTCAATTACGTTCTATTGTTCCCAAACATGGTACCGGAACTTTTGTGGATGGAAGGAAGTAACGTTTTATCTCTTCTTATTTTGGCCGTCTTTTCATTCCTACGTTGGTGAGTGAAAGACTGGAAATGTATTGAGTACATCAACGACAGATCTGTCCTAACAGGTACATACATGCACAGACAAAAGTACATTCATAATCACCCTGACACTTGAGCTTGCGCTCACAGTTTTACTCATCCTTGCTCTCGGCTCAGCTTCAGATCCTATCCACAACGAACGCTACTCATCACTCAGAAACTTGGGCGTCCGTGCTCTGATCCGTTCAAATGAGTCAAAGCACGCACGTGTAGCACGCATCGTGAGGATGGCGAACATACCAAAAACGGCAAGTACGGCAAGTACGGCAAGCATGGCAAGCACAGTAAGCATGGCAAGCATGGCAAGTATGGCAAGCATGGCAAGCATGACAAGCATGGCAAGCACGGCGAGCATGGCAAGTACGATAAGCACGGAAAACATGGTAAGTACCGCAAGCACGGCAAGCATGGAAAATATAGTAAGACAGCAAGTATGGCAAGCACGGCAAGCGTAGTGAGCACGGCAAGCACGGCGAGCACGGCGAGCACGACAAGCGTAGCGAGCATGGCAAGCATGGCGAGAAAGTCAGGCACAGTAAACACAGCAAACATAATTTTACAAATAAAAATTGATCTATTTATGCAAATGCATCATTTTTCTAACTCTTCCCATATCGAATACTTGGCAAGTATAGCACAGGTAAAAGAACTATGTAAGCTCGCGCGCTAAGTCGTAAATAATAGTCTCAACATCATTAAAGTCCAACCTCGATTCTACGGAGTTCGATTTTGTGGACAACCCCCACTTTTCTACCCTTTCCTGCTGGTGGTGTCCAGTACCGTAGTAGAAATCTTTTCGTCGCGGGAACCATTAGAGGCACTTTTTAGGTTAGGTTGTACGTTTCAACTGTGATAGCGAAAAATGGAAAGGGCGACACCACCATATGATACGATACTGGGAATAGAGCCGTGATTGGCCTAACGCGTTCTAGGGGCTCTGCGTTTACGTGGCCTCGATTCTGTGGACTTCCGGTCCTGAAGTGTCCATAGGATCGAGGTCCGACTGTATAATTGATTGCAATTGACGAATGAGCAAGCTATTCATTACAGCCCTAAAGCATGTAAATGGGAAATACCTACAGTTGCTTTTACCCTAATATTACATTAGTTTGCGAAACACGCGCAACGCATGATCGTTAAACCCGAATAAAAAATATTTATATTCACCAAAATGTGCCCTGATGAGGCCATCCAGCACTTTTCACATACTTCCGTTTTCACTCACCCCGGGACTTGAATTTGAGTACATTGAAACTCTGAAAAACTTGTACCTCAATTCAATTGCGCAAGAAGTACGTCAGAAGTTTGTGCACATACGTCAATTGTGAAGTACGTGCGAAATTCATGTCGCACAAACTTTTCAGGTAATTTTCCTGCACTTTATTGACGTATAACTTTTCACATACAACTTTTCACGCACAAACTTTTCAGGTAATTTTCCTGCACTTTATTGACGATTCGAAATTTAGAAGCGACCTGTCAAACAAACGTTTCACGTACTTTACGAGTAGTGATAGGTATTTTTCACGTACTAGTCCCGTATTACACGACGAGCGAGACGGACACAAACTTAATTTTCAAGGCTTGCAGTGTACGAAACTCGTAGTATGTGAACAGTATCGGATCGTATCATGTGCCAAACAAAATATCGATGACGAACTGAAATATAACGTACTTTATTTTCTTTCTACACGGATTCTTGTAAGGGATGAAGAGTCAAAGGGGCTATAGGTGGACATATTACGCGTGAGGATCGCAGCGTAACGAAACCCGAAACATTGGCGTTGGGTGTCGACTGTCGACGTTAATCATGCATTGTTGGCACGAGTATTCGCGATATCATTATGTCGAATCGCCCTCCGGTAAGCCGCAATTGCGAGCTGTTAATTCCTTCTCGCCAAGCTCGCCAAGCTATCCTTTTGCCTATACCACGAAAGCTTGCCTGGATACATCGAGATCTATGCAACATTGAGGAATCCCCATTTGCATCGAATGCGTAACTCGACCATAGCGTATGTGGTTCATGGGTGAGCACTTCAGCTTTCGCCCGCCCTCGCTGCAATGCCTAAATACATCATGGGAAAATATACAACGAGATTGAGATATTGCACCGGGAGTTTGGGTCATATACCAGGGGGTGCATAATCGGAAAACCAATTATCAAAGAACAAAGAAAATAGAGCATGAAAAAATTACTAGGATAGAACCCAAACTGCCATAGAGTTTCGATAAAAGTCATTTCAATGAGGGACGAAAAATGGTCAGTATGCGGCTTTTTTTGGTACCCAACTATACTCGCCATTGGGGTTACGTCATGGCAAATGCGATTTCATCGAGTAAAGAAGTTGCGTACGTCGTATTGTTTACCCAATATGTGTCTAATTTTTTGAAAATATATCGAAAATAAAATGTCATAGTCCAAATTTTCACCAACCCCGCTGTATAATGAATAATGCATGGGTAATCTGTGTGTTATAAATTTTTTTATGTATTCCAACGAATTCACAGTGTGCCCTAATGTCCGTAAAATACAAGCTATCGAGCCAAAACTTTCTGCACCAATGCATCGGTGAACGAGAATATTCTGTGCGGAATTCAACGAGAACTGAGGGAGAGAATTAAGGTTTTTATTAGTGTTTTGAATTTTTTTGAAAAATCGTAGCTCGCAAAGGATGGTGCAAGTTGAAACACAAAAATTTGTTCCTCGCAGTTTTTTCACTCTTTACAAAGTGTAGGGGAAGCAAAAACTTCGAAAGTCAATGCTCACAGAGAGAACTTTTTGAATCTACGAGTTTTTATTTATGCTTGCACGATTAACAGAAGGAAAATTTGGTACGTGAAAAATTATAGGGCTTGTCGCGCCTGTATTCGTGAATTCAGGTATATTTCATTGATCTGGATGATACGTATTACAAGTACACACATTTTGTATATTGGAAAAAGGGACTCATGTGTCTGTCGAATGCGCGAATGCATTTTAAATCAGCGACACGAACCGAAAAACGTCTCGTGCATTTTTTTTTTTTCATCGTTTCTTTCACCACCCCCGTCACCATCTCTCTCTCGCTTGCTTCCTCCGCGATAAGACCCCCGACTCCAAGATATGTCTGGCGTGCCCGGAATTCGATGATTCCGAATGGAAACGCTGCGCGTGGCTGACATACGTGCCTCATCTCTTTTTTTCCCCTCTTCTATCTCTCCACATCTATACGTACTTTTTTTTTCATCGTCTGTATTTTCATCTATCCCGGAGGGTGTCATCCCTTGACTCTGGAATTTACCACCCCAATCGCTTTATTTCGCGTTCCTTATACTATTTTTCAACGTTACAAGATTATTGTAAAATAAGAAAATCTCAGCATAGATTAATTATTATTGTTCATTCATTCGAATAGTACAAGGATGCTGTAATAAAATAATTATTTTTTCATTCACAGGAGAAGATTTTGGACAAACTATTATTATTTATTAATTTTTTTCGTGTGCATGACAAAAAAAAAATATACATCAGAGCTGGGCAAAAGTACCTGAAACTATTTCAAATACAAAGTACAAAGTACTGTAAGTACTTGAAGTAATCGTGTATTTCAAGTACCAAGTACCGTAAATACTTGAAGTACCAAGTACTTTAAGTACTGAGTACTTGAAGTACTAAATATTTGAAGTACTTGAGGTATCAAGTACTCGAAATACGTCAAGTATCAAATATCAAATACTTTTCAAGTTTTCAGGTATACATCTCGTAAGTTCTAGTACTCATATTTGATTTCTTACGTACTCAATGTCGAGTTTTACTTGCACACCCCCTCTGGGGGGGGGGGGTCTTACAAGGGTGGCGATTTCGTACTTCCGACCATCTACCGCCTGCTCCGACCATTGTTATCACCACCTACTCCTCCTCGCGATCATACGTCTGCAGCCGCATCGCTCTAATATTTTTACCCTGTATCGCATTCGCCGAGGACGGAGGAAAACTGCAGAAAACCTTCCGCCGATACAGGTCAGAGTCTCCCTAGTTCCCCCCTGGTGGCCGCGCGAGTAAACTCAAGCGCGGTCTCCATAAGAGCCCTAAGCGAGCCCCTTTCTTTACTGCGATTCAGTGGGTAAGTCAGTGCGCGGCTAAACGACCTCCTTCCGAGCGATAAGGACCGCTGCGGAAGGGCCTCCAGAGCCACACGCCGACCACCCACCCATCCCAGTAAGGTGTTTTTAGGCCTTTGTTTTCGTGGGATCCGAACCACCGGGATTGCAGATTAAACACATAGAATAAATTCCATTGGTGTCGGCCGTGGGGCTCGAACCCGGGTCCGCTGCGTGCGAACCCAGAGCCTCACCCACTGAGCCACTGCTCTCCCCTTTTCTTACGTACTCTTTAAATTCATTTGATTTTCATTCGAGTACACGTTTTGCATCAAAATATAAACACTTGAAGTACCAAGTACTTCAAGTGATAGTTTCAAGTGATAGTTACTTCAAGTACTGAGTACTTGAAGTACTAAGAATTTGAAGTACTTGCGGTATCAATTACTCGAAATACGTTCAGTATCAAGTATCAAATACTTTTCAAGTTTTCAGGTATACATCTCGTAAGTCATAGTACTTATATTTGATTTCTTACGTACTCTTTAAACTCATTTTATTTTAATTCGAGTACGCGTTTTGTATCAAAACACATTTTCACATTGTGCAATTCATTCAGGTGAAGCAGATGGGAACGGAAATGTTTAAACAAAGAATTAGAAATAATTTTAAAAAATAGCATTGACGATTGTGATTAAGATTTATTTAGCTTCAAGTTTGTAAAAGAAAAAAATAACGGATATAATTCCGGGTTGTTAAAAACGGAGCCATACGTTGACAATGACACCGTAACTACTGTAGCCTTTGAACGATCATTCCTTACAATGTTTTAACCAAAGGTGGCTCAGAACGTTCCTTAATTATATATTCAAAGGCGTTATACATGAAACCATTAGCAAGACGTATTTAAAAGCACTTAGTATTTATTACTTGGTATTTGAAAAAGTACTTGAAGTACATGAAAGTACTTGAAAATTTAAGTACAAATACCTAAAGTACAGGTCGAGTACTTGGAAATTTGAGTAGAATACTTGAGATACTTTTAAAATACTTTTTACTTCAAGTACTGTACTTCCAGTACATCGCAAGTACCGGGTACTTAAAGTACTGCCCAGCTCTGATATATATACTTATAGGAGACGCTTTTTTTTTCATTACGATTCCTTTTTTCGAGATTTTAATTGCAGTATGTTCAGAAAATGTTAAAAAATCAAAACCGCACAATGAGGAAAAATATCCGAATTTTTTGCAACAAAACGTCTGGAAGCAAACAAAACTTTTGAAACATAAATATTTATTTGTTTATTTCTTCAACGTTATCTTTCATTCGAGACTTTCCTTGTTTTCGTTTCCCCGTGTATTCTGTCTTTTTCTCACGTATCACAGAATAGAGAAGAAATCCTCGAGGATTTTGCTTTCCGGCCACGCGGCACGAGCAGCACATATTGTACGCGAAACGAGGTTGAATCCAAATGTCGTGGATAAATGTGCACCTCCGAGGCTCACGGGAATACGTGAGCGTTAGTAACCACTTTGATACTGCATGTTTTTCGTTCTTAGACTTTGAGATGCGAGATCGTCTATGCCGCTACTGGATTCTTCCCCTAGACACTGTCTCATCTCTTCTTTCATTCCGTTTAATCGTTTATCTAATTTTTTTTTTACAAAACAATAATGATAATGATAATAAAAATAAATAAATAAATAATCATAACAATAAATAATAATCTCTCCTCGGGTTCACTAATAATGAACTCTTTAACAATAAATAGTGATTTTTTTTTGCAAATAACTACGGTATAATCGAATTCTCTTTTATCGTTTGGGCATAGTATTTTTTTTTAATTTATAACTTTTAATTTGCTTATTAGACGTTTATAGTTTTGCCTAATTTGATCATTATCAAAGTAAATTTTCCACGTTTTTTTTATTCGCATCAAGGAGTTATTTTGATAAATATATTTTTTAAATAAAAAATTTTAATCACCGATTGATATTTTTATTATTCCTGTATCGAAAATCTCCTCATGAAGTACACGTACGCAGTTAAAATATTCGTACTCTGGTCCGTGTTTCATTAATCGTCTGATAATGATAAGGAATATGAGGAATGATAAGGAAGATTCAAGGAATGATCAGCAGACATGCGGTTACGAATCTTCATTATTCATTCTCAATTAATTATTTCTCCTCGCTCCATTTTCATGTCTACCTATTCTTCGTTACAAACGTCTGATAACAATAAGGGAGGTTTTTACTGATTTTATAATTGTTCATTTTCCATTCATCATTTGTAAACGTTAACAATTATGAAAGTTTCAACATTTTCTTGAGCCTGGATCATCGAAACATAATTTTCAAAAATTTGAAAAAATATTTTCCCCGTTCCATGTTCAGTACAGGGGTGAGAATAAGCGTTGAACCCATTGAAGCATACATTTTTCCTTACATGACATGAAAATTGAGACTCAGGGGTTTTTGGGGTCGCTAATTATGAATCCGCGGTTAAATTTTCTAATCACAAGATGGCGGATTCAATATGGTGACGTGATCCCAAAAAAAAAAATGCTGGTCGAGTGTAAAATCGGTATAAAAAATGGAGACAAATGACCACCACGTCCTCGTTCGTGGCTCTGGATTTGACTGACAGCGGTACTTTCTGGAGAAAATTGGGGATTCCGTTTCCTGAATCATATGCAGTATGTTTCTGACAAACTTGCCTCGGGTCGACCATCATTTCTCAGGTCTACGTCCGTTTTGTCAAATGGAATTCGCAATTAGTGACTCCCGAAATATCCATTTACCGAGTTTACACTGGATCAGAATTGTTTTATGGATTCGAGCCACCATATCGGATCCGACATCTTGTATTTTGGAATTGTAACTAAGGATTCGTAATCAGCGACCCCGATAACCTCCACATATACATTTTCATGAGATCTGCATCGTTTTTCGAATGCGAGTCCACAATATTGGATTCGCTATCATTTGAATTTCGCGAATTTGACCGAGAATTTATCATCAGTGACTCAAAAAACTCTTGGACTTTGGTGTTGAAACTCTGAGAACTTTCGGAGATAATGAATTTTCTCCAGAAAAATTGCCATTTTTCAACGTTTATTTATTTGTATAAACAAAATCATCCATGACCTCGAAATATTGCGCATCAATTCTTATTCTTGAATATATAACTGATGCCAGGACACAAAAAAAAGTTCGAAAATTGAGTGAAAGCCAATCAGTCAGGGAATGGTTATGGAAAAAGTGGCACTTCGCGATGCCACCGTGCTGCAAAGGGTTAAAAAAAAGGGTAAACAATTAATTTCCAGAAGCGCGTGCTCTGAGATTATTTCACGAGGCTTTTCCAACAAAAAAGCTTTTATATATCACGAATCGGCTTCATGAAATTGATGCAACGAAAAATGGGGATGAAAAAAAAAAATATTATTTTGCACTTAAGGAGGGGAATAGCATACGAGAGTGCGCGTACGAGCTCAAATCTTTAGCTTCAACGAGTTTTTCTTATCCCGAGCTTTGAAGAATATCACTGTCGAGCACGTTTTCATCCCTCATTCCACTTCAACCCCCAGTCCTTACGTTATTTATATTCAGTGGGCTGAAACTATTTTTTTTTTTTTTTTACTTTGCGTTTAAAATTGGATTCGTCGCCAAGAGTTGCAGAAAGCACGATCTTTTTCATTTCCATTCTCCAACCAACCTTCTCTCGCTATCAAGCCCTTCTCGATGTTTATTCAACTGGGAAAGAAATTATTTTTCTCTCCCAAACCATCTTGGCACATACACACGGGGGTAGCATAATATCGCTAGAATATTTGCAGAATCGCCAACGGCACTTGGCTGTTGTCACAGTTTCATATTTCCCACATGCATTTCCGAAGGAATTTCACCCTTTATTAAAAAAAAAAAAAATCCGAGCAACGAAAATCTTGTTATGATAGCTGAATAGAATAAACTTATATGAATTTTTATTTTATGAAAAAAAAATCTGGAATATTCGTGCCAGAGTATTTTTAATATAATGTCAAACTTTTCACGTTTTGCGAGCTCGAGATCCAGGGGTCTCTCACATTTCACATTTTTCCTCTATCGTCCTTCCATAGAAAGTCTTCGTGTAATTATTTTACTAACCAGAAATCGTTTGTCAATATGTGAGAGATCGCTGTAACGTAGGAGGTAATTTTTCAATTGCGATATCTATAATGAACGAAAACATTATACAACTAAAAATAAATGTGAATTCTGGGGGAAGCTTTTTTGATGTGAAAAAAATTGTGAGAGACCAATGAGCAAGTTGAACTTTTAATCTTTTTTTGCTTCCTCATTGGGGAAGCTTTGTTTTCATGAAAAAAATTGATTTTTTGATGTCAGTGTATTCAAAATGTGCCAAAATGTCGAGAAAACGCATTTAGAAAAAAAGTCTGTATGTATGCGTGGGTGGCGTGAGTGAGTGTGTGTGTGTGTGTGTGTGTGTGTGCGTGTGTGTGTATTTTTGTGCAGAGAAGCCTTAGAAAAATTGAAATGGCAATATCTTTTGAACAGCTTGAGCTACCATACTGAAACTTTGCACCCAACTGTAAGATGAGACCCCTCTTATTTCCTTGAATTTTTGAAAAAATTCATAATGGGTGTTTGATTTTATGCGATTTTGAATGTTTTCAAAAATGTCTGTGATTGCTTTAACTTTGATAAATTTACGGTTATTCACCTAAAACTGTATATTAATATCGGCTGGGGGATAAGCATATTTGGTATTGAATTTCGCAAGAATCGTTTAAGGGGTTTGGATTTTATAAAATTATAAAATTTCCGAAAAATGTCTGCATTGTGTCTGACTTTCGTAAAGTTGAGCTTATTGAGCCAAAAATTTTTATATGAATACGCTGTGGGACAAAGATATTTTATTTTGAATTTGAAAATAATTGCCTAAGGGGTTCGGATTTCATAAAATTTCTAAAAATTTCTGTGATCACTGAAACTTTTGTAAATTTCAGGTTTTTACATTTTGAATGTATATGGGAAATTATATGATTGCTCTGACTTTCGTAACTTTTAGAATTTTCCTGCAGTTATATTACTTGAAAATATGAAATTATTTTCAAGTACCCGTAAAATCTTTGAATTATTAAAATCGTATTCGAAAAAAAGCGTACAATTAGAAACCTGTACATTGCTCCTCATTATTTTATCTCGACCACAAAGCTTCCTCTATAAGAAAGCCAAAACTGAAAACCCAACTTCTTCATTGAGAGAGAGAGAGAGAGAGAGAGAGAGAGAGAGAGAGAGAGAGAGAGAGAGAGAGAGAGAGAGAGAGAGAGAGAGAGAGAGAGAGAGAGAGAAGAAGAACGCATTTTTATTACACCAGGGTGAGCACCCCAAAGTATAAATGACAATATCGAAGAGTGATATAAACTTACAATACTTACGAAATTCAAAAGCAAGGAAGTGAGTAATATAACGCACGTAAAGTGAGTAATGATAGTTATTATACAATAAAGATAGAGCGAGTAAAGATAATGATAAATAAATTATGGTTGAGTTCAATTAAAGTGAGAACCGAGATGAGACGGAAACGAGTTGCGATCGGAGAGAGAGAGAGAGAGAGCTTTATGGTCGAGATAAAATAATGAAAAATCAATGTGCATGTTTATAATTTGCACGCTTTTTTCGTATTAAATTCGATTTTTTCGCTCAAAAGTCCAAAATTTTCTGAATTTTAGAAAAAATGTTTAATACTATATCTACATTCGTATGAAAGAGATCCAACGCTCAAAATTTGACGAAACTACACAGACAGACAATCTTGACGACTTTTGATAATTCAAAAATTCAGAAAATCACAACGTCTATTTCCATTTTCGTCAAATTTAAAAACCTTTATTTTATTTTATGGAGAAATTTTAGATATGATAGATTAAAATTAGTTCGAGTTGAAACATCATTAAGGGGTTTTTTGAAAAAGCTTACAATCTCATAAAATCTTAATCCCCTAAGTTCCTAAATTCAAAGTGAACAACCTTTGGACTATGGCTCTATTTATGTAGATAGTTTTCGTTGAATAGCTGACAAATTGTTTCAGTGCAACAAGAATTGAAGGATACAAAGCCTATTGAAATACCATTGAGGATGCTATTGTTTGTCGTTAGGGTAAAATGAATGATATTATTTTAGATTTTGCAATAAGTTGTTATTTATACATTGCATCTGATGCATACTGAAAATTCAGTAGTACTTTTTCAATGGCAATGTCAAATTTCGGCAAAGCTTTTAACACAGGATAGCATGCTATTTTTAGCAAGTGGAAAATTCAAAAAATTTTCCAGATTAAAAAAAAATATTTGACATCACTCAATCGAGTCCTTGGACGAGCAAGTCGAAGTCTCGATTGACGTAGCAATATTAGGAGATCGACTGCTTCATCCAAGGACTCTACAAATTTAATAAAATTACAAGGAAGTAATGTTAACGTTCCTATTTGTTTTGCTAATTAATGGAATTCATTATACGTAGGATTCATGCATGCTGGATAAGTGGGAACGAAGAAAATGTCGAATTCACATAATTTTTTTTTTTTTTTATGATGAGGAATTGTAATAATTTTTCCGTAACACGTGCACGGAAAGTAGGTCTTTTTTGTCTTCATTTCGGAACGGAAAATAAGTCTTTTTGAGCGAGGATTCAATTCGTTAATTTTTTTGTCCCCGGACAAAAAAATGAACGAATTGAATCCTAACTCAAAAATAATTTTTTTCTGCTCCGAAATGGGACAAAAAAGAACCACTTTTCGTGCACTCGTTACAAAAAGTATAGTATGCAGCGCGGACAGATTGACAGTATTTTTTGACTCGGGTGAAGTTGGCTGCACTTGGCTTCGACTCGGGCTTCACCCTCGCCTTCGTCTCGTGCAGCCAACTTCACCCTGGTCAAAAATTACTGTCGTTTCGTTCTTGCAGTACAATGTACTATTTTCTTGTCATTTATATTCGAGAACAGAAAATTTCATGACGTCTCAGTACGAATTTATTTTCATTGCATTCATAGTAGAGTTTGAAGCGTTTGAAGATTCACTCGTCAGTGTATACATGTCCCATATACAGCGAGGCTAAAATCGATTAAAGTTACGAAAGTTTCGGACGAGAGCTAGCGACGGTAGATCGCGTAAAAGTTTTTCGTTTGTCGAGAAACGAGATACACGAGTCGTTTTTCGTAATTCGTTTATGAACAGGATAACTCGTTTTCGTGTAAAGTGTCAACTTCGAATCAGCGGACGTAGAGCAAGACAAACGAAAAAAATTGATAATTATATTCAAACTATTTTATTCAATAAAGTTTGTAAAAATTGTAAAAAAAAAAATCAACGTTGAAAAGAGAGATTGAGAATATTGAATAAATTTGTGCGAATTTTTTATATTCTTAGGTATCGAGCAACCCAATTTCTCATGATATCTCGGTAATAAGTTATAGGGGCTGTCCTTGACCTTGAATTGAAAAATATTCCATTTCACGAGTGTTAATTATGAATATTCTCGAATTTCAATGGGCCCTGTTCAATTGAAGAAAAAAAAAAACGATTTTTTAATACTTTCAAACAAATTATTTTCCAGTCACGGTTTTTTTTTCGATTTTTTTTCGAAATTTTTTGATTTTGCGTTTTTTAATTTACAAAGGTTAATACCCACGTTTTTCACTGCATCATCGCAGGTATTTGAATAAGATGAAAAATGCCGGGATATAAAGCTCTGGTGAACGCGATGTGAGAGCGCTCGACAGCCACATAAAATTGTTTTTCCATTCTGTCGTTTCTCTCAGTCGCCATTTTTCCATTCCCTCTGTAAACTCACCGATCACGGACCTTTTCTGTATTTTCCCTTCGTCTCAGCATCGTTCGAGAGATTTTAATATCGAAGCTCGGTTTCCCGTTCCCCCCTTTGCACTCTCGTTCGTTTTTATCCCCTCGGCAAACTTCTCTCTGGCACCTTGCGAATTGCAATAGCGTGTACTCTCGAGGCTTCGGATTCTCGCTTCGTTTCGAGAAAAACGTGCGTATCGTAGAAAAAAAAAAAAAAAAAAATCGTGTGAATTAAAAATTGCACTTCGCTTCCTCATAATGTTTTCATATTTTCGAATTTTTCTCTAGGATTAAGTATAACTTTCTCAATTGTGGCTCTCTCGTAGAGAAAAATTTGTAAGGGCGTTCTAATTAAGAGGAAGCGATGTTCAAGTTTCAATTTGCACGATGTTCTTTTTTTTCGATCCCTCATTTCATTAAATTTTGTTTTGTCAATTTTTATTAAATATTTTTATTTCTCATTATTAGATCTAAAATATTTTTAAGCTTTTAATTGTGTATTGATAATATATCCGATTACTCAGAGCATAATAGTGTTTTTTTATCAAAACAAAAATATATTTTTTTTTTTTTTACAAAATTCAAAGTTTTGCAATGTCTCAACCGTTCGATCGATTCTATGGGTAAACCTAAAACCAAGTATGTTTGATCACTTGATCATTTATGTGAAAATTTTCGGCTCAACGATTTGAAAATTTGGGAAAACAATAGAAATGTGGCTCTTTTTTTCGAAAAAATTGAAATTTTCGGAAAATTCAAAACTTCATAAAACCTTCGTAGAACCTTTGATTTCCGATTTAATTGATTTGCGTATCAAATTTTAGCCCGATATCTCAAATATTGCGGACGTTAGAGCAATCAAGTGATTTAATCGAGAATTTCCAAGTCCTATAAAATCTGAACCCCTTAAGTTTTTTTTCACGAAATTTACAGTAAAAGCTATGTAGAAAATTTGGAGCATGATTTCTGGAGTCGTTCGAGGGATATAAAAAATTGAATCTTCAAGATCGATCACATACACACGTACACAAACACAAATACCTAAAGATATTTTTTCTGAATATAATTTTTGATTTTTTTTGAAGATTTCAGACACTACAGCATGAAAATATCAGGAATTTTTTTTTCCTGAAAATAACACTTTCTCCATGGAGAAGCGAAAGCTCGATTTTTCACGCTTACATTGCTACTATTGTGGGGGAGAATTATGGGATCAAACGAACTTACCTGTAAGTGAAGTTCGATCTTAATTGTATGAAGCGCCTCTTCCGAAGAGATCAGCATGTAGTGCCCCTACTATGCACCGATGTCGCCACAATCTTTATAGTTCAAATGTTTTCGTTCCAGTCCTGCTCCATATATATTCTGGTACGCAACTCATTTATTCAAAGTGCTGCCGTAACCATCAGGGTTTCTATTATATATATAATTAGAAAAATGGGAGAACCTGTTGGGTGGGACTGATCTCTTCGGAAGAGGCGCTTCATACAATTAAGATCGAACTTCACTTACAGGTAAGTTCGTTTGATCCCATAATTGTATTTCGCGCCTCTTCCTCGAGATCAGCATGTAGTTATTTAAAGTTCGTTACGGCAGATATTCAATGACTCAGAAATTCGATATTCTTATATATTTATAACATCTTTTCAAACGTGTTATACAATTCTTCTATCCAAAATCGCTTTCGCAAACATGCCTTTACTCGTTGCAATACGACGGTCGTAGAACCTAGCGAAGGTACTCGAACGTTCTGTCCAGCCTGCGGCTTTTCTAATAGCGTCTATATTGACCCCACTCTTTTTGGCGGACGAAGTGGATGCATGACGAGTGCTGTAAGCATCAAATGCGTCTGTATCTACCCCGCTTTCCATAAGGGTCTTTTTTATCCATCTACTCAAGGTCTGGGTCGATACACCCTTGTGCGGTTTTTTCAGAGCTACAAACAGTCGAGTTTCCTTCCCTCGTAAATCTTTCGTCTCATTTAAATACGTTCCTAGCGCCGATGCTGCGCAAATGCATTTATTTTCATTGTAAAAAGGGATGCTCAAAATTGGCTGTGCTTTATTTATTTTCGAAGTCTTTAACCGCGCCGGAATTTTAATTTCGATCAACCCCGTCGATTTTTCTATATTTCGAATATCGATTGACGCGAGCGTCTGCATACGCTGTGCTGTGACTAATGCCAATAATGTAACTAGCTTGAGGGTAAGTCTTTCTAAGGAAATTTCTTCGTTTGGTCCCCATTGCGCAACGTGGTTAAGGACAAGTTGCGGATCCCACGTTGATTCGTATTTGGGCTTCGGCGGTCTGAGATTTGCGATGTCTGAGTAAACGTGTGACGTGATCGGCACAAAGAAGAAGAATGAGTTGCGTACCGGAATATATATGGAGCAGGACCGGAACGAAAACATTTGAACTATAAAGATTGTGGCGACATCGGTGCATAGTAGGGGCACTACATGCTGATCTCGAGGAAGAGGCGCGAAATACAATCGAAATATTATCAACATTCTAAAAAATTCAGTTTCGTTCTCTCTTCGTGCGTGCATTAAAACAAATAATTAAAATTTCTCAAAATGTTAATTATGAAATACGAAAGGCCTTTAGCTGGTACCCAGGCAACACAGTTTCGTAACAAATACATTTCAATTATGTTACACTCGGTTCCTTAAATGTAACAAGTATGTCGTATGTAACGTGAATGTGGCAGTCCAGACACTCTAAAATGTCCGCCACATATGAAGCTACAGTTACGTAACAATCGCGTTGAATGGCTGCATGCCAGTTACGTTGCTGATGCATAAATTTTACAGAACAGAGAAGTCACAATGTTACATTGAGGATACGTAGCAATCATGCATCACTCCGAAATCGGAATTACATGGCCTCCATGTCGCTAGGATGTTTCAGGTACCCCGAGTCGAAATTTCAGCCCTCCTTAAAACCTTTTTTAAGCCTCCAATTTTCTCCGAGAGTTGATCAAATTTTGGGAGTATGGAGGGTCAAAAGAGAAAAAAAATATAACAAGAAAAAAAAACTTATATTTCGATGTTTACCAGTTACACAATTTCTGCTTGAGCCGGGATTCGAACCGCCTACCTACAAGTTTCCTACCTAATGTTTGCTTACTAACCCGGGACGCTACCTATTGCGCTATGACTACCATTGAAGTTGGTTTCATCAAATTCTGACACCAGGCTGAAAGGCTGAAGTGACGTGAATACCGGTGATACCGGTGTATCTTGAAAAAATTTATATCCTTATATAAATATTTTTATGGTCCTGTGTTATTAGAATAATTTCGTTCCGTTTTCTCTTTTTGGGGCAGAAATGGTGAAAAAAAAAAGAATTATATACTTATATGTGCGCCTTCATAGTGATATCGTTCCCCGATCAAGAGGTTACGTTAGTGTATTTCGAAATAAATACTGATTAAACAGCTATTAAATAGTGTTTAGAGTATGAATAATTTTCTTTTGAAAATTGTGTTTTTTTCCACGGTATAACATTTTTTTTTATCAAAAACGAAAAGTCGTCAAATTAATATTGTGTTTTTTTCCCCGTATCGCTCCCCGATCAAGAGGTTATGTTAGTGTATTTCGAAAGAAATACTGATTGAACAGCTATTAAATAGTGTTTAGAGTATATGAATGAAAGAGAATTGTGTTTTTTCCCACGATATAGCATTTTTTTTTATCAAAAACGAAAATTTGTCAAATCAATATTATGTTTTTTTTCACAATTCATCATTTTTTGTCGAAAAATAAAAATCGTCTAATTAATACGAAATACTGATTAAACAGCTATCAAATAGTGTTGAGAGTATATCAATAGAAGAGAATTGTTTTTTTTATACGATTCATCATTTTTTCGTTAAAACAAAATAAATTGTGAAATTCTGTAGTATTGTTTTTTCCACGATTCAGCATTTTTTTAAATCAAAATACCTATTTACGACTTTTTTTTCAACACCTTGTGATTTGAATTTTGACATACCAACTTTTGGCACATGTTTTAGATTATTCATTTTTTAGTATTTTTTCGATCCCAATCGGACTGATAGTTTTCACATTTGAAACTTGGCAGGGTAAATTTTACCCGTGAGTGACCAATAAGTTATTCTACAGAGATGTGACCACAAAGGGTTAAAAGTGACAGCATGTAAACATAACCTCGAACATAATCCTGCTGCCCGCAAGTTCCTATAAGTGAAGCATACAGCATTATGCTCACGTGTCGTGTGTTTTATTTATGATTTTAATACCAATTTCAAATTATACGTATATTAGGTAAGTTGATATCTTTTTTATTCAAGCCCAGAGTCGTCAGCTTAACTATTATGACTCGGTCAAAGGAGTGAATTTGTATAAAAATAACGAAAAATTTAAGAAACCGAAAATCTCGACAAGAATAAGTTTTATTGTAAGTGATAATTTAGATAATTATGCTTCCGTGCTGTCATATTTGAGGAAGGCACACGAATAGTTACGCTGCAACATGGATACGATGGATTACGGTTACAGCATGCATACGTTATGTTAGTTACACGTCACACTTCAATCCGAAAATATTATGTAAAGTATATATCACACTGCTCCATACACGTTATGTTATACTGCTCCATACACGTTATGTTGCACTGCTCCATACACGTTATATTACACTGCTCCATACACGTTATGTTACACTGCTCCATACACGTTACGTATATGTTACACTGCTCCATACACGTTACGTATATGTTACACTGCTCCATACACGTTACATATATGTTACACTGCTCCATACACGTTACGTATATGTTACACTGCTCCATACACGTTACGTTAAGTATATGTTGCACTGCTCCATACACGTTACGTACAAATGGTTCCGTATCGCTTACATCATTTCTATGGACAGCATTATCACAGTGACACCATAGCATATACTTTACGTAACAAGCTTACATGGCTGTGACAAGTTATCGTTACATGGAGGTTACGTTTCAGAGACGTTAGTTCCATCTTTATTACGTAACGATTACGTTCACAGATGAACGTATTAGGATCATCACAGTATAGACGTCACATTTATGTTAAAAGATTAAATTGTTACCTGGGTATTCTCATCTCATTTTTTTAAATTTTCTTTTTCCTCTCATCTTCTAATTCTACCCTTATTTTTTTATCCCTATTGTTTGGAAATTGCGGGTCGTAGACTGCCCTATTTTTTTTTTTTTTTTTAAATTGAAACCGATCATTTACTCGCCAATTATTTTTCTCTCATCTTTCTTACTTTTTTTCGCTTTTCTCACAGACAACCATCTTCTTGAAATGGGGGTTACCGCCAACTAAGGTTTGAAAGGCCTGGATCATATCGGATCTGACTATAAATCGAATTAGCTTTTTCATTTATTAAATTTTTAGCCTCCCTGATGGCAATAATTTTCATTTCATTCTCGCAAGTAGATAACCCCCTGAGTTGGTCAGACACAGGTCTGCTTGCAGCGAAAGAGAGATCTTTGCACTTGTATACGACGAATCGATGAAGAACGAGGTAATTTTTTTTGCGTCAATGAAGATCTCAACGAGCTATTCTTTCGAAGCTTTTCTGTTCGTATCATTGTTAGTGGGGGTTTCGACTGAAGCTCTCAAGATGTACGGATATTACGAGACGGGATTGAATCAGAATTTCCGATCCACATCTCGTTTGACCTACGTTTTCGTTTCGATTAATTTCGTATATTTTACATGAATTTGTAACTATTGTTATTATCGTTGCATTGACATTTTAGTAGATGTTATTTTTGTAATCAGTTATTAATGTTTTTTTATGCAATATTTATTCTTCATTATTTATTATTTACATTGTTGATATGAATTTTATCAAAATTTCCTTGAACACTCATTATGGATTGCTAACTTTAGCCCAAATTCATTTTCTATTTATACAAACCTTCGGTGTATCTCCTCGAGTTTGCAAAAAAAAGCTTCGCTCTCGTGTTTCATTTCTCGTGTTTCTTCCGATTCATTTGTCTTTGATACAACTCATTTCTTTGCTTGTCCCACTACTTTCTTATCTCTTAAAAAAGAGGAGTTGAATGGAAAAAAAAAATCGAGAACTATCCATCCGTTCCATTTACGTTTCCCTCGTCTCGTTCTCGTTTCTCTCTCTCTCTCTCTCTCTCTCTTCTCACACACACACACACACACACACACAGAAAGCACGAACGCTCAGTGCATTACTACCCGTGGGTCATACATATTTAAGGTACAGGCTGCAGAACTCCTGAGCTGGATAACTAAGCCCATTCTTTTTCCTAACTCCCTTCTTTCTCCTACTCTATCCCCGATATTCGATCTTGAAAGACTCAACATAAGATTTTGCTTTATATTCGCGACCAGGCAATATAGGTGGGGAGTATTCTTGTTCACGAGGTTCTTTCAACCTTCCTTGCAGCCTTATTCTTTCTTTCGGAAGCTTCAGCGCCAGGTGCTGTGCTTGAGGAACCCTCAAACGTCTGGCCATCATTTTCCTTCATCCCTTTCTCTCTTTCATTCTACAGACTCGGATAATGCACAGTCACGACCCTGTACATTTATTAAATTCTTTCCATTCAATCTTTCACACCATCCTTGAGGTTTGTTTTGATTAAAAAAATATTAGTTCACCTCAACATGGATGTATTTTCTTATGTATTTATCTTAATACCATCTAACGTCGTCGCATCATCATCATTAATTAAATCGTCGTTATCGTGTCATAATTAAAATTTGCGTAAAAAATAGTCGTTATGGTGCTTAGTATTTTTTTTTTGTTTTTTTTTTCTTGAGCTTCGGTCTCCAAAGTCCAATATAATGTAAATTGACGTAATTTTTATTTTCATTTTGAAAAAAATCTCAGTTCGTTAATTTTGATCGTTATAAGTCAATAGTTGCTAATTAAATGAGAGTTTTTGAGCTAGATGCCCGCGAGCTCACTGAAATCAAAGGATTTTTCTGACTGCTATAAGCCTCGGACCACTTCTATGTTGGTCCTCTTGCCGCAGACAATCCTTGTATCTTCAATTTGTAATCAAGCGAGTCTTGTCCGGATTCTACTTGTGAACTGTGGACCGAGTGATGGACTGGCTCTCCTCGTATACCCTCGAGACGTGTACTGTAGAAAATGAGGACACCCACGGCTGGAAACCACAGACTTGGTACTCATAAATAAAACAGGAGTCTCGTGACCGCTTTGATTCTGAATCGAGAGAATTCTATTCTGCTACGAGAGTGCTGTTTCTTCGATAAAAAGCGGAGCTTTGCTTCCCTAGTCATTTAAGATTTTAAATCTTTTTTGACTGTTGTAAATGTGTTTTGACTGTTGACTGTTGACTGTTGGCCTCCTTTATTTTTTATTTTTCAGGCAGTTTTTCCAAATTTTTGATAATAAAACTACTGGATCTCAGTAATTTTACCATCGCCATTACGAAATAACTTTAATAATGATAATTTATGAAAATTATTAGTATAACCAGTAACGTAAGTGGTCGGTCTAATTCGATTTCGTGCTGAAACTTCCGAAAAAAATGTTCACTTCATTTAATAAACGATGACCACTGAGCCGTTTTTTTTTGTAGGTCGGTTATACATATCCATGTAGATTATATGAGATCGAGAGTAAAGCTGAAGGTGTCCGATTAAGTGAAGTATATAATATATTAATTTCTTCTTTTTTCTATGCTCCAAACAGCCTTTGACATGAGAATAAAAATATAAGACCTATTGCATTACAAAGTTCAGTGAAAAACAAATTCTTTTTTATACCAACAATTTTTTTTCACCAGATTCACTCGATCCAAGTTATATGCGAATTACGAAAAAAAGCTTCATCTCCTAGAAGGATTTATTTGAAAATCTTAAAAAAATAGGCTACTTTCAAGTTTTACTAAAGTGTCGCCAATTATGAACGATATCTGAGAGGGTCTGACAAAAGTGAGCTAACTGATGGAGAATGCATCATGCAAAGCTTCCGCGTCGTTTATCTATCAGAGAATAACACATCGTGAATGTATTTTTTATCTATATCGGATCTTATATCTTGGGTGTATCTCAAAATATGTTCAAGATGAAGAATTTTTTATTGCTTTCATATTCGATGTATCTATATCTAAAACTGAAAACCCAATTTTTTTTTTATGTGTCAAGCACACCATTGAGTTACGTGGTGGCTTAAGGATGTATTGGACGTACCTTCCCAACCAAAAGTGACTTTCGTCGATAATATTGCATACATTATGATAAGATAAAAATCGGAAAAAATTCACCCACAATAAAGACGATAAGAAGATTAATTTTGAATAATAATAATGCCAAAAAGTTATCAATAAATTATTTAAACAAAACATTGATTAAAAAATTATTAGGGAATGTTTTTTTTTGTCACGTGAAATGAATTTGGTGATTTTTATGACTACGCATGAATTTTTTAAAAATTTTCTTACCATTTTGAAATTTCGGTTTTCGAAAATTTTTTAATTTTGAAAAATGAAGGGAAAATCGTGAATTTTGGATATGTTATCGTGGAAATGTTATATATCACAATTAAGAAGTTTCCGGGACATTGAACGAATAGTTTCGTAAATACAACCTTTACAAATTTCCGAAAACCGAAATTTCAAAATAGTAAGAAAATTTTCAAAAAATTCATGTGTAGTCAGAAAAATCAACGAATTGATTTCACATGACAAAAAAAAACATACCCTAAAAATTTGTTGAACAATGTTTTGGTCAAACAATTTATTAACATCTTTTGGGAATTATTATTATTAAAAATTAATCTTCTTATCGTCTTTATTGTGGTTGAATTTTTTTCGATTTTTATCTTATCATGAAGTATGCAATATTGTCGACGAAAGTCACTTTTGGTTGGGAATACATCCTTAATATTTTCTCAATCTTTTCTCAAAAATATTTTTTCATCTATGAGCCAGGGAGCTTCGGTATTTTTTTTCCACCGCACAACACTGCAGTGGCGCAATTAAATGAAAAGGAGAATTGAACGAGCCAAGGCAATCTGCAGTTTGCAACTTTGCCGAAGTCGTTTCCGCGCGGTGGGGTACGGGAGAGAAGGTTGAGAGTTCCACTTTGCGGACTGGAGCATCGCTACAGTTGGATGAGCTTATGTTAGTTCCATATGGACATCGGGGATCCTGGCATCGCTGCATTCTGCGGCTGCATTTTTGGCATTGGCCGAAAATCCATTGGTAATTCATAAATTTAAACTTCTCCGGAGCTTTGATCCTGGTTGAAATTCATCAATGTGAAAGGAAAGTTTGGTTTCAATGTATGAAAATGAAAATAACAACTTTCAAAAAAATTCATGTAGAGTGGGAGATCCAGTAATCCACATATCGTGCCAGTCATTGACAGCATGTAGACACTTATTATCTGTATTAGGGTGTGTCAAAAATGGACTCTTTTTTTTCTTCGCTCCTACCACTCAAAACTTTAGGTTTTGACATTAAAGAGGCCCTCGTCCAAGGAGGGCGCTATAGCTTGAAGTTTAGAGGTCTCTCAATGAGGATTTAGGTTTCCCATTTACTTAACACGTAAAAAATATTTTTTTTTCGTTCAAAATGATATCAGGCAACCAAAAAATTGGCGATGCTTGTGTTTCTTGGCTCATTTAAAAGCATGACTCATCCCCTAAACGATGATATAGGTCGTTTTTCGACTTATCTTGTTCCAATTTTTTTACGCCACTTTTCGATCTGAATAGTCACTTTTTCAAGCTTACAAAGTCTCCAAGGTATCAATGAGTCCAAAATGAATTGCTACAAGTATTGATTGTTGATTCTAATATAAATAATCAACAATGAATACTTGTAGCAATTCATTTTGGACTCATTGATATGTTGGAAACTTTGTAAACTTGAAAAAGTGACTATTGTGGTCGAAAAATGGCGTAAAAAAAATTGGAACAAGGTAAGTCGAAAAACGACCTATCATCGTTTAGGGGATAAGTCATGCTTTCAAATAAGCCAAGAAACACAGACATCGCCAATTTTTTGGTTGCCTGACATCATTTTGAACGAAAAACAATTTTTTTTTACGTGTTAATTAGATGGGAAACCTAAATCCTCGTTGAGTGACCTCTAAACTTCAAGCTACAGCACCCTCCTTGAACTAAAGTTTTGAGTGGTAGGAGCGAAGAGAAAAAAAAAGTCCATTTTCGACGCACCCTAATTTGTATACTATATTTGTGCGTCTCTCTCTTACCGGTCCGATGTCGATTACTATGGATCATTCACCCTAATCGCAAGTATAACTGTTGAGTAGGTTTTTTTTTAATGTCGTTGACACGATTGAGAAAAAAAACACTTTTCACTATTAAATTATCGTCACACCTGATGAGCCAAAGTTGATAAGATGTAATTTCAACTTACAGAACTTGAATGACGATTACTCAAATCACTTAATGTACGGAGAAAAAACGATAATTTACGGATGAACATTCAAATAAATTCACAAACTCCAAGGTTACTCATCGAAGATTTTTTCACATTTTTTGTATTGAATATTTTAAGTTTTTTTTTTTATCAGGCATGTATAATGAATTTCAGTAATAATAGGCGACCATGCAAAATATAATTAACACATTAGATACGTGGGATTTTTAAATTAAAAAAAAACATTTTTGTTGGACGAATTTTTTTTATATTCAAATTTGTATATATTCAAAAATATTTATGAAATACGCCTAGACAGGATTCATCGTGCTATTACCTCGCTACTGGTAGTCCTGTCGGTGTTAGCTAGTGTAGACCCATGAAAAAGTTAAATATTAAAATAAAAAAAATATCGAAACATTTCCCCACGAGTTCCTTACTGAATCGTCAGTACATTTGTTCTTCAACGAGCTTTAAGCATTTTTAATTGAGAAACTGTTAAGAGCTTTCACGGTCGCTTGAGTTATGTCGTATTAATTTGGAAAACGTCAGGGCGAGATGAGATCGATGACAAGGCGGAGGCACGAAGCGACGTAAACGAGACACGAAAGACACGAGAGAGAGTTGTATATTCTCCTTGACGTAATTTTACCAGCTATCCATAGAATTCGATTAGGCAGGTACTAAATTAGCTCTTTAACAGTGTTAAAAGGGAGTGCAAGCGTCTCTTGGGAGCCTTCTCTCAAGATTGAAAAGCAATAATTAGTTACGAACGAGAGAAGAGAGCGTTGCCATTGGAAGTGTAGCGAGATGACAAGGAAGCAGAGAAAGAGATAGGAAGCGAGAGAGAGAGAGAGAGAGAGAGAGAGAGAGAGAAAGGGAAGCGATGAAAATTACGACAAGGGATACATTATGACGGCAAATTAACATGATTAACCTGCCCTGAGTCAAACTGAACTCCTAGCCATAGGAAAACTTGGGGTAGCATATGCCCTGACAGAAGAGTTTTCCAAAATATTCATCCGCATAATATTAAAGTATATGACCACTAGACACTATTATATAAACACTCGCAGACAGTCACATAGCTGCTCAAGGGCACCTCTTGTACAAACAGGCCTTCTCTCATTTATGCACAAACACAGACACCCTTATGTATTGCTATATGCTGTATTATTTTTTATTGTGCGATTTAAGGGGTGACATACATTTGTAATAGTTGAAAAATCACATTTTTAAAAACCGACATATGTTGAAAGTATATTATCCTATGAATGTTCTGTGAAAATTTCAAGCTGATCAGATCAAAATTCACAGAGTTATAGAGGCTGTTGTGTTGGAGCCCGTCGGAACGCTCGGATCGTCTTTCGCGCGGGTATACACACGGGAAAAATTTTTCTGTGAATTCTAGTCATGTTTCCATCATGTTTTACAGTTTTGTTAATAGAGAATGCCTCTCGGGAGGAAAACTTCGGAAATTCTTTAGAATTTTAAATAAAAAGGACTAAGTGATAGAATGAATTTTTACAGTTTAAAAGTGTAAATAGAGTTTACCACTGTGACAAACTGTACAAATTGTGAAATCAATTATAATATAAAATAGCGCATCTTTTTGGGTTTAATGTTTGAGAAATTGCAAAGTGAACTGTAAAAAATAAAAGTTTAGAAGATTTTGAAAAGCGCGGGTCGAATTAGCATAATAAATGTAGTTTATTATCTATCAATTAGCAATTAAATCGATGAACGAATTTAAAACTGCTGTTCCATTATCTTTGAAAATACTATGAATTTTGCAAAAAAAAAAAAAAATCGTCATTGACCGGGATTTGAACCCGCGGTCCTCCGCAGTAAACGAATTCAACTCTTTCGAACCTTAAATAATCATTAAAAAAAAAAAATTAAAGATTTGGAGATTTTTTTTTACGAGTGTTTCTGGCTTGGTGGTCCGGACTTTTTTCCCTCGAAATTAATTTTGAGCCTACCTAAGATTTTACCTGAGACCTACCTAACGACCTACCTAACGACCGACACTATACCACTACGCTATTGATTTTATGAACGCTTATTGATCCTTATGAATTTATTGTTTGCTTCGTATTTTCCATACACATTTTAAAACTGTAATTTTTCCATTATTTCACAGTTGAATTCGACGAAAGCGTGCTACAATTTTTCTTTATTTCAATTTCTGTTTTTCATAGAGAATTTAGTATTTTTTGTTATGTCTTACATTCGTAAAAATACTCTCTCTTGGGCCACCCTGTATACAGTTCATTTTAATGCGTCAGTTTTAAAATTTTTCTTGTACAAATCTATTGGTTTTTCATTTTATCTATAGCAAAATTCATTGCGAGCATTTTAAATTTTTACAGTGTCACTTTTTTGAAGTGGAAATAGTTGTTTTTACAGTTTAAACCAACAAATATGGTTATACAGATAGTACAGAAGTATATTCCGCACATTACTTTTTGATCAAAACACTGTAAAGAGATTAATTTACTGTGCTAAACTGCATTTTTTCTCTTCATCGTTGTATTTTTTAAATTTCAGTTATTATTTTTTGAAATGTCTTTTGTTCCGTGCAGCGGCAGCTGCGTTAGGGTCAACGCTCCCCCTTTTTCCGTACCTCTGATCGTATTTTGGAGATTTCATATTGTATGCATGTTTGTGTGAGTTCATACTAACGGACCTCGTGTATGCGGCTTTACTTAGAATAACACCGTGAGCTACAACCAGCTCATCTGAAAAATCAGCCCTAAAATCATTCCGAGTTGCGATTTATAATTCCGATTTTCTAAAAAAAAAGTTGCAAAAATGCATCTTTTTCGGCCGAACAAGTGTACATAACCACTTAATCGATTTGGTCACCACCAACGAACATTAATCCCCGCATCTCCACGATACGATAAGGCTTTTTTTTATATGCAGACAAGCACATACGAGACTTGTGAATTAAAAAAAAAAATTTGCAGCCTCAGCTCATAGAGTTTCCGTAGAGAAATGAAAATGTATTTCATCAATTTATTCGTGGCGCAGTTAAAAACATTTTTTTTTTTTTCTGAAATAACAATTGGAATGTTCTGAGTTTGTGAGTTCGTGGGTCAATAAACTTGCGCCCTCTGTTCGGCCTAAGCTCAGCCTAAGATTTTGCCTGAAGGGAGGGTAAAATTTAGGTAGATTTTAGGTTAGTAGGTTTATTTTATTTAGATTAGTAAATTTAGAATTACTTAGGTTAGAAGAATTATTTAGGTTAGAAAATTTAGGTTAGTAGAGTGAAATTTAGGTTGAAAGGAAGTTAAGATTAAGGATAAATTAAGGATGAAGTTCAGGCTAAATGAAGGGTGGAATTCAAGATTTTTAGTATAGAATGCCAGGCGCAACATATTGAACCTCAGGTGCCTCTCAAAATATCACATCGCAATAAAAACTTCCCCCGGGACACTTCCAACAAAGCTCTTGTGTTGCGAGACTCCGGTGAGTCACCGGAAAGCTTTTCTCTTATTCGAGTCGCTCCTGCCAGTGGAAAAAATTAGATTATTCCTCGAGCTTGCGAAAAGCTTCCTAAATTGTTTGTTCACCCTACATACCGAAAGAAAACACTGCAAGCTCGAACTATCGCACACATTGCAAAGCCGATTAGCGTTCGAGGATTGAGAGGTCGTCTGGCCAAATTGAGGTAAGCTCAACGCTTGTTAAACTCACGATTGAATTGACTTTTCATATCCCTTCTCCGCCGCGGAATTCATCGCTGAGTTTGAAAATGCACCTGGAAAAGAGAATCCTACCTCATTAAGCGTTCGTTGCCAAAAACGTAGAACTTCAATCGCCATCCCTTTCATCGCTGCGTTCCCCAACCCCAATTCAACCCTCAGTCACGAATGAAGTCACATTATTCCCTGAAGAGCGCCTGCACGAAGAGAATAGCTTAGCTTTAGCTTCAACCCTCTCTACTAACGCTCCCCCTCCCCCCACCCGAGAAACATGGCTAATCATCAAGGGGATGATAACATTATCTCGGCAGCCGTTGAAACTTTTGGAAACACAGGTGGGAGCTTTCGCCAACGTTATACGAGTTATTCTCATTTCTCATTATTTATACGTGGAAAACGACCCTGCATTGAGCCCTCAAAGTAAAAACGTCGCATCTCCTATCGTTCACACACGTTTGATGATCTGGGATCTGCCATTCTGACTTTCAATAGTCGTTATATGTACGTGGGTGATGTGTACACGGTGCAAAAACCGAGCATGTACCGACGAGGTTTCATAATTATGGATATTCATTATTCAGTCAGAAAACGTTGCCTGTACAGAGCCACGGCAGAAACGAAACGTGATCCATGATGGTTAACGTAATGCGAGCAATGTTTACACTCGTATACACTTGCTTATATTTTCTCGACTTGCTCAAACACTGGAAATTTTTTTTCACCATTTTTGATATTCCGTTGAGTCTGTTGCTTGATTAACAATAGCATGGTTTTTGGTCTGACGATAAAAATAAAGACTCAGAGAGAGAATGTTGCGAACAATTGGTTTTGTTTGTTTCTTAAAAGTTTGCATGGATAACATTTTAAACAGTGTTTTTTTACGATAGGTAAATTTATGAGAGACGTTTTTTTTGTGTCAGAGTCTCACTCTTCGAGTGTTCGAGATTAAACTTCAACGTTGAAATAATGAAAAATGCGAACGTATTCAATTCTATCCTCCAATCGTATCGTCTAAGCCCTGCACCCTTGTCTGGAAGCCCGAAAAGTTGATGTTCGTTGCGAAGCGTTAGAATGGAAGATGTTTAAAAGTATTTTTTTGATCATATAATTAATCGATTCACGCTGATATTCAAACAACAGACTTGTTAATGAAGGATCAGGAGACAGAGAAGTTCAGAAAGTAAAGTGACAGTCAGTGAAGGCCGAGATAACAGAACGATTGGCTAAAAGAAGGGTGGAATTCAAGATTTTTAGTATGGAACGCCAGGCGCAACATATTCAACCTCGGGTGCCTGTCAAAATGTCACACCGCGACAAAACCTTCCCCAGGGACATTCTCAACCAAGCTCTTGGGTTGCCAATCTCCGGTGAGCCAACGGAAAGCTTTTCTCTTATTCGAGTCGCGCTCCTGCCAGTAAAAAAAACGTAGATTATTCTCAGCCCAAGATAACAGAACAATTGAGCGTACGAATTATTATTTGTTGCATTGGGTACAATCAAGATCGCTGCGTATGTCGTTGTCTGCATAAACAACGATGTGGCATAAGCGATGCTATGAATTATGGATGAGTTGAGCATATTAATTGGCAATCAAATCATCGTGTCTGGAGCGGGGAGAACGAACGAGAGGCGTGTGCAGGCTGCCGACTAACGTGCTTCAATGTCAACGGAACACGGCAGAATTGGATGCACACAAAAACAAAAAAAAACAAAAGTCACTGGAATGTCATGTTGCGAGCTGTCATAGCGAGCTAGCATATATTATGAGGATTTTGTTTACTCGACTGTGACCTTGACGAGTGGAGACCGCTCGGATTGACCCCGAGAAGGTCGGGGTCAAGCAACGAGTAGTGTAAATAGACTTAAATGACTGAATACGAATTTCCAGTTATCAAATCGTAGGAAAACTCTGTTGACCTTTGAACATAGTTTCTGACGAGCTATACTTAAAAACGGACGTTCAAGAGCTGTCGCAATAATTTTCATAAAAGTAAAAATAAATGTGCTCAACAAGATTCCCCCACAAGGTGTAAAAAATCTATAAATGTTTGAGCCATTTACAAAAATGAAGTTAGCTCACCGAAGTACGTGCTCACACTTTTACCGAATGATTTACTTTCAATCGGCAATGCATTTACAGAGTTCACTAAAAGCACTTGAATGAGATTTGCTCGTTGCTGAACGAACCAGGGCTTATCCATAACGTAAAAGTAGTTTGAGTCCAGCGTGAAAGGGGATAGATGGCTAGGGGGATCTTATTTTCTGCGGATCGGTTGTCGAATAGGCAGCTTACGAGCGAAAGATTCTCGTCCCAAGATCTCGAGAGTCTTGTGTGTGCAAGTAGAAGAACTTTGTACATTCTTTTTAAGGTGATTCCACCAAGCTTCAATACAAGTTTTCACCTCGATTTATCCGATTTAGTTTGAACTTCGTGAGGTGCCAGTTCCATTAGCAGTGAAACTACTCAAATTAAAATGTTTTTTTTTTTCAAATTTGATCCACCTTTTACGTTCCACACGTTCATCACATTATCGAGCTATGAAAAACATTCTTTTGAAATGACTTTGGATCACGAAATTTTACTCAGCTTCAATGGCATGAAAGAAAATAATTTTTGGTAACCAAAATACGATAAAGTATTCAAATACGATTGATTGACATCGAAGATTAAAAAATGTTTTTTGAGTCAATTATCTCATCGCTTGGAGTCCAGTATGAGCTGCTGTACTCATCTGTACCAGTATTAGGGCTAAGTTGTATCGAAATATCCCACTAGGACTGCGCTTACTATCTCCGGGCATCAGATCGACGCCAAGCTGGAGGGGTTAGCGATTTTCGTGATCTTCGTCATCTTTTACAAGTCACATGAACTTCACTTTTATGGACTACTATAGGAAATGCGTTAGCCTCAGCTCTGCGCTCGTTACTCCTATTCCAGGACGGTATCGAGCAGTGTGACCTAGGAGAGGTTGGTTAACAAGGGGTGACTTAGGTGGAAGGAACACACAATGATGGGATTTTGATTCATTGCTTTTTGTATGGAAGAATATTCGGTGTCAGACTTTTTATGAATAAATAAATGAATGTATGAATAAGTAGAAAAATAATTGTATATGCAAATAAATACATAAATAATAAATATGTAAATGGATAAATAAATAAATTGATAAGTTAATGAAATTGCATTGTATGTATGTATGTATATTCGTACATATTAGTAGTGGAATTTGCATTCGAATTTATGAGATGGTAGATACGATGTGGATTCTGCAGGGAACAATATAAATCGACACTATGGGGAATTTAAGTAATTTTCTTACTCCAATATTGGCGAGAGTTAAACAATGCCAATGCACGTGTCGTGGATACACAGAAAATCGATCCTCCCTCTCCCTCTTCCGGTTGCTATTACAGCGGAGCATTCCACCGTCGCCTTTATTCTCATATACCTTCGAAATCAACCCCTTAATGCCCTCGCACCACTCACGTCCTCTGCCATCCTAGCTTTGTTAATTTACCGCTGCTCGAGAGGAACCGAGATAAGCCCGAGGGAGTGATGGTATATATACATTATATATACGCTAGAAAATGCAACCCTTCATTCTATCTATTTTCATCTCTCGTAGGAGCATCAGTCAAGAGAGGGTACGTTTGATAATTACCCAAGCAAACGACGCGTTTGTCTTTGCAGATTTACATTAAATTTATTAATTATTCCAGCTGAGCGAAAAGAAAATATAACGTCGAAGCTCGTGCTCGATCGAATGTGGTTTTTTGTTTGTTTGTTATTGTAGCCTTTGAGAGACCCTTTGGTGCTTTACTGAAAGCTTCGATTGATCAATAATAGTCAGTGAATCGATGAATTTCAACAGTCGACTCTTAGGTGTTCTACATTTATGATCCTAAAAATGAATATGCAGTAGGAGCGGAATGGCATTTTCCGACGATTTGAAATCTCCAAATTTTTGTATTTCAGAAATGTGAAAGAGAATGACAATTTTTTTTACATTTTTACGCCACGATCTCAGACCACATTATGGGTCAGAAATTTTTTCATCTTTTATAATTTCACGCATGAATTTAGCACGCATATCATCATTATAGATATTTAATTTATATTATATCGTGTCTCACAATATTCTTCCTACGCACATTCTAACCTCGAAAATAATTTCCCACATTTTCAAATGTTGTGTTCCGCCTTTTATCGTTCCCGTTTTCAGGCCAAGTTAGTAAATCGATACGTCAGTTCGCAGATAGTTGAATCTTTTTTGCCGAAACTCGATTCATCCAGCCTAGGCTCTTAGAGGTCGAGGAGTGATCGAAAATGTCCTTGATGTTGGATACAGAAGTGGAAAAGTAAGTAAGTGAGAGAGAGAGAGAGAGAGAGAGAGAGAGAGAGAGAGAGAGAGAGAGAGAGAGAGAGAGAGAGAGAGAGAGAGAGAGAGAGAGAGAGAGAGAGAGAGAGTGAGAGAGGGAATAGGGAGAAGGGGGGGGGGGCAATAAGTAAGAGCAGTTGCTCAGGTGCAGAGGCAATCTTGGCACTACGGTACTACGTCTTGCGTCCACGACCTACCCTCTATCCGGTGCAGTCACAACCACCACCAAGAAGACCATCCTCGAAGAGAAACCAGAAGGGAGATCTTCCAGATACGAGGGTGGGTATATGAGAAAGGCCAGCTTGGAAGGATCCAGTACCAGAAGCCAACCGCTTCCTAACCCTTTCACCCGATAGTCACACCAACAGTAACACCAGTGCCCGTACCAGTTTCCACTTTAGCGTGGCAACTTGTACAGTACTGTTGGAAACTAGTCCAAAACTTGGATTAGTTTGCCACAAGGCACGTAGGAATGCGAACGTTGCAGATGGGAAAATACGAGTGGGGATGAATGCGAAGCGAAACCGTGCAAAGACCCGCGTGTCTCGATACCCGTAACGATTGTGGAATTGCTTTCTCGAGCTAGTCGATCGAATCATTTGATTCCTGCCATCATTCGCTCCAGTCTATGTTGACGTCATCCGTAGATTAGACACGTTACACGTCTAAATGTCGCAAGCGAAAATGACACGTCAAGATAACATTTAAAAAAAAAAAAATGAAACTGTACACATTATTGACAAATAAAAGATGAAAAATCTAAACAATGTTAATATTAATATTATATATTGTAGAATTGAAATATTATAATGTCATATTATTGATTCAATATTGTATTAATATTATGTGTATTCTATTATTTATATTAATATTAATATTAACAATGTAAATGGCGATGAAAGATCTTTTATTGATAAATTAAAGTCATAGTGTGCAGCTTTAAAGTATTTGTTGTTTGGTCTCATGTTATTTTTGATTCGCGTGCTATTGTTTGTGTGTTATTTTTGACAACAAAAACATTTACCGGTGATATTTAGACGTGCTAAATATCAGCGAGCGAAAGCTCGAGAGAAAGCACAGTATTTTTTTTTATCCTTGACCCCAACTAGAACCTCTTCCGTCGAGCGGTTCGTGCTACACATTTTTTTTTTCGCTCATTTTGAGCATGCAAATGTAATTCTCAAGCTCGATGTACTCGCCAAGAAGTGGTTCAAGCTTCAACCTCAGGCAAGCTCAGCTTTGCAACATGGATACTGTCGAAACATTGTGGAACAACTGCAAAAACTCACGCAGAACTGGGAAATGTAACGTGATTCCTCGCACCAATGCGAATTGCGGACACGTGAGAAAACCTCCATGAAAATCGTGCTCTTTCTCGTTACCGGAGCAAGCTCGAGAGCTTTTTATTGCACTCGAGAACATTTTCGAGAGCATATCCGGGGTGCAATGACTGATTGGAACTGTTGATGCACTATTAAGGTAGTACTCGCACAAGCTTAACGATTAGATAAAAATCTGAATTTTTTATATGGTGTAGCAGAAGTGTATAAGATAATGCCTATAAAATTTCAAAGTGGGTCACCGACTCTTTACGCGAGTAATTAATTCGTAAAATCCACATATTTATCCCACACCATATCCGAATTCTGGGCTGACGCAACTTTGAATCAGAAATTCGTATATTTCATGATTAGATACGATCAATATTAAAACTGATAAATGTTCAGAAAACTATCACGATTACATACATTCCATAAAAAAATGGGGGTTGCGGAACCTTTTGACATAAAATTATCGATTTTAAGGAAATTTTTTGCGTGCGTCAGATTATGAGCGGTCCGACTCTCTCTTGTTTTATGCGTGCTCCTCGCTCGCCGCGCTCCGCCACGTCTACGTTTCCGCTCATTCCCCCCCACCGGTCGCGCGAGTACTACCTTAATCCAGTCACTCTAGCCTTTTTTTTGAAATCTACAGAATTGATTTTGCTTTCGGAAAAGGTTCAGGGGTGTCCCCTGTAGTGAGTGTAAATTCAAGTTGGTGAGGGGGGGGGGAGGTGTGTCAAGCTTCAGCCGCCATCTTTAAAAACACGTTTTTTAAAATATCTCGTGAAACGTGCATCGTACGACAAAAATAATAGTGCACTTTCTTGTAGATAACATAATTTTCTACAACTTTTAATTTTAACTTTTTCCTGTATAGTACAGGGTTTTGTATTTATAGCCCGGCAAACTTTTCCAAACATGGTTATTTCTAAATATATAGTTAAGGGTTGATGCAACAGTAAAAATGGTGATGTTTGGTAAAGTTTGCCATGCTGTAAATAAAAAACCATGCAGTACTACACGTGGCAAAGTTTCGAATAAAAGTTGTCGAGAATTTTATTATGTATAAAAAAGATATTCACTATTTTTATCGAACGATGCACGGTTCACGAGATATTTGATAAAACGTGTTTTCCAAGATGGTGGTTGAAGCTTGACCCCCCAGGTTCCGCCAACTTGAATTTACACTCAAGGGATACCCCTGAACCTTTTACAAAAGCAAAAGTAATTCTGTAAGACGATCGCATTACGAACCTACTTTTTTGGCTAGAATGACTGGACTATATTTTCGACCGGATGAATCGTACAACGGAATAACGATAAGTTTTAATTAATTGCGCAAACGGATCAGTTAGCTTTGGTCGAAAGCCAAGCTGGTATTTCGCACCATGTATTCTGAGCCTTCAAGGAGCAGTTAGAAACTGAGAAATGCGAATTTTTGAGATTTTTTATTTTTTGTAATCGTAAGTACACATTTATGGAAAATTTTAGTGTTTGACAAAGTGATAATTTAAGAATATTCAATCATTTTCTCGTGTGAAAATATTTATTCATAAGGAAGTTACAGCCGATGTCCGGGGAAGCACGTTTTCAAAGTCGTTAAGGAGGGTCGAGTGCTGCGTGCGCGCGCGGCAAGGGGAATGTATGGCACGGACGTGGTTGACGTGTGGGGCATGTTGCGTTTGGCATTTGTTTTACCGTAGCCATGGCTCGATTAATAACAAGAAATTGTGTTTTTCATCCACATTATTATTTATTGCTAATTAACGGCGTTGTTCAAGGTTCTGAATTTTTTCAGACGAGGAATCCTGAGGATATTTATACACACGTATATGCATTGAAAGAATGCACAACGCATTTGACGCGTGTTATTTTAACACATCAAATGCTTACTACACACCTAAGTAACTTGAAATAACACACTCCATAACACACCTAGATTTACAGTGTACCGATCGGGTAAAATGTGATGTGGCGTCCATAGTCACGTTTCTCAAAGCTAACGCTGCAAGTGGTCTACCTTGTGACACGCAATACGAATTTTATTAACTAAATTGTGATTTTTGTCTGGATATTTGAAAGATTTTTATACAAATCTTGAAAAATATTTCGACTATATTGATTTTCACGTGTTTGTGTATCTCGTTAAGAGTCTTTCATCCTATTTAAACCGACGGTGTCAGACGATAAATTTTTGTAAATTTATGAAACAAAAAAATTTTTAAGTACGATTTCATTCAATCGGACACGAGAAATTATATATTTCGGTTGTCGAAAAACAAACTGGAGGTTTCGTGCAAAATTATTGTTTGCTTCGGATGACCAAAATTAACATGGATTTTGTTATGTCGCGTGGAAAGTTTCGATGCCCCGCGGGCTCTATATATCTTCGAGCAGACGTTGCTAAAGTTCGTTCAAGTTATCGGTGGAAGGGAAGAGAGAACGTCGGGCCTGCAGCCTGTTATCGAGTCGCGCTGCGGCAGCTTAATCAAAATTATGATTGCATTTCTCATGGGGGAAACGCGGGCACTAATGCGCTTGTACTTTGCGCCACTTTTCCACCACCGGAACTCTCTGGCATTCATGGCGCAGTATATATTATAACATGCTGGAACGCTCGTACATCTCCCTACTCCCATTGGAGCTTCCTCGGATACGCGAACTTCGGCAGGATGAAAATGTCATCATTTATCAACCCTCATATGATTGTCGATTGGAAGGTTCGTGTTTTTTTTTTAGAAAACATATAATTTGAGCTTTATTCTACGAATGGAAGCTTTTGGGGCACTTATTAAAAATAGAGCTTTTTCGTTACAGAGTCGGAACAGTGTTTTCTCAAAATAAATAATTTAGGTTCGTCCTGTGTATGGAACGAGGTCTATGCATTCATTTTGTTAAATTAATGGGACTACTGTATGTTTCCTATTCAGTCAATCTTCCCAATCGTCATTTGTTCGAATGGCTAATCAGCCAAGTAACAATATACCGGTGGCATAACTGCCTGCATTATGAAAATAATAAATCATCATGTGATTATGGTTTATTTTTAAATTTAGAATATCAGAGCAATGGCGTTCGTAAAAAATAACGTGACGTAAGAACTACTAATTTTTTTCGTGAAACGAAGGCGTGCTACCTTCATTTTTACGATAGAGAAGTCAACAGCTTTCATTTATTGCGAAAAAACACATTTTTTTTTTCACTGCGTGATGAAAAAGTGAAACTACTTTTTTTTTGTGCGCAATTCATGCTTACTTTATTTACGAGGAGAACGAAGGTTCCGTTTTATGAAATGAGAGCTTCGGGCTTTTATTCTTGTAATACACATAACAGAGCGCTATTCTTTTTGCGGGAAAAATGTTTCTTTTACGAGACCCTTATAGTTTCATCCTCACCTCGTTCGACGCATCCTTTTCGCTAAATTAATAAATTACATGACTCTCCACCCTCTTCCTTCTTTTATCCTTTCAAATATTTAATTATTAATTATATGCTTCGTCACTTTCTGTCCTTTTATGTTCCGTTCTATAATACGAAATAATAATATTCTTCCGTTTGTGCATGATTACCCGCGAATCAGTAAACTCTCATGGTCAAAACTTCGTGGGCGACTCAATATCATTGCTTCGCATGGATTCTACAAATGATACCTAAAAATTTCATATAGAATTTTGTTCCACAATCGACAAACATAGTGATCATAAGTACTCTGCCAAATATGGGATGAAGAAATTTATAAAAAATGGTCAAATTTCAAATATTGTTGGTTCAATTCATGCGCATAACTGTCAAATTTATTTTTGCAAAACTTCGATTATTTCAGATGAAAGATGACATCGCAATCGTGCACGACGTGATGTAGTCTCAAAAACGTGACGACACTTTTGCAGGGCTGAATTGCCCTTCGTGATACAGTTAGGCCATTTGTTTACCCAGGGAAATTATCGCCAAAGATGACCCTAGCTTAGGGCAAAACCAGAATGCTATTATCCATGACAAGCTCTAACATAGAAATTATGGTTCGAACCCCCTTAAATTCATCGTAGGACGGTCAGCTTCCGGAAAATTTTTTAACGAATAAATGTTAAGCTCTCTTAAAAGTTATTTTGCATACGTTCAAAATTATAGGCCAACATGTTACTATTCTGTAGTTTGACGCTTTCATTTTTAACCCACTTAAGTAAACAATTGTCGCGAATACATGTTAGGCATCTTTCAGAATCAACGTGCAAGGCTTCAGAATTTTCTGTGAATGCCACCGGTAGCATTAGATTTTAATTCAAATTTCAGCACATAAACTGAATGACACCCTAGCTGTCAGTTTCAGTCTCATAAAATCTCGTAAATAACAATCTAGACACTAACAGCCACATTTTCATCATCCAGAGTACTATCGAATACCCCTCCCCACAGCACCTACATTAAGAAACATGGCATCGTTTTTACGCTAGTGCTTAAACGGAAGTATGTTATAATAGCTTGACCCTCATCGACCCGCAGAATTCACCGTGGAAGAATTCATAATATATTTATTATTATTCAGTATACGAGAACATTACGGATAATACATAATTTTTTTTGGTTTCCCATCGTAAAATATAATGGAAAATAGAGTCTTATTACTTCTCGCGAAAGGAGGGTGCTCGCAAAAAATGCTAAGAGGTAGCTCAATGGCAAAAAATACTAAAATCGTGAGACAACCTCTAGACTCGAATGTCAGAGTCCTGCTTTTTGGAGAAGCATTGCCAAATTATATAAAATTTTTGTCAAGGGTGGGAGCTGTATTATTAAAAAAAACCGTTTTTTCATAAATTCGGCATTTAAAAAAATGTCTAGTTACGGAAAAAAGTGAAGTATCCGTAATGGAAATGTGTTTGGCCGTCGAATGATAAAGTTTAATGATGTCTCCTCCGTAATTGGGAAGTTCTTTCAAAATTTTCATTCATCGGTCTGCACCACGACTAAGGCACAAGAGTTCATTTCAGCTGTGCGCAGTCGATGATCACCAGCAAGCAAGTGAGCACCTGCGTACCTCTTTGGGGCATGCGCACGTAGCCGACGACAAGAACATGAGTGATGTAGGGAAAGAGTTGGAAAGAGTGGTGGCCCTCTTATTTCTTGAAATAATTGGATTTGCTTGATCCCGACTAGTTGATGCTGTAATATACCCAATTTGTGAAAAAATGTTTTTTTTTATAATAAAAAAAAAGTAATAGATTAAAAAATATAATAAAAAAAGTAATAAATTTGACAAATAGATTTGACCCTTGACAAATTTTTAATGTAATTTGACAGTATTTCTCGAAAAAGCAGGACTCTGACATTCGAGTCAGTCGGTTTCTCACGATGTCGGTATTGTTCGTCATTGAGCTACCTCTTAATATTTTTTGCCAGTACCCTCCTTTCGCGAGAAGTTATGGAATACTATTTCCCAATGTATTTTATAGTGGGACGCCAAAAATAAATTATTTTCGACATAACCCCAACATTATTTATTTATATTTGGAAAATATTTTTTAAAAAGTATATTTTATGATCTACAATTTTTTACTGGAATGTATGATACAAATTAAAAATACATTTTTGCACATATCACGCATATATTTATTTTCCCCGTGGAGTATCCTCTGACTCAAGCTGCGTTCAAAAGTATAATGTTCATAAAAATTTCCTCAAAGCATTCGGGGTATATCTTGGATTTCAATTTGACCAAATTTTTTTTTCCCTACACGGGCTGCTAACATTGTCACTCTTACACTGTTTGATCGAAAGTTTTTGGTTACTTTCCCCAGCCCTTGAGAGCCTGCGCGAAAGCTCACCGCATCAAATAATCCTTTTACTCGATATTCATTTTCTCAACGATGATTCTGCAATCGATCATCGAATCCCACGACGTTCTGTACGTCGAGGAGCTTCGTAGTTGGATGAAATTAAAAATAAGAGCATCAAGGGTGACCCGGGATTAAATTCGCGTACTAGGGAAATCGCGTAAGCGTTATAAAAATTTCGAAAAATTAGCGTGGATGTTGTTGTTAAATTGTAATTACGGTTGTGTACTTCGGTAAATTTTTATAACTCACTCCCGAAGATGAATATCGGTTATTCGTGTTTTTGACGATGAAAAGTAAGTTAATGGTGAGGACAGTGGGATTTTGTATTATAACATACCTCTGGCATATTTATAATTGTAATATACCTCTGGAATATTTATAATATCGATATAATATGATCGTGGTTGAATCTCACAACAGTCAACAATATTGAGTACGTTGAGATTTGTAAAGCTGTTGATGTAGTTTTTGTCAGTGCACCACATTCAGGTGACTATTAAGGATTAACCAGTAAAGTGTTGAATTAGGTTTTCCAGGGTCCGCGCACTATAGTTTACCAACCGGATGTATGGTGAACTTTCACTTCACTGAGCCTAGAACTTAATCCCGGGAATTCTGATAACATTGCGTTCTTGAACTGGATGATCAACAGCCGGGACAGCACCCGCATATTATCATGCACAGTTAGTTCCGACTGCAGGAATGATTGAACATAGAATTAAACGTCTCACGGATCACTCGCTGACAGGGCAATACAAAGTGAGTCCATCACAGGGAGTGAGATGAACCAATGTTATACATTCGTAAAAGTGTGACACTAATCGCATCGATAACATAATAGATTGAGAATTCAGTTCCACTCAGGCGCATCAGCGCTGCCTAGGAATCTTTGTACTGACGAAGAATGTAGATTTAAGATTGAGCGGATTAGGTTAGGTTTTTTCCAGTACTCGAGGTCCTTTCCGTGCTAGCGAACCCTTCCCCCAATTCCATTTTTGATTTCCCCTCTTTCGGAGTCCACAGCCGGCTTTGACTCTATACTTTATCACATTCGCTGAGGGCACAGGGAAACTGCAAAAAAACCTGTGCCAATAAAGTCAGTGCCTGTGAGAGTTCCCTAGCGCTAATTCACGCACCCATAATCTGACATAAAAAGTAAAATATTAAAGTGAATAAATTCCGTTCCATGCCAATGAACGAACGTCCGTGACTTTGGATTTCACAGGGGTGCTTCGACATTTTTCACAATTAAATTAAATTAAAAGAAAAGCTCAGACGACTCGGTACCAAAATCTCGGTTGCATACTATGTACCTACGCTCTGAGAGCAAATTCTACATTTGCACGTCACCCCCCCCCCCCCTCCCCCCCGCATACCTGAACGAGGAAAAGGCCACGAGAGACACACGATACACTCTTACCCGTGGCGCGCATAGGAAAAGAGAGAGGGAACATTTATTTTACGTTCTGAGCCAAGTCCCTTTAAGCACGTCAACGTTTTTTTTTAAATAAAAATGTCAGTGTCAAAAATTTAATAAAATATAATATATGAAACGTTCCGCGCCACTTTAGCCACTGAAAAAATGATTGTAGTACTTAACATTTTTTAAATAAGAATATACAATATTAATTATATTTCAACATTGTTGTATTATTTATTCATTATATTTTATTATTCATTTTCTAACCGTAAGGCGACCTTCGCCTTTTTACGCATCCCATTCTTACCCCTTTCAATTTCCATATTCCATTTCATTCCTTGTGACCCTCCCTGGAGTATGTCATTCGCGGCCACTCTTTCTTAATACTGTATCGCATTTGCACAAGGGTACAGGGAAACTGCGGAAAACCTGGCCAACACAGCCAGCTATATTTTATTGAATTTAAGTTGGATTACCATCAGAAACTCAGAAAACGGCGACTTCTACTCAGGAGTCCCACCTAAAAAACCCACCTAAAAAAGTAGGTCCAAAGGAAAGCAACGCCTTGGTGTTGTGACCGAAAGGCTGTGAAGATGTCTCGGGTTCGATTCCCGATGGCGTAGCACGGCTGATGAAAGCACAACGGGCTCGGACGTAGCTCCAAAGGCAGGGCGTACGAACTACGACTGTTTCTGTCCCAGGTGCTGATATCTAGCGGGTGCGCGACAAGCTCCGGCATCGGGAATCGAACCGGGGACAGACGGATACGTGAGAGGAGACCAAGGGTAGATGGTGTTGGGAGCCCGCAACCCTCAGGGGAGTCGGTGTAAGAAATACCATTATACCATTACCATTATTAAGAGGCTCGGTAGAGCCTCGAGACAAGTACATTTCTTCCTATACCGACATGTCGAGAGGTACTACAGCCTCTTATTGGGAATCAACACGGAGGCGGGGCCTATCCAATATGGCCTCTTCTCTCCAGTTCGTTGCCAGTAGCCAGCTCTAGTTAGCATGGGGCAGCATAGGGAACAGTTGTAAACACTGGATTATCGCATATTTTTCGGCAAAATGGGATTTTTGTAGTAAGATTTGACAATGGGGTTTATTACCGTTGAGGATTATGCGTGGATAGAATCCACTGCGCAAATTGGATACGGATCAAGTGATTATCGCCATAAGGATTACAATGAACCTACATGACATCCCATGCTTAACCTCAAAATCTTTTAAAAAATTCCCGTCACTTTTCGGCTAAATAAATGCGTTCGAACAATAAATTATTAGTTAAAATATCAAGCATCACATGAAAAATGTTTTATGTATGAATTATTGTCCATATTTCATAAGTTATGAAATTGAAAGTCACGTCGCTTGTGTTTACACGACATAACTAAAACGATTATTCATATTCTGCGTGTGATGAAAATCTCATGCCCTCGCATCAAATATCGACTATGTCTTCTCGATCTTTATTTATGATTTATTTCTTGTAATAAAGCAGCAGATTTTTAATTATTGTTAAAAAGTGATAAATTCGCATGGTAATCATTAGGCAGCAACTGGAGAGAAGTACTTGGAAATTTGGCCGCCAGAGGTCAGGGTAACATTTGTGAGTTCCCAATACGCCACACATCTCGCTTATACACGGGAGTATATCTATATAACGAAACTTATTTTTCATTATACGGACTTCGGCAATGATATTAATGCGAATATTTTTTATTTTTTTTTCTCTTCCGATTGGTACCCAAATGAATGCTGTAGCTATTGATATATGGGAGATACCGCATTTTATTTTTTATTTTCGACGTACAAGGATAATCATTTTTTCGCTCCGCTAATTTTTCGCACCACCGTGAATCTAACCCTTCAGCTGATTTTTTTTCCACGATTCAGCATTTTTTTCTCAATAAAGAAAAATCGTCAAATTAATCGCCGATCAAGAGATGTTATTAGTGTATTTCGAATTAAATACCGATTGAATAGTTATTAAAAATTTTTTAGAGTATATGACTCAGCTTTTTTTTGTGATCGTATGTGAGATCAAGCAACCTGAACCCGGAGGAGAGATGTATTACTAGGCTAATACTTGACAAGACTCATTAGGATAGGTGTAAGATGATTCGACCTTCGACAGGATCATCAGGACTTTAAAAGGTTCCGTGAGCATTGCTTGTTATCGATAAGCCGGAGCTCTTCTAACGATTTTTAATCCGCACATGATCTACGCCATCAACTCCGAGTATTCTATTTGACATCATACAAAGTCCCAGCTGCACTGTCTTATTATCACAGATTTCATCTGAATGCAAACCAGAGAAGCTCACGTAATTCTAGACAGAAAAATAGTATGCGTCATCAACTAAACACAGAAAAATTAGTTACATCGCTAAGCCGTCACAAAAACATTTCCCCATATAGGGATTTGAACCAATAAATTTGGCCCATATCTAACTTGATAAAAAGAAACTCGTTGCGCCATCAACTTGCTACAATAAAATACAATGCACCACCAATTTGGAATAGAAAAATTCGACGCATCACCAACTCGACGCACAAAAAATCTCCTACGGGCTATCTCGATGGAGATATACTCTCCCATGGTACAGTTTCACACAGCGAAAACTCTCATGTGGCGTAACTTGGTCCGCTTCAACTCTCAACAGACGCAACCATAGTCCGTTAGACTGTGTAGAGTTGGAGCGGGCCGAGCTGTGCCACGAAAGTTTCGCTGTGGCGAGTTACGCCAAGGGAGAATTTTTCTGTGTTGGCATGCCCTGGCAGTTTTTGCAGGTGGAATTGGTGATGCATCAAGTTTTTCCATGTCGAATTGGCAATATGTCCAGTTTAATTGAAGCAAGCCGATGGCGCATTGGGTTTTTCTGCACCAATTTAATTATAGGCTGAGTTTGTCTGGGTCATGTCGGTTCATGGGATTTTTTTTTGTTTTACAGTGCAATGTGTCGAATTTTTCTGTGCTTAGTTAATTATGTGTGTGTCTTTTATGAGCAGAATTACGTGGGTCCGGTTGAGTCTGCATTCAGTTGGTATCTGTACAAACAAAGCTTCAACATTCCATCACTAAGAAAAAACACAAAGCTCAATATTATAAACAGACTATCGAAAAGCGATGCCTATGATTTTATATCTCAGCGACGGTGCATTGTATCAAGAATCAAATACTCAAAGTTGTTCGGATAGGTCATGCGAGAATTCTCAAAAATCGGGAAACCTCATTGATAACATGTTGTACGCATGGAACATTCTGAAGTTTGCTAAGCTTATTAAGGGGGTCAGGTACCGAAAATTTCACATCCAGAATCTCTAACGGTAAAGACTGGCTGATTTTTGTCTTGATATAATTTCTCATATCAAAATACCTCATGAAATTTAGAAAAATTAATTTTTTCCCTATTTTCAAAATAATTTTTTTCGAAACCGTTGATATATCGAAAATCCGATCTGCTAGATTATTCATTGTGATAAGTGTTGTTATATAATTTCGTCCAGGTAAAGTTTTATTACTTGATCATATCATAGAATTTTTTTTATTCAGGCCATGGAGTCCATTTTCTTCTTATTATATTCTACCAATTAATTTATCACACATTTGGACATTTGTTGTGCCTTTAAATGGTATCTCCTCCTACAATTTTAAACTTTGAGGGTTGTAGATTTTTTTACACATTCTTTGGGTCACAATGAACAATCTAGCAGATGGGATTTCCAATACCTATCTTAACGGATTCGAAAAAAATTATTTTAAACACGTGGAAAAAATTAATTTTTCGAAATTTTATCAATGTGAGGTATTTTGATACGAGAAATGATATCAAGACCAAAATTATCGAGTCTCTACCGTTGGCGGTTCTGGATGTGAAATTTTCGGTACCTGACCCCCTTAAGGATCTAATAAAAGAAATGCAAATGATATTTAATGTCTTAGTTGCTAGATTGGGGCCTCTGAATTTGTAAAATAATGAAACCATCGCATGACGAAATGTTTTGGAAAGACGAAATTCATCCCCTCAAAAATTGTTCAATTCTAGCCTGAGCAGAGCAGTCACCTCTCGAAGTTTTCACATAGAAGTTACATGGTAAAAATATGTATAATCCTTTGCAAAAAGAAGCCAAATCCCCCCAAAAACACCATAAATGGTGTACAAAAAGTTGAGACAAGTACATTTCCTTGCATTGTTTTATTTTTCCTTATAAAAATATCGAATATAAATAGTTGTAAAATAAATCCTCACAAAAAGTTCTCAAATAAATTCAAATCATCCAACTCACAGTTTCGAAGTACATCCAGCATTTTTATTGTTTACATTGTTTATTAACCATTTATAAGTAGGTCACAACGCCCGAAAACGTCTTGAAACGGGACTTAGGGACTTAATCTAAAAATGTATTGTTTGAAAATTTTTTATTGAACGAAAATTCGGATCGAAAAAAAAAAATTCGAACGAAGTACTTGGCGAGTTCGTAACAGGTATAGTCCGTATAGTCATTTTACATAACTCGCCAAGTACTTCGTTCGAATTTTTTTTTCAATCCGAATTTTTTTTCAATAAAAATTTTTCAAACAAAATACATTTTTAGATTAAATCCCTGAGTCCCGTTTCAAGACGTTTTCGGGCGTTGTGACCTACTTATAAATGGTTAATAAACAATGTAAACAATAAAAATGCTGGATGTACTTGGCAACTGTGAGTTGGATGATTTGAATTTATTTGAGAACTTTTTGTGAGGATTTATTTTACAGCTATTTATGTTTGACATATTTTTACAAGGAAAAATAAAACGATGCAAGGAAATGTACTCGTCTCAACTTTTTGTACACCATTTATGGTGTTTTTTGGGGGGATATTTCATACATGAATAAAATATTTTCGTCTGTTATTGATGCCCACAGACTTAGACTATATACACATTTGGTCATTTTTATGAAAAGTTTTAGCAAATTGTATCTATAATAATGTTTATCGATTAATTCGTCATTGATTTGGCTTCCATATCGGTTATTTACAAAAAAAATTTTTCTCCAAGAATGTCTTTAATGACACAAGAAATATTATGCAATGCTGTCGAGCTTATCGAGCTGTTGCACATGGACATAAGTGTCTTCTTATGGCAATTTACCCGATCTTCATTATCACGCAGCATGATCGCGATTAAGTAGGGTATATGAAAAAAATTGCGCTCTCTTTTCGACTAAAGAAAAAAAGTAATTCTTCATTTACTTCGACATTAGCGGTGGAAATTGTACAAAGAGAACTTAGCAAATCTTCATTTTTTATACCGGGGCATTTGGATCTACCTGGATTGTATTTCACGCTTTTTCCTCGAGATAGACACCTACCCAAACCAGTGATCCCACAAGTTCAAAGCAAAAGATTTTTTGTCTGTGCTCCGTCGCCATGACAACGCATACTACGATATTTCTCATTCTTTCGTTTTGTGTCGGTGAAATTACAAGTTTTTTTTTCTGCACGCTAGTGCAATTAATAGAATAAGTAATTAATCCAGTCAGTCTAGCCATTTTTTCTGCAATCTTCTACAGAATTTATTTTACTTTTGGAAAAGGTTCAGGGGTGTCACCTGAGTATAAATTCAAGTTGGAAGAACGCGGGGGGAGGGGGTGTCGAGCTTCAGCCACCATCTTTGAAAACACGTTTTATTGTACGATCAAACGAACTTACCTTTATTAAGGTAGTAACTCCGTGGAATCAATGTGTTGAGAAATCTTTTAATCTTTGCACGTGTGTTAATTAGGATATCATCTAAACGTATATGCGCAGTTACAACACTGAAAAAAAAGTTTCCCGATTCGAGCCATAATTATTATTGCTTCAGCCATATTATATGGGAAAATACGCTACTGCCATACCATCTAGGTAATAAAGCCATACAAATATGACTGACACAATATCGTTGGCGTAAGCATACCACTATGTCATGACAGACATATACCCAATAGCTCCGCGAATCTGACAAGTATCTCTATTTCAGCAATACCATAGTATGGTTGAGTTCACCATCACGAGTTATGCGTATGCCAACCATACTAGTATAGCTGTCTTATAAACGCTAGCATACGAGGTAGACGAACACCAGCCATACTATAGCCGAAGCAAACATATACAATGTTGTTTCGTAGATAGCAGTTTTGTCAGTGTAGGCAGAATTCTTTGTATACCAACAATACTAGTAGAGTTGTTTTATAAACGCTAGCATACGAGGTAGACGTACCAGCTATACTACCAAAAGAATATGGCTGAATTATAAATTCATTTTACATAGATAAATTACAGGATATTGTACCTACCTATACTCGTATAGGTAAGTATATATAGTAGGGGATATTCGGGTCACAGTAAAAATTCAGCCAATATGTTTCATAATCATGAATATTTATTTTAATCATCTGTTATCGATAATGATATTCATACATAAATATTTTGCAAAAGAGACTTGATTTTTAGAGCTAATGAAACACACCTGGAAGTTTGAGAGAATCCATGGCCCGGAGACATATGATACTCTCCTTGCAGGAAAATGACAGTTGACCTAACCTACAAAAATTCGCTTGTTATACGATTGGCGTTTATATAACAGGAAAAATAGTCCTTTTTTACATATTCCGTAGATAAGTGAGAACAGACTTACCTTCAAATGTTGGTATAAGCTCATCAAGATTCCGTTCGTTCAGTTTCTTCTTCACAAACTCGTTCATTATCAAATTTTGCGTAGCGAGTTCTCGTTTTCGCGCGAGGCAGAGGCATAGACACCACGCGTTAACAGATTACTGTAGGTGTTCCAAAAACGTAGTATAGTTGCGCGAGCCATATTAGTATAGCTATGTGTCACAACGTTATTCTCGCAGCCATACTATATGGTTGAAATAGCTAGGCATGTAAAAATCAGCTACTACAGCTGTTTGAACAATACAGTGTAGTTTCGCGAGCTATGTTAGTATGGCTGATTTACAAAAACGATAAATTTCCAGCTATTTATAATGACTAAGCTAGCCAGACGATTGAGTGTCGTCCACAAAGGCGCAGTATAGGCGCCGTAGACAAAACTGCTTTGCCTTCACCAGCGATATTATTGTTGAATTAGAAATACTTCACTAGTCATATTTGTATGAACTTTACGGCAATCGGGATTTTCTAAAAGGGCTACTGCATTTTCTGTGTGGGCAATATTTTTTCACCAGTATACCTATAACTGGCCAACAATAACAGTATTATTGTAAATCCCGAACCATTTTTTTCAGTGAAAGAGATTTGCCGTTTCAAACTCGAGATAATTAAAGTCAAAATGAGCCTGATTAAGGAGGATCGAGTGCTGCGTGCGCGCGGCAAGGGGAATGTAAGGCACGGTTGTGGTTGACGTGTGGGGCATGTTGCGTTTGGCATTTGTTTTGCCGTAGCCATGGCTCGATTCACAACAAGAAATTGCGTTTATCCACATTATTATTTATTGCTAATTAACGGTGTTGTTCAAGGTTCTGAATTTTTGCAGACGAGGCATCCTGAGGATATTTTCGACAATATGCAAAAATTAGTTTGCTATGTAAACAGGTCATCTGCGCTGATTGACTTTGAAATTTCGTCTAATTTCACGATCTGCCATAAGAAAGTGTAAGTGGCCCAAGCTTCAACTTTTTCTTTCTCGAAAACGGTGTAGCAGAAAACCAAACCTAAACCCAAAACTACCGATACTTTGGCGTTAAACTTTTTGTGGACATATCAGTAAAAAAAATATCAGTACCTCTCAACCGATATCGATGTCACCATGCGCACAGCCATACGATAACGACACGGTTTTTGCTGTACCGCCTAGACAAATGTCGAGAATTGACCAAAAATACTTGAATAATGTAGATAAGTATCATAGGAACATTCTCGTAAAAGTTGAAGAGTTCTCGTTTAGTTATAAAGATATTTGATAAAACGTGTTTGCCAAGATGCCGGCTGAAGCTCGACCCCTCGCGTCCCACCACCTTGAATTTACACTCAGGGGCCACCCCTGAACCTATTCCAAAAGCAAAATCAATTCTGAAGAAAATTGCATTAAGAACCTACGTTTTTTGGCTAGATTGACTGGACTAAATGTAATACTCGACGAAGAGTCGACGATTTATCACGAATGCGATATGAAGGATAATTGCAAAGATCAGGGATCCTCATATAGGGAGAACCCAAGAACAATTTAAATACAGAGGGCACTCGCAGTAAAGTGCAACCTCGAAGAGTGTCAGATTATCGTTTTTTAGATGGACCAAGTAGAGAGTACATTCAAAATCTGACTTTCCCATAGAGTGAGCTTTTTGTCATTGACATAAAACAATGTGGAAGCAATGCGCAAGTTTTTAATTTGCACGCTTTTTTTTTCACATGTACAGAGTGCCCGCTGCACGGAAATGCCTGGCACCTGAACTGGTGGCGCTGGGGCCGAGCATGAACATGCTTGGATTTTGGGTCTGTAAACTCCCAGAATCACTTTGCTCGCATAATGCTCAAAATTACGCACGGGGGAAACATCGGGAACATGCAAATCATGAAATGCGTGGGTGTATAGGAGTTTCGGTGCAGGGTACACAAGTGCGAGTATGAGAGTGTGCAGCTCGGGTGGGAGTGTGGATAAGGTTTTGCCGGGTCGTGCGAGTGTGGACACAGGGATGTGTGCACGAGGGTGGTCTCGCCGTTATTGCCGTTCGTGTCTATATAACTACTGGCAGTAACAGAAGCTCCGAAACAGCTAAGGTATAATATTACAAGATCTTTTACGACTGTTAGCCTCCAACATGTTTTCCTATACCGAATCACCAACCCTTATCATCCCCCCCCCTACCAACTGAATTCTCTGACATCCATTATTCCGATCCGGTGTTCCAACGGTAGCATAGACTTTTAGTGCGATAGTTCACAAATGGCGTACATCATGAAATGGCATAAAAATAAAAAGTTTATCCCCCCCGATACTTCGTGATGGAGAACAGGTCATTGATCAGACATACTGATATTTTATCATTCTTATTCGTGCATACAATGTGTTTTTCATATTATTATGTTTCATTGACATAATACAATTTACTTCCTATGGGTGTCAATTGTCACTTAACTCAAAGTTGTCTGTAAAGAATTCTTAACATTTTGTGAAACGATTATTGATAGATACGTGTTGGCAAAAAAGAATGTACGATATGTTCCCAATGTCGTGCACGCGCAGAATGATTTTGAAGAAACGATCATTTAAGATCATGCTACGTGCAAAACATTGAGCAATACGGGAAGTCATTTTTATAGTCCGTCCACGGACATTGACACAATTAATGCTAGGAACTAAAATTAAATATGGCGTTTCATGTAAAATGATATCGTTCGATTCCCTCTAGGAATCATTGGCTTTGTTGAAGGGATCGTTTGTATGAGCACAGATTATCCGTGTAGTTTCTCCATGCCTGCGTGAGAATCCGCTACAGTGATGGGGTATGAAATGATAGTAGTCTTATATCGGGAAGAGTCTCAGGAATTTGCTGGAAGAAAAGTGAAGTGTAGTGAAGGGAAGGGTCGTAAAAGTCCGCAAGTGCATACGTTGGAATGTCATAAAAAAAGTGGTGAATCCTGATCTTGACACTTCATCCAACAGAGTACCCACTCTCATATTTTTACGCTTTACGTAAAATACAAACTTTGATTGAAAAAAATGTAGATATAAAAAAAAAATTGGGCCTTTGGAAACAACCGATGTATTAAATTTTTTATGTTAAAAAAAACGTACTTTTGACGGTAAAGTTCAAACCTTAGAAATGATGAATTTTTTTTGAAAAACTCAGACTTTTTGTTACGGTAGTTTCGGCTTTAGTATGAAAATTTTAAATATCGATAGATTGATTTTACTCGCAAATTGATAGAATTCTCATATATAAGTTATGGAATCTCAGTCATTCGTATTGCAATTTATGAGAACAATAGATACGAAGTGGATGCTAAAGGGAATAGTCTACATCGATACTATTTTGCAGCGATGAAAAAAAAAATGCCTTTTTTCCGTGAACTTCGTCGTAGACGAATTTTTCATGGGACGATTTTTTTATAGTTCGAGGAAAAGGTCAGTATATAGTCTTCATAGCGTGATATGCATATATAACAATATATATTTTATATATATATTATATATATATATATATATATATATACCGCGTTTGCGAAAAAGACTATATCATCATATATATATCGAGGGCTTAGGACCAAAAAGGCGTAACCTACAAAAAACGGACTATACTGCCATAAGGGCGTATCCCCAACTTTAACACGGAAGTTCCATAAGAGCAAAATTAATCAGCCTACAGCCAGAAGGGCGTAAGCCCACACTACAATACTGCCAGAAAGGCGTAAGCCACGAAAAATAAAAAAAAGAGGCTTACGTCCGTCTGGCTGTAATCAGGCGATTTAAATCCGGAAAAAAATGATCAATGATCTGCCAGACGGGCGTAAGCCACTTTTTTTTATTTTTCGTGGCTTACGCCTTTCTGGCAGTATTGTAGTGTGCTTACGCCCTTCTGGCTGTAGGCTGATTAATTTTGTTCTTATGGAACTTCCGTGTTAAAGTTGGGGATACGCCCTTATGGCAGTAAGGTAATGAAAAGTTGAAAAACAGTGGGTTACGCCTTTTTGGTCCTAAGCCCTCGATATGTACTATATCATCATATATATATATGTATTGAATATATCTGGCTTCGCAGGCCTGTCCGAGGGCGTTAGGAGCCTGGCAGTAGTTAGTTCCGGACTAGGTCAGACGCTGGTGAGCTCGACCAGAACTCTATCTTACAGAGGCACTGCTTACGATCTTCGATAAATTATGCCATCGGTAAAACTTTGCTTTGCCCTGCCTCTCGTTTCTCGACTTTCTTTTATTATTATTATTATTATTATCATTTTTCTTCTTTGATAAAGAAGAAAAAGCTGTCTCACTAGTGAATTAACACTAATTCGACTTTCTGTGACATTCGAGATTCCTTTTTGATTTGCTCGACAAGCCCAAAACTTCCCGGAAGAATATATGAATAAAGAGAGAGAGGGTGAGAGAGAGAGAGAGAGAGAGAGAGGGTGAGAGAGAGAGAGAGAGAGAGAGAGAGAAAGAGAGAGAAAGAGACAAAAAGGGGAAAGACTAAAAGTGCGACAAAAGTACAACCGCTGCTGGAAGGATAAAAGAGAAGAAGAAAAAAAAACGTATTAGTATAAAAAAGAGCTAAATGAAAAATGGGGCCGCGAGATTCTTTTTGTCTCAAGTAGCGAGTCGAGGACCTTTGAAAATTCATGTCGTTTCGTATGAACTTTCGGCTGAGACTATTTAATCAAGGGAAATTAGTCGTTCGGATGCTCTTCCCGGACACTAGGCTCAAATGACATAGCTCAGTAGATTAGCTGTGTAGTGTTTAGACATAATGTCGTGCTTGCAGTATTTCGGAATTTTTCCATTTTCATGGAGAATGGTATTTATTAATAATACTCTGTTTGTATTTGTTCTATACGTAACAACATTTTACAACAAATTTAGGTACACATATGTATTCAAAAGTAATCGTTTCAACAACAAACATAATAATAATAATAATAATAATAATAATAATGATGATGAGGGATGACTATAACGTAGTAATTCAAAATTCTCTGTTAGCTTCATCTGTCAAACGTCAGTTTGTAAAAACAGGAAGAATCGGAGAGAGTTTTAATTTCAATAAATTTTGAAAAATCTCAAAATTTAAATTAAAATATAAATTTTACAGAATTTTAATTTTTATAAAATTATACTTGGTTTTTAACGGAGCATTAGATTGGGTTCAGTTGGGTTGGGTATTATGTGAGAGATTTTCGAGCCCAAGTGAAGCAAGACAGGCAGTACTATCGAATTTGTATTCGTGCTTAAACATAATCTCTTACAGATGTTTGACAGCTTACAATGACGCGAATATTTCAGCTTAGCGTTAGCAATGGTCCTCGTGAAAAAACTCAGTACCAGAAAAAGGGTAGAAGGGACTATATTTGCGAGGTATGAAAGCACCATGGAAAGTGACTTCATTTACTCAAAGTCGTAAGATTCAGAGTAGGTAGAGCAGAATACCATAGAAAAATCGTATCATGTAAAAAGATCACGGGTAGCCCGGAGGAAGAGAAAAAAAAAGCCGCACACAGTATACGATGAATCTGTTGCCCTATAGTATAGAAATGAACGTAAGAACGGACTGGGAAAAAAGATCACTTGATCAAAGTCACAGAAACAATGGGAAATTTTTCTGAAGCAAGTGAACGAAACAACGGAAAGTGAAGTCCGAAAAAAAAGTAAAGTGGTACTAGTTTGAGAAGTAATACTGATGAGGCTGATGAGAGAAAATAAAATTCAGATTGCCATTTGGGAATAAATGACTGTAGAGAAAAAAAATGACAGAATCAATTTCGATTAAAAGACACAAACAGGACGAGACTCTTTTCGGTTATTAATTACGAAAAATTTGGTAAACATGAGTTCAGCGTCTGTTTGTTTGACGCCCTGAGGGTTTGCTTGGGTTACTGGATTCCCAAAGAATAATTATGAAATTTCTAAAGGATACCGGCTGGATTTCCCGTGTGATATTGGGGTAAGCGCATCCAAAAGAATATTACTAATTTTAAGCATTATAATTATTTTATCGTCATTGCACAATGAACAAGATTCTATCAATTTTAACGTCAATGGTTTTTTTTCTTCGAAAACCTTTCAAAACCTGATTTTTTAATGCAAAATCTCATTGAAGCGAAAAATAACTATAAGTCCCAATATTGGTAGACTTTATTTGCTTCATTATGAATAATATCATAAAAACATTGCGGTTTACGAATTTATTTTTCTCACTCATTGCGAATGGTCAAACATTCGAGTTATTCGTGATTAAAACTTGCATTGATTTTTACATGATATGCTCGTGTATTATCGACAGTATAATATAATTATTTAATATGCTAGTTATCGTATTCTACGTTATCCACAAAAGTCTACAATCAATTAGGTTATATATTTGGCAGCATTGTATCAGAATGTCATGTTAGCATCACCTAATACTCTCCCAAGGTATTTTTTTTTAATTTTCAAATTGTTTATTAGTATTTTCATCGTATACCTTTCCAGCTTTTTATGTTCCTTTCTTTTTGTTCCTATTTTTTATTATTTCAGAGTGCTGTACCACAGCAACTCTTTCACATGATGCACTTCTGTATTGCACGAAGGGTACAGGGCAACTGCGAAAATCCTGGCCGATAAAGTTGGCTATGTTTTATGGAGTTTCAGTCTTATGACCACCAAGAACACAGAAAAACTACCTCTGCTCAGGATTTTTCGTTCAAGCCAGTGCTAAGCGGTCACCTATCCCAGTAGTGAACAAAGTCGATACCGCTCAAGTCGGAAGATTGCTAAAGCTGCGTAATAACCACGTGTCCACTGTTGCTGGTCCACAAATTTATTTATTATTTAATATCAGATAGTACAACAAGAGACATATTTCTATGGGTCGAGTTGACCAAAAAATCTTGGGGACAAATTTACAAGATGAAAGAGAACGAAATGTTTACTTATCTACTGTATCCTTTCTCCAAGCGAAACCATTTTCAAGATCACTAAACTCACCTGAAACAAAAAGATAATAAATTGATTAATTAGCGCAGAATAGGTTGCCTCATTGAGTTTGTTCGCGCGCACTTTTGCTCACGCTAAGTTGATATTTTCGAGTCGCGTAAACTGTCAAACATGCACGAACAGTATTTATGTTAGTCCGAAGAACAAAACAGATTGCGTTTACGCGAGGGTTGATGGCGTTTATGCGAGGTTTTCGTACGAAATAAAGTAACGATTGCAGCAGCCATGGCACTGCAGCTCGCGTAAACAGAACCTTTTCTTTGTGTTTGATAGCTAACATGAATCCGAATGTCTCAACTCAGCGTGAGAAAATTCTGCTTAAGGAGGTTCTTAACCAAGTTAAAAACGGTAAGAATGATTCTAAAATTTGAGGGGAGGTTTGTGCTGGTACTAGGAATACACCATAATTATATCAGATTTTTTGACCGCGTAGTTAAGGAGAAAAAAAACATTATACGAGACATTAAATATGCCGCTTATACATGGGCTCTTATGGGAGAAGTATTCGAAGTTATGATTGGAGATTATTTAATGAGTGAAAAAACGGTAACGTTTCCCCAAAGAACCGCTTAAACGACAGATTAGACCTTCATAGATATAATTTGCCCATAAAGAAAGTTTTTCACCGTTCCGATTGTGAAATATACTTGTTAAACAGAATTGAGCGTGAGTAATGGCTTGGTGAAACAAATACCGAACGAAATCTGCCCCGCACGTTACCCGCGCCGCGCCATCACGTTCCTCTTGCCTCACCAAATTGATGTTAAGAACCTCCTTAAACATAATTCATTATTGCCCAAGTAGATAAGTCAGGATTTGATCAGGCGAGTAAAAGTTTTATTTTTATATTTGATGCGTTGAATCTTTTTTTTTTTTTTTTTGCTTTCCCATGCAGTAATTTTTTTAATTATACAGACTCGAGAAATGCGTGAGAAATTTTGCTGATACTTGACAGGTTAGTGAAGCAAGGAGTTCTCTTATTCGATAGGATTTCCGTAAAAGATTTTCTCAATCTTTACAGAGTTGATGAGATTTTGAAATGGTGGAAAACATTATGTCGAAGAGCTGTAAAACACCTGTGCAATTTTCAAGCCATCCGGCAAAAGCATTCTGCTTGAGTGAAATAATGATAACGAATTACAAAGAATAACTCCAAAGAATGCCTATACTCTTGAATGTATGGGGAGTGACGTCAGAGGGGTTTACGATGCGATGTGATTTTCAATTTTTTGCAAAACATTAAAAAGTCTGAGGAAGCTATAAGTAAATTTTAATTGGAGTTGAAATAAAAAAAAAATTTGTAATAAATTATGTTAATGTTGAGACTTTTTTGGTCCCCTATTTTTTCCTTTATCCGATTGCAATTCCTTGATTCCTCGAACCAATTTTAGTCAGACACGATTCACTGCCTCACTATACGATATCATATTTTTTTGTTTGTTATTACGAACACCCCGCTGGTGCAACAACCTTCGACGCTATTGCTAATTACGATTTGTGTTTGTATAATTTAGTAATTACCCAAGGATACGAACCCCAGGCATCTCGTTAATATCATTGCGAGATAATAACCCACTGGGTTAACGGATTCCTCTGCTAGCTCTATCTCGCTTATCTCTCGTTTATCCAACGAGCCTCCGTGTTTGCGAATAAACAAAATGGTATATTCGTATCATTTAGGGTATTCGTATCAAATTCGGTAAATATTCCACTGAGCATCGTTCTTGTGCCAGTATAGCGATAACGATAAGAATAAGAATAAGAGTTTGGGTTCATCAAAAGCTCCAGAAAGCTGTCTCGGTTGAATCTTAGGTTTTCGAGCTTTTCATTCATTTATTTTGTGCAAAAAATTGTATGATCGTCAGATTTTTTTTCAAAAAAGCATCTGGCAGGCCTGTTCTTTTAGCTGAGTAACCTGTATCTTTTTTTTTTGTTTTCTTATGGGCAAAGCATCGTTTTAATTTTTTTAATCAGATTTTCAATGGCAATCTAAGAGCTTTTGTGGTGCCTTTTACTCTTTTCAGTTGGTCCAAAGTATCTTTAATTGCGTAAAGATCGTGAATTCAGAGGACTCTAGCAAAATATTACATACTTACTACGAGCTTGCAACAATATTTAGGTCGATTTGGACATTTTCGAGCTTTTCATTCATTTATTTTGTGCAAAAAATTATATGATCGTCAGAATTTTTTTCAAAAAAGCATCTGGCAGGCCTGTTCTTTTAGCTGAGTTACCTGTATCTTTTATTAGTTTTCTCATGGGCAAAGCATCGTTTTAATTTTTTAAATCAGATTTTCAATGGCAATCTAACATAAGAGCTTTTGTGGTGCCTTTTACTCTTTTTAGTTGGTCCAAAGTTTCTTTAATTGCGTAAAGATCGTGAATTCAGAGGACTCTAGCGAAATATTACATACTTACTGCGAGCTTGCAACAATATTTAGGTCGAATTGAACATTTTGGAGCTTTTCATTCGTTCCTACAAAAAATGTTTGTTCAATTTTTCTATATGGACAGGGATTTTTTTTCAACTAGTTTTCACAATAATTGCAGCAAGACCGACAGGCCTCAGGGTGAAAAATAAATGTGGGTATTGATCACTTATACAAAGATTTATAATTTTTATTCCTGTTGTTGTTGCAAATGACTTGAACAAAGGATTGTCCGTAAATTCACCACCATGATGGTAAAATTGACCGAACTCTTTTTCCATATGATGCGTCTCTGTAACTAAAGCTTCTAATTTCGTGCAAGCTTTTACGAAGTCAAGTGAGCTTTTCAGAATTCTATATCCTCTTGAGTTTTATCACACGTTCTTTTTTCTCTCCTATTTCTGTTTGGTTGAAAAAAAAAAGAAAAAAAAAAAACAGACAATCGTACTCTCGAGCCTCATAACCCGAGCACAGTGAATGCACAGCACAATACAAGTGTGTACGTAAATCGTACAAGGGACTCGGTGTTTCTACCTTTTTCTCGGTCGCTTTTTCTGTTTTCTAATTGCGATAGCATACCGCATAATTTTCGCGTAATCCGCGGTACGGCTTAAGTCCGGATTATTCTGTCCTCTATGATAAACAAGAAAGAGTGGGCAAATGGGATGAAACAACGGGGCCGATGGTGCATTCTCTCCGGTATGGTAGAAAATAAAAAAATAAAAATAAAAAAATCCGTGGCACAACTTTCACGCACGCGAGCTTGCGGAAAGAGGCTCGAGGGCAAGCGAGCAGAGAAAAAAACGAATAACGAAAAAAAAAAATTTCCTTTCACAATTTTTTTTTTTTCACCTACCATGACAATGGTAGACACGGTTTGAGAAAATCCTCATATAAATAGCTTTACGAATATGATTTATACAAAATTGAAAAAAAATTATATTGTGAAATAATTTTTAAAAAATCTTTTATCGCTGAAATATTTATGTCGTGTATTGATGTGTCCATCGTGAAATGGGCGAGTAAAAGTAAACTGATGAAAAGTTCGTGTCTGACCAAACCGTGGTCTTTGTCACTTGGCCCGGGAGAGCTGCAATTTTACAGCTGGTCGTTCAGCGTCCCCTCATTTACTTCTATTTTCGAACATTTGTCACAATGGATCATTGACTTTATTAATTTTTTAGGGTTCGCTTTCATGCTCCAAAATTTTCCGTGTACCGTCTCTCATTTCCCATTGAACGGTCGAAACAGTTCATTTGAAGCTGTACATGAAAATTCGTTATAATTTATCGTCGAACGTTGAAGGGTTTTCCGATATTTTTTGTGTACAAAGCTTGGCACTTTTTTCGTTTTGCTTGTTTTGTAAAATAAGAGCTATGATTAACGATGTCGTGCCCACTGCATTAAGGCCGGGTCCTCATTGTTTTTCCTCCCCGAGAAAAAAATAAAAAATAAAAAAAAAACGTTTTATTAAACTCATATCTATGTAGATCTAAATGTCATCTACGTGGATATTAAATTTTTTTCCCGGACATATTTTCGATCCTATAGAGACCAAAGTCACACTCGGTGTTTCTTTGAAAAACCAAACGTGACTTTTACCTTCCATTTTATACTCCTCCAGGCTTAAACTGAATACTGGCTCTCGATACTTTGATTCATCGGAATTAAAGATTTCGATGAGAGTTTAGGTATTTGTCACTTGACTGACGAATTCATTTCTTTCAGACGTCGTAGAGATTATTCAGCATTCCTCAAATGCTCACCTCGACGTACTCGATTAATTTCATGAATTAATTTATTTTTTTCATCTTGAATCACTTATGTGCCAAAAGCTTTCAGCTTCGTAACTTCACGCTGGATTCCTGGCAAAACCTTAGCTCGAGACTTTCCACAAGCCGCCCATACGACCAGATGCGATGTTTTATGGCTCGTAATTTCACTTTAGAGTCACGACGAAACGTGAAGAGTAAAGAAAACGCTTGTCCGCAAGCACGTCCCACACTGTCATCTTCATCCCCCAACTCCCTGCTAAGCTTCGTTGAATCTCGAGCTTTCGAGGACGCTGTGGTATGTCCTGGCCAGAGTCAGAACGAGAATATGTACGAGAGTGAACGACGAGATCACCGAAGAGAGAAATGCTTCATTTTAACGTTTTATTCACGCTCGGATTGTTAAGCTTATCCGCCAAACATCTGGGGATGGTAAGAACTTTCCTTTCGAGTATGCGATGTTTTTTTTTAGTTTTTTTTCTTTCATACACGCGACCCACTATCCGGAGATTAATATGAAGTTCTATTTTAAGTTTAGTCTTAAAAACAGTCCTATACGACTGAAAATTGGGGCCTTCATTCAGATTTTTTTATCTTCTAATTTGAGCATAAATTTGAATTTATCCATGACCCTCTGTTGAGGTTTGGATCTCATTGAGTGGCTTGGATAACACGAAATCAATTTCTCATTTAACATTATGCTCGAATTCCTGCGGTTTGCAGCTCCTAAGTTTTAACTCAAGGAGCTTCGATTCAGTTTAAACCTAAATTCTGAAAAGTTCTATAAATTAAGCTTCAGCTCAAGAATTCCTGATAAATTGTGATTCGAAATTTTTAATTACGTGATTGTTCTCTGACTGAGAGGAAATCTAAATTACTCGGACGTATTGTGCTCAGGCCCTATATAGACCCACGCTAACTTTATTATTCCTCCCTCGATGATTTTGACCAGTGACAAAAACACCAGTGACATAAAACACGGTAAATTTAAATAAATTTTAATTTAATATAAGCGGATAGATAACCGACATCACGCGCAAAACGACGAGTCCCTCGACAAAACCCTTCTTGAATGTACATGTACTACATTATTTATTTTATTCTTTATTTTTCCCACGATTACATTAATGACCCCCCAAAATGTACTGAGCAATTGCTTTAATCACTTTGCTTTATCTTATTTATTTTACTTTACTACACACTTTATACGCATAAACAGAAACCTCTTCGGGGTTAAAACCGTAAATATAGCGCAGGGTATGGCCATAAGGAGATTGCGTCACGCCGAGGGAGAGAGAGGGAGAGAGAAAGAGAGAAGAGAGAGAGAGAGAGAGAGAGAGAGAGAGAGAGATAGTGTGTGTGTGTGTGTACCTAACAACCGGTCGTGGCAGCGCACGATTTGAAAATTCAAACAGGAAAGCCCTTTCCCCGCGCTATGAGGAGTTGCGCTACTCTACGAGAGAGGGCGACGCGTCGCGAGACTTCGCGTCTTAGGATAAGCGATAGAACCTAATCATGAATGCGAGAAAAAATAACTTAAGCGGGTGTGTCTTTGCTGTGGACACTTTTTTTTCACCTTATAACTCTGGTATCCATTTGAACTCACCATATCTTCTCTATCTTATATAATCCTCATCAAACCTCTTGAGTTGCATTGATGCCATATGGCGCACATCTTTCTAGTGCCCGAAGTGGCATTGACGCCATATGGCGGACATTTTTGTAGAAAGAGCCGAAGGGGACAGTTGAACGGCGGACAGTTAAGCGATTTCCAGTGTAACTAATTTTCAGTTGCATCACCATCAAAGGAAAGCCTGCCTTAAGCTCGGTAGTCGGAGTGCAAACCAGTGCATGCATATGTCTGAACGGTCAGCCATCCTATTACTGGCCGAGGGTACGACTGCTTAATTTGGAAGATCGGTGTGAAGTCTTGTGATTTCCCAATTGCTTTGATGGTCGACCGGAATATTCCCGTGGGTTTATTATGCAGGCAGAATCGTGAAATGAGAATTTTAAAGAGGGCGCCTAGCGAGAGCATCGTAGGAATACTTACCCGCTGAAACCGGGAAATAAATTAATTTATCGTTATCATGCATGAAGGGATAGTTCGGTGCCTAGCGGAGTGTGAGTGAATTTAGTGGAAAAGGAAATGGAAGTGCATAGGAACGAATAATCGGCGGATGGAAGTGCTGAAAGATGGAGGAAAGGAAAAGGTTTAAAAGAAAAAAAAAAAAAAAAAAAAACAATGTAAATCGTGGAAGCATCTCTTCGACATATTATTTTCTTTGTCGTGGATCGCTTCAGACAGTTGGATGGCTCGACGTTCGACAGTGATTTGACGTGAGAAAAATTCGATGTGATGCGCACGATAGTCGTATAAATTGGAGAAAAAAAGCTTATCCGTAATCGATTCACCTTAAAGATGAACTTTTTTCGAAAATAATTCTAAATTTCGATTAAAATTAAAGCTTACAAGTTGGATTCAATGATCCAGGTTATTTCAAATTAACCTGAAAGCTGATACACCTCTTGCTTTACTTTGACTCCAATTAATATTGAACTTTGCTTGAAATTGCAATTGGATTTCATAACGACATTAATGAAAATCATAAATTGACTATAATTATCTATTTCTCTCAGCAAGGAGAGGACATTAATTATTTTGGATCGCGAAAAAATGGTGTCCGATTACGATATATCGATAACTTATTGAACACGGATAAAAAAGGTGGATCGATGAAATGGAAAAACCGCCGTGTAACATGAATCTTTCACCTCTTCTACCACCGTTCATGTGGCTACGGCCCCGGCCTCATCCCTCGGCATTGCCAAACGTGCCAACTGTTTTTTCAACGATCGTGGAAAATATCGTTACCGACGAAGATCGTCGAGGGTCAGTGAAAACGTTTCCACAAAAGTCCAATTATCTCTTTGACCCTCGTCGTAGCGTCGATTCGATCGCGAAAGCTTCGGAATCGAGTGAAGAGGGAAAGGAGAATTCCATTGAAGCATCGAAGTCAATTTTGATGAAGGACTTGCGAGCCCTTCAGCCGAAAAATAATGATGAATTGACTAAGGACAGCACGGATCCTATCGTATCCCACATTTTGTAAGAATTCCACTGAAGTTTTAACTATCTTTCGCGTAGAATGAAGGTAGGAAATTAGGCGTAGATAGAAACCAGAGGTATTGCCTAGTCAGAATGACGAAAAAAGCTAATTGGTGATAATTTTCTATGAAAAATCATAAGCGTAAATTTGTAAAGAATTTTTGTATTTGACAAAGTAACATTTGAAGAATATTCAGTCATTTTTTCGTGCAAAAATTCATTCATATAAGAAAGTTACAGCCGATGTCTGGCAGGCACAGTTTTTGCCGTGAGCACTGCCGTTCGTAGCCAGATAATCCATAATCCAGAAACCAAAAAGATTTCGTTATCATGTTAGTTCATTCTGGGAATTAGCGGAAACGTAGACGCGGTGGAGCGCGGCGAGCGAGGAGTACGCATGAAACAAGAGAGAGTCGGACCAGCTCATAATCTGACGCACGCAAAAAATTTCCTCAAAATCGATAATTTTATGTCAAAAGGTTCCGCAACCCCCATTTTTTTATAGAATGTATGTAATCGTGATAGTTTTCTGAACATTTAACACTTTCAATATTGATCGTATCTAATCATGAAAGATACGAATTTCTGCTTCAAAGTTGCGTCAGCCCAGAATTCGGATATGGTGTGGGATAAATATGTGGATTTTACGAATTAATTACTCGCGTAAAGAGTCGGTGACCCACTTTGAAATTTTACAGGCATTATCTTATACACTTCTGCTACACCATATAAAAAATTCAGATTTTTATCTAATCGTTAAGGGGACCCGGTGGTCTAGAGCACGAAAACTTCACCTATTTTCACGATTTTTCTTTTGCCATAAAAAATATAAGAAACGATGTTTCAACTTTTCGGGCTTATTACTACGTTTATTGAGCATACAAAAAAAATTTTTATTTTAAAAACAATATTTATTATTATAAAAATGCCGCTGAAGATGACCCTCTCGAAAAATCGGACCCGGACGGCGTAGGTGATTTCGAGACTTCTACTCATCTGAAACACAAAATTCAAGAAGATTCTTAATCAGAAAGAGTGCAGTTATGGTCGGAACAAGAACAAATCGAATAAATTAAAAATTGACAAAATGGCGCGCTTTTGAAAAAAAAGTTAAACCCGATTTTACGAACTTTTTTTTCAAAAGCGCGCCATTTTGTCAATTTTTAATTTTTTCGATTTGTTCTAGTTCCGACCATAACTGCACTCTTTCTGATTAAGAATCTTCTTGAATTTTGTGTTTCAGATGAGTAGAAGTCTCGAAATCATCTACGCCGTCCGGGTCCGATTTTTCGAGAGGGTCATCTTCAGCGGCATTTTTATAATAATAAATATTGTTTTTGAAATTTAAAAAAAAAAATTTTTTTTAACGATGACAAATGCCTGCCCGTCTCCATATTTTTCATTAAATTGTTATTAAAAATTTGTTTTTTCGGGTAGGACGAATTATTATCATTTAGTTAAGGGTTCAAAGAAGGCCCATGAATTTTTTCAAATTTTTTCAAAATTTTTAAAATTGTGAAATAAGCGAAAGACACGAATGACCTATCGTTAGCTTTAACGGTTGCTCAAAACATCGATAGCTGACGAGGGTTAAAAAATTTAGAACAAAATGAAAAATAGCGGTGAAAGAATTAGGCTCAGGCTCATCTTGTATCTCTTTTTACTCAGAGTGACATCTAATCTCCACGTTTTGAGGCGTATATGGTAGAGGTACCAGTTATGGCCATTGTACCGTTTGTGGCCACTCCACATTTCCCTCGAATTTATTCAAGTTTCAAGGCTATGTTCACTTCATCGAGCGTAATATTCCGATATTTAAGATGTTTTCGCACCAATATCGATTGCTTCATTGAATATCTCTGCTAATTTATTTCAACGAAATATGACGAAATGTGTCAACGCTGAGCAATTTGTGTAGTTTTCTTATACGGTTTCTCATATCTAAAGTCATTCCGCCCCATCAAAAATTTATATTTTATCAGTTGAAGCTCATTTTTCGCGTTATAATAACAAAAAAACTGATGTCTCAGCTGAAATTCCTGAAAAATACGTGGTGGCCAAAAGTGGTACAGTCAAAATGCGATTGTTCTATTTGTGGCCAGCTTATGGCCAATCCCAATTCAAAGCTTGGTGGCCACAACTGGTACTTTGGATGGCCAAAAGTAGTACAATTGTGGCCACAAATGGTGAAAATGACAGCTACCAGATAATTTCCTATTTTCTTATTTATCGTGATCAGAAAAGGTTTTAAATGATAACTATTCGATTCTGTGTACCTTTTAGGTTACATCGATCACTTTTTCGATTCTGCATTTGCAATGCTGTGAACACTGTTCGACAATGAATGTTCGAAAATGCTTAAAGTGGCCACAACTGGTACGTCTACCCTATTGAAAATCAATGGAGATCGCGATTGAATTAAAGTTTTTTGGTCATCCAGGTCTCAATTATTGATGCAGTACTTTTAAATTTACAGATGACCAGTTTTTTCATTCAATCGAGCTTGACTGGAAATTTTTTTGAAATGCTTCTTCATACATTGACGAAAATTACTGTCATATTTCTAAAAATAGTTGAAAAATAATTTTTCAATACATCAATCAGTATTGACCATCATCACAGAATAATTCAAAACACAAGAACTATTTTTAAAATATTGACGTGAATGATTTTTATCAAATTATTGATATTCAGCCGATTCCATCGCAAATTATTGAACAACTTCACAAAATCAAATGACCTCAGTCTACTTTTAACACCCGAAAAACTCTCAGACGTCTTATTGAAATCCATTCTTAAGGATATTTCATACAAAGTTGAAAAATTGATAGAATTACGTGGATCATGGTTATGTTTTCATACAGATTATCCTTGCAAAATTTCAAGATGATCGACTGACTAATTCTTGAACCTTGAACTTTAATCGACGAACGTCTTCTTGAAAATCTCGATAAATGTTTTCTTTTCATGATATATCAAGCACACGGGTTATTTAACGATAGATATAAAAATTGTTAAAAATTCTTTGAAATAGAACAATCGCATTGAAGTATAAAAAAAATTAAAACAATATTTTAGTTTTCACGGAGAAATTCAATTTTTCCAATTACTTACATGTAAAAAAGGGAAATTTATGGGAAAAGATCAGACATTACAATTTATGAAGAAGAAAAATAATTTTTTTAGAATATTTAGCTAAATTTTTTTTTCTATTTGTTATTAATAAATTTTCAACATTATTGTTGTTTAAACTCAATATCCTTGGTGTCTTTGGTGTCGTTGATTTTCTACTGAATTTTTAACTCATCGTATCTACTGCAATTCACAATGACTTTTACTTTTAGTGCAAAACATCTTTAAATAATCCGTAACATCCAAGGGATCCACTAGTCTTTGTCTAACATCCGAAGGGCTCACAGGCCTTTATTCCGTGCTCTTGCCAAAAAAACTTTTCCCAATTACTACACTCCGATTATTTTCATATACGTATCATGGAAAAGTTCGCGTCGTCATTTTATAATTCAACCATTGAATTGGTATCAGCGATCCATTAGTGATTTCAATTCAGTGAAGAGATATCAGTTATATGATTCAATTTTTAAGTAATGACATACAGTCCGACCTCCAAATAAGAAACCAAAAGCCCCCAAGGGGAAGAGTTTTTCCTGGAATTCTGATACCCCCACCAGGTGCGCGGCTGCACGCTCACTGCCTCTGTCTGTCTTTCTCACTCTTTTCCACATGCGATCGAGCTCGGAGCTCGTATCGTAGTGGGGAAAGTGCTTGAGCGAGAAACTGGGGAAGATTTCTTATTGCCGGGTTTCTTATCTGGAGGTCGGACTGTACTTCGATTTCAATCGTTAGCCAGGGATAAATTACGTTTACAATTATAACGTTTTATTGTACGTGTACACGATTGTTACTTCAACGACGTCTGAGGCGTCCATGTTATTCGTCTTTTTACCTCCAAATCGTCATGCACACAACCAGACTGACAACTTCCATATGAATGAATATTTTTATACAAAAAAATTACTGAATGCTCTTCGAATATTACTTTTTTGAATACAAAACTTTTGTACAAGTATATGCTTATGATTAAAAAAAAAACAAACAAATTTTCAAAAGTTCGCTTTTTTCAGAGTTTTAACTAACAACCCCTTACAGGGGAGTGGAAAACTCGTCAGGATGAACTTTCCTCATTCAATAATTCCCATTATTTTCTTTATCTTTCAGATCGATTCCTTACGACCGATTGCCTTTAGCTCGATATTACAAAGGGGATTCAACGAATCTGGAATACGATCCGGTGACCTTGAGAAAGAGACCTCGTTCCCCAGTCAGGTGTAGCTCATTCCTTGTACCAACTCATTCACCCTAGTCGCTTTAGCTGACCTTTTTTTCTTCTTCGATAAAACACTTGAAAACCATATAATACAGGAAAAAAAAAAACGTTCAAAGTTTTTCGTTGTTTCGATAATTCTTGAGATTTCCGATCAAAGAAACTTTAGATTCATAATTAGCGGGAGATTTCTGATCAATTTCATTTACGTTCATGGTAGCGTTATATCAATCGAAAGCTCATGGCGTAATATCGGCAAAGAACAAACGATGAATTTATTGTATTTTTTTCCTCAAGCATTCCAAACCTTTTCTACTGACTTGAAATTATAAACACGTTGAATTCATAAAGTCCTAAATGTGTATTGTTCTTCCGAGCATTTACAAAAGCGATGATGATAATTCAGGGATGATAAAAAAAAATGTAATCGATCCAACATTTTGCCAGACATCTCTTGCCGACGAAATTTGACGTTCTTGCTGCGAGAAAAAAGATCGCGGAGCTTTCAAAAAAGTGCGCAGCCATAGATTACCTCGAGAAATCGAAAGATCGTGTATCCGAGATCATAAAACTTGGTCCTCAAGAAAATACGTGCGAACAGACAAGTACGAATTTTCCGAAGACTCTGAAGATCATTCACGACGAGATCGAACTGACTAATGCTTGCGAGAGTTTGGGTATGGAGATTGATGATTTTATCGATACATCGATCAGCTGGGCGATCGCGGAGATTCAGACTGATGGCAGTGAAAAATATTTTGCGAAAGAAACTATTGAGCGCTTGAGGTCGGGAGATTTTTTCAAAGTCAAAAGTAAGCACGAAAAGTTATATCCAAGTTAGTTGCGATCATTGTTATTGGAATCAAAGTCGAATTTCATGACCTTTTTGATGCTTTTGAAGGTCGTATAATCATATTCCAGGTCATCGATAACTCCTGTCGTGTTCAAGGTCGTTGATATTTACTTTTCTTTTTTTTTTTTTCATTATTGTTGCGATCGTATACCTTTTCAGGTTTTTACATCCTTTCCACTGTATTCCCATTTCCATTCCGTTCATGCTGGAGTGCACCAAAAGCGCATCAAAAGTGCGATGAGTGGCTGCACTTTGGTGCAGCCACTCATCGCACCTCAACCTCAACCTCAACCTATCTTAATGCATTTGCACGAGGGCACATGGAAACTGCGGAAAACCTGTTTCATACAGGCAGCTATATTTTACCGAGTTCAAATTGTATTACCAGCCAGTACACGGCTGAGTGGTCACCCATCCCAAGTTCAATATTGCTTAACTCATAACATCGTCTTTGCCATATTTAATGTCGCGTTGATAATTCTAGTCTGATTGAACTCCATTGATAGTTCTTGAGCCATTCAAAGTAATTAATAATTCTTATCAAACCGAAGGTCATTGATGATTAGTTTCACATCGTAGATTATTGGAGCTGTTGATTAGTCGAACACATACCTACTTTTCAATTTAAATACTTTCAGAGCGCTTGATTTACGTTCGTTCTCCAGTAAGCGCGATAGTTCTTTTCTCCCTTTCCCGCTTTCATTCTGTCATACACCACGTGTAGGGCGGGCGCTAGGACACTCTCTGCCGAACAAACGCGAATCAGGCACTCTAGGAGTGTGCTCGGATCGCCAGAAGCTTGGACATATTAATAATTCTTTTCAGGACTCGACGGCAGGACTCAACGAAGTACCGTGACCCCGCGCTATTCAACGGCAACACGACATTCTTCTCTACCCTTTCAAGGTGGCACCGTTCATCGGTGCTTATCCTGGAGTCTTTTGTGTCCTGCGCACGAGTATGGCCGTATTGCCGAGACTCATCTCGACGTAGTTAATCGCATCGACGCAAGAGTCACAGAAAGACCGGAAGACAATCGAACGGTTGCTCACGTTCCGAATCTCACGTGTTACCACTTTTGCGACATCTTCCCATTGCTACGTTCGATGCAAAATGCTCGTTTATCGCAGAAAAGAAATTCCGGACGCTCTCGCAAAGTTAAATGCAAGATCACGGGAAACGAGGAACTTGTCGTACAATCGGTTGGCTTTTCGTAGCGCGATTTGACAAATTTAGCTCAGCTAGAGGGAAATCCTTTTGTGTCACCAACAATGTATGCATTTATTTTTATTTTGTGTGTTCCAACGTATGACCTTGCGGGTTTTTACGCATGAGTCATACCAAATTTTCCCTTCAATATCACTGCCTAACCGCACTTCGCTAAGCTAACCTAACTTTCGTTGTATCCACGGCTGCTTTTTAGCTAAAATGTATCGCATTCGCCGTGGACATGAGGAAACTGCTAAAAACCCATACCGATACGAACAGCCTCATTTTTACTGAATTTCTGATGTGTTGCCATTGGAAACTTCGAGCCTACCGCTCGGTAGTCTGCGCGCCAAGACAGTAAACGACTAAGCGGTCACCCATCCAAGTAGTGACCTTGCATGGCCATTGTCGCTTACCTTGGGAGGTCGCCAGACCGGCAGACTAACTGTGCGTCTACTAGCGTCGGTTATAATGTATGTATTTTGCTGATAGTGAAGTTACTTTAGGCTTAGTTTTTATTACACAAAAAATTTTATATGTATAATGTAACAACAACAACAAGAACAGCAATAACATCAAGAACAAAAACAGCGGCAACAACAGCAACAACGATAACAATAAATAGTCAAGATTCAATGTACAGAAAATAAATCTAGAGCCTGTTTGATTTAAATCGACACTAAAGTCACTCGAAAGTATAAGTTTATATGAGTTGCTTTTAGAGTCCGTTTAATTTTGAGTGATGCGAAATTATCTCTGAGAACCTCTGAGCGACTACGGTGCAGCTTTGATTTTGCAATATAATCAAAAGTGGCGTCTCTCTAATTCATCATGGGCTGCGTTAATCCGCAACTCAATTTTGAGTTACTTTGAAATGAATCCAAGCGTAAATGAATTGAAACACCGAGGGATGATTTTTTCGGAACCTGTTCGACGTTTTTCGTTTATGTAGGAACCAAAGTGGTGTAAAAGTGTCTCCATAATTGCTTATCCGCTTAAGGATCAATCCCGAGTTCAATTTTTGATCGGATTGAAGTTTATCCGATCCAAAATAGGCTTAAAAAGGGATGAACGATTTTTGAAAAATATTTTTCGATGACTGTGGAGATAATGTTGTGTCAAAGTCTCACTCATCAGCATCGACCTGACAGTCAATCGGTAATTCAATATACAGGGTGAGGCACTTAACTTGATAATCACGAATAACTTGGAAATGAATAATTTTTTTGAAAAATGTGTCAGACAAAAGTTTCATCATGTTTTGAGCCGGATCTAATGGATACCATGGTTGTGAGGTCAATGGAGGAGATCAAGGTCAAACGAAGGTCAACTTCGTTTTTTTAAATGGATACCCCTATTTTTTTTTCCAGATCCGTATTGTGTATAAAAAAATAAACAATTTTTGTTTGAACCGTTTTTTATTAGGTTCAATTTTTCGCTATTAATTAGGCGTTTTCACAATTTATGAATACTACCTCTTAAATGAATATCTTTGCACACATAAACAGAAAACACAATAAACCAAATGGTAATAGTCAGTGTAACACATGTTCTAACTGTGTCTATGCGAAGTGACGAACAAAACTGTCACAATTAGTCTGATTCCTTGTTTTGAATTTGTAATAATTTGCGCGACCCGCAACATCATGCTGAAAGTTTGTAAACATTGTAAAAGGCAACAGGAGAGTGATCAACATCACCTCATCTTCCTAGATTTGTTTTGTGTCAATTACACATGTGTTACACTGACCATTACCATTTGGTTTATTGTGTTTTCTGTTTATGTGTGCAAAGATATTCATTTAAGAGGTAGTATTCATAAATTGTGAAAACGCCTAATTAATAGCGAAAAATTGAACCTAATAAAAAACGGTTCAAACAAAAATTGTTTATTTTTTTATACACAATACGGATCTGGAAAAAAAAATAGGGGTATCCATTTAAAAAAACGAAGTTGACCTTCGTTTGACCTTGATCTCCTCCATTGACCTCACAATCATATGGTATCCATTAGATCCGGCTCAAAACATGATGAAACTTTTGTCTGACACATTTTTCAAAAAAATTATTAATTTCCAAGTTATTCGTGATTATCAAGTTAAGTGCCTCACCCTGTATTAGATCAGCTCAGAGTGAATCTAAAACCGTGGCTCTTAACGTTCCAACGAAGAGTGTCTTGCCGGGCAACCAAAAGGATTTCTGGTAATGAGGTTTTTAAAATTGATCATTCTATCAGCAAATATACCGTCACGTCCATCAATCATATTAATTGAGATAGGAAAATAACCATATGTTTAGTGACTAAATAAGGCTTTCCGTCCTTAAAGTGTTAAGGGCCATCGTAGTTGAAGCGTAGAGGGCATATCAAGCGTTAAATTATCCCTGACACGATGATGTTTTTGCTGAACACAAGAGGATAGAACATTCAGTGGGGTAAAGTAATTGGAAAATTCTCTTCAAAGTTACGTGGAATCCTGCGGGGAGGTTTAAACAACTGTTGAAGTGGGTATATGCCTGACGAGAGATGTTTTGCAAAAGGGTGGAAGTGGCGGGCCAGAGGCAAGAAGGAGGGGTTTGAGGGAGATCGGTCGATGCGAGTTGCGGTTTTGCCTGGTTTGTTCGTAATCTCATTACGAGCTCGCAACAAGTTAACTCGGATCTCGTTGGCCTGGCGGACGTCGCATAGTCACGCTGCTAGCGAAGTGGGGCGAGAAGGGATGGGCGAGGGCTGGATTCGGTGGTGGTGGATGATTCGAGAGGGTAAAACGTAGTAAATGGAGTGTGAGTTTGGTTTAGAGGGGTTCGTTGTGAGATAAAGGGAATGACTCCTAGTGTTGGTACCAAAATGCACGAACTATACATGGAGGACATTGCGCGCAGCTAGTTTTGAGGGTCGTACGGAGGGGTTCGAGGGCCGAATGGGGATAAATGTAGCTGGTGGTGAGAGAGCGTGAATACGGTGCCGGTATAGTTGAATGTATACCGACGTAACCCGAGTTCTCACCCTATTTTCACCCCACCCCTACCCTTTTCGTAGTTTCAACCCCCCCCCCCCCCCCCATGCGTACCCTCGAGCCTTCCTTGTCTGTCACGATAAATTTTCCCAGTCACGAGCAATTTCGTCGCAAATATTTCCCTTCGTGGCTTCAACTGATGTAACGAAACTATACGTGTATGTATTCGCTGAAACGAGTGAAAAGTTACGGGAGGGGGATAGGCGGTATAAAATGAAGTGGGACAATCGTGAGAAAGGCGAAGTGTCGACTGTAATTTCGTTGATCCTGCGACGAAGCTCGTATTTTCGCTTCTGTCGCTCTTTGCTTGCTAATAAGGAGGAACAGCGCTTATTCTACCGCGAGCATGAGCTCGTCATTAAGAAAATCTAACGGTGTGAAGTCTTGTTATCGTGAAGATGCCGGGAAAAAAAGTTCGTTAGAGTTTGGGGAATGAAAATCCGCGATATCGCTGAATATGTGTTTACCTACGAAAACTGTTTTGTTTTCTGCCTTTGTTTTATCTTATTTTTCGTTCATGGTTTTAGCTTGCCAGAATCATCATGCTCAACAGTTGAGATTAAAGTTTGCACGAAAAAAGCTTTTTTGCTTACTCACAGAGGAAGCTTTATTTTCATGAAAAAAAAATGGTTTTTGATTTTGTGTTTTTGATGCCACACTGCTTAAAATGTGTAAAAAGGTCTAGAAAACATTTTTTTTTAATTTCTGAACGAAAGTGTGTGTGTGTGTGTGTGTGTGTGTGTGTGTGTGTGTGTGCGCGCGTGTGTATGTGTGCGTTCCTTGCAAAATTCAAAGCTCTATAAGTTGAGAACGGTTTCACCAACATCGGTGCTTTTGCATACACATATGAAGCTGCACAGCCCCTTCTTCTACTGGAATTCCTGTCAAAATTTCTCCAAAATGACAAAATTTATAACATTTTGAAATTTCCAAAACAACTCCATGGTGACTGAAACTCCCGCAAATTTTGAAATATCAGGCTTAATTTTGTTACACAAATAGGTTAGGGGACATGAATATTTTGTGTTGAATTTGGTGAGAATCGTTTAAGGGGTTCAAATTGTAAAATTTTTTTGAAATTTTCGAAAAATTTTCGTGAATTCCCTCACTTTCGTAAATTTAGAGGTATTTAGCCAAAATAGAGGATAAAGATGTTTGGAAATACATTTGGTATGAATCGCTGAAGGGATTGAGATTTTATAAAATTTTGAAATTTTCAAAAAATCGGCTGCGATCGCTTTGATGTTTGTAAATTTGAGGTTATTCAACCGAAACTTCTTATATAAATACACTACGGGATAAGGATGTTTAATTTAGAAATTTTCGAACAATATCTGTCACTAATTTGAGATTATGAACCCAGAAAATTGATACAAGTACACCAGGAGACAGGATATTAAATTTCGTAAGGAAAAATCGAATTTCGAAAACAAGCGTGCAAATCGGAAACTTGCAAATTGCTTCCTCGTTGCAAAGCTTTCTCTACGAGGACGCCGAAATTACGAAAGTCATATCTACATTTACGAAATCACGAAAAGCATCTCCGCATAGAGCTGACTTTGTAATAAGGAAGCAATGTGCAAGTTTCCAATTTTTTTTCAATCCCCGACTGTGAAAAATGTGGATAAAATTTTTTGAAAAGTCTCTGTTCTCATTGTGGACTATCACTCGAATAAATTTTCAGCTATCGGGATAAAATTTTGTGCACACATGGTACGTCATATTGGATGATGTTTGATATTGAATGTGACGAAAATCAGTCGAGTGATCCAGATTTGATGAAATTTCGATTTTTTTTTTTTTCAGAAATGTGTGGGGGGATAGAATCAGAAATGTGTATACGAGATAACCAAGTAAAAGCTCCTATTTTTTAGTCACGTGTTAAAAATAAGTAGCTTCTAAAAGTATTATTTTGATTTAGAAAATTATTTAGAAGTCAAATGGGTTTTCCACAAAAAAATGTAATTCTCGATTATGTTTGTGAATACAAATGTAATCTGGATACTCTTTGCTTAAGAGCTACTTGGTTGCCCACAAATTCATTATGATACCATTTCAGTCCATTTGACAATCCACGATGACATGAAAAACGTGAAAAGTTCCTTGAGCCCGCGGTGAAATGTATAATTCTCGGCTTTTTGCTCGGTGGATGAGCAGTCGGCTGTTTAAAATGAATAAGTTTCAACTGTACCGGTTTGGTGAGCTTTTTTTTCAATGTTCATCATCATTAATCACTGGTTCTTTCCATTCGGCTCTGTATTATGCAACGTTCATTCGTCCCATGAGAACGTAAACGTTACAAAAGAATCGCGCTTATCGTTCTCACGGAAAAAAAAAAAAACTTCAAAAGTTTCCTTACTCCTTTTCTTTCTTCGTCAACCAGAGATTCGAGCAAGGGTCAAGAAACGACTATTAGCAATTTCCGGTTTTGCTCGGGGTGTCGGTACACCACATCGATCACCCAAGCTTGCAAAGCCCTCTCGCACGGATCTTGCAAACTCTGAAAGATCGTGACATTCGATTCTCGATAGCTCCGATCGCGTCAATGCGAAAAAACGAAGAGCGAACTTGTAGTCGCAAGCTCTCATCCCACGCGGAGTTTTCTTCGAAAGCTCAGGTGGCATTGGAAGCGTGTTTTTGTTTCTCGATTTTCGCGCCCGGAGCTTGCGAGCTTGAAAAGTCCCGCAAGCATTGCCGTCGCCTCGGAAGGAAAATAAGAGAAGAGAAAAAGGGGTCGAGCCAACTGGTTTGGCTGCTGGATTGGCGACGTCGTAGGGTGAGAGAGGGAGGCAGAGAGGGGCAACGAAAGCTGAGAAACCGATGTAATTTCCGCGCTGAATCGGCAAGTCGTTCAGGCGAATGCTTCGGCAGGAAGAAATCGAAGAGCTATTAACCATTGAAGGGGGTTCACCCGTTAGTCGTCGCAGCTCGACATTCCATTCTCACCCTATTCGCGTTTCTCAAATTTTTCTCGCGTTTGAGACACCTCGAAGTAGCTTTGCACGGATAAAAGATGAAATATTGTTTATTTCAAGATTGAGTCATGCTTCTAAAAAAAAAAAAAGAATTCTCAACTTTTTTGCTTCAGTCTCATGTTCAACGAAGCTTTTCATTATCGATTAGTTCTCGGGTAATCGGGGCATATTTTTTTAAACGGCAGTCGTTTTTTTACGTTCCAATATTCTTCAACCACCTTTTTGATGCAGATAATGATATTTATTTATGTATTTTATTTTTGGATCATCAGCGAGGCAAAAAAAAAGTAACACTTTTCAGAACAGATCGAACACTTCAAGTGTAGTTCGGGCAATCGTAACACTTTAACATCATCAATGTATCGTTTCTAGTATACTGATTTCAGGTCTAAATGTCCTATATAATGTGTGATCTTAAGTTGGTCATTTTAAGATTCCGACACGCTATAAATTTTTTTCAATCGATCGTTTTTTGGGGACATAGATCTGTCGTGTGAGTGTAAAAATTAGTGAACAAAAGTATATTAAAAATGCAGAATAGGAAATTGTGTGTCATAGTGCTTGATTTGATCGTATTAAAAATAATAATAAAGTAAAAATAATTTTAAACAATAATAATAATTAATAATGAAATAATAAAGAGAATTGCAGCTGGAATAAAAATTTCGTATTTTTCTTTCTCTTTCTCTCTGAACGTTACGGAGTAATGGGACACATGCTTTCCCCGCAAGCAGAGAAAGTTTCTGAATATAATTGCAGATATATACGTGTATGCAAGAGGAATTTGCGAAATTTTACATCCTGAACACACACATGCCGAGCATACCCGCGGGAGTAAAAATATTTTGCGTGTATTCGTAACTCGTGAAAAAGATTTTTTCAATCATACAAAGCGTGATAGAATTTTCGAATATCTCATTCGATTTTATTGACGTGAAGTCGAACTGGATTTAAAAAAAATCCACTTTGAATCATGAATTATCCAGCCCGTGAAAGTTTTCTCGAGTATTCTTACTTTGCTCCGAAAAATTATTCCCTTTTTCATTTTTGTTGCTATATCCAATTCATCTTTTATAAAAGAACGATCGAGGAGAAGATTCGCAAACGCCTCCCACGCTCCAGGGTTAATGTTTCCTTTCAGAGTAGAGGTCAAAGGTAACAGTAGTCCGGTTATATCTACAAAGTTACTTCATCTTTACACGTACCGTAGTCGTATGGATGCATTGAATCGACCATTTATTCAAACTCTCCTATCGCTTTTTAAAATGAGCCCACGAGCGTTGAACGAGAATACTACTAGTAGTAATTTACCGTAATAGTCCGGCATAGCATAAATTCAATGGGGCGTGTTCGCTACGAACAGGTAGCCATGTACCTCGACTTTTTTCTATTTGTATTAGTCTCACTAGACGTTATAACGTTAGCTCTGATTACTATTATTATTATTATTATTATCTACTAATATTACTATTCGGAAAACTTTTTTTCCGAATAGTAATATTAGTAGATAAGATTTAAAAAAAACAGCGCAAACAATAATTAAGAGAAAGCTTATCTACTAATATTACTATTCGGAAAACTTTTTTTCCGATATTAGTAGATAAGCTTTCTCTTAATTATTGTTTGCGCTGTTTTTTTTAAATATCATCCTTTGATTCGTTTTATCCAAAGACAGTTAGCCCTTTAGAAAGCAATTTATTCACTGAAAAATATTTAATGATTCGTTCAGTAATGAGAAAAAAAATAGAAAATCATTCATGCAAATCGCATATTCATACTATTGAAGTTGTAATCCAGTATTAAAAGGTTGTATTGGTCGGACAAACTTCAAAATCAAACAATGGTTTTTGGGCAGTATGTCATTGGATGTTATGCTTTTTTTTCTCTCTAATTCTGAAATCTGTACCGTTATCAATAAACTTTTTTATACTTCAGTTGTTTCAGTGATAATAGGTCGTATTGGTCAGACGTGCTTTTACATTGTAGTGCTTTGCGCAGTAACACGATGTCCTTGATTATCCTTATTAATCATCAACCGTATCCTACGAGTGATTATTATTTCATTCTTGTCTTGTAGAATCGTTAAATCAAAGCTTAGTAATAATGTCACGCTATACATTAATTGGACCATTTTTTTTAAACATTTGTATTTTCTGTTGTCAGCGTTTGGATTCTGTGCTATGTAATCCTGCAAAAGATTACAAATAAAACAAAAACTACAGAAGGCAATAATTTTACAGACATGTATACTGTTCTAACTGTTCTGAAATTTTTTTTAACTTCCAACTTTTCAGCTAAATAATGCGGTACACTCTTTTCGACAAAATAATAGTCCACAGATAGCAGAATAAATGCTACGACGATGACAACGACGTCGGGAACTAGTCACGAGGACTTTGGCTCGCAACAATCATTATCGACGTAGTTGAGAAATTACCGGGAGTTCAAGAGATCCGGAGTGTCGAAGATAGACACGAGGGAGACAGAGAAAACGAAAATTTAAGGCAAAAGTTTTCTCGCGAGCTCTGAGGGAGGTCAATGTTACTCTTCACCGAAAATTCCAATTTATCATGCGAACAAAAGAGCCTTGCAAAAGTCAAAAAGTTTTCGAAAGTACTTCAGAATTCACGTAGCGTTAAAGCTGAGGAAAGCTCGCGAGCTCGAGAGTTTCCTGAGAAAACTTCGTTTACGATAAAAGCACCGATAAAGCCAAACGTCGCTTTTACCGTGACATTGCAAGCTCGCGAAATAACATGCTATAAAACAGTACGGTAAGTATGATAAAAAAAAATGTATGCATTTTTATCATTGCGATTAATCAATGAAAAAAAAAAATACCGAAGAGTTTAGTTCTATCGTATGTTTGTCATGCTATGGTTGCGAAAACTCGAGATAATCGTACAAGTTAGAAGCTTTGCAGAGAAGGAAATTCAATATAAATGACGTGAAAATTATACCATCAGTGATCCTTACACGTGAGGTGAGCTCCGTGTTACGTTAATAATTTGTGAAGTGAGAAAGAACATATAGATGACCCCGTGTATCAATTGGCTCCGATACGAAAGCTAAAGTGAATCATGAAGTTTGTCATCCGAGACAGGACACATTCCTTCCAATATGGGTTGAAATTTATTATTCATAGCTTTCAATGTAACGATGCCTCACAATATAACAACGTTTCACACAATCGTTTTCAGGCATTTTAAGTAGCTAGAAGTTCTTACTGAGGTTACAACGGTGATTTTAATGGCTTCACTATGCATATGGCATACATTAATGGACGAGAAAAGTTCTCAAGGTGGCCGAATTATAGGGTTGGCTCTACTCTGGACAATAAGTGTCGTGGGTTCAGTCGCGATCACTCCGAGCCCATAGCCATAACTGTTACTACGAATTGGGAATTATTTCCTGGTAGTACACGCATCAAGTCAGAGCGTTATAGGCTTATGGGTATTGCTACATCCAACGGAAATGATGTTCGCTATAAACGAACACTTAAACCTGCACTCGCACTCACAATCACCATCTTCGTACTTGGTTCGTTGAAATTATACTTTTTCATGTCACGTCGTTGACATACCTATTAACTCTTCAAATTTACATTGTGCTCACGCATAATCTTGAAACTTCCACTGTGCTCACATTAACTCTTCACAATCACGCAAGTCATACTCACACTCTTCATACTCACACTCGTTGTACTCATACTATTTACACTCATATCCATTAATCTCATACTGTGTATACTCACACTCTTCATACACGTACTCTTTGTACCCACACTCTGTATACTTACACTCTTCACACTTATACTCTTTATACTCACACACTTTATAATCACTCTTTATAATCAAACTTTTTACATTCACACTCTTAGCACTAACACTCATCATACTCGTACTTTTTGTACCCACACTCTGTATACTCACACTCTTCACGCTTATACTCTTTATACTCACACACTTTATAATCACTCTTTATAATCAAACTTTTTACATTCACACTCTTAGTACTCACACTCATCATACTCGTACTCTTGGTACCCACACTCTGTATACTCACGCTCTTCATACTTATACTCTTTATACTCACAAACTTTATAATCACTCTTTAGACTCAAATTTTTTACATTCACTCTCTTAGTACTCACACTCATCATACTCACACTCGTTTTACCCATACTCTGGATACTCATACTCTTCATACGCATACTCTTTATACTCACAGCTCTTCATACTCACACACTTTATAATTATACTCGTTATACTCAAACTCTTTACGATCACACTCTTTATACTCACACTACTTATACTTACAACTCTTTATACTCAAACTCTTTACACTCACACTCTTTGTACACACACTCTTTACAATTATATTTTCTATACTCACACTCTTCATACTCATACTCTTTATACACACACTACTTCCACTCATAACTCTACACACTCACACACCTTAAGATCATACTCTTTATACTCAAACTCCTTACACTTACACTCCTTGAACACACACTCTTTACACTCATGTTATTTATTCTCACACTCTGTATACTCACACTCTACATACTCATATTTTTTATATCCTCAAACTCTATATGCTCACGCTTATTGTACTCACAGTCCTCACGCTCATATTCTTCATACTCGCCCTCTTTCAAACTAAAAAAAAACTAACCTACCAACCAACTAAAAAAAAACAAAAAAAAAATGTTCAAACTCACACTCTGTATACTCAGACACATCATACTCATACTTTAGACACTTTTATACTCACGATCTTTATGCTCACACTCTATACACTCACACTTTTCATAACCCCACTCTTTATGCTTGCACTCGACGCACTCATACTCATACTTTGCGCACTCACATTCACAATCCTTACATTCGAATTTTTCGCACATGTATTCGCCCTCATCATCATATCAGGACTCGTCTCACTCACTCTCGTGATACTGGCGCTTAGCGCACAATCGTCGCATTAGAAACTCTCATACCGACAGTTATCAGTTATCGCACCGATACTCGTGGCACTAACATTTAACACACTTACGATCACAGCACTAACATTCGCAATACCTACAATAATACAAACACTAATCCACATTTATCGCCGCATTCATTTCTGCTGTGTATCGCATTGTGACCATGTGTTAGCAGTTCGTTTCGGCAAGTTTAACCAGGGGGTACAGCTCGAAAGTACCCCTATACACGCACTCCCCTTTCCGGCACATACAGCCTGTCTGAAAATGACCGAAGTTCATTGCGCACGTTCGACTCTGGCGAATCGTAAAACTTCCCCTCCCTCGCAGGAGTTTTTGGTTTACGACTGTCGGAAAGTCGATCGGTAATGCTTTCAAACCGGTACTGTCATGAATATTTATTGAGTTTGCCCGTGAGCTTTCTCAGTTTTCGGTTTATGAGTGCGTGTATGTATATATGCTTTTGGTGTTCTATAATGCAATGTTCTCCTTATAGCGAGCTTTCTCGAAGAGTAAGAGGTAACAATTTTCTATAAAATTCGGAAGATTGTTTCATTATTCAATGGGCCATAACTGGCTGATTTTTCGGACGCATTACCACATGTTCGAGTAAGTTTTCGATTTTGTCAAGGATTATATCATGCAAGCTCATCCATTATCACGTGCGCTTTCCTGGAGCTTTCATCCCTTCTTAAAATTTCCTCGTTTTCTCAATGTAATATCTTGTGAATTGTGCATCACTAGAATTGTCAAAAATTTGTCGAAATGTTTGTAAAAACCTCTTTCTCAGTTGGGGTCTGATAACAATCTATGAAAATTAAAAGTCCAGAAAATATATATCCATTGAGAAAAAAATAATACATACATTATTTAAAAAGACGATCGTAATGCTGGACTTCAGAGAGTGAAAATTTTAATAATACGATTCCAACGATATATTTAAAATGGAAAATATATGTCAGAGTTATATCGTGAAAAAAATTGTTGAAAAAAAACTGTAAAAATTCAATACAAATAAACTTTAAAAGGGTTTGTTGATCTGCGGTGTCCGTTTTTGACTGACGTTGCTTTGGGTAGACTGGTTAATTGCTTTGTTTTCGCTTATTGTATATTTTGCATGATTCATTACTGAATATTATTCATTACTCTAATATAATAATTATATAATTAAGGGCTTGATTTACCACTTAGCTCGTTTTGGTTATTTTGTGTACTCATTATTTTTTGTATGATTCCAAGGGAAAATTTCCCGTATGAATAAATAAATAAATAAATAAATAAATAAATAAACAATTTTTGCATACATTAAAATCATCAATAAATGAATAAATGGATCTCTATAAAGTTTGACTATAGTGACAATCGAGCATACGGAGATGGGACAGCGTCTCGGCGCCCAACAAGCAAGGCAAGTTATAAACATGCAAAAAGTCAATATAGTATTCGAGAATGAATCTCATAGCTCGATGTGGAAACAAAAACAATGAAATAGCGCTCTTCTTGAAGAATTCTCGATGAAGCACAAATGCGCCAAGGTTTTCACGTAAAATAGTAAAATTCTTACGTTGAACGTATTGGTGATAAATCTTGACAGATTGGAAACTCGTGGGAGATCCGCGGTCGGCTACGACGGAAATGGGTTACGTGGTTGGAGAGAAAAATCGCGAGTGGACGTAATCGAGCGACCACGAGAATATTTATGGCATTGACTTTGAAGACGGGAGCCTGCCTGGAGGAGAGGTGTATAGAAGGTAAAACAAGAAAATAAATAAAACGAAATAATGGTCCAGCTGAAAGATTAGAAAAATAATAATTTATCGTAGGTATTATTTAATGGAGCAAATGTGTTATTTTTATTTTTTAAAAATTATGAATAATTAATTATCGACGGATTATATTAATAAGAATTATTCGAGAAGCCCTTTATCGTCCCGGAATCTGAATTGTGGCAAATTTTTTGTATCTTAAATATTATCGTAAATAACCAAAATTCAGTATCCTTTACAATTCTTTCTGTCTACGTCTATACGGCATCTTATTTGAGTGTTAATTCGATGATCAAACAAAAATTGACAACCCTCCGCGAATGTTACTATGAGTGCATTATTTTGGTGCCATCCCCAGTCTTCTTCTTTTTACTTAATTCTTCGGAATAATTGCATCTCACAAATTGTTGTCCTAATAAATTGTATTCCATTTAAATAGATTTTTTTGCTAAATATTTTTGTTCCCTCAAGTGAATGATTAAAATAAGAGTGGGCGTCAAAGGTACTACGTGGTCGATGTGAAGATTTGGGGTCTTCAAAGTTAAAAAGTAGGGAAGAGCGGGACATAAGGGGCACCCGAAACGTTATTAGGACATGAAAAATAAAATATCGATCAAGACTTAATTCTTTTATATATTTTTTGTTGTTTACACCTTTCGAAAAGCATGTACGATGGTCAAACTCGATATTTTTTGTGAAATCGATGCGTCACAATGAATATAACCTTAGCATGGAAAAGTGATCATCACTGATAGAATTTAAGCACTTAAAGCATTGAAGGAAGTATTGCAAAGCCTCTGTAGTGCAAAATGGGCATCAAGTCTAAAATTAATAATTTGGCCTTAACTGATTTTTTATAATATTCCGATGTATTTTATATCAATAATAACGAAAGAAAGTAAAATAATGAAATTAAAGTAAAATAATGAAATTTAAAAAAAATTGTTTTATAATCGTGCAATTATATTGGCTTGATTGCCGTTATTACCATCCTCTTGAGATAAAATGTTATTAGAATAAAACAAACAGGAAAGTATTAAAAGAACGGAATAAAATTAAATATAAAAATTGAACGGTACTTTTTATTAAAAATGTCATTTAATAAATTATATAATAAACCAACAAATCAATTTATAATTAAAATATTTTTTTATTATTATTAACTGTCATTAATCCAGGTACCAAGTCTTCACTTTCATTCTTGAACAACTATAATTTTAAGCAACATTTGAATAAAATAGTGTCAAAGATAGCGTTTTAGGTAAAATTGGGTATCTATTCTGTGTTGCAGAAATCGCAGATGTAGTCTAAGGATATGTCATCCTCATTAGCTCCAGCACATGAACAATAGAATCAACCCTGGCGAATGTTTAGAAAATTTCTGATTTGATTCGAATGAAAAACAATTTTTATAATTAATTTGACTTATTTTCCACACGTTCTTGGTGTGAATAACGTCAGAAAACTGAAACAAGGCCATTTGCAAGAAAGTTGAGATGGTGCCCGTTTTAACCTCAATTTCTATTTCTCATCGAGATGCCCATTTTCCCCTCCATATTATTCTTTGGACTTTGCTGTGCATTCTCTTGTAATTTTATGTAGCTTGTCGAGAATATAAGAAAAGAAATATCTCTCTGAAATAATACGTTTTTCGTAACACGTGCACGGGAAGTGGGTCTTTTTTGTACTCATTTCAAAGCTGAAAATAAGTCTTTTTGAGCCAGGATTCAAATCGTAAATTTTTTTGTCCTAGGACAAAAATTAACAAATTGAATCCTGAATCAAAAAGAATTATTTTCTGCTCCGAAATGGGACAAAAAAGTACGACTTTCCGTGCACTTGTGGTTTCTTATGCCCGGTTACAGTGGGTTAACCCTGGATCCAGGGACAAATTTTGACCCCGAGGTTAAACTGTCAAATGTTTCATAGACATTGAGTTGGCGTGATGGCAGCATATATCTGTGCCTATGTTCACACATCTGACTTAAACCCGGGGTTAAAATTTGTCCCGAGATCCAGGGTTGAGGTAGTGGTCTCGCGAAATTAACAGCCAAAAGTTTGGAGGGTGCGTAATGGTATGACGCTCGGCCTTTCGTTGGGTTGTACTCAAAAACTTTTGATTCGGTACAGGCTGCGCACACGCGTGCGCTTGAACACCATAGCCAAATATCCCCGTAACTAGTCGAACTGCCAATCGTGGCAACGTTGTTAGACGTTTCGATTGTGTATCGTATGCGTGAGTACGACATAACCACAAAAGGAATAAATAATGGAGAAAGGAAAAAATATTAAATTACAACGAAATAGACGATTTATAAAAAAAAAGCAATTCGAAAAGCAATTACGATTTGCCGTGTATAAGAAAGAAATATACGTAGTCCATTAGCACACAAATATATTGATGGCTAAATAAAAATTTCTAATACATGTTTAACCTCCAGGCGGCCGGCATTTATGAATGTGCCCAAGTCATAGGCTGCATTCGGCTTGGGCGCTTACGCGCTTTGAGCGCTCACATTTACATGCGCCGACTATAGTTTAAAGCGCTGAAAGCGTGTAAAGCGCCCAAGACGAATGCAGCCATACTTTGAGGTGATGCCGTTCGGCATCATCCCGGCCGCTTAGAGGTTAAAGTATATCTATCTACTCCCTTTCTTGCTTTTCTATTATCTCCACAATTTATTATTATAAATTCATCATTTGTTCTTATTCTTATCATTTTTTTAATCGAAATATTCAATATGTAAATCATATATCCAAAAATTTTAATTTACTTTTTAAAATAATTTTTATTACTCGATACTGTCACCTGTCACACTTTTAGGAGAGTGAGACGTTTCTCCCACCACTCGCGCTGTGCAGTGGTGAACGATCTTAGCTACCCACTTTACAAACAATCAAATATCGTCATAAATTCCATACTTTCGAAGCTTCTATTTATTGTTCGGAAAGTAAAAAAAAAAAAATTTCAATTTGCGGAAAGGATTATTCTACCATTGTGCTAAGTTTTTTCCAAATCTATCTCGTCGTTTTTTTTGTTTTAATAGTAGAAATTCCGATTTTGGCCATAAGGGCGCGTGTAAAACGGCGATTTTCAAATAATTAATATCTCGACTTCTGAACGGTACAGCCTCTCCAAATTTAATCAATGTTTTTATAGCACTCCAAAGTTCATCTACAGAAATTTGCTTGAAAATCTGTCTTGAAAAGTGTTCACGAGACGTTACCTTAACCCACGTTTATGCAACCGGGTATCGGAAAGTTATTTAAACGAAGCTGCTTTTTCAGCCAATAGTAATTATAAGATTATATAAGACTTGATTAGAAATAGTAACTCGAGTAATATTTATGTAGAAACTCAAACAATTTAGATGAATCAACATTTAAAGTACCAAAAAAATTTCAATAAACCTAATTTGTATGCAGCAAAGAAACAATTAAACTATACTAAAAAAAAAAATAACATTACAATATCATACCCAAATAGCATGCAATAAAATAATTCATGTATATTAATCATTTACACGAGATGTCTGAATTGTAGGTTATGGTAGTACGTGGTCGTGTAAGGACGTACGCATCGGATCCAACCCTCTATTGCAACAGTGCCCGATGTAAACACTCGAGTACTCATTGAGTCGCGTACATGTCTTCATATAAATTTTATGAAACAGTGAAATAATAAAATATCACATTATTACCATTTTAATGACATTTAAAAATTATATTTTCATTTTATAACCACACGTTGCATAATACGGGTAGCGTATTTTGTTTTTTTTTTTCTTTGCATTGACTAGCGATTACTGGAAGAACCTCCTTAAGGTAGTTCTATCGTGGTAACTAATCCATAAGATTTAAATTTTTTTTTTTTATATCTTCAATTTTAATATATTTATTCATTTCGCGAAACGTCAATGCCCCTTATCGACCTAATTACGGAGAAATTAATACTTGAAAATGCCAGTTCCTCAAGGCAAATTTGCTTCGGCATATAGAAAAACCGATTTCCGGTCACTTTAAAACGATATGTCGTATCGAAAATCCAAAAGATTCTTACAAAAAACGAGACTTAGATTCATTAAACACGTAAAAATCTAACGGGCCTAAAAAAAATATGATTGTCGACCAATTTTTTAAGCTATACTGATTTTAATACGAGCATCCGGGTAGTGATACACAACTTATGGCATAATGTCGTGACGGTGAAAAAATGTGGCAACGCGATATCGAAACGAAAGCGGTATTTGACAAGTCGAACAACATAACCTCTCCACGTCAACGTCAATAGAGCGGGCGAGAGAGTGAGAGGGCACGAGAATGAAAAGAGAAAGAAAACGCAACGTTGCCACACGTAAATATCATACGAGATCTAGTAATACTTGAGTCGTTGCAATTACTATTTTACTAGTTACATAATTATTTATAATAAACCGTTGATTAATTGTATTCACCTGGGTAAGCTTATTTAATATTTATTAATTTTAACCCATATATCCAATATTTTTAGGAATCATCATTTAGACATTTATAGCTAATTGACTAGTCTGCAGCGATAGAACTACCTTAAGGGGTCAAAATTGCTGTCAGGATTTTTCAAAGATCGATTTTGTTAAATTTCATTTTCTTAATGTACATATATTCAAGTATATACACAGAAAATTTTATGTCGATCCGAAAATATTCTCGAAATTACGCGCATATATGTGCAATTTGCGATTTTATTATGCGTAAAGTGCTTGTGAAACTTTTGAACACGTTTTTCTCAAAACGGTGTTTTCAAAATCGGTGAGCACGATTTCTTGGAAACGGCTGAACCAATCAGTCTCAAATTTGAAGACAAACTTTACGAATACATTTTTCAGTCCTTAAGGAGGTACGACTATTTCTGTGGGCAGGGAATAAGCGGAAACGCAGGCGCGGGTGAGCGCGGCAAGCGAGGGGCACGCATGAAACGAGAGAGTCGGAGTTTTGACCATTTTCAACCGAAAAATTCAAAATTTTTTGTGTTGTAGTGCTTGAATTACACGGTGAAGAGTAATTTTTTAATTATTTACAATATCTATTATATTTAATCTATCAATTTTCAGTTTTCCAACGGATTTAGTTGGATACGTGAGCAGCAAAACCGTGATCATCTCACTTCCGGTTGACCGCCTCAAACTGCTCGTCTTTGCAATTTTATTACGAAAAAAACTAAACGTTCAATATAGCTCAAATTTTGGCAATAGGCGCATAAAGTATTCGTCAAAAACACATAAAAATTTCAAGTCCGAATGTTGGATACGTAGCAATGATCGTACCTCCTTAATCGAAGGTTTTTATTCGCCAATAAATATTTTCCAATTTATAAACAAATTAAGGCGAAAATTTTTATGGAAAACCGACTTTAGTTTTTGAGAAGCCGCCGTTTTGTTAAAAATGAATATTTTGCTTATTCCTTCGATCAAAGAGCAGATAATACCTTATATTAACTAAATCTTTTTTATTTCTTTTTCATTTCAGATGATCCAGTCCAGAGATATCTTGCTCGCCGCAAGACGTCTTTTTTTTTATAGGTGCTCCCGGAGATCGGCTACAGCAGCTTTAAAAATCATTATTTTTACAATTAAAAAATATCAGAATGCAGTTCAATGTTACCCCAGTATGTATATAAATTTTTATATCAATAAATTGAAATATCACTTCATGAAAAATCCTTGAAAAATCGTTTTCTTCGGCCTCCTGGACTGCATATAATCCCTCAAGTTATCTAACCAGGTAATTTTATGTTTGATGTTTAACGAACATCGAATACGTAATATTGACTCAATATTAACGGTTAACAGTGAAACAGAGATATTTGTAACGCACACCGTTGCCTCGATCGATAGTTTGCACGTAACCTGACACGAGATTACCCTGGCGATTTATGGCAACTAACGTTCGTGGCGCAAACGGTCACGTCAAATAGCACCCTATCAGCACACTGTAAAAAATGTGGTGTTAAATTCAACACTAATTCAACACCGCTCACGAATTCTATAGTGGTCCACCCCGCTCTGTGTGACCTGTTGGTGTTGATTGTCCGGTGTTAAGTATTGATAGTTGACACCAGACTGCGGTTCATCCGATTTGACACCAGGACGGATTCTACAGTGGATTCTAACACTTTACAGTGTGTTATTATAACACACTTTAAGTTCGTTATTTTTGTACGCATTTATCGTGTCAATGAAGCCAAATGAAAAACGCGGGTCAAATTGGCATAATAAATATTTTTTATTATTTATAAATTAGCAATTAGGAATGATCGATGAATGAATTGAAAACAGTTGTTCCATTATTTTTGAAAATCCTGTAAAAAAAAAAAAAAAAAATAAGTCGTTGACCGGGATTTGAACCCATACTATCCTCCAATCGACGAATTCAGCACTTTCGACCCTTAAATAACCATTTAAAAAAAAAATTAAAAATTTGGAAATTATTTTTTTTCACGAGTGTTTTCGGCTTCGAAGCGCGGACGTTTTTCCGTCGAAATTAATTTTGAGCCTACCTGAGATTTTACCTGAGGCCTACCTAACGACCTACCTAACGACCGACACTCTACCACTACGCTATTGATTCCTTATGAGTTTCTTGTATTTAAATGATATTAGTATACGAGTTCTCATACACCATTCGGTGTATCCTATGACTCCAAACGAATTTATGTATGATTATTTTGGGCGATTAAATTTCACACATTAAGTCGTATATTTCAGTATATGCGCAACACCGTCATGTGTGAAAAATTACCACCGAACAAGTGCAATGCAAATTCGTTTCTAGCTAACACCGCCACTCGGGAGATATTCGCTCAGAACGGCGTTAACATGCCGTTAATAAATATTCCGGGTTCATTCTTTAAGTCTGTATATCTCCAAAGTTGTTTCCCGAAATGAATTATAATTTTAATTGAAATAGCACTCAGTCGGTGAGTTTAACTGCGCCTTCGAAGCATATATTTATACCGGATTTAACTAATCACGACATTAGAGTGGTGTCGTATCAGAAGATAAACGGTGTACTTTCATGACAAAATTGTGCGCGATGTGGTGAAACACTGGGTTTAGTGTTAAATTTTGATGACAAACCGCTTAACACCGATATACAGTGTACGAGGTCAACCATGATATCAGAACGGTGCTGCCGATAACACCACAGATTTTAACCACTAACACCGCACCAAATTGACACCCCTGATTTTTTACAGTGCATTGCCCCGAGCGTAACGCGAGATCAACATGACTGAAAATTTTAGAAAAATCGTGCGTGACAAACGAAAACTACTAATTGTATCATAAAGTTGATATTGCAACGAGTCTAAAAAAAAAAAAGCACCAACGCAAAAAGTGCTGTTTAAGGTACGGTAATTCGAAATCTTATTTGACCGAAATTGTCAATTCGCACCACGTGAAATACAATTGTCAGATTTTTTTTTTTCCCTGAAATATTCAATCTTTGATGCCGCTCAAGTATTTCATTTTGTGAAGTATTTCAGCACGAATCATCGGTGCAAATTTAGCTATACCTTAACATCGCTCATCTGGAAAATATTTGAGACTATCACTTTTCCTCACGTGGCCCTCATTGACCTATTCTCCCCTAACCTTCGCGATCAGTACTCGGATGGATGACCTTTTAGCTGTGGCGCTCCGGACCGGCATATTGGATCGTAGAGCAAGAGATAAATTTCCCAGAGTCTGGTGATCGCCCGAAGGGGCACGAGGCTCGTTTCGAGTGAGCCGGATCTATCGGCCAGCATTTTCTGCAGTTACTTGATGCACGAGTACAAATGCGAAAAAAGTATTGCAGCTTTGACTGGCCGGTGAAGTATGGAGAATTGATTGTGAGCAGGGGGATGCGAATCTTCTTCATCCAAATATATTCGAATAAAATTAAAATTTATCAGGCTGCCAATTGGACTGAGCTACACATATACATTTTAAGTGCCAAAATCTTCGATACTTCACATGAATTTTTGGCCTCAGTTTCACCTACATAAATTTCCGTTGGCTTGAGACCATGCAGGTCGCGGAAAAAATATATAAATGCGATAAATTTATTTTTCTTCTGGCATCGAAGATACAACATATTTTTCACAAGCACAATGTGAATTTGTCGAAGAGAATTAGTTATGTGTATTTAAATTTGAATGATGTCATCGGAAGACGAAGAAAAAAAAAACGTATTCAATTGTATTGCGTTGGAAGACTCGGAAAAGCAGAAAATAGGAGAGTAAAATGAGGGCAGCGACTGGTACATGTATACGTGACTATGGGTTCTAAGCTCTCTTCTCGAGGCTTGGAAGTTTGCCCAGAGCCCACAAACGATTCGGGTCTCGAGCATCGTTTTTACGATTACTCACAAGGGATGGTTGGGGTACGGGGCTGGATTGGCCCTAACGTACAAGCCGTTGCAGCGCTATAGGGGAGAGCCTTTTGAGACACGAGATGCCGGAGATTCGTCGTGGGATATGGTTTGACGCAACCTCGAGTTATTGGCGAGAGACGAGATAGATGACTCGCGTGACTCCGGCATTGAGGCTGAGGGGAGGGGGAGCGGGGATTAAAGGAGAACGTCAGAATGGATGAAAATCCCATTGTGACCCATTTTTACTGCAAAAAATCTAAATTTTGCTCTCACGATCTGCCAATCGTAATATTGAGTTCGAAGCTTCGGGTGAATGGTTGACCTTGATGCAGGAGTCATCTCCGGACCAAGCTATAATGATCCAAATTATGATGAACTCAATCCTGGGAAACACACAATTAATTGAAAATTTTTTTTTTACTCGGAACATACGTCATATATATATATGTATATAAAATGTATATAATATATATTAGACTGACTCAAAAAAAACTTTTTTTTTTTTTTCGATCTCCCAAGTCATGAAACTATAGTTAATAACATAATATTGAATTAATAATGAAATTTTTTTAATAGGTGACGCATTGAGTTTTTGTATTCGCCATTTGATTAACACGTAAGAAATCCAATTCTAACGGTTGGAGGTGGATAATAATTTTTCTATACAACGGACAGAACTCTAGATGGTAGCGTTTCACAACTTATATGTTTTCTTTGAATTGGCGCGTGATAGACAATTTTTAACTGCACGATCTTCGAAATGTAAAAATAGTATTGATCAAAACCAAATATTTTTTTCTACACGAAAAAGTTTTTATTAAAATTTTTGATAATTTTATTTTCTCGATAGACAGACACATCAAGTTCGGTTAAATTGAATAAATTAAATGTATTTCATGTATTTGATAGATATTATTCAGCATTTTACTGTGGCCTAGTCGCGGAAGCTAGGCGTTTATCCTAGGTGCCCATTTTTCGAAAAGGTGAAAAACCACGTTTTACGCAATCTCAAAAATTTTGAAGATCGTGCAGTTAAAAATTGTCTACGACGCGCCAATTCAAAGAAAACATATAAGTTGTGAAATGCTACCATATAGAGTTCCGTCCGTTGTATAGAAAAATTATTATCCACCTCCAACCGTTAGAATTGGATTTCTTACGTGTTAATCAAATGGCGAATACGAAAACTCAATGCGTCACCTCTTAAAAAAATCGCACGGCGATTTCCTTTCACGAGGTTCAATATTATGTTATTAACTATAGTTTCATGACTTGGGAGATCGAAAAAAAAAAATAAAAGTTTTTTTTTGAGACAGTCTAATATATATACATATATATAAAAATAATATACATATTCGTGCAGCAATTTTTTTTGTGCGAGGAAAAAGAAAATTTTATTTACTCGGAAGTCTTGCGCGAACTATCTTTTTTCAACCCAGCCCCAAGTTATTATGGATTCAGCGTAGCAGTCTTTGCAACATCCGCTGAGATAGCAGTCGTTTACTGAAAAACATTTCCGGCATACGACGTTGATTCATTTATTTCCTCGGGACATTATAATTTTTAATCGCATCCGGTGACTTTTTTTCGTTAAATAAAGACTCTGCCTCGGACAAATATATTGAAGTCAGAATGTCATATGTGAATGCACATTATTGCCGGTTGGTCTATGTACAGCAACGTGATCTATTCTTTGCCATTAAATCTGCACTGCTTTGGATAGAGACGAAAATGAAGACATTCCTTTAGGATCCATTGCTGTGCCTTATGCACAAGAAATGACGATTAATATTGGAACTTTGAATGAACTTTTTGGGGAAAAATAGTCCTACTTCCGTTGAATCTAAATAAATGAAAATTCAAACCAATTTTTTAATGTCATTGAATGTCACAAGTTTACCTGAGGGGCATTCTATTTTTATCTTCGTCATAACGAGACTAGCCTAGCGAGCTCTGAGATTACTGAACATAGTTCAAGAGAGCATTTTTCTGGAAAATAATTCGAAATCGACTAATACAAAACTAAAGCCTTTTAACGACGCATGTACAGACCAAGTCACACGTTTGGAATAATTGAAAAGCGATGACAACGGGCTAAATCATTTTGCCATTTTTTTTTTCATTATGAACATCACGAAATTCCTGACTGATACATTGTTATTGTTTTTTGAGGGTGAGCGAATGTTTTCTCACCCGAGTGTTTTCTCGTATGTAAGAATTTATGGAAGTGCCAGGGAGATCTCATTAGGATTTTGGGAACAATAGAGTAAAATGGACAAGAGAGATGGGAAAGACTCTCGTGAAAAGGTATAACAAAACGTCAAGAATTAGCTCAAATACGGTGGGATATTTATCATCCCTTCCAGCTCGTATATACCCTCGTGAGGTTTAAGGTTTATACAAATTCACTTCTATGACACATAGGGCATTCATCGTATCCCCGCCAAAATAATTTTTCATCCCTTTAAATTACTTGCAAACTCGAGTGGCTGAAGATTTTCGATGTAATTCAGGCCCGGGAGATCAGCATACACAAAATATCACAATGCAAAAAACACATAAATACATATGATTTGTTTTTATGAGTCTGTGAGCTCGGATGTGGAGACTGTTAGACCAGTCAATAGAGCAAAAAAGAGCGAATTTTGGAAAAAATTGTTAACAGTATACCAATTGTGCGATAATTTAAAGTACGGTTCGTAGATGACAACTTATATGTTTTAAACTACCAAATAACGAAAATAATTGTTTAAACAATGTTTTTATATGAATTTTTTTTCGTTTTTCGCTTCTAGAACGAAAACTATTGTAGCAATCACGATACTTTGAGAAAAAAACGTTGTAAAGAATTGCATGACCTTCAAAATGAGTCATCGTTCGAATCAATTGATGTATTTTTCTCGCGAGAAACCCCGGAAAAACCGCTAAAAATTGCCACTTTTTTCGAAAATTTGTAACTCAGGCGTTTTTGGGTTTGTAGCATCGGATTTTCGAGAGAATATAATTAATATCATGTAGAATACGTGTAAAAAAGTTGGATTCTGACGGATGCATAGTCTATCCACAATCGACATTCAAAGTTTTTTATGATTTATTTTATCGCATTCATTCTATCTTGTACGATGGATCGATTGAAATTTTTGAGAGGCATTCAGAAACTAAAAAATCTAAACTACAATTCGTTTATTTACCCTTAAGGGAGTTCTCTCGGAAACAGAATTAATGGATAGAAACTGGTGAAACTTTGCAGAAAGTTACATTAAGATGTAAAAATAGCTCATACCCATTTTTGTGTGTTGAGGGTACCTCTGGATCGAGATACCAGTCATTACGTTTTGAGTCAATCAACACAGGCTCTTAGAGAAAATCGTAAATTGAGTATATTTTACCATTCGTATTTGCGTAATTGATGGACAGGATTTAATGAAACTTACACAAAAGGAAGAAAAAATATTAGGAATCATTTTTCTGTCTTAAAAATTTACAAAGGGTGCTTATGAAAAGAGTAATAAACAAATATAAAACACAAAAATTGCAGCTTTCCATATGTGGTGAGAGAGATGTGGCAACGTTTGAGAATTGAAGGTTATGGCGCGCTATTCAAAAGTCAAACGTACCGTCACCAACTGTCACTGTACTGCAGCTGCAGGTTATACCCAGCCACACACACGCACGCACACACGCATCAACAAAAACAACGTTGCCACATCAAATACTACGTGAGTCATGAGAAGGAAACTTTTTGTTTTGACTCTATATAGGTACCGAGAGAACTTCCTTAAGCGTTTAAACGCCGTTAAGTTAGTTGAAAATGCATCCTAATCATCGAGCTCTACTTGCAAGCGCGCGTCGTGTTCTGAGTCAAGCAGCGGTAGTGGGGCGCCAGATGCGAATTGCTTGTAAGAGCAGTTCCCAGCTGCTGGCGCTTACCCCTACTACCGCTGCTTGACTTAGCTCACGGCGCGCCGTGAGCGTACGCCGCGGCGTACGCTTGCACGTTTAGCTCGAATGCATTTTTAACTAATTTAACGGCATTTAAACGCTTAAGTGTAAATGTACGAATTATAGTTTGGATTTTCAATTTTATGAATCCGTCTTAAAAATGGCAATCGATCCATCGTACGAGATAGAATGCATGCGGCAAAATAGGTCATAAAAAACTTTCAATGTCCATTATGCCATAGACTATGCTTCATCAGAATCCAGCATTTGCACACGTATTCTACATGATATTGACCATATATTCTACCAAAAGTCCGATACTGCAAACTCAAAAACATTTGAGTTACGAATTTTCAAAAAAATTGCAATTTTCAACCATTTTTTCCGGGGTTTCTCGGCGAAAAATGTATCAATCGATTAAAACGACGGTTCGTCCTGAAGGTCTTGCAATTTTCTACAACTTTCTTCTTGAAAGTACCGCGATTGCTTCAATAGTTTTAGTTCTAGAAGCGAAAAACGAAAAAAAAATTCACATCAAAGCATTGTTTAAACAATTACTTCCACTACTTGGTAGTTTAAAACATATACGTTTTCATCCACGAACGATACTTCGAATTATAGCACAATTAATTTGCTGTTAACAATTATGTCCTGAAAATTTCTCTACTGACTGGCCTATGTGAAGTGGGAGCAAATATTATCCTACTTGACGGTAATCCCTGGCATGTTTTTGCAATTTTTCAATCCATTCGTTTCGGAGTTACATCTTTGCAAATTACAGGCTTAAAGCTTTCTTGAATTAAAAAAAAAGCCATGACGATCTTTGTGAAGATTAAAAAAGAAAAGCTTTCGTCGACGATGAGAAAGTGTATCGAATGCACCAGTGGGAGATCGTTGCGAAATTAGGGTTGTGGAATTTTAAAGTCGAGGCGTAGAAGGAGTTTCGGGGATGAAAGTAAGGAAAAAAGTGATCTGAGAGGGGAAGAAAGTGAAGCGAGGCCAGCTGTACGTGTGAGGTTACGATTGTAGAGCTTTCGTTATTTTTCGTCTCTCATTCTCACGGTTCCGGATGTCGGAAACTCAAAGATCGTCCTTCATCTCATTCCCCTAAAATTTTTCACCCCTTCCAACGCATGACCTCACTACCATCCCTATAGTCTGTTTCGTCGACTGCAGCTCGAAAGCTCGAGAGCTTTCGACTCTTTTCGAGGGAAAAAAATAAGAGGTATACCTCCAAGTCGATTTCCGGTCGAGAACTCCGTCGGAATCGTGAGATATGAGCGAAAGGGTCATAGATCCGGAAACTAGATTCTTTTTTTGTTGATGAAAACATGCATAGAGAGCGCCAAAAATTTTACTCTGAGTTCAATAAAAAAAATGGACAATCATGCTTTATGGAGGGCATGTTACGGGGAAACGTCGATGGTCTCATCAAATTAACATACTGGAATATTCTAGGATTCTATTGGAAAATTTAGATTCGAGCTTATTGAGCTTTTATTGCCAAATAAGAAATTTTATTAACGTATAGGAATTTTCTAGGATTCGTTTGAAAAATTTAGACTCAAAATTATTGAGCTTTTGTTGCAAAATAAAAAAATTGACCTTTATAGATTTTCTGTACATACGTTAATATTGTAGTTTTTGCTTCCTCGTGCAGGGAGCTTTGTTTTAAAAGATTTTTTTTTTGAAAATATCGAAAAAACACATTTGGAAAAAGTGTCCGGATGTGTGTGTGTATGTTAAAATAAGTGTACGCGTTCTAACATTCGTAAATTCGAAGCTATCGAGCTGAAATTTTTCACACACGTATAGTTAAGGTGACACTGACAAGGATGATTGGAATTGAATTTGGCTATAATCGCTTGAAGGGTCAAGGCCTTAGAAAATTTTGAATTTTTCTAAAAATGTTTGCACGCGTTCTGATTTCCATAAATTTGAGACTGTCGCACGAAAATTTTTTACATCTACAGGCTCAGGCCAATAAGTCAAAGGAAATTCAGTACCAACAAGTATTGTTGATACTGAATTTGGCTAGAATCCTTCAAGTGGTTCAGAGTTAATAGAAAAATCATTTTTTTTTTTTTCAAATGTATATATGCCTACTCTAACTTCCGCAAATTTGAGGATATCGATCAAAAACGTTTTACACCAATAGTCTGAGAGAATAGCTCGGTGTCAAATTTGTCGAAAATCCATCAAAGAGTTGAGACTTTGCAAAATTAAAATAAAAAAATAAAAAAATGTATGTGTGCTCTTCAATTTTCGAAAATTTGAGGCCATCGAGCCTCGAATCGTGGACATTAGATAAATTAGAACAACAAACGTGGAAATTAGAAATTTTCACATGGTCTCTTCATTATTTTACCTCGCCAACAAAGCTTCCGCTATGAGAAAGCCAAAATTAAAAAAAAAAACATATTTACTCATAAAGAGAGCTTTGCGAGCGAGATACGATGATGAGAGAGCAATATGGAAATTTCGAATTTGCAAGCTTTTTATATTCTTTTCTGTAAATAAAAATGTCGCGATGATCAAAAGGATGAGCATTTTTTTGTGAACACCATGGGTAAGCTTTCCCTCGTGCGTTCGACCTCTGCATCACCTTTATCATTATTTTATGTTTTAGGCAATGACATTTTGGTATCCATAAGTAATATCTCACTGGCTTTAATTTTTAACGAGAGAGAGAGAGAGAGAGAGAGAGAGAGCGAAAAAAAATATTTTTCTCTTTTCTGCAGCGAATTTTTTTTTCTCTGACACGGGTGGGCTAGCACTAGAGGTGGCTGTCAGAGGGTCGAGAGTCGCCGGTTGGAAGATCCACGAGATGTTCAACGTGGTACGCGGTGGAATTCGTAATAGTCACAGAGGTCTCTCAGAGCTTGGGGTGAAGGGAGCGAAACGCCACCCCTTGGATGATACAGCTCGTTCCTCTGAAAAATTAACGTTGCTTCACCCACAGCAACGCAAGCATGCCTGGTGCCAGAAAAGGTTTCGCTTTTTTTTTCTCTTATTCTTCCCCTCTTTTGACTCATCGGGGCTAATGGTCGTTGCAATATTCACTTTCCCGGTCCTCTCAGCCTAGGGTGAAATCCATACTGAGCGGTACAAGATCTTGGTGCGATGAGACATTGTCAACGAACGCTTTCAAGGAATTCTGTTTGCATGTGTATACTTTTTTTCGGAATTTCTTGAATTTGTCTCGGGCCCAAAAAAATATTGACTTTAGACTGGGGTGTATAATTGTGCAATTTTGTTTATGCACGGAAAAAGCTTCGTCTTTTTAAAAAGAAATTGTTTCCAGCTTTTTGCGTCACATTATTTTAATATGTTCAAAAAACTTGAAAATTTATGTTCAGAAAAAAATGCTTGTACGAATGTATGTGTGTGTATGTGTGTGTGTGTATTTGAGCAATCGTAATTAAATCTGGCAGACAGGTTGAGTATACCCAACTACTTTCATTCGCTGCATTCATCGTCAAAATTGTACGAAATTTTTGAATTTCAGAGGATTAAAATTTTTTTTTACACACAGAGAGTTTTCTCCATAACTATCGTGAACTTTCACCTATCTAGGTTAGCACATTTGGGCTAGAAGACAAGAATACTCGATATTGAATTTAGTGACAATCGATAAACAGTTCTAAATTTCCTGGAATTTCGATTTTTTCACATAATTACTGTAAACGCTCTGACTGTAAATTTTTTTCAGATATCAGGCTAAATTTTTTCACATCGAATATAAAATTAACGAAGAATAATTATTATAAATTTTGACGAGAATCGATGAATGTGTTCACATTAAATTGAATTTTGAACTTTTCGATAAATCGATCACCTGAAAAGGGGAAAGAAACAAAACACAAGTCCAAAATTTTCACATCACTCGCGGAGGGAGTTTCGCGAATAATCAAAAATAAAGAGAAAGCGTTGTTTAAAATTTAATACGTGAATCAATGCCAGCCTCCTGTATTGGGCAATGGTCACTCCCCGAATAAGCGAGGAGATTGACTGGACATGCCGGAGCAAAGTTACAACCTCGAGTGACCTTGAGGCTGCTGAGGTCAAAAGTATACGATCTTGGTGTATCTTAAACTGACGATAGTACACAACACGTAATCGGAGCTTTGTATCCGTGTGGGGTAACTCATACGGCAGGATGGAACTTCAAAGCCCGCACACGCCCATACAGGCCTTTAAGAATGCCCACTCGCTTTGACCGTATTCACGTGAAGGATCGTTCTCGAGAAAGCTCTTGGGATTCCGTACGTCGGTCATCTTGCAATTGGCTCGTAGATGGAAACGCGTTCAACCAGCAAAGAGCTTGCGACGGTTTGCCCAGAGCCTTCATCGTCTCAAGGGCCTCTCTTGCCTCTCCTCTGATCCGGAAATTAGCTCGCAAGCTCAGGGCTCATTAGCGCTAGATACCGCAAGCTCACGTTAAGGAGGTTCTTAACATCTATTGGGTGCGGAAAGGGGAACGTTTTGACGCGGCGCGGGTGACGCGCGGGGCAGGTTGCGTTCGGCATTTGTTTCACCAAATACGTTTTCGTTTTATTAATTTGCCATTACTCGCGCTCAATTATGTTTACAAGTATATTTCACAATCGGCATACGGTGAAAAACTTTCTTTATGGGCAAATTATATCTATAGAGGTCTAATCTGTCGTTTGAGCGGTTCTTTGGGGAAATGCTATCGTTTTTTTCACTCCTAAAATAATCTCCGATCGTAGCTTCGAATAATTCTCCCATAAGAGCCCACGTATAAGCGGCATATTTAATGATTATTTTTCTCCTCAACTATACGTGGTCAAAAAATCTGAAATAATTACGGTGTAAGTATTCCTAGTACCAGCACAAACCTCCCCTTAAATTTTATAATCATTCTTACCGTTTTTCTCTGGGTTAAGAACCTCCTTGATGTCAAGCTAGTGATCAATTGTCTTGAATGTCTCCATTATACATGCAAGCTTATAGCGAAAAAATTGAGTGAAAGCGGACATCATGAACAATTGAGGTTGAGCGAACGTTCGAAGAGTTTTTTCTTGCCACGCTTGTGCAATAAGTTTTCGCTGAGTTGCGACCGGTCAATCTGGAATAAGGGCTGATGCAATTAGCCCGAAAGCTGTGGCCTCATTATCGCGAAAGCTCGCAAGCTTCGACGAATGAACATCCGTTATAAATTACCTCGATGATTTATCGAGTTTTCCTGATCAACTTAACGGCTCTTAAGCTTAAGCTTTTCTGCGATATTCCAGTATTCGTGAAACAGTTTTTTGTTTTCCACAAAATGTTAAAGTCATGCAACGAGATAGGAGAATCGGCCTCTAGGATAAATTTCATTACTGTTCGTGGAGATACATTTTTGTCGTCCAAATAATTCTGGATGTGACAGCATTAAATCTTTTTCTTTTCCATCCGCCAGCTTTTCTCTTTGCCCCGGGCATCCGGTAAGAGTATGATACCTTTGTGTTGTTGCTAAATTGCCTCCTAAATAATACTCGTGGACCATGGGGCGTTCTCTCTACCTCTATCTCAAGCCGTCACGGGCTTTGCCTTTGGCTACCGTCCTCGAAAGCGGCTATCCCCTGCTCTCTCCTCCATTGTAAGGTACAACAGGCGCCTTTGCAGTATTTCCTCTCGCTCGATTTTCTCTCGCTCAAAGTTCACAGGGTGCGTTCAAGGACAATGAATCTACAGTTTTTAATTTTGAGAGTCACTTTTCTCCTTTCCCTTCGCTCTCAGCCCATTTTCTTGCTTCAAAGGTTTTTTTTTTTTTTTCGATCTTTATACTTTCTCGTCTTTTGCTTCTTCTCTTATGCGTCTAGCCCTCATGACTGAGCCGTTTTTTTTTGCCTGATCCGTCCTTTTGCCATTATTCGCTCAGGCTTTACGAAAGGTAATACACGGCATTGAAAGGTGACCGCATATAAGCTCCGGCTGAGCTTGACGTATTTACATTCCATTGACAATGGGAAATTCGAATATTTATGGGAAACTCGGGAGCTTTCACGAGCTCTAAACGGAGTGCACAGCCGTACGAAAAGTTATAGAATAAATTGAAAATATTGAAAATTCGCATTGCTCAATATACATAATACTATATCGATTGAATTCCGGCAACAAGTATTTTTAGTGAAATTGTAAGTTACGAACCGATAAGTTATTGATTATATTGATTTTCGATAGGAAAAGTAAAAATTTTCTGGCTCAAGACCCGGTGAGAGATTACGAGATGCAGTCCATTGATCATACAGAACATACATGATTGTACATTAACTCAACAAGTATTTTAACTCGAAAAGTTATACTTTTACCATGAAAACCTGAGAACTAAAACTTAACGAGTTATCAGATTGTAGCTGATAGTAAAACATGAATAAATAAATTACCGAAAATCCAGAAAACCTTATAAATCATGAAATGTAAAACTCACAAATTTTAGAAGTTCACAAAAAGCGATGAAATGAAGTTGCGTCGAATGTAAAAGAGACTCGGCGGCGTCTCTCGTGAAGGGTCAACGTCGGACGATGTACCGTCAGTCGGTAAATGTACTTATACTTCAGGACGCTGTCGCATCTCTCGATAGCTCGTGAGCGCTTATACCGTTCACTGTTTTCGAGCGCCCATGATGATTTTATGGATTCATAAGATTGCTCGTGACTTTTTAATAGTAACTATGATTGTTGGTGAATGTTTGTTACCGAATTTTTGTATTTCTGAACATTTTTGAGTGCTTGAGGTAGTCCTCGTGCAAATGCGTTTATAATGAGAATTTGTTGAAATTTATAGTGGACGAAGAGAATGCTAGTACCCAACTTCCCGTGCGTCAAATTGCCAGGGCAGCCCTACCGTTAGTCGGGGCGTTTAAGGGCTCAAACGTGGATGCCCTGTCATAAATTGCCATAACACCGCCAGGTTAGGCCCCGACAGGGCAATGCCAAGGTCGCCAGGCTTATTTGAAATATGGCTGACCTAATGCAACCCGTTGAGGACCTAGTCGGGCTTCACTGGCGCAGCCCGCATTCAATGAAGTTGGGATAATTACAACAAAACCAAGTCGGGCCCGAATAGGGTGAAAGTATCGCAGCCCTAATTATTTCAAACATGGCACTGTCAAAACAACCCTTTGAGGACCTAGTCGGGTTTCACTGGGGCAGCCCACATTCAAAGAAGTTGAGATAATTATAACAAAACTAAGTCGGGCTTGAATAGGGCGAAAGTATTAGAACCTTGTTTATTAAATAATAATCGTTAATTAACAATTAAATAAAATTTACACTTACTATCGCCTTGCATATAGTCTCATAAGCCCATATATAAATTTTCATTTTTGAACTATGCGTGGATCTTGAAAAATGTAATTGTTAACTAAGGTACACTTAAGTAATTGTTACATGAATATTATATTTTTTCTACACCATCCTGTCCTGTTCACACTTTCAATATTCTACACATGAATTTTATAATTTCAATGCTCCTAGTTCTTATAAAACCCATTTGTTTATTAACAATTAAATAATTTTTTTCACTGTATATAATCTTTTTACTGAATATCACGCTGTTGTATTCAGCCCAGTAAGACAGCGCGTTTTCATTAGAACTCGTAGACTAATACCATTTAAATACATAAAAGTCATAAGGAATCAATAGCGTAGTGGTAGCGTGTCAGTCGTTAGGTAGGTCGTTAAGTAGTTCTCAGTTAAAATCTCAGGTAGGATAGAAATTAATTTCGACGGAATAACGTCCGGACTACGAAGCCGGAAGCATTTGTAAAAAAAAAATCTCCAGCTTTTTAATTTTTTTTTTTAAACGATTATTTGAGGATTGAAAGTGCTGAATTCGCCGATTCGAGGATCGCGGGTTCAAATCCCGGTCAATGACTTTTTTTTTCAAAATTTACAGTATTTTGACAAATAATGGAGCATCAGTTGTAAATTCGTTCATCGATGTAATTTATAATTTATAGATGATAAACTATATTTATTATACTAATTTTATACTTGGACCCTGGGCTTGACGATGGGGATGTCGTGGATTTGACATGGCAGACGTGAGGCGATTGCAAAGGCCCTAATTTGGTAACCTTCTAAGGCCCTAGTCGACAAAGCGTGACCGCCCTTTCAGGGGCCCAGTTGGGCTTTCAGACTAGGGCCCTAAGTAAGTTAGGGAAATCCGATCGGGGCCTAGTCGCAGCCTCAACCAAATTGACGCACGGGTTCTCGTGAAATTTGAAGCAGATTCACCGTTCCCAACTCGAGATATTCAATGTCAAAGTTAGCAACCATTACGTGTAGAGCATATAGCAAGCATTGCTGTACCCTGATACTAGCATGGTTTTTTAAATATTACAACTAAACGCGTAACCAGATTTTGATAAAAAAAATTGTAGACGGGAGAAGAATTCACATGTTAGGAAAAAAGAACAAAATTATTAACCGTTTCGTTTACGAACGACGATCACAAAAATAATGCAATATGAATGAAAATTCGACGTATAAGCTGCATTATTCTATGGTGCAAATGTATCTGAATATGTACGGTTCCATGTGCAACAGTCATTTCTGTACAGACTTAATCAAAAGTTCGCTGCATATGACCACTAGGACCGTGAATATTTTATCATGTGGTTAAATAGGAAACTTCCTTGCACCATTGTAGCACGAGGACTACCTTAAGAATATTCATTCGTTAGTAAATGCTAATGAGTCTTTTTTTCAATTCCTACGTGTATCGTGAGTATCGGCACATATTTACGAATGTCGAATGATTACTCGCGAATGTTTATGAGTGCCAATGATGACTCGTGAGTGTTCGTAACTGCCAATGATTTCTCGGGCATATCTGAGAATGTACGAATGAAGCCGTTAAGGATGTATGAGCACTAGCTTCACGACCATATAAAAATCTGAATTTTTTATATGCCGTAGCAGAAGTTTATAGGATAAAACCTGCAAAATTTCAAAGGGGGTCAACGACTCTTTACGCGAGTAATTAATTCGTGAAATCAAGATATTTATCCCACGCCATATACGAATTCTGGGCTGACGCAACTTTGAAACAGAATTTCGTATCTTTCACGATCAGATACGATCAATATTAAAACTGTTAAATGTTCAGAAAACTATCACGATTACATACGTTCCATAAAAAATGGGGGTTAACGAACCTTTTGACATACAATTATCGATTTTAAGGAAATTTTTCGCGTGTGTCGCATAATGAGCGGTCCGACTCTCTCTTGTTTCATGCGTGCCCCTCGCTCACCGCGCTCACCCGCGCCCATGTTTTCGCTTATTCCCCGCCACCCTGTGCTCATACATCCTTAATCGTCGCCAAATTCCTGAAATTCGAAAATCAAATCTTCCGTTTTTGTATTTACGTAATCTCGTGACGAATAACGGATTACACGATTAAGACGTATAATAGATTTATTCGATCGTGTATCATATTTCATGAAAATATTATCACGTTGATATTACACAAGCCTTGTATTAAAGGCTAAATCATTTTGCTCTCCATCGTATAAATCACATGGTATCAGAAAAGAAATCGGTAAATAGCATTTCACCGGTTATTTATGATTACGCTCGAAGCAAAAAAGAGCTCAGCTTTCGAGTGTAAAACCGTCATGTGTACATTCAAGCTTTATCGCCATTTTCCCTTCCCTCCATAACTTCTCTTCTGTTTCTATAATTTATTTGATACAGCCCTCTACGCGTTATCCGGAGTACCGCGGAGGAAGTTACCCGGGCGGATCAAAGTAACACGGTCGGGTCTGGAGCGATGAATTCCGAGGGCCCTCACTCGTGTACTCGAAGTTTTATTCGTAATCAACATTTTGTTAATATTTACGTTTATCTTTCTGCATTAAATCTCGACTCTGGCGCGTTATGAGCATATGATACGAGTCTAAGTACGTCTGAACGAGATCTGAGGGGAGTATAAATTTAGCCTCTCATCTGTGGATCCAATTTTCATATTTCCTTTGATGTCGTTGAGCTGGAAATTCGTTGGTCGAGTATACGAGCGATGAGAACGCGTAGCAATTTTTATAATATCGTAGAATGGTAATCCGAAAATGTAAATAAATTTACAAACAACACTACTTGAGCTCACTGAAGTAAAAAAAAAAAAAAAAATCTCGAATATTTTTTACCTTAAATTGTGCAAGCATGAGGAATTTCGCTGCGCCATCTATCGAGCATGAAAATATCAATTAAAAATATAACGAAATCCGAGCGTACTTATTTGTTTATTTTCTCAGTGGTTTCTTTGCTTATTAATTTTGTTCAATTTACTTATTTATTTATCCATTGGCTTTATTATATTTATTCCAATTGTATTTTCGCCTTCTACGTAATCGTTTAGCCCTTAAATTTCGAATATCCCGTCACTCGATACTTTTATCATTTTACCGTAAGTAAATTTTTTGCATTTTTCATTTCTGATTGCCTCAGTTGCTCGGACCATGTTCACCGAATGATCATGCAGCAACTGCAGGGCTTCGTTAAAATAATATTAAGTTCATTGTTCATCAATATTTTTAAATTATAAAAAATAAACTAAAACTCTTTATGGCTATGCATGCGCAGGGCTTTTAAATGCAGATCCGAAAAATATCGCAAAATATTTGTAATTTGTGATACAACCGCGATTGTCATTGAATAATAATAATAATAATAATAATAATAATAATAATAATAATAATAATAATAATAATAATAATAATAATAATAATAATAATAATAATAATAATAATAATAATAATAATAATAATAATAATAATAATAATAATAATAATAATAATAATAATAATAATAATAATAATAATAATAATAATAATAATAATAATAATAATAATAATAATAATAATAATAATAATAATAATAATAATAATAATAATAATAATAATAATAATAATAATAATAATAATAATAATAATAATAATAATAATAATAATAATAATAATAATAATAATAATAATAATAATAATAATAATAATAATAATAATAATAATAATAATAATAATAATAATAATAGTGGGATGTTGCAACATTTCTTCCCCGTAAAGGAAACTTTGTATTAGTGAAAACACAATTTATTTTGGAAATTTTTTCCCAAGGTTCTTAATAATTTCTTGAAATTCTAAAAATAATCGTTCAGACAACATGCGGAGATGGATATTTGTGGGCGAGTGTGTGTGTGTGTGTGTGTGTGTGTGTGTGTGTGTGTGTGTGTGTGAGATAGGCTAAAAAAATCGTTCACATTTCGAGAACGATTCGAGCTATCGAGCTAAAATTTGGCAAACAACCCTTACGGAATAAACCCCCAACTGAACCCTCATCTTTCAGGGTGATTTCGTACCCGCAACTTGAGGGCCAATCCTCAAATGAGGAGTACCTTCAAGTTGAAAAGCAGCCGTTAAATGGGGGTCCCTCAAACTTCGGGGTTAACCCTCAAATGAGGGTAAACCTCCACTTGAGGGTTGCCCTCAATATAAAGGTTGCCCTCGAATTGAGGGTTGACCCTCAATTTAAGGGTTGAGAGGTTTATAAACCTCTCAGGGTTATCACCTAATTGTTGAAGGTTAACCTTCAATTTTTAAGAGTTGTACCTCAATTGTTTGGGGATTACGCTCAACTTTCCGGGTTCACCCATAACTATTCAGCGTCATTCCTCAATTTTCGAAGTTGTCCCTGAATCTCTCAGGGTTATCCTTCAATTGTTGGAGATTGTCCTTCAATTTTTGAGAGATGCACCGCAATTGTTGGGAGGTTACCCTCAACTTTCCGGGTTCACTCCAAACTATTCAGGGTCATCCCTCCATTTTCAGGGTTGTCCCTGAACGTCAGGGTTATTACACAATTGTTAAAGGTTGTCCCTCAATTTTTGATGGATATTCCTCAATTGTTGGGTGTTATCCCTGAATTTTCAGTGTTGAACCACCAACTTTTTAGGGATGACCCTCAGATTTATGGTTCAACCCTAGAATTTCAAGGTTCAAGCCTCAAAATTGGAGGCTTAACCCCGAAACTTCAGGGTTTCCCTCCGAAAGTCATGTTTAAACCCTAGAAATTGAAGGTTAACCCTCAAACTTGAAGGAATTTTTTCGTAAGGGAATGGCGTTTTCCTTGAGGATGTTCCTCTGTTATATCGATATAGTATAATCGACTTGAAATTTTTACGGCCTATCAGTGTTTATCCCGAAAACGTATGTGCCAAGATGCAATGAGATAAGGAGCCTCGTTGTTGGGATATTAAATGTTTCAGGAAAAATTATTTATCTTGCTTTTTTATGGCCACACATGGAAAACAGGTTCCAATCGTTCTGTAATTCACGAACTTAAATTGCAAGCACCTTTTAAAAATTGTGTGACCTAGTTCTATATATAATAAAACTGTGTGTAAAAACTCTCTTTAATTGGGAGCATTTTCGTTGAGTAATTAAATGTAACATATTTAAAAATGCTAAAAAAAGAGGCGTACGCTGTCGATTTCAGATGCGACGGACAATGTTGCCGAACTCAACTTGTCGAATTAGGCTTCTTTTTCAGAATAAAATCATGGAATTTTTTTTTAGCGTCTTTTAATAGTAAATGCCATAAATAATAACTTATAAAATGTCCATCATTATCACTCTCTACATTTTGGCAAGGGAAAAATAGAAACAATGAAAATTTAGCACGTTTTGCGCTTTAAGGTATAGTCCTCGTGCTAGTGCGGGAAAGTTTCCTATGTAACACATGATAAAATATACACGGCCCTAGTGGTCATATGCAGCGAACTTTTGACTGAGTTTGTACAGAAATAGCTGTTACACATGGAACCGTGCAGATTCAGATACATTCACATCATAGAATATGCAGCTTACGCGTCGAATTTACATTATATTACATTATTTTTGTGATCGTCGTTCGTAAACGAAACGGTTAATAATTTTGTTCTTTTTTCCCAACATGTGAATTTTTCTCCCGTCTAAAATTTTTTTTATCAAAATCTGGTTACGCGTTTAGTTTTAATATTCAAAAAATCGTGCTTGTATCAGGTTACAGTAATGCTTGCCATATGCTCTACACGTAATGGCTGCTAACTTTGACATTGGATATCTCGAGTTGGGGACGATCAATCTGCTTCAAATTTCACGAGAAGTTGGGTACTAGCATTCTCTTCGTCCACTATAAATTTCAACTAATTCTCATTATAAACGCATTTGCACGAGGACTCCCGTAACTCGAAACGCTGCTTAAACTATACGTAATAGAGTAAAATTGCTTACAAATCATTTTCTAGGTAACTAAATTCTCTATAAAAAAAAGTCTATGCGATGGTATATATCTAAAGTTAATCATTTGGGCGTGAGAGGCGTCCAAAGCTGTAAGAATAATTTAAAAAAAACCATTTTAAGTGGCTGGTTTTATTTGAATTTAGTTATAAATAAAGTTTTTTAAGCAGTAATGGCTTCCTCATTATGTCCAGTTGACGTATGAATTTTGATGCATTCTTAATTCAACGCTAACGTGCTGGTACGTAATTTAACAACTAATGGGTCTACTATTCTGCGATTTGACAAAAATCCCACTTCCTCGTCACGCCACTTCGGACACCTCTCACTCATCCGGTATCAGATGCTTTTGGGGATTTTTTTATAGAAAATTTAATCCTCTACAAAGTTGTTTCCGTGCAATTTTCTCTACCGTGAATAGTTCGGGCAATGTTTCGAGTTGAAGTTCGAAAAACGTGAATTTTGATTTTTTTTTGCAACATAAACGTTAATATTTTTAAAACTTACAGGAGTATATTGCTATATTTTTTGTATTTTGTTATCAATGCCAGTTACTATCGAATAGCGTTGAAACGAAACCTCACAGTTCGAATTCTGATTTCGAGAACATAAATTGATTGGTCGTGATGAGTGAGAATTTGAGGTTGGCACCACTGAGCCCTGCCTGTGTATAACTATAGGGACCTCTCTCGGACGACTCATCCCTTAAACAAACAGAGGAACCTCCTTAAGAAGACATAATTGTTGTTGCAATGCATGAGGTGATGAGTTTTTTTTACGATTTTTTTTTTACGTTGGTAATGGTTGTGGCTTTAACAATTTTTGAGATATCGACCTGAAATTGGGTGCATAACTTGAATATAATAAAGGGGCATTTCATACTGAATTTGGAAAAAGCCAATTGAAGTTTTCAACAAAATTATCGCGATTGATCCAACTTTCGTAAATTTGATAGCGTTTTCGAGTGAACACTCCAGATCCGCTCTCAGAGCGCTCTGAGAGCAGTTCCCCCACTCTTGGAAATCTGACCGAGCGATCTCCGAGCGATCGCGCTGTCAAGTCAACTTTGGAAATCTGACCGAGCGATCTCCGAGCGATCTCGCTGTCAAGTCAACTAATTGCCATTTTGTTTTCTCGATCCTCACATTTTTTGATTCCAACTTGATATTGACACTGCTGTACATCACAACACCATAAAAATTAATAGCGATAATATCGAAGGAAAATAAGCAAACATGAGCGAACAAAAAAAAAAGAAACTTCCATTTTCCTTCAAGAGGGTAGTGCTAGATGACGACGAGGCCGTCGTCTGCCATATTTGTTTTGCTGGAAACGCTCTGACCCCTGGTTGTCGAGCAGATTTTTCTTCATAGACCAATCAGAATTTAGTATTTCAATCGTCACTCGAACATGCAGTCGCTACACTCTGAACTTGCTCGGTTTTCACTCAAACACACAATTCGCTCCCGGAATGCTCTGAGAGCGTTCACTCGAAAACGCTATGAGATATCGGGCAAAGTTATTTTTTTTTTTTCATTGATGGAGATTTTACATGGATTGAGGGTTGAAGGATTTTGGGATTGTATTAAGCTTTGAATTTTTCGAAATTTTCAGTTTTTGTGGGCAATTGCGGGTATGCGTTCGATTTAACTTTCACGAAATTTTGCTTTCCAGATATGCCAGAGAAAAGCCATGCGCGATATTGAGTTTAGACAGAATCGGTCAAGATGTTCGAATGTCATTAAATTTTGATCTAATTTTTTAATTAAAAAAAGTACACAAAACCCGACAAATTAGAAACTATCACAAGAGTTTTACCATTAATTTCTTCTCCGGTTTTTCGTAACATTTTAATTTTCAGGGTTTTTCTACAGCGAGAAGGGGTCGCCTATCGATCATTACATAATTGAGCAATTTTCACGCTAGTTTCATGTGTCTGTGGTCAAATGAAATGTCGGAACATGTCTCTAGCAAAAATCTAAATACTTTTAACCATTAAAAAATTCTAAAAAGGTAAAGAAATTTCGGATCCAAAAAGGATAAAGTAATGTAGAATATTATAAAATACTTTAGCCTTTTTAGATCTAAAAATTTGTTGAAATTTTTTTGGGGTTTATTCGTCCAAGTCATGGAATTCAAAATTTTCAACCCTAAATAAATCGCGTGCTGGGCGCAAGTTAGAAAATTTGTATTTAAATCTGACCACCGCGGTGAGTCACGGTTGAAACTTTCTCATCATTTCCGTATCAACGCGGACGCGTTCATTAAACCGGATATCCCCGTGGGGTCAGCCAACGAGATTGCAGTGCATACCGCCTATGCCACTGAATCGAGGGGATGATTTTCGCGTTGTATATAGTTAAATATAGTATATTATACGGCATAGTTGTGTTATGTTCCACCGCCACTCGCTGGACGATGGATATGGAGGAAGTTGGGTTTGGTGCGTTCCGTGTTCCTGAAACGGACAAGCGCGGTTGGACACCGCGAATATCCGATGAGCATAATTCAGGTCACGAACAAGCATTCTCCGTAAGATCCAGCTTTGCTCTCATTGCTCCACAGATGGCCTTATCATCTTTATTTGTTTAGATTTATCGTTTTTATGATCTGTTATGATGATGATAAATTATAACGCAAGGGAACAGTTTAGAATTCGATCAATACTTCTTGTGTGGTTGAAAAAATTAAGAAAAAAAAAACTACTAGCACTATACTAACCTTGAAGAAATGTTACACGCGAATAAACGTATAATGAATGATCGAGAGGAGAGTTCCACCTTTTCAGGTCGATTTTTTTTTTCGTCATATTCGTCAAGTCCCTAGTCTTGAAGATAATGCCTCGAAATTTTATTGAGAAAATTACAAAATTGCCAAATTTATTGAGATTTGGCGATGCTGTCGTGTATCAGGTATAGAAATATGGAGAACGGAAAGCACGCTGACAAAACTAAGGTAATTCGGTCGAATTGAGGTTTACGTTTAACACCCTGTTTTTTTGCATTTAATCAAAAGAGTTGACCTTGCTCTACATGTCTGCAAAATTTCAAATTAATTTACCGTGTAGTTTGGGCGTAATTAGTAAATAAGTTGACATTGCTCTTATACGGCATAAGGCTCAGATGGCACGCCAACTATCGAAATTTCAGTACACACGAAAAATTAATCGTTTGAGGGCAAAAAAAAAACTTACCACAATAATGGTTGATATCTATAGAGTTGATATCTATAAGAGAGATTTTGATTTGAGTCGATTTACCGTACGGTTTTTTTTTTTTAATTTCAATAATTAATGCGAATCCGCGGCCTCTGTCCTTGATATACATCGGATCTGCTCGCTAGCAGAAGTTTACTAGGGGAAAAAACATGTGAAAACCGAAGCTAATCCGCGTCTCAATTCAGATTCGATGAACGCCAGCAAAAGTGGTTCTGAACAACTGTCACATTTGAGTTGTTCGGCAAGATATGCAATGTCAACTAGACGAGTTCCGAGTTCATTGCATACCGGCGTTTATTCAACTGTACTTGCCTCGAGACGAGCCTTTTTTCCCCCCTGTTCTTCATTATACTGTTTTAAAGCATAATATACAACAAAACTCGCGAATGCAATCTAGTAACTTTATGCGTAAGGTTAGGTTAGCTCGCTCGCTAACGTATAAAATGAGTCAAGTTGAGTCTGTCATTATTCCGGGTATTAATTGTTATTAACTTATTATTTACACGCCTAAAAGAAGCTTGTAATATTTTTTTATGCAACAATTCAATTTATCATAGCTTTTATATGGTTAAATTGTACATAAACAAATCTGAATTACGGATGAAATTTGACTTCGGCCAAACTCGACCGAATTACCTTAAGAAATTGGGTATGAGAAAAACAAAGTAATGCTCAACGGCAGGCCAGCAGTATCGAATACGAGTGTAATCTGGAGGATGAAGATCCATGATATGACACCGGAATTCCCATTTAAAAGTATCCAGAAATCAATGTACAGTCAAACCCCGCTCCCTGTCCACGCTCGGGATCGATGGTTTCAGTTCCTGTCCATGAAACAGCTGACTGTTGAGAAAGACACTCGTCCAATCGCGAAAGATTTGCAGGTCCGTACCGATTGATTTTATGTCCCCGGGCACAAATGCGTCACAAAACGATGAAAATTTTTTATAAACCTTTTTTCAATACGGCACTGGAACGACGGACAGGGACTGAAGTTACGGACCAGACAGGTACTGAAGCTGGACAGGGACTGAGGGGACAGGGACCGAGGTTTGACTGTATTACCTTGATCGGGAATGCACGAAAAACTTCGAACGCTTTTTTCTCTGAAGTACTCTTTTTAAAACTTGGGCCCACGATATCCGAGGAACCAATCGACCAATTGACCTCAAACTTGGAGGGTTTATTAACCTAATAAGGGACTACCTGAGCGACCGCTCCGTTCTAACTACCGCGCGCTTCGGCGCCGAACCGACGGGTGGTCACTTGAGTGCCTCATAGCATCGAAACTAGTCGGAATTTTGCTTTGAAATTTTGGCTACTTATTCTTGAATAGTTTTACTAACAATTTATGAAATTAAAAAACAATCGATTTTTTGACCCGTCTAAACTGGTTTCCCGCCTTAGTAACGCATCACGGTATCGTCCCTGCTACGGACAACTTTATAATCTGCAAATAACGATCGGCGAGGGCTTCAGATAAGGCTTAAAGAAGAGGACGAATCAGGTATAATTCGAAATTATGCCGCCATTTTGTTCTTTTTTTTTCCCCCATACGATCGTAGCAGGAACGATAGCGACACGTCTTTCGGTTATAAATATATGCCTGGTTTTTTTTTCACATCATTGGAATGTCACAATAAGTGGTCAAGATTCGTAGAGCAGTCCCGCACAGCGAAGCTTGTCCCGCCTCAAAGCATCAATATTTTGCCATATAAAAATTCTTACATCCTGCAAAATTATTGATAACGACATTATTCTGAAAAAAAAAATTTGAAAATGCACCTGAAAAAGCAAAACTCTCAGCACTTTGACCCTGGATTAACGTCTAGTGTATAATTTTCTGTTCGTCTTATTGTCTTCGTTCTCATTTTATTTTATTTTCATTAATATTTTTATTTTCACCGTGTTCGAATCATTTCGCGGACTGCGGACTCGATGGCTGAACCAATTTTAATTTCTCCATGGGGAAGACACAATTAAACCACCCTCTCGCTCACAGAGGGAACTTTGTGAATGTTGGCAAAATTAGGAGGAATCACTGTGTTCGTTTCGAGTGTATCATATCTTGTTTTTTTTTTTTTTTTCTCTCTTTCAAACAATCCGTGAATGATTTGTTTCTCGTGTTTTGTTATTAAAACCATTGTGGAGATGAGTGGTAAATAAATTCAACTCCAACTCCGTCACACTCGCACTCTTTGGGCTCTCGAGCATGCTGGCGTAAAGTCCAAATACATATATTGAGGATTGAGGACATGCGGGAGCTTGAAACACAGCGGCGGAACAGCGCGTGGCTCTCGGCCAAATAAACCGTAGTATAGTCACGATGAGTGCCCTCCCCTCCCCTCCCCTCCCCCGCCCCCTTCAGCCACTGAATTCTCATTTGGAGGTAGCTAATTTCATAGTGGGGTGCGACGCGCGGCTCGCGTGTGACAATAACGAAAACTACCCCCTTCATACCGCAGTTGTGACCGCAAATACAAACGCACCAACCACCCCAAGCTCTTTCGTGCACGCAGCTATATTTCCTCTCCCTCCAGCCTCGTCATTGTGAGCTTGTGAGCTTTCGAGCTTGCAAGAGCCCCGGGATAAATTTCCGTGAGAAAATTCTATGAAAATTTTACGACCGAGAGAGAACTCGAAAAATCGTCAGAGCCGAGTCAGAAGGGAAGTAAAAAAAATGACCAAAGCCGTTCGTCCGATTGTCAAAACAAAAAAAGAAATAAAAATAATGAAAAAATATCCGAGCACTATGAAGGACGAGCTGTGTGCGGTTTGTAGCTTAAACTGTCAAAAATAAAATAAAGACCAGGGTGAAGTCGCAGCTATCATTGAGAAGCAAATTTATTAGAATCGTGTCAGCGAGCCAATTAATTTTTTGCTCGAGCTAAAAGTCAATTAAAAAAAAAAAAATTTTAATCTTCATTTCAGGACTCTCGTATCGACGAATTCTTCTCACTAATCACGAATTTCGAAAATTATCTTTTGAGGCCTCTATTGATGCAATAAAAATTAGAACATTATACTTCACCGTTAATGACTGTGGAATTATTTTTGTTGGATGTTTCATTGTGAAGATATCATTTAGGGGATGAATGAGTCTGGCTGAAATTGCCCGGGAACGAGCTTGCCGATTACGTCGAGTATAAATTGACTCGAGATTTATAAGGATTCGAATTGCACGCGCGATGTCTCTTCGATAAATGCCAGGAATCTCGCAGTATGAGAAATCCTTATTTCCACCCTTCGCTCCCTCGAGGGCATTCAATCTCGATGAATGGTCTCTATCACTTTAGAAATCTTTGCATGTGAATTGGAACGAGTCGAGATACGAAAACTTTGCCAACGCTCTGGAACAATGCAGTCAAAAGCTCGAGTGAGCTCGCTGAAAAAGTATATCACGGCCGTGGTCTTTTCAGGAAATTAATTACGCGTACACAACAAGCTCTTGAAAAAAAAAAATATTAAAAAAAAACATTCACCTCGTTGAAGAACTCGCGATAAAAAAAATGTTTGTAACGACATGAATTCATGCGGGCTTGAGCCCTAAAAAAGTCGAATAATTCATAATAATTACGATGAAATATTTATTAGCGTTAATTCAGACTGATTAGTGAGATAGAGATATAGATATTGACAAATGAAAAAAAAATAATAATAATAATAATACATTCAATCGTAAACGTAGAAATTAATTTTTTTTTCAGGGTCCCGTGCCCCATAAATACACGAAAAAAGGCATTCTCTTCAAATCTATCAAATTGATCGTGCGATTAAAGGGTTCAGGGCTATTCGCCAGAACTCGTGTGTCGTTAGCGACGCGTCTCATATCACGTTGAGAAAACTTGAAGGATGTATCGAACGTACCTCCCCAACCAAAAGTGACTTTCGTCGATAATATTGCATACTTCGTGATAAGATAAAAATCGGAAAAAATTCAACCACAATAAAAATGATGAGAATATTACTTTTTAATAATAACAATGCCCAAAATTTATCAATAAATTGCTTAAACAAAAAATTGTTTAACAACTTTTAAAGGAATATTTTTTTTTGTCACGTGAAATGAATTCGTTGATATTTCTGACTACACATGAATTTTTTCAAAATTTTCTTATCATTTTGAAATTTTGGTTTTCGGAAATTTGTAAAGGTTGTATTCACGAAACTATTCGTTCAATGCCCTGGAATAATATACAACGTTTTTACGAAAACATATCCAAAATTCACGATTCTTCCTTATTCATTTTTCAAAATTAAAAACTTTTTAAAAACCAAAGCTTTAAAATAATAAGAAAATTTAAAAAAAATTCATGTGTAGTCAAAAAAATCAACGAATTCAATTCACGTGTCAAAAAAAAACTTTCCCTAAAAATTTGTTAAACAATTTTTTGTTTAAACAATTTATTCATAACTTTTTGCCATTATTATTATTAAAAATTAATATTCTTATCGTATTTATTGTGGTTGAATTTTTTTCGATTTTTATCATACCATAAAGTATACAATATTGTCGACGAAACTCACTTTTGGTTGGGAATGTATACGTCCGATACATCCTTAAGGCACACGGATGCAAATATAAAGACTCATTATTTTTTATATTCGCAATTTGTCGAAAATCAATGAGCACGATTATTTCTACTAAAATAAAACCAACTGAAGTGAATTTACAGCATGTTCGATGAACAATTTTATCAGAATGAACAAAGGAATTTCAATTTATATAAAATTTTGAAATTTTCGATTAATGCATCAATTCATAATGGTGCATAAATTTTAAATATAAATTCGTTTCGAAGAAATTATAATTCGTATATTTTAGTTGCATTTCATATAAATAATATAATATTTCACATACATTTGGTAAATATGAAAAATACATATTTATACGTATCCTGAATTTATACAATTTTTTTTTAATACATGGAATTATAGAAAATACATTTTGTATTCATCGCATATATTTTTTCACGGGAGATCGGCGTTTCATTATCGTACACACACGAGGATCGCACACGAACGAATTCACGTACACACCATGTTTCAACAATTATGCAAAAGTTTCTCGTTTAAATGCTCAATAAGGGATGATTGAAATTTTAATGGACTAGAAGAGAGGAGGGGTTGCGCAGGGGAGAAATCAATTAAGAGCTTGCGGAAGCTTTGCAAGGATGCTCGTTATTAATGAAGTTATAATCATTAAAGCTGGTGTGTTGATTTATGTTACATGCATGTAATTACAGACTTTGCTGTATCGGCGAAGATGTTTTGCCAGGATAAAGGGATGATGTATCGTTCCGGTCTTGCGAGCGAAATTTGTTCGATAATAATTTAAAAAAAATAAAAAAAATCAAGCGCATATCTTGATTGTATGCAAGCGTGTAATAATCCTGATTGTCAAGCTTCATCTTTTCAATCTGGTGGACATTTTTTGAAAAAAAAAAAAAAAATTATAAAAAACAACCCCTTTGAGCTTAAACTTTCAAATTGCTTACTCGAAATTTTGCACATTTCCCGAATCCTAAAACGGTGAAATTTGGGAAAATTTTTTTTTTTTTTTTTAATTCAAAACTTCATAAAATCTGAATTCTCTTATCGATTTTCGTAAAATTCAATACCAACCGTTCTCTGGTATTACTCTTTTTTGGTAGATAATTTCAGCCCGATATCCCAAAACCCACGGTTAAGCTAAAAAAATCAGGAATTTTTTGAAAAATTCAAAATTTACAAAAATCCTTGCACGTCTTGTCGATTTTCGCGATATTCAATTTGGATTGTTCTTAGGTTATCCATTTGATTAGAGTAATTTAACCCGATATTTTGAGATTTTCAGAAGCCAGCGTCGTCTCAGGCATTTTTCGAAAAATTCAAAGCGTCAAAATCTGAGCGTCTCTAGGATTTTTTTTTTTTTTTGAAAATTGCAATAAATAAAGAGGGAGTTAATTTTATATTATCATTTTATCTTCTCTTATACAGCTCAATTCTAGTACGTCGTTTTTCCCCGAAAAATTAAATTCTTGGGCGATTCCCGAGGGATCAGGTAAAAATGTTTTATTCACAAACTTTCGATATAGATGTTGATGATGCAATTGGATAATATTAATATTAACTAAATGATTGTTCACATGATACTCAATGAGGACCATCTATTAAAAAAAAAAAAAAACTATTTCGAGGACGTGACACAGATAAGTTTTACTCCGAATTTTTTATTCACCGTTCGTTTTTCGCCAACTTTAGAATCACCGCTTATACCACAGGAACGTTTCGGAAGTTGGAAACTTTCGATCTGTGGCAGTCACGTAGGAATACGTCGCACAAGAGAAAAATAGTAGAAACAATGGCCGAGTTTCGAAAAAAAAAGTTGGGAATGAAAAAAAAAAATAAATAAAAAATAAGGGATGAAAAGCTTGCATCGAGATGAAAGGGGTGAGCAGGAGGGTTGAAAGAGGGAGTGCACTCTGGTTTTACGCCGTGGGCCTCTTCGAAAAGCATTGTCCACGTAAATGAGAATTAATGACGGTTCCATAGTCAGCGAGAGGAAGCTCTGAAAGCTCTTGCAGACTCCCACGAGGAGTCCTTATCACTGTGCAAAAGCTCCTTCGTTCTGTCTTGAAATTTCTCACCGGCTTTGCAGAAGATTTATCACGTCGCATGGCTCATATTTCCTCTGCATTAAATCTAAGATTTTTCGCTGCTTTTTGAAAAATTATTATTATTATTCTCATCGTGATTATTGTTCATCGCAGTGGAATGCGAATTTTTTCGCTGAAAGCTTATCTTGAGCTTAACTTAAGGTGGAGAGCATTGGTAGTACGATTAAATTTGCATGAAAAGCTGAAAAAAAAGGATTTGAAAGAAAATGTTAATTTCGTTTGATTGTAGTGAACAATAATTTTCATGAATTAATCACACCATACTGCCATTTGCAAGTCGATGGCTGAGAACAACAACATCGTATCTCAGAACTTGGCTCAACAAATCCGTATCTCAGAATTTGGTTCAACAGTGTCGTATCTTAAAATTTGGTTGAACGATATCGTATCTCAGGTTACGATTTCATTCGCAAAATTTTCTGAGGCTGCACCACTTCTGATCACGTGATTTCTGGAGTAAATATAGAGGCTGGTCAATCTATCAATTGCGATTGAAATTTGCCATTTCCTTACCAGTCACTTCCTTACTGAATTCTGGGCTCGCGTAGAATCTTGACAAAAAAGAATCTTGACAAGAATCTTATAGAAAATCTCGCGAATCATCTTGCAATGAATCTTGGGAAGAATCTTGAAAAGAGTCACGGATAGGAGTCGCATAGCAAGACTTTTTCGAGATTTTTTGTCGCCCGGAAATCTTCGAGAGAATCTCGCAATGAATCTTTGAATGATACTCTTTAACTATTATATACACGGGAATAATCCATAGTGTATTGTTTATAAATTGACAATTAAAAAAAAACCGGTGAACGAATTTAATATTGTTATTTCAGCACGAAAAAAAAATCTTAATCGGCGAATTCAGCAGTTTTGAACCTCAAATAATTATTAAAAACAAAAATTAATGCTTTAGATTTTTTTTTATCTGGGCGTTATTCCGTCGAAATTAATTTTCATACTATTTATTGACAGTGTGACGAGGACTAGACGATCTAAAAAAAATGTAATATCCATGTAATTAATTTACCTAATGCACCTTAGTTAACAATTACATTTCCGAAGATTCAGGTATAGTTCGAAAATGAAAATTGTTATATTGGCTTGTCAGATTATATGTGTGACTTGTGAGACAATAATTAGAAGCCAGGGGAACGAACTTTTGAAAAAAAAAATTTTAATTTTCAACTGCCATCGAAATGTTTTGTTGGAAAATTTTTAAAATATTTTATACGGAGAAGCTCAATTAGCCTGAGCTTTTCTCTAACGTAAATAATTTGTCCGTATTATTTGATCTAAGAGAACGTCTTCTATTGTCACTTGGTAAAATAATTTTTCGACAAATTGTTCGTGTCATAAATTGTTGCACGTCATTTAAAATTCCAATAATTTTCGGCATTTGAGCTTTGTCCCCAACAATTACTGATTCTTTCAGACTGTCTGACCTAAAACGACCTAGACTACTGAAAAATGTGTCCCTCGTGCATGGTGTCGTGGTAACATATTCTTTGATAAATTATTGATGCAATATCGTATTATACGTTATCCCTCGATATTATCGATGCAATAAACTCGATAGTGACAAGGCTGTCTCAGTTTTTCTTTGGGCTCAATGAAAATTGATCCTCTCCCTTGTATACGAGGAAAAGAAGTCTTATGGAACAGGCCTGCTTCGTACACAAGGCGCAAAAGCACTTAAGAGAAGCTCCCCTGAAGCTTTGAGGGTCTCCTGTCTTTTTCGCAAGATGCCTGTCTACATTACATAAATATATCGCCCCCGCTGTGTACAAATATTGGAGGCCTATGTAGCAGGCGTCTCGTTTGAAATTGATACGAATCGATTGGGTTGCTTCGGTTTGTTCGAGTGGAGTAGTGAGAAGAATACGCCCCGAGCCATACATGATCTTATATATTATGTATATATTGACATATATAATGACTTTTTTCCCTTGGGTATGGACAAAATCATTAGTTTATAGCCTAAAAACAATTATGGAAAGAACAAAAAAAATTTTAAGTGCCATTAAACCCTGCCTGAATGACGATACTTTTACTATTTGATTAACATGGGATTTTTGCACTTTTCAGACTTTAATTTTTTTTTCGCTTACAATATTCATTACCTCATTAAATATTGTTGATTCTACTAATTCTCTGACCTGTTCAGATGGAAAAATGTTTACATTGGTGAAAAAAAAAATTTTCACAAGTTTGGAAGAGGTCAAAATTTATTTTTACCATATTTTTCAATAATTTTCGAATATTTTTAAATTTATTGGCTTTTCAATGCTCTTTATTTTTTTTTTAAGGTTGAATATAAATTTTTATAAGCTCTCATTACTGTTAACATAAATTTTGAATAAAAACAAATTATTCATCTCAATTTAGAAATTTAGAGCGTGAAAATTTTCAGTTGGGAATTTCGCGACTAGTATATTTGACACTTCAGTCTAGGGTTGCTGGATCGTAAACGAAAGGTCGATCTTATGGATTGTGTCCATAAAATCTGGGTGAGGCTGCACATTTTCTCAATCGTTGAAAATTGTCTTTTCATTGTAAATAATATAATCGTGACCACAATTCGACGTTATTTTGTATAGCCTTCACGGTATTTAACTGATAATTTTTGCTGATTTCACTGGTAATTTCTCATGTTGCCTATATGTAAAAAATAAAACATTTTTCAGTCCAGTTAACCTTTCATCGAATCTGACAGATTGAATGCCATTGTGTCAATTGAAAATTTTTGATAAAAAATGATAATATTGAGACTTTTAAATCTTGAATTTTTGTCTGTAGATTTTGTCCTATGGTGCAATCCTATTGGCCGAAATTTGGATGGAAAAATAATCCTCCTAATACCACTTGAGCATCAAAATTAATCGGGTACTTTCCTCAACGTTCCCCGTCAAGTTATTCAGAAGAACTTGACTCCTTTATTTGTTTGCAACGAACCTATCGGGAAATAGCCGATATGATTTTGAAGCTCTTGTGGTATTACAGGTGAATTTTTTTTTTTTTCATTCAATATTTATATTAAACAGTAATGAGAGCGTATAAAAAGGTATAATCAACCTCCAAATACATCAAAAGCATTGAAAAGTCAATAAATTCAAAAATATTCGAAAATTATTGAAAAATACGGTAAAAATAAATTTTCACCTCTTCAAAACTTGTGAAAATTTTTTTTTTTCACCAATGTAAAAATTTGTCCATCTAAATAGGTCAGAACATTCAGGAGAATCAACAATAATTAATGAGGTAATTAATATAGTAAGCGAAAAAAAAATTAAAGTCTAAAAAGTGAAAAAATCCCATGTTAATCAAATAGGAAAAGTATCGTCATTCAGGCAGGGGTTAATGGCACTTAAAATTTTTTTTTTATTCCCATCATTGTTTTTTGGATCACACCCAAGTGAAAAAAGTCAATTTGGGAAATAACGGACACCCTAATATATATAAATATGTATATTATGTATAATATATATAAATATGTATATACATATTTACATATATTTGGGTGTGTCGAAAATTGACTTTTTTTTTTCTTCGCTCCTAACACTCAAAACTTTAGATTTTGACGCTAAAGATGAGGCCCCCGTTTAAGGAGGGCGCTGTAGCTTGAAGTTTAGAGGTCGCTCAACGAGGATTTAGGTTTCCCATCTAATTAATACGTAAAAAATATTGTTCTTCGTTCAAAATGATGTCAGGCAACCAAAAAATTGGCGATGTCTGTATTTCTTGGCTTATTTGAAAGCATGACTCATCCCCTAAACGATAATAGGTCGTTTTTCAACTTACCTTGTTCCTATTTTTTTTTTGCGCCACTTTTAGACCACAATAGTCACTTTTTCAAGCTTACAAAGTCTCCAAGGTATCAATGAGTCCAAAATTAATTGCAACAAGTATTGATTGTTGATTCGAATATAAATAACCAATTTTTTGGTTGCCTGTATTACCAATTTTTTGATTGCCTGACATTATTTTGAACGAAAAACAATATTTTTCACGTGTTAATTAGATGGACAACCTAAATCCTCGTTGAGCGACCTCTAAACTTCAAGTTACAGTTCCCTCCTTGAACGAGGTCCTTTTTAATGTCAAAACGTAAAGTTTTGAGTGGTATATATAGGAGCAAAGAAAAAAAAGTCAATTTTCGACACGCCCTAATGTATGTATGTTATGTAGATACATGCCTGACAGAATAAAAACATCTTTTCCCATTACATGTGTAAATATGAAACGACGCGTAAAAGCGTGTATCCAGACATTCTATAAAGCGGACTCGTGTAGTTATATAGGAAGGATGTGTATGACAGATGTAACGGAGCATTGAACATCAAGCCTGAGTCTCTAAATGTGCGGAAAATAACATGAGACTCGAAAAATAACCGAAGAAGATTTTAAAAAAACGGCAAGGAATAAATTATGCAATAAAACGAAATGAGAAAATAATAACAATTCAAATACTCGGATATTCTCGTATCTCGCATGATTAAAAAATAAAAAAAAACTACAAATACGTTCCCTCCTTTATCCCCGCACGATAGAACATTTTGAAAAAAAAACTCTGATTTTCGAATGGCTCATGATTTTATTAACATTCGAACGCTTCATTTACAGTGCTTTGAAAATGTAAGGTGGCCTTTGAGACTGCCGTTTGGTCGATCTGAATATTTTATTTTTCAATTATCCCGATCGTGAGAGAATATTCCCCAGATTGAATTTCCTGAATTTGTGAAAGTCGACGATTGAACTTTATACACCTGACAAAGTTTTAAAATTTGTACCCTCAATTTTGTAGAATTTCAAAGATTACGAAACAACTTGGCATAAAATGAAGCAGAAGGTGATGCTGCAATTGTACATAGTGGAGCAGAGTTACAGACATATTATAACCGATAGTTAGCCAAGTATTTTTTTTATCAGTTTTATTGATCAATTTATTTTTTATCTTAATGCAAAATAATCAGTCATATAATAATAATAATAATTATCATTATTATTGGTATCATAATTGTTGTTTTTGTTGTTGATGATGTTTTAATTGGCACAAATAAAATTACTAAAAAAATAAATGTCAAGCAATGGGTGAATAATCGAGAAGAGACGGATGTGCTCTAGTTCGCTGGAATTCATCCAACAATGCGATCGACTAGCTACACGTGTCGCTCTAACGATCTTCTTTGCGCTTGCTCATAGCTGCACTTTTTCAGTTCCCATTCGCAGTATACGACGATAAGTATACATAGCGTTATACTTGGACGGTATGCGAGCAAAAAAAACGTATTACAGGCAGCTTGATATTTTCCCGATCCAAGTACTTTCCGGTTCATTTTCTCTGATTAACTACTTTCCAATATCCATTCATTACCCACGTGCTAGATATGCCACGCTGCGCCATGTCTACACGTTCGGTTGGTTCCGTTTCGCTATAGACCTTCGCTGTCGTACGCACTCATTTACGTCGAAAAGGTTGAGTTTTGAAAATTTTTGAAAAACTCCAAACTGCAAATTCGCTACTGTAGTTAAAGAAACATTGGGAATAAAATTTTTTTTTAAATATGAAAACGAGCGTTGAAAAAATTAGAAAATTTGTGACCGCAAAAAATCTCACAAAAATAAATTCGTATGAATTTGTCCTTAAAAGAAGAATTAAAAAATTAAATATACTTTCTGTAGAATAATAATAACTGTTATTAATCAACTGTTCCTAAAAAACGTGGGATTGGTTAGAAAATGAGCAATCGATGTTTCCACCAGAGCCGGGAGGCATCTCCACTAATAATATCATAATATTTGACAGTTTTGCTGTCACTATAATCTTTCTCGAGATGCGTCAAAACATCGATTTCTCATTTTATTGATTAACAATACTTATCATTATTCTACTAAAAGTATTGTGAATTATTTTACTTGTTTTCGAGGCACTATATTTTATGAAGTGTTTTTTTTTTGTGAAAATCCTTGCGTTCACAAATTTTCTGATTTTTTCAATATTTTTTTTCATACTTTATAAAGTTTTGTTGTTTAAAATTTTCCTTTGACTACTGTTTTTGAGTCTCATGAATGAAAATAAGTTGGTTGATAATCGGCGAATAAAAATTCTGCGTCAATGATAGGCAGATTACTGTTCGAGCTTTGGTTCGAAAGAGCTTTTAGTCTGAGTCAGAGGTTGATAATAATCGACATGATTTAAGGGAGGAAAAACAGGTTTCTTTAATTTTTTTTAGTTTTAGTATTATCATTATTATCGTGATAATGACGCTTGGCTGGTTCGGTGATGTAAGAAATGGGGCTTGAGTCAAATGCTCCAGATTTTACCAACGAAGCTCCTCTCTCCCTGTCTCTACTTATTCTCTCGCTCTCTCTCTCTCTCTCTCTCTCTCTCTCTCTCTCTCTCTCTCTCTCTCTCTCTCTCTCTCTCTCTCTCTCTCTCTCTCTCTCTCTCTCTGTCTTACTCGGGATGGTATGAGCTCGAGATCAGGGAAGATGTCGACGAGTTCCGGGTGCACTTGAGGCTGGTCCACTGCCCCCGTATCTTCACCGGGCACCGCAGTCTCCAGAGCCTCGAGTACGTCTAACGGGGACCTAATTACTGTAGCGGTCGTTAAGATAATGAACCCAGACTCACAAGCAGCCCCCTCGGGGGACTTGACAAATGTAGTGGACGGTCACGACTCTTGGTCCACGGGGCTCTCTCACACAGAGTGCGCGCACGAATCTTTTGATGCCTCGAGTATCGTTCGTGAGCAACTTATCATCGATGACGCAGAATGAGATAGAAAGACGAAATTTTTACGAAAGAAAGACACGGGCAAATTATAGTTCAGCGGACAAAAAAAAAGACGGAAAAGTATTCGAGAATTTCCGGAATTATGATATAATCAAGGCCGTGCGAACATCGAATATCGAGGCTTTTTCTCAGGCTTTATCTTTTATTTATTTTCCACAAAGTAAAACTATCTTTTTTTATGCTAATCTCTTAAAACTTGGCCGAGCTTACAAAGCTCAAGGATTTACGAGTATCATGCCGTAGATGACGGAGAATAAAACGGGAAAGAATGAACGTCGGAACACGAAAGGAAAAACTTGTTGAGAATAGAATTGAAATTCTCGAGAATTTTGGGAATTTCGATAAATCGGGTCACAAACAGGTGAAAATCGTCGTCCACGAATGCTTGGTCGAGCTTGCGAGCTTGCAACGATCGTAGAACGATAAACGACGTGTGCCGACTAGAAAATGAGATCTAGGGACTTGGAAAAATAGTCGAAGATAGAACATATCGAGACACTATACTTGCACAATTTTTTATTCCCAGTTCTAAGAATGCTTGCAAGCATACGATTTTTCATTGCAGCTTTTGGAGACACTTTCAACTCAATCGTTGCCATGGAATCGACACATTTTCGTGTGACTTTTTTTTTAAAGTTTTAAAACTATCGATTAAGCCCTGGGGTCGTAAGCAAAATTTTACTGATTGTACTCGTGGGAGCAGAAAAAATAAAAAAAAAAAAACTGCATTACAATCGAACAGAGTACGCAAAAGTTTTTCCGGTCGCTAAATGCAAATTTGAGGTAAAAATTTACGGGGAAGGGTGATCGAAATATTTACATACCTTCAACAAGGGTTTTAGGGGGTCGTCAATTTTTATTTCGGGACAAAAAGGCTATGAAAACATTTTACGAGTCCGAATTTACGTACTTAAGAATTTTTGTATTGGCCAAAATTGAAAATATCGAAAATCCAAAATGTTTGAGATTTCGAAAAAGTTAACCTGTTCCAAATTTAAAACACGATTAGAAATTTTTATTGTTCAATATTTTGGCATGGATGTTTTTTGGCAGTATTTTTTCCAAAAAATTTCATCCGTGTTATAGCATCCATAAATATTATTTTTAAAGAATTTTAAAATACACAGTTGGTCAAAATTTTAATATTCATACCTTAGACTCTTCTTGTTGGAGGTGCCACTGCTGTTTGAACCTTTTTACATATAATGGCATGTAGTTGAGAAAAAAGCATGCAAATCAGAAATTTTCACACCGTCTTCTCATTATTTTTTCTCGCTCATAAAGATCCCTCTATGAGCAAATGGGTTGTCCAAATTTTGCTTCCTCACAGAGGAAGCTTTGTGAGCGAAATAAAATAATGAGGAAGCAATATGAAAATTTCTAATTTTCAAAGTTTTTTTTCTGAATTTGATTTCAATAACAATAAAATCATGAACACGAATTTTCCAACAACATTAGAAACATTAAGGGTAAAGTTTTGAAAATTTGAAAAGTCTATATGTGTAAAAAAAAAGTTGTTGGCACATTAGTCAAAAATTTGCAAAAATTAGAGCTATTGGAGATTTTTTTTTAATTCAAAATTGAAAAAAAATTTCAACTCCTGAAGTGATTTTTGTCAATCTCAGTGTTACGAATCCTTGTCCTATCTAATTTATCTATGCAAAAACTTTTGGCGCGATAGCCAAAAATTTGCGAAAGTTAGAGCTATCATAGAAATTTTTCGAAAAATTCAACGTTTTCCGAAATCTAAACCACTTAAAGGACTCTTGCTACATTCAGCACTAACTATATATGCTTGTGACCAAGTTTATCTGTGTAAAAAAAATTAGCTCGATAGCTGCAAAATTACGAAACTTAGAGCTTCCACAGACATTTTTCGAAAAATTTAAAATCTCCCTGAATCAAAGATTTAGAAGCGCTTTGAACAAAAATTGCACGAAACAAATGTGCAGGACACTAACGAATTTTTTTTGTGACAAATATTCTTAAAATCGTCGAGCAAGATACCTCTAAAACTACGGCATCAATCTTTTTGTAATTTTTTCGTCTTTTTTGAGACATAAAAATTTCCTAGTTGATCGAAGGATTATTTTTCCCTGTGTATAAATTTGATTTTATGAACGAAAAATCTTCCGTTTTTTTTTTCGAAAAAATCAGAACTCTAACACAAAATATCCGCCATTTTGTTTTAATTCAATATTTCGTAAATTTCACTGATTCATCACAGGATAAACTAATATAGTAACGAAAATTTTTTCGATTTTGAATAATCTCATTCGATATCGCCTGTAATTTCCTTAAAAATAAAAATTTTAGGACGAAAAAAATTCCCTGATGTTCTTCAAATGTTACTTTTCATAACGCGTGCACGGAAAGTGGGTCTTTTTTGTCCTCATTTCGGAGCGGAAAATAAGTCTTTTTGAGCCAGGATTCATTTCGTTAATTTTTTTGTCCTAGGATAAAAAAATTAACGAATTGAATCCTGACTCAAAAATAATTATTTTCTGCTCCGAAATGGGACAAAAAAGAACCACTTTCCGTGTGTTTTGTTACAAAAGATATAGTATACAGCGCGGACAGATCCACAGTAATTTTTGACTCGGGTGAAGTTGGCTGCACTCGACTTCACCTTGGTCAAAGATCACTGTCGTTTCGTCCTTGCAGCATAATGTACTATTTTAAGGATGTATGAGCACAAGGTGGCGGAAAATGAGCGGAAACGTGGGCGCGGGTAAGCGCGGTGAGCGTGGGGCACGCATGAAACAAGAGAGAGTCGGACCTCTCATTATGCGACACACGCGAAAAATTTCCTTAAAATCGATAATTGTATGTCAAAAGGTATGTTAACCCCCATTTTTTATGGAGCGTATGTAATCGTGATAGTTTTCTGAACATTTAACAGTTTTAATATTGATCGTATCTGATCGTGAAAGATACGAATTTCTGTTTTAAAGTTGCGTCAGCCCAGAATTCGTATACACTGTAAAAAATCAGGGGTGTCAATTTGGTGCGGTGTTAGTGGTTAAAATCTGTGGTGTTATCGGCAGCACCGTTCTGATATCATGGTTGACCTCGTACACTGTATATCGGTGTTAAGCGATTTTTCATCAAAATTTAACACTAAACCCAGTGTTTCACCACATCGTGCACAATTTTGTCATGAAAGTACACCGTTTATCTTCTGATACGACACCACTCTAATGTCGTGATTTAGTTAGATTAGTTAAATCCGGTGTAAATATATGCTTCGAAGGCGCAGTTGAACTCACCGACTGAGTGCTATTTCAATTAAAATTATAATTCATTTCGGCAAACAACTTTGGAGATATACAGACTTAAGGAATGAACCCGGAATATTTATTAACGGAATGTTAACGCCGTTCTGAGCGAATATCTCCCGAGTGGCGGTGTTAGCTAGAAACGAATTTGCGTTGCACTTGTTCGGTGGTAATTTTTCACACATGACGGTGTTGCGCATATACTGAAATATACGACTTAATGTGTGAAATTTAATCGCCCAAAATAATCATACATAAATTCGTTTGGAGTCATAGGATACACCGAATGGTGTATGAGAACTCGTATACTAATATCATTTAAATACAAGAAACTCATAAGGAATCAATAGCGTAGTGGTAGAGTGTCGGTCGTTAGGTAGGTCGTTAGGTAGGTCTCAGGTAAAATCTCAGGTAGGCTCAAAATTAATTTCGACGGAAAAACGTCCGCGCTTCGAAGCCGGAAACACTCGTGAAAAAAAATAATTTCCAAATTTTTAATTTTTTTTTTAAAATGGTTATTTAAGGGTCGAAAGTGCTAAATTCGTCGATTGGAGGATAGTGGGTTCAAATCCCGGCCAACGACTTATTTTTTTTTTTTTTTTTACAGGATTTTCAAAAATAATGGAACAACTGTTTTCAATTCATTCATCGATCATTCCTAATTGCTAATTTATAAATAATAAAAAATATTTATTATGCCAATTTGACCCGGGTTTTTCATTTGGCTTCATTGACACGATAAATGCGTACAAAAATAACGAACTTAAAGTGTGTTATTATAACACACTGTAAAGTGTTAGAATCCACTGTAGAATCCGTCCTGGTGTCAAATCGGATTAACCGCAGTCTGGTGTCAACTATCAATACTTAACACCGGACAATCAACACCAACAGGTCACACAGAGCGGGGTGGACCACTATAGAATTCGTGAGCGGTGTTGAATTAGTGTTGAATTTAACACCACATTTTTTACAGTGTATGGCGTGGGATAAATATATTGATTTTACGAATTAATTACTCGCGTAAAGAGTCGTTGACCCACTTTGAAATTTTGCAGGTTTCATCATATACACTTCTGCTACACCATATAAAAAATTCAGATTTTTATATGATCGTGAAGCTAGTGCTCATACATCCTTAAAATGCAAAACCAATTCGTATACAAATTTCCGTGCGATTTTTCAAAACAAAATTCTCAAAAATATGCTCCTTTCGGCCATCTGCGACTAAAGGTGTACAGCAAAATGAGTGAGATACGGGTTGGCAGAAAACGAGGCCCCGAAAGGAGAGAGCCTTAAAAGAGCAGCCACTTTCGTCACTCGTGCGAGCCCCGAACGTGATGCGCACACCTGGCACCCTCATCGGCCCAGTCTCACGTCCGTCCCGAGCTGGAAACTTGAATCGTTAAACTTTACGACATATCGCGTGGTTATTTACGACCGAGCGCGGTGCTCTGCCGTGGTGAGGTTTTTGGGGCACGAAGAGACGGGGCATTGCTTGGACGCATTCTGGGAAAAGTTCACCGTAACGTATACCACAACCGTGTACTTACGTGAGTGCCCGCGACGTCGAGGAGTAAAATGGTCTGGATCGTTTCCCAAAATATCTCGTGAGAGCAGGTATCTCACCGGGACGGAGCTGGCGGAAGATGCGACCACGGAGCTTGCACGAAAGCTTCCAGCTATACTTCTGTACGCGGCATATACGCCACATACTTGCAAACACCGAGGTTGCCATTAGCTTTGGCTCGCGCGTTATGCAGGTGACGCACAGCGGCAAAATGCGGATGAGGAAAATCCCTGACTCTCTGTTTTTTTTTTTTCTAATTTATTTTATTCATATGTTTCAGCATGCGCTTTTATGTCTATGGTAAAACTCGAGGGTCGCGAAGCTCACTGCTGTTGAATAAATTGTGATTTCATTGTCAGTCAAGCACAATCCTTCCACGAAAAGTCGTAACATTGCATTCCTCCTTTTGTTTCTTGTTACAAAAGCTCTCGACCTTATTTGGGGAACTTGCGGAATTGTCAATGAAGTTACCAAACGAGAAATACTCACGTCGATAAAGGGATAGCTTGGAATGGCTCAGTGGACGAGAGATAAGCCACGAAAGAACGCGGTCAGAATTTTTGCGAATGTGCATATAGTACGAGCGTGTCTTTATCACGCTTTCCTTTCTCGATAGCGCCTCTCTATTTTCGGGATTTTTCTGGGGTTAAAATATACAATCGAGAAACTTCACTAGGACAAGCAAACGATGGCTCTGCCATCATTGTTATCATATTTGGGGTATTATCAAGTTCTTTGTACTCTAATCAATCCGCTTAGCCTATTTTCATCATGTCATTCTCGCTGGACTCGATTCTACCCACTTTTGTCGACTTTTTTTTGCGCATTTTTCCGCATCTCTCAGAGTCAAAATTAGTGTATTATAGAGGCTGTGTAAATGAGTGGAAAATGGCGAAAGAAATTCTGAATAAAATTTTCATGAGTTGATGACAGTTTGGAGTGAGATTATCCAGACGGATTGAAACGACGAGGAATTTTGCCCTGTCGGTTAATAAGTCAGTAATCCGTGTTGTAAATTCATATGGTCCTTTGGGACACAAATGGGAGTCGTCACGATATTCTAAATATGTAATCGAATATCACATAAAGACATGTGCGTGCGGGTCACATGGTACCGCACTAATGGGTTAGTATGTGCTACAGTGTTAACTACGTGACAAGTTGTAATAGGTTACGTGGTGGGAGACGTACGATATAAATTAGTTTAATACAACCCTGGAGCATGGATTCACAGTTACACTAGCCTCGCGCTAAGTGCGCGCCTACGGGGCTGTAGGAAAGGAAATGCGCACTTAGAGAGTTACCACCACTCCACCGCGCATAGGACGGTGTTAGCGCTTTCCCATCGCCGCCACTCGGTTGAAGCAGCCTCGCTGACCGCGTGAGTCGAGCATTGGTGGGAGAACACTACCTACGCTCGATGAAGAGGAAAGTGCCCAGATGCGCACTTAAAGAGCGTGCACTTGGCGGGTCGCTAGTGTACTTTTTTAAGGTAATACAGTCGATACTGCAACAGTCAAACGTATACCCTGTCACATTTGATCTACGCAGTATCTAGACTAGGCAACGTCACGACGGAGTGAGAGAGACAGAGAGGGATGTGTATGGTGACTCTGTTAAAATTACTGGCAGTATATATATGTGTGTATAAATGGAAACAAATAGCTTGCAGTACAAATTTGTAACAATATCACAGTCAAAGCCATTTAATCAAAAAAAAATATATATATATATTTCACTGGAAAGGTAAAAGAGTGACTCAAAAAATGTATGAAAAATTACTGCAATGGTTTGAATTAGCAAATAACTTGAAGGCCAATCGTGGAAAGTTCGTGTCACCTAACCTTCAAACTGATGTAAATGTTAATGGTGATTCATTTTATAGTATCAAGGGTCGTTGAATTGTTCACATAAAAACAGTAGAAAAAAATGCTGGATCAAGTTTTAAACAAATTGAACGTTACAAACGGTAATTTAATTGGTTCTTTTTTCTTAGCGGGGAAGATGCTTGTAATGAAGTAGTATTTTTGCAGAATTTGCCTATTGCTATGAAATGATTAAAGATTACTGAAATATTGTGTATCAACAGGTATTAGAAGAAAAAAAAAATGGTCAATGCAACCGTGACTCACGAAATGGTTGTAGCTGCATATAAACAAAGTAAATATAATGGTTTATTGCAAGTTTTAGGCAAATATGAGAACGGTTATGAAATGAATATGAAAGTTACCAGACAAAAATATTTTAAACAACATTTTTAATTTTTTTGAAAATAAAGAACAAAAAATAACCAAGAAATCGTTATTATTAAAATAAAATATTATTATTTGTAACATTATAAGTAATTTATATATTATTTGATTTAGGAACTATGGCTGGGTTGATAAAACATCGTTTATAATATTTTTAATAAGTGAATTTTTATGAAACCTTAATTCTCATGTTCCATGCATTTTTATATTTCGCGCGCGTTGTAACCTCTTTCCCGACGTTGACACGTCTAATGAACTACGATATAAAAAGTACCCAGGCAGCACAAAAGTCAGAAAGTCGTTTTACGGACTTTAGTGCTGCCTGGGTACATTTTGGATATTTATTCGCTGATTACCACTATCGCATGCTCTCTAGCTGTACTTTTGAGGATGTAAAATTTTTCTTACATTATTTCCTCTCGTTTTCTTCTTTTTTTATGATTGAAATTTAAACGGTACTTTTTGTAAAATACGATTAAACCTGTGATTTCTCATAAGGCTCAATGTTAAATGTACGAAATTTAGAAATTCCAATATTTTTTTACTGGTTCTCTGTAGTTCCTCAAAAATTTGAGTGGATCTTTTTCTTATCATAATCTACTACTACTATGCCGGATTTCATTAAATTCTAAACAGTAATTCTAAAACCGACAGTACTGCCTTAAGCTCGGATATTTTGTTTCGACAGTAAGTGGGACATTGTACCTTGCAACACATCGAACCCATTTCATCGGGGGAAAAAAAAAAACATTCAGATCCACGTAGATCAAATTTGGATTTACGTAGTTGGTTTTGAGATCAAGTCTGATCTACGTAGATCTTAATTTTGTAAAATCGCAGATCTACCTAGACCTTCGTATATAATGTTAGATTTACATACATTCGAGTCGACCTAATGTTATGTTCGAACACTTTTGTTCATTAGATCTTTGTTTATCTACTTAAATCTAAGTAGATTCACTTAGATCTGAGTAGACCTAACGAAGATCTAGGTCAATATAATTAGGATCTAGGTAAATCTACGTTTTTTTTTTAATTTTAATCGACGCAGATCAAAAAGAATAACCGAGGAGATATAAATTTAATCTACGTAGATCTAAAATATTTTTTCCCCGGGTGACCATGAATATTTTCAAAATTCGAGAATTTCAGTATGTGATATAAAATACAATGACGAATATCACATAAAATCAATAAAATATTGTATAAAAGTAAATTAACATTGAACAATTAAAAATATTAGTGATATGAAATATGCAATGAAAAATATTTTGATCTTTCTCGGGTTATAATTAGCGAATAATGCCCAATAATTGTACCGAACCAGCACAATTGATATTGGATAGTATATTGTCTGAAAATTGCACAGATTTATTTTTTATTTTTTTAGCAAGAAAAACATATAATTATTTTGTATGTTAACAGAGCTTCGATTATTGTTTTTTTGTTGGCAGAATAATACGATTTAATTTCCCGTAAAACTATAAAAAATATAAATTTTTCAGCAGGATGCAGACAGGCTAACGCTTTAGACTGACCAGCGGTTGCGGCCCCACTCGCCCCTAACTCGACCTTAAAAAAATTTGCTACTTCTTTATTCTTCTTCTTTCTGCTTCATTTATTTTTTGTCATTTCGTCAAATAAAAATAAAATTAGCCAAATGAATATATTACGGATCTGTGTAGACCCCTTTGTCGAGGTGTCAACATTTTTCTCAGCCGGAGGGCTAAACGCATGACGAGTAAAACAATGATTGTGGCCGAGCGAAAAAAATCCTTTTTTTTTATTGCTTTGAAAAAAAAAAAATGTAAAAGTTTTCTCAGTTATTACAAATGACAGATTACTTTTTGTATTTGCTTCGGTCTTTGAATATTGAGGCCAACCACACAAAACTTCTCGAAGCTTAACCTCCTTCCTCTGATGAATCTTTTTTTTTCGTCAGCACTCCAGATGCCACCCTGGTGAAAGATTCAAACGGTCACTCCTACCCCCCCCCCTTTTTTTTTGCTGCAGCAATCCTACGACCACGATTCATCGCGTTTTCGGTAGTCGCGTGGTGTTCCCAATGCTCGAACCACAATCCCCCTCGAATGCTCGACGTGGCTATTGTAGTTTGAGTTTGCGACGAGGCGCGCAAGGGAGTGTGGTACAGGTCGTCCTGGGTCGAACATTTTGTCGAGCCAGTGGAGCGAGAAAGGGATCGAAGGGTGAACCCTCAAAGCGAGAAAACGGGTTCGCGGGGGCAATAAAACTCTGATTGCTGTGGAAATTGTAGCGGCTAGAGAAAAAAAAAAAATGCAAAAAAAGATTTTAATTAACGAAAGAGATGTATACATACAATGGCAGAATACTTTACAACAAATTATGATTATTGTTCTGATTTCTTTAGGGATGAGTTTGTATGAAAAAACGGACAAAAATGTGATTATTATTTATCATAGATTATAATTATTTATTTTATGAATATGATAAAATTGTCATGATGCATTCTATAATTGTTATGTTTCAACGTAAGCAAAAGTGAAACAAAGTGGAAACTCACGAGACAAACATTGTTTAACTTTCTGCATAAATGTATCTTAAAAAATAATCCACTTATAGTTGTATCTATTCGAGATCCTAGAATTATTTACAATTTTATAATGCCAAATTTACACGATGTAGGTTTGATTTTGTTCTTGTGTATAAAATTTCATGCATAATTGCAGCTGCAACAGAATCTACAAAAAAGAAAAAAACGGCATGCCTTTGAGGGTTGTTACGGTAATATAAAAAAAATCTGGACGAAATGTCAAAGGGTGAAAGTCATCGACCTGTTAAAATGGCCTTGAATAACCCATATATGCAATTCTTATTTATCCTTTGAATCAGAGACAAGTATATAGCGTCACCAAAATTGTTATGCACAATGATAAATTTCTCTTTTCTTTGAGAAGTGTTTTGACAATGGACAGGAGAAGCTTGGTAATTGGTAGTGAGATGACGACAGAGATGAATGGAAAATTTCTGCCGGAAAGGATCGAAGGACTACACCTTACAGTTTCATTGTGAGACATGAGCGAGTGAGAAGCTGAACAGGCGGGAAGATACAAAAGAAAAGGAGAGAGAAAAGGGTAAAGAAGAGTGCTTGAGAAAAACATAAGCTTACCATACGAAACGGATTTCACATTGGCATTGGGAATTCGAACATTATAGAGACGTTTCTGAAGGACTATACCGTCGTCCCAGACGTTATTCATGCAGCTCACGTACCTTGGAACATTTCACCTTACGTATATATGCACACGTCGCTCGTCTTTTTTAGTCACCTCGAGCATGTGTCTTCTTCTTTGCCTATCCTTTGCGCTCCGCTGAACCGTTAAAGACACTCTGTTTGACTTGCAAATCGCTTTTCCAATACTTAGCAACATTTTAATACAACAAGTGATTTTAAAACGACAGATCTTCCATATCGATAAATATAAATTAAGATAATACTTTTGTCATTGTATTAATATTCGTTGGCATTCATTTATTTATGTATCGATTTATATACGATTAACAGATATGCATTATCGTGCAGTCGTAACTTTTCGTTTTCAAAAGTGTCGATTTTCAGAAATTTTCGAAATACACGACGTGTTTTTTTCAACGCCGATATAAGTGCCCTTCTTTTGCTTCTTTATAAATAAATATTTTCATACGAAAAAATTACGGAATCTTCTTCAAATGTTAATTTTGCCGAATAGTAAACTTCTGTGGAAATATTTGCTCATGATATTTTAAACCAACCAAAAATCTCAAAAATCCGCTCATTTTCGATCTACCGACTAAGGCCTTTAATAGTATATTGTTCAACGAGCAAGAAAACGGTCGTTCGCACGCCGAGTATGAAGTTGAGCACCGAGGCGAAGCCGAGGTGTTCTCAACTTCGTACGAGGCGCAGATGACCGTTTTCTCCGAGGTGAACATATACTACTTTTTACGACAGCGGAGCGAAAACAGCGAATTTCCATCCGCAAACGAGGACCGGCAATCGACTGGTTTCCATCTTCGTTTGCGGATGGAAACTCGCTGTTTTCGCTTCGCTGTTGTAAAAAAGGCCATTTCGACTGTATTCTTCATCGAGGACCCCTTCCTCAGGATACCTAAGGATTCGTCTATCCACTCGGAAACCGGGTTCGAAAAAACGGATATATCTTACTGAATCAGATGGATCCAGTAACAAGTAATTTCGTTAGATCGAATCGATCCAACGGAGTAGTCCAGTCATTGTAGTAAAAAATTAGGTTTATAATTCACTCTTCTACAGGCACCATTTTACTCTTTGAAAAGCTTCAGGCGTGTCTCCTGAGTAAATGTAAATTCAAGTTTGCGGGATACGAGGAATTTTGAGCTTCAGCCGCCATCTTGGAAGAAACGTTTTATCTCATGAACCGTCAATCGTATGACAAAATAAGTAAGGACCTTTCTTATAGATAATAAAATTATCGACAACTTTCATTTGAAACTTTTTCTTGTATAGTGCATCGTTTTTTATTCATAGCGCGAAAAACTTGTCCAAACATCACCATTCTTACTGTTACATCAACCGTTAAATATATATTTAGCAATGACCATGTTTGGAAAAGTTTGCCGCGCTATAAATAAAAAACAATTCACTATATAGGAAAAAGTTTCAAATAAAAGTTGTAGAGAATTTTATTATCTACAAAAAGGATCTGTACTATATTTTCGTGCGATGCGCGATTCACGAGATATTTGATAGAACGTATTTTCCAAGATGGTGGCTGAAGCTCGACCACCCCCCCCCTTGTCCTGCCAGCTTGAATTTACACTCAAGGGACACCCCTGAACCTTTTTCGAAAGTAAAATCAATTATGTAGAAGATTGGGGGAAAAAAATAGCTAGAATGACGGGACTTGAGTGTATATTCGTTGTATGATCACTCAGATATCTTTATCCTTCTTTTTATGAAGCTCTCTCCCTCGCGGAAAACCTCCTGAAATTTGGGACCTTCAATGGCCCCAATTCAATTAACGTCTGGTACAGTGTCAAGAGACAACGACTTCATGCCAGGTAATAAAAAAGGATGTTTAAATAAAGTAATGCTAAATAAAGTTTAAGTCAAGTTAGTAATAAATAAAATTAAGTTTGAGCACCTTCTTCACTCTCTCGTGTCGAGTAAGTTGGCTTGATAATTAAATTGACGCTCGATAGAGGATTGCAGTTTTTTCAAGGGTGGACTCATAACAGTTAAGATTTCGGACCTCTGTTGAACCTTAATCTAGAACTGCCAGAATAGCAAGTTTGGGCCCAGAGCGTCGGAAGGCCCGGCGTGATACGGACTTACAAAAATTCCAGCTTCAATATACATCTTGAACTCAGGAAATTATTTGGAACGTTCATCTGATCTTGAACCCTGAGACGCCATAAAAAAAACTCCGTTTGCCTGAGTGCACTCCTACATCATTATGATATAGAGATGCAAGACTCGAAAAAAATGCTTTTTTTAGGACTGGTTATGAAGAGGAGTCATGGTCGACAGAGGGACGGAAAAGTCGCTAGAAACTTTGGATTGCAGCTCGAGGGGTGGGGAGAGGCTCTACTAAAAAAGATTAAACGATATCTGACTTTCTTTGCGATTTAATGTGGTGTTTAGGTTTGCTTAGGCCATTTGTGACGAGTAAAAAAAGTACTTCCCAAAATGTACATAGGTCGATATGCAATATATATATATACAATTTTATACAATTTTTTATAAAGCTGACTCTCCTTTTGAGTGGCAGATGATTTACAATGGGGATTATATTATTTTTACGATTTATCGATAACGCTATAGAATATTGTTTGCGAACGATAAATATCATTGAAATAAATGTTCTCTCCATAAATCGAATTCAATCCATCTAGCTGTTGGGGGGGGCATAAAATAAATTTGTTAAATAATTCAGAAAACCGTGTATTCTGTCGATGAGAATCTGATGGGATATGCCGTAACCGTATAGCCTTCATTCATGAATTTATGTTGTATTTCTGGACCTGAAGGTTTGCCGGAAGACCCATTTTCTTAACGTCTTGGGCCTCAGACATTTGCCCATCGAATGTCACCGTAAACCTTATAAGGAAGCCCTGGCCAAGACGATAGTCTCACGGGATACTAACCGATGTATCTTGTAGTCCTCCCGTCGCACCTTCTTATATCACACCACTCTCATGGGGCTCATAATTTACGAGAGAGCTTGCAGTTTCGAAGGATAAGAGGAAGGTGAAACAGGATAGCCTTGGCTTGCTCACTATTCCTGTTTCTTACCCTCGCAGAGATTTCTTTACATACCTGGGAGATCCTTACCCAAACAAACACGTATTTCTAACCGGTTAGAGGCAACAAAACTCTCGTATATTGTCACCGTCAGAATTAAAAGTCCGGAGCTTTGAGTCGCACTACTTCACGAAGAGAAACTTGAAGAAAGCTCAATCAATAAGATCGTAATTTCCCGAATGCTTTATCAAGCCCAACATTTTTTCGTACAGGCAACGCACACGCAATGCTTTCTGATTATCGAGAAAGCTCCTGAGGGTCCGGATGTTCCAAATACTCAAAAAAAAAAAAGTCCAAACAGTCCAACAAATGTTTGATAGCCACGAAAAGTACGGGAAAGTTTTGCAAGCTCTGGATAGTCGGGAGAACAGTCAGTTTGGTCAATTTTCAACGAAAATTCGTAATCCAGAGCACACGATAATATATAATTTCGTATAGGTTCGATTCGTCGGAAGTCCGGGAGGGATGTTTATGGCTTCCTATATCGGCCGATAGGATGCGGTTCACCGTGGCCTGATTCGTGGCTATCGTAGGCAATAAAATATCGTTTACGACGCGACGGCATTATGATACAGATCTTTGTATACGTTCTGTTCACATGGCGAAAGGATGAGATAGCAGGGAGGTGATATCTGGACCCCAATACCTATCACGATTTTAAGCTTTTCGGGGCTTTTGATCGCTCGCGAACATTGAAATGTTGACTGTTTTAGTCGTAAATGCCTTTGCGAATGAGCCTGGGATGGGGTAGCTTGTTGTCTCAAATGTGTCTTTGATATTTATCCAAATAAATATAATTAACTTCCCAACTTACCAATTTACTAAATTACTAATTTACTAATTTATTTATAAAAAATATTATAAGACCTGGGACAGAGGGTATAAATGTTTGTGATACCTTGTTTTCAAGTCTAGAATAAAAGGTTTTTGGTTTAATGAAATTGAATCGAGTCCGCACTACTGAAAGCTCCAATAAATCCCCTCGGAAATTCTGCACTGAGCTTTTTGTGGAATCGAGCGTTCAGCGCTCGATTTCTTATTATAGTAGGCATTCTGAAATAACAGCTTTTTTTCTTCTTGAAATTAATTTCTCTAATACAATCTGCAACGTGTTATTTTGTTGTGAAGACAGTTTATTACTTATAAAAATTTTAATCTTATTCCACGGCATATAAGCCCCGCATACCACGATGGAACTCTCAATTGCAGAATTGGTTTGCTTATCGAAATTAAATTGAGCTTGCAGTATTGCAGGCACGGAACTTTGGAAAATACGTAATCGAACTTTTCATGTATCGGGTTTGTTTTCGCATCGGGAAATTTGCCAGAGGGCTCTGTTTTCCCGCCACGATCATATTCGAGCTTGTATGCGATTTCGAGCTTCAATATCATGAAGCCAAGTTTAGAAATTTGATGGCTATTCGTTTACTCATTTACGTTGAGAGTGCTTTATTTTCGCGAAATTTTTTTTCTCGAGTATTTGAAGATTCTCTACGCGTTGTACCTTTCGTAAGGAAAGTTGCATTCGATCGGAATTTATGTGCTTCGCGAAACGCAAAGAATTTTCAAAAATTAATCGTACCGAGGCTTTTGAGAACGGTAATTTATTTATTTATTTATTTTTTTTTAATAACGTGATTGCCAAAAAATTATTAATGAATTTTTGGAAAAAAAAAGTATCTACAGACTAGGGTAGACGTACCAGTCGTGGCCACTGTACCGTTTGTGGCCACTCCGTATTTCCCTCGAATTTTTTAAAGTTTCAACGCTATGTTCACTTCATCGAACGTAATATCTCGATATTCAAGATATTTCCGGACCACTATCGATTGCTTAATTGAATATCTACTAATTTATTTCAACGAAATATGACGAAATGTATCAACGCTGATCGATTTGTGTAGTTTTCTTATACGCCGGTTTCTCACATCTAAAGTCATTCCATCCCATCAAAAATTTATATCTTATCAGTTGAAGCTCATTTTTCGGGTTATAATTATATACAAAAAACTGATGTCTCAGCTAAAATTCCCGAAAAATACGTGGTGGCCAAAAGTGGTACATTCAAAATGCGATTGTTTTATTTGTGGCCAGCTTCCGGCCAATTCAAAGCTTGGTGGCCATATCTGCACTTTGGATGGCCAAAAGTAGTACAATCGTGGCCACAAATGGTGAAAATGACAGCTACAAGATGATTTCTTATTTTCTTATTTATCATGATCAGAAAAGGTTTTAAATAATAACAATTCGATTCTGTGTACGCTTTTGAGTTACATCGATCACTTTTTCAATTCTGACTTTGCAATAATGTGAACACTGTTCATAAATGAATGTTCGAAAATGCTTAAGGAGGTTCTTAACCCAGAGAAAAACGGTAAGAATCATTGTAAAATTTAAGGGAAGGTTTGTGCTGGTACTAGGAATACACCGTAATTATTTCAGATTTTTTGACCACGTAGTTGAGGAGAAAAAAAAACATTAAATATGCCGCTTGTACGTAGGCTCTTATGGGAGAAGCATTCGAAGTTATGATTGAAGATTATTTCAGGAGTGAAAAACCGGTAACATTTCCCCGAAGAACCGCTTAAACGATAGATCAGACCTTCATAGATATAATTTGCCCATAAAGAAAGTTTTTCACCGTACCGATTGTGAAATAGATTTGTAAATAGAATCGAGCGTGAGTAATGGCAAATTAATAAAATGAAAACGTATTTGGTGAAACAAATATGACGAACGCAACCTGCCCCGCATGTCATCCGCGCCGCGCCATAACGTTCCCGTTGCCGCACCCAATTGATGTTAGGAACCTCCTTAAAGTGGCCACAACTGGTACGTCTACCCTATCAGAAAATAACTTTGTTTTGTCGCATGAGTTATTTTTCTTGACTTGGTATTCCCAAATACGTAGGAATTTTTAAAGAATTTTTTTTTCGAATTTGAAAACATTTTTTAATTTTAATTTTGATAAATCGGTGAGAAGTCTCTATTTTCGGATATTTTTTCGCAGAAAGGTTGAACATTACACTCGAGAAGTTTCCGGGTGATTGAACGAATATTATTTGACAAATGGCGGCATAAAAATATAATTAAATCGAGAATTTCAAGAAATAGAGAAAAATCATTAAAAAAGTCCGTGTCTGCTTATGGAAAATCATCGATTGAATATGGAGAAGCAAAAATTTTTCTGATGATTCAGTATAAGCAAATTTTTCGACAATCATTATTTCAAAAAACGTTCTGCCATTTGGTTAATTATTTTAAAATAATACTTTTTCGAATTTAACTTTTTTTTTGCTCATGAGTGCGAAAGAGCTTTCATTTTATTACCGATGATGATAATCAATTGGGGGAGCACGTAAAAGTGGTTCGTTGATAGCGCCTCAACCATGTTAAGTGGATTTTTTTTCTTAAATTTAACATTTTTTCCAAATAAAATTCTACACGAAAAATATCACATGAAATATCATGGTTTCATGTCGTAGTAATTATTGAGCCATAAAAATTTATCTTTTGCAAATAATTTGATTGCCTGATGTCATGAAAAGCCCCCATTCTGAATAATTATCTCATTATCATACTAAAGCATATAGTAAAATCATACTAAATCCATGTTCATAGGATTTTTCATATGGTCAAGTTCTACTGATTATACAGCCCATCGCAAAGTACTCAAAGTTCTTATTAATTCTTATCGCCGGCTAGCTTTTTACACCCGAAGAATCTTTGATGCGAAGGCATGCAAAGTTAAAAACTTGACAATTTCACTCAAAGACAATATGGAATAAGGCTTAGGCGATATGGATTTTTTTTCAACACTGGCAGACCATGTAACAGACGAAGTAAATATTTGCAAGCATGGTCAAATGCAAGTTAAAAAAAAAACAAATGACACTTTTCCGATTAAAAGCAATAATTTCAAAGCTAACAACGACAAAAAACAGTATCACGAAAAAATTGATCTACGATTATCCGGCTCACCTGGCGAAATATCTCGGGCATGTCGCTGACCCAAGCGAGAGCATAGCGAAACCGGAAGAGACACTAAAAAACAACGGCAGATTATTCATTCAATCGATATTACCCGCCACCTCGTTTTTTGTCGTCCCCCCCCCCCCCCTGACGAATCGGATGGGGACCGGCGCCGAGCATTTTTATGCTTTTGCGCTCTCACTCCGATCTACATCCCTTCCTCAGTGCAGCCAGCTCGACGAAGCGGCTCTCTCGTTTTACCAGTAAAGTTTATTACGTGATCTCCCCCTCACTTTCCTTCTCTCGCCCCTGGATCAGTGAGCGAAGACGCACGTTTTTTCACTCATCCGTGTTTCCACTTCCGGTTGTCTGCTAGGTCTGACGCGTATTGTCCGTATCTACTGCGGACGTATTTTTCTACTGGACGTATTTTTCATTTTCTCCCCTCTCCATCTCATCGCCCCCCCCCCCCCCCCCCCCAGTAAAAGCTTCAACCTCTTCCTCGTCCCAAAAGCTCGTCCTATTTCGTCTTGCGACGAAAAATTACGACATGCCATTTATCGAAGCTCGAAAAAGTCTTGTGAAAGCTCGTACGATTGTGACATTCATTCGAGCCCTTTTCTATTTTGAAATTGGAGACTGAAGCTTGCATCTTTGGAGTTTATGGGCCGCATGGTCAGTTTTTTTTTGTTATAAATGACGTATACGAAATCAAATCTGTGATTGGAGTCAAGTCTTGATGGTACAAGGTCGACACGTAAATTACAGGTGGTACAGTCGACACGTAAATTATAACTGAGATATGCAATGATGCTCGATTGATTAAGGATTATATAATTTATCGTTGTGACAAAGTTCGAATTAGGCTTTGTATTCAAGTTGTTGCCCACATACGTAAGGCTAGATTTGATGTCATGTCTCGTATGCTTCACTCAAGCAAGCACACACCTGACCGATTTTATCATTCACACAATCGCACCTTTATTTCATCCTTCAATAAATAATTCTAATCATTTGAATATGGAAAAGCTTCGTCATATAAAAATTCATGAAGTAATTTAAATTTTGTAGAATTTTGAGTTTTTTTTTGGACCAATATCTGTGATCCCTTCTCGTTGCACGTTATAGGGTGACTGAACCAGTGAATGAACGCATAAGCCTTTTTTCTATTTCGATAAAGCCGTATAATTTAACTTATTACGAATTTCTTTATGAGCTAATTAGATCTTATAGAACAATGTTCACAGAATATAAAAAAAAATATTCGAAGTGCCCTGTTCGCAAGGATTTTGTAAAAAAAAATTATAATGAACGAAATAACAAATTTCCCAGTGAATGAACAAAAATTCCAATGAATGAACTCTTATCTTTCCAGTGAATGAACGTACAATGGAACCAGAGATGCGTACGCATATACTCGTGCGTTTTGAGGTTATGAAAAGCCTTTTCAACGCTCGTTCAATCACTGGAAATAGGTTAAAAAGCTGGGCCAGTGAATAAACGGCCATATATCGCAAACAATATTGGGTTTTTGACCAAAAATTCATTAATATAATTGAAGCTTAGCAATGTATAACGTTGAAAAAATTATTGCATATCTTTTAAAAAGATTTATCGAGGTGATATGGAATATTCTGGTATTCGATGCACAGTCAGATGGTTATAACGACATGGCTGTCTCTTATGAATATGCGCCCCAAGTACGAAAAAAAATCCATAGCATCGCAAATCTTTCACAGCGTCAAATAATATCACTACTAGATGTTTTCTCAGAATTTTCACTTCATTATGAATACAAAATTCTTCATAATAATAGAATCGTATCTCTGCCGTTTAATTAAAATACTAAGCCTGTTCATTCACTGCTAGGTGTTCATTCACTGGTTCAGTCACCCTATAAAGTTAAGCGCACAATGTGTCATGCAAATTTTTGGGATTTGTATCTTAGAGACAGGAGCTACAGCTGAAAACCTTTGGTATAGTAACCTGTAATCAGTAACTATGTGCAAGTTGAAAAATAAATGTTTTAATTGCGTGTAAACAAATTTTGAAACATTGAGCGCGTTTTTATCGATTTCTTAAAGTCTGCGAGCAGACTTTAAGACTCTACTCTTGACTCTACTCATATATACTACTCTTATATACTACTTGACTCTACTCTTGTATAGTTAGACTAAATTATGAATATGGTCCTGACCCAAAAGAATTGTCTGCTAGCCAAGACGGAGAGTTTAAAAGTACTGTAGGTTAAATTTGGTACCCAGTGTGGGGGGTCTAGGGTTAATATTTCGTGAATTTCATTGATTGATCACACGATGAACTCATATGCTAAAGAAATAATTCTCATATTTCGATTCTAGACAATCTGGTGGTCAAAAAGTGCTCACAGGAAATCGGCTGTAACTTCCTTACGAATAAATATTTTTGCATGAAAAAATCACTGAACATTTTTCAAATATAACTTTTCCCAAAAACAAAACTTTCGTGGGAATAAAAAAAATTAAAATTCTTAAAATTTCACTTTTTCCGGCCTCCTGCCCAGGTATAAATCGTTATACAATAAAGCTTGCAATAGAAACGTAACTTTGAACGATCGTACGTCTCGGCATTATAAATGAATAAAATATTCTGAAACCGCATGAAGCGAATTTTTTCATACGAAATTTCAATCCAACAAACGTGCTCGTCTCTTTTGCCATGCGGTGGTTAAATTTTCATTGTTCATAAAATATGATTATACGGACTTATGGAGTAACGAAGACGAAGATACACGTCATACACGTAATATATTACCTATCTTTGCGATCGTCGGTGTCTATCGTCTCTGCGAGCACGTATCACTGCATATACCTTGCATATTCGTCTCCGTTGGACCGAAAATACGAATCTCGATCTCACGAAGAGCCGTATTTAATGACTCCGTGAGAAGAGAGCCAGCAATGGATCTCGTTGTTGTTTCGTACTATACGTGCAGTCGCGGAGACGCAAAGTTTCGCCAACGAGACGCGCGAGCCCCCGAGAGCTTGCGGGAAATGGGAAACTCTAAAACACGATTTACGCTTCAAGCATTCGTGTATACATCGAACACGTTCACGTATAAAAACGTTAATGGCTCGACCCCGGAGCCTTGCGATACTCTCGATGCTGTACACCATTTTATCGTCTCTTGCGTCGTATTCTCGGGGCTTCGAAGAATAATTCGGTGCGATTATTCGCAGAAAATTATTTCCAAAACGATATGCAAATTGAAATGGGCAAAGTGATTGTCCGTAATTTTTGGAATCTTCGTCGAGGAAACGTTGTGAATTTTCGAAAGCTACGACGAAGCAAAATGTACAATTCATTAAATCTCAACCCCTTCATCGATTCCTACCAATTTCAACGACAAATATGCCGTTCAACTTATACACAATATTGTAAAAAGTAAAAATACGTTTAATGTTTTTGCTTCAGATCACACCTGTCCACGACTTGGAACTTCCGCAAGCGAAGAATATATCATCGCCGGTGCACCGACATATGCGTGACTCCTCTCACTCCCAATGCCATGTTTTGTCAAATTTCAAAAATTATCATGCTCAATAAAGACCGCTTAGTGAACATACCAAATATCAACATTCTATATTTAATATTTTTCGCATAAAAAATTGGTGAAAAATCGAACATTTCTTGGCCCAACAAAGTAGAAACCTCCCTTAAAGTTCACACGGGTTCAATCGTTAAAGAAAGATATTCGAAAAATTTAAAGTCCCATGAAATCTGAAGACCTTTATCCATTCTCTTCAAATTCAATGCAAAATATCCTTATGCTCTGTTAAGGGGTAACACCACTGTAAAAACAAAAGAAAAGCGCTGTTTTTACCATTTTTTTTTAGATGGACGAAAAGGTAATAGGATAATAATATTTAAGGAAGTTATTAGGCATATACTTAAGTATAATATAAAAATTTATAATCAAAAAATATTCAAAAATGGCGACACTGGAGCCATTCTCGTGAAACTGAATGAATTCTGCGGCACGCAGTGCTGCAGAATTTCATATGCAAATTTAAATCTAGAAAAAAAACTACTTAATCTACATGTCTACAGCTAGAGAAATACGTAGGGGATTTTAAAAATATTGATTTTTGTGTAATTGGCGAGTATTCGAATGAAAATTTTGAATTTTCGACAAAAGAGAGGGCACTTATTTGTTAATAAATAATGTTTAAATTAACTTCTCGAAAATTCCCTACGTATTTCTGTAGCTATTGATATATCTGTAGATTAAGTGCTTTTTTTTCAAATTCAAATTTGTGACAGTTACACTGCGTGCCGCATGTCTCGCGAGAATGGCTCCAGTGTTGCCATTTTTGAATATGTTTTGATAATAATTTTTTGTATTCTACTTAAATATATGCCTAATAACTTCCTCAAATATTATTATCTTATGACCTTTTGTTCCATCCCAAAAAAAAATTGTGCATTTTTTGATTTTTACAGTCATGTTACACCTTAAGGCATTGTGCCAAAACTCAGCTAGACATCTCGTAACATGTTGAAATCAGAGGGTTCAACAAGAATATTTTTCCTTTTTTTTGGATCAAGAATTTTTTGAAAGTTCAATCACGCTATGCTCATCGGCAAATATTCTTATAATGCCAAGCGTATTTGTGCAGAATAAAAGGCTCTTTTTCATTGATATTGAGCTTGCAATATGCCGGTGAAAAATAGACGAGAACATGTACTAATTTCAATTCGGATTCTCTGCCTATCCTGTTTCGCTTTTGATTTCGATAAGTCATACAAGTTTTTAAAAACAAAAAAAAAATAGCAAAAGCTCGCATACTCGTATTTATTGACCCGAAAAACCGCCCCGATTAGAGTTATGGAAAAATCGATGACATTTTTCGGTTCTATGTCTACCATTTTGGTTCTGCCATTTTAAATTTTCAAAATATGATGCCAGATTCGTAATCAGCGACCCCACAAAAACCCTGGAGTATAGAGTTTCAGGAAAATAAGTATCATTTTTCGATTTGACGTCCGCCATATTGGATCCGCTATTTTGAATTTTGTAAATCTGATGCCATATTCGCAATCAGCGACCCCAAAAACTTTCAAGTATAAAGTTTCGGGAAAATTCGTACGATTTTTCGATTCAACGTCCGCCATATTTGATGTGCCATTTTTAATTTTGAAAATCTGATGCCAGATTCGTAATCAGTGACCCCAAAAACCTTAGGGTACCAAATTTCATTTAAATAGATGCATGTGAAAAATTCGTGGCTGAAAGGGTTAAAACAGCGGCTTTCCATCAGAACTCGTAGACTACTTAATGTCATTTAAATACAAGAAAATAATAAGGAAATAACAGCAGAGTGGTAGCGTGTCAGTCGTTAGGTAGGTCGTTTGGTAGGTCTCAGGTAAAATCTCAGGTAGGCTCAAAATTAATTTGCGATGGAAAAACGTCCGGACTACGAAGCCGGAAACACTCGTAAAAAAAAATCATCTCCAAATTTTTAATTTTTTTAAAAATGATTATTTAAGGATCGAAAGTGCCGAATTCGTTGATTCAAGGATAGCGCGGGTTCGAATCCCGGTCAATTACTTTTTTTTTTTCAACATACAGGGTTTTTAAAAATAATGGAATAACAGTTTTAAATTCGTTTATCGGTCATTCCTAATTGCTAATTTATAAATAATAAACTATATTTATCATGCCAATTTGGAATTTCGAACTGGGAATCTATGGGGTCCTATGGATTCATATGCGTTAATGATATGGAAATCCATAGGCTCCTATAGGTTACGTCTATAAAATCCACAGGATCCCATAGCATCAATCGGATATTTCCACCCAGGAATCTGTATGGAAAACCCAACATAAATATACATAGTTTCCGATAGGAATTTCAACTGGGAATCTATGGGATCCCATAGATTTTCATCAACGAATGTTATGGGATTCCCATATGCAGAAATCCATGGTTTCCCATGGTATTTAGGCATGGGAATCCCCCGGGGTAACCATAGAATCCTGCAGATTCCCAGTTCGAAATTCCTATGAAAAACCATTTAGATTCACATAGATTTCCCACATGAATTTCCAGGTAGATTTATCCATGGATTTCCCACCTGGAAATTTTCAGTGCGGTCTTCGACCGATTAGTCGTTTGTTGACAAATTCGACATAAAACAATTCCTACCGACATTTTTCTCATGCATGCAAAAAGTTACACGTATAAATTCAACATCGAACCTCCACGTCCGAATAGAAAGTTTGAGCTTCAAAGCTGAAAATTTAAAATTCAATAAAATTCTCTAAATTCTCGAGTAATTTTGGCGAAATTTGCACGAAGCAACGCTTATTGGACGTACCTTCCCAACCAAAAGTGACTTTAGTCGACAATATTGCATACTTCATGATAAGATAAAAATCGGAAAAAATTCACCCACAATAGAGGAGATAAGAAGATTAATTTTTAATAATAATAATGCCAAAAAGTTATCAATAAATTATTTAATCAAAACATTGTTAAAAAAATTTCTAGAGAATGTTTTTTTTTTGACACGTGAAATGAATTCGGTGATTTTTCTGAGTACACAAGAATTTTTTAAAAATTTTCTTACCATTTTGAAATTTTGATTTTCGGAAATTTGTAAAGGTTGTATTTACGAAACTATTCGTTAAATGCCCCGGAAACTTCTTAATTGTAATATACAACGTTTTTACAAAAACATATCCAAATTTCACGATTTTCCCTTCATTTTTCAAAATTAAAAAATTTTTGAAAACTGAAATTTCAAAATGATAAGAAAATTTTAAAAAAATTCATGTGTAGTCAGAAAAATCACCAAATTCATTTCACGTGACAAAAAAAAACATTCTCTAAAAATTTTTTAAACAATGTTTTGATTTAATAATTTATTGATAACTTTTTGGCATTATTATTATTAAAAATTAATCTTCTTATCGTCTTTATTGTGGGTGAATTTTTTCCGATTTTCATCTTATCATGAAGTATGCAATATTGTCGACTAAAGTCACTTCTGGTTGGGAAGGTACGTCCAATACATCCTTAACTGGTGCGTGCAAAGTTTTAGCACGAGAGCCGAAAGCGTTCTCAAGATACGAGACAATTTTTTGGGCAAACATTTTTCAATCCTCGATGCAACGATTCATAATAAATTTTCAACAAATGAACAGTTATAATTACGATTTATCTTTGGGCCACCCGAGAACGCGTAAAACTATCGAACGGAGAAAAATATACAGATAATTGATGGGGATAAAAGTGTGATTTGAAAAAATGAGGTTCAAGCTTTGTATAAGCTGATTCGTTCAATCTTTTCATAACTTCTTGTCCAAATTGATGATAAATTTCACCTTCGACATTGCGCCAAAGTATTTCTCGATTATTTCGCAAACTTAAATTTTTTTCCAGCTTCCCAGAAGCCGAGTAAAAATTCATCGTGTCAACTCGCGAGCGCTCTTATAGCGTTCGCGCAGCTCGACCTTTCGTCGCAGCCTCATTCTTTCTCGTATTCCGTAGCTTTTTTTTTTTAAACTTTGTATATGAAAAAGCCGTTCATCGATCCATAGTTTGTATGGCCACCGTGGAGAGAGGTCACGAGGATCCGCGTACGCGTAAAAAAAAAAAAAAAAAAAAGTACGCAAACGCCCACGTACACTACGACGCGATTTCATCGTCGTTTTTTTTTTGTCGTCCAGGTCCATTGTGGTCCATTGTTGATCGCGAGAGCGCAATTTTTACTGGACATACCGGATGATCCGGTCAGAAGGTACTTCATGTCCGCAGACCCGTTCCTAGCGAGGCTGGGTCGGGCCGAAAAGGTGTGACGAAAAAAAAGTGATGAAAAATAAATCAGAAAGTATATAAAATCTCGCGGTATCAGGGCGGATTCGTTGTGTTCGTAAAATTTTTATCGTTCGCGCTACCTCTGCTATGGCTCTCGTCACGCTTTCACGACAATCATCTGAAATAAATGGAATTTAAAAAATACATCTCCGCATGAAGACACCAACTTGTGCGATATTTCCTTGTGTTTGTGAAGGGATCTGGTGTAGGTGGAACCACAAATTTAATAAATGCAGACGCGAACTCGATCGTGGAAAAAATATAACAGAAATATATATTTAATTCTTAGAGATAATTACAGTGAAAAAACGAAAGACTTATGTCCCGATGAAAATGTTCCTTGTGAAAACGTGGCTCGCAGAGCACGTTTCCCGAATGTACGAAAAAAACCCGTGAACCGAGAATGACTCGTGCCGCGCCGAGAATCCCGATTTATCGGAGGAATCGTGAATATATTGGACCCAAGGATTTTGCCCACTGGAAGTCTGAATTTTCCCACGATGTACTGGAGCCGTCGTTTTATTCTAAAACCCGGAATAATCGCGAACAAGCCAAATTAATTGCGTAGTATAGCGCGACACGCGTCTGATCTATTCTCGTGTTGGACAAAGACTAGCAAATCAATCATGGCGATCGATGAGAAAGACCCCCCCCCCCCCGCATATGTATCAATTGCCCGTTAATTTGTGGCCCGGTACGTGGCGCCATCGACGAAAAAACGCGACCCGACCCGCTCGCTCGCGTGACCCGAAACTTGACCGTGTCGCCCGGTAACTTTTCCTCATTCCTGAACACCTTGCAATATTTTCCCCTTGTCATCAATAATCGAAATTCTTGTAATTGCATAACGATGAATTTTTTATTCGATGTTAAATTCATTCGAATTGAGATGGTTTTTTTTGCACAACAATGGGACGCAGCTTCACAAAGGAAAATACTGAAAGCGACGAAATTTTCGAGCTTAAGGTATTCTGATTGCGAATGGCCGGATGTTAGTGACGCTTATAAGGCCGCGGGGTGTGTACTGCACAGTGACAGCAGCTCTGCTTTCCGTTTAAAAGCTTCACTTTTATTGCTGATTATACTCCTCAAAATATTCAGTGACCCAGGTTCTTTATGTGCCCGACAGAATAGTACGTAATCCAGGAATACCCAGTACTTTTCATATTTCATTTCTTAGCTCTTCAGGTGCATAAATTCTTCAGTTGGAAATGGAATTAGCCACTTCTGATATAAGCGCCATATACGCCAGATATTTTTCTTCCTCATGGAGGAAGTTTTTTTTTTCATAAAATGTTTTTTTACAAAAACAAATTTATAAAAAATGTTTGTGTGTGTGTTTTGTTCTTACAAAATTCAAACCTCTCTCTCTCTCTCTCTCGAGAACAGTTCGAGCTACACCATTGCTTTTTCGTAGATAAAGTAAAGTTGAAGAGCTCCTTCTTTTACTGCACTTTTCGTTAAAATTCCTGGAAAATTACAAATTTTATGTCATTTTGAAATTTTAAAAAAATTTCCGTGGTCGCTATAACTTCCGAAAATTTTGAGATATCGGGCTAAATTTTTTTAATACAAATAGGCTAGAGAGCAAAAATTTTAGCTATTGAATTTCGCGAGAATCGCTTGAAGAGTTCAGTTTGTAGAAAAAGTTTGTAATTTTCGAAAAATTTCTGTCAACTCCCTAACTTTTATAAATTTGGAGATATCGAGCCAAAAAGGATTTTTTTTACACAAACGAGCTCTGCTAGGGGATACAAATTTTGGGTACTAAATATGGCAAGAATCGCTTGAGGGATTTGAGATTTTATACAATTTTGAAAGTTTCGAAAAATTGTTGCTAGCACTCTAACTTTTGTGCATTTGAGGCTATCGAGCCGAAACTTTTTATACGAGTAGGTTATGGGACTGGAACGTTTGACATTGAATTTTGGCATAAATAGAATATCATGAGAAGATTATTATTATTGGATTTCCTGTAAATCGGAATCAGATCCAAATCAGAAATTCGCACGGTTTTTTAATTCTGATATTCGGTAAAGTAGAATACTCAAAGTGGAATATACGAAAAAAAAATCAATTATTTCTAAGCAATATAACGCTCATGAATGGAATATCTTAATGAGCTTAAAGAACATTGACGAATTTTCAAGCTTGAGGAGCTTGGTTGGACCATCAGAGAATATTTTCATTCCAGACTGATGATTTACTTAGTTCTTCTTACCTCGTTTGATGATTCATCAGTGCTTTTGATCGTCAAGCTCGTGGATTTGTTTCTTTCAGCGCAGAGTTGTCAGTGTAACTTATTTCGCGAGACGTTTTCGGGTTGCATGAAATGTTTCTCTGTAGAATTGCGTGAGCTAACTTTGTCAAGTCGAAAATCTATAGGGACGAACTGAATTTATGAACAGATAAATTTTTCTCTGTCCGAATTTCTTACGATCGCTGGTTAGTCCAGTCTCCAGTCATTTTAGCCAAAAAAGTAGGTTCATAATGCAATCTTCTATAGATTTTTTTTTTGCATTTGGAAAAGATTCAGGCCCTGAGTATAGATTCAAGTTTGTCGGACGCGGGGGTTCGAGTTTCGGCCACCATTTTGGAAAATACGTTTTATCAAATATCTCGTGAACCGTGCATCGTACGACAAAAATAGTGGAAAGTTTTTTTTGTAGATAATAAAATTCTCTACAACTTTTATAAAAAACTTTTTCCTATATAGTGCATAGTTTTTGATTTATAATGTGGCAAACTTTTCCAAACATCACCATTTCTACTGTTACATCAACCTAACTATAGATTAACCAATAACCATTTTTGGAAATGTTTGCCACGCGATAAATCAAAAACCATGCACTATACAGGAAAAAGTCTTGTGTAAAAGTTGCAGAAAATTTTATTGTCTACAAAAAAGATCTCCACTATTTTTATCGTACAATGTACGACTCATGAGATTTTCGATAAAATGTGTTTTTCAAGATGGTGGCTGAAGCTCAATCCCCCCCCCCCCCCCCCCCCCCCCCCCCGCCCCTCCCCCTCACCCCGTCAACTTGAATTCACACTCAAGGGACAGCACTCCTGAGCCTTTTTCAAATGCAAAATCAATTCTGTACAAGATTGCAGAAAAAATTGGCTAGAATGTCTGGACTAGGTGCGGTGGAAAAAATTCCTTTCACGTCTCTGTTTTTTTTTGTTCTCGAACTGCTGCCGATTGGCTCGAGGCACCGCCTCGAACACCACTTTCTACAAAATAGCTTTTGTAGAAAGAAAAAGCATGACGTTTCCATTGGCAAACTCGTGAATATTCGATTCACACACAACCATTCGTTGCTCGCGAACCCATCGACACGCGAAACTTTTCTTATTCCGGCCTTATACGTTTCTTCAATCCCGAAGACTCTGGCTCGAGGTTAGCGAAGAAAATAAAGCAGTCTTACAATTAGAAGGAAAAGTTACAGACTGAGAGTAGGAAAAAGTTTTTACAACTCTTCGTATTGCCAAGTATTCTTACGTTACGCCAGCATCAGGGTCGGCCTTTTCAACCCCTGTCTTTTTGTTTTAACATTCCACCCATACTTTTCTTTTTTTTGGCTATTCGCTCTTTTTTTCCTACTTGACGTTTTTCTTTATCTCCCATTCCGACCCTTTCGATGAAATTCTCGTTATTGAATGATCATTTTGAGGATGCTTCATGAATACATTCCAAACCAAATGTTTTATTCAATCGAAATTTCAGTACTTCGCTCTGTGACTAAAATATAAAATGAATCAACGGTATAAGAGATGTTTGAAACATTGATTTTCAATAATAATAATAATAATAATGAAAAAAAATTATTAATAAATTGAAACAAAAATTGTTGAATAAGTCATCGAAAGTCTCTTCGTACGACATCGATATTGTACACTTTTTTGTACAAGTGTACAAGTTTTTTGTTGTACAAAATGAATTTGCTAATGTTCTTGAATACGTGTAAATTTTTTCAGAATTTTCTCTCTGTCGTAAAAAATATATTTTTTTTTTCAAGTAAGTGAAGTAGAAGAAAAGCTTAAAATTTCTGGATATATTTTCGTAGAAAGGTTACATATTGTACCGAAAGAGTTTCCGGATCATTAAATGAATAGTTGCAATACATGCAGTCTCATGAAATTTCGAAAACAGGAATTAAAAAAAAAAGTTGAGTTCTAAACGAATTCATAGGTATCCAAAAAAATCAACAAATTCATTTGATCAAAAAAGAAAAGAAAATTACGATGAGTTGCTTAAGAAATTTTTTGTCAACCAATTGATTGATAACTATTCGGGATTATAGTTATTAAAAATCAATCTCCTGAAGGGTTGATTTTGTTTCCGATTCTTGTTTCATTGCGAAGTGCTTGAAATTCGTACCAAATCTTTTGGCTGGAAATGATATACGTTAAGCATCCACTTCATAATTTTTTTTCACTATTTAACCATCCTAATTGACCTTTTTTTTCAAGCCTGAGGTGAATCTATCGTTCCATCCGCAAGATTGACTCGCCTGTCTTTAATCCTTTCTATTTTAGACTGCCTCGAGGTTAGCGATTTCCATCGTTGAAAGTTTTCCAACCCCTTCATATACCGGATTTCAAGCCTTTTCATCCCCTGATGAGACTCTTACCCTCTTAATCCGTGACTGCGTTGGATCTCTTCAAGCGTTCTATAAATTCCCACTACTCGCCTTTTTCTTCATCCCTCTCTGATGGGGTGAATCGCTTATTTCTACCCTCTGGAGGCTGACCAATCCTACAATCATGCCGATTTCGGCTCGTGAAGACTTCTACAATGGCCTCTTAAATATTCAAGCTCATTCGGCATGAACTACTCGTGCCATTGCTTCAAGTTTCGCCAGAGCTTGCGAGCTTACACTGATCACGCAGGAACCGCCGATGTCGTGTCAACTCCATCCGCGAACGCTTTTATAGGCCGTTTCTCGTTCACCCCCCCTCTCTCTCTCTCTCTTTCTCGTCTCGTTTAAATTAATACTCCCGAGAATCTTCTTCGGAGCTTCACGATCTCTTCCTGGTAAGAATTTTCTCTCTCTCTCTCTCTCTCTCTCCCCTTGTGCTCTATACTCTCTTCCGATTAAAAAAAAATCTCTTTCATGCACTGCTCCATTTTCATTTCTTCGAGACTTTTCGGTCTCCCTCCATTCATTATTCTTTCCCTCATATCTGCACGTCCGGAGGAGAAGAATCATTTTATAAACCTGAGCTTTTTTTTGGTTGGACGACTATTTTTTATTGGTTTTTTTTTTTTTCACGAAACTGCGGCTTTCGAAATATACGAAGGCAGCTGGGATTACCCGTCCTGTGTGTGGTTATTCCTCGGGACGTATCACGGAGCTTGCGCGCTTGCAAACACTCATGGGTAGAGACGAAAATGTATGAGATGCTATTTTCAAAATGACTTGCTTCAACCACGTTATTTTTTTACTCTCGACCTTCTCCTATATACGTTCGAGTCAATGCTGCGGAGATTATTCTCAAGAGCTGTCTGAGCTTGTGGTCATAAGCTCGTGTTTCTAAAAAAGCTGTGCCCTCTGATTTGCTACGTTCAAGAATATAATTTTACTTGAAAATTACATAACGAAAAGAGCTGGGCTTTTGTCTACTTCGATACCGTTACTGTTCCGTTTTCCAATCAATTGTAAATTTGTTACATACAATGTTAATTAGAACTCATTTTTTATACTATGATAATTGAAAAATCTTGATTTGTTTACAGCTACAATTCGCGAGGAATGTTCTATGAACCAAATGACAGCAGTGACCTGCCGGTAATATAACCGAAACGCAGTACAAATAAATTACATAAAAAAAAAGTTTCGACTGAAAAATGGAAAATGTTATTTTGAAAAAAAGTTAAACGAAAACTTTCAAAAGTACAAAAAATCAAGAAATTTCTGACCGCCAACGAATTCGCAACAGATAATTCACAATACTTTCAGTACAATAATAATAACAATTTATTAATGACTATAATGATGAATCGAGATTTTTACTAAATTCGAGACGCATCTCCTTAATAAGTCCATATCACCCAACACCCACGGTACTGACGGCAAAACTGTCAAATGGAGATGCCTCCCGACTCTAGTAAAAACCTCGATTTGTCATTTTGTTAATTATTAATGAAATACTATTATTGCTCTACAAGTATTTTGAATTATTCGTTGCGAATATGTTTGGCGGGTGAGAATTAAAAAATGTTTTAACATTTATTTCATAATTTTCAAAGTTTTTCGTTGAAACTTTTTTTCAATAACAGTTTCCATTTTCAGTCAGAGGGATTTTCAAGAACAAATTTAATTTATTTATTCCGTTCTTTTCAAAGTATTAAAGTTATTCGTGGGTACTTTGTGCCTTCTTGGACACATATCCATTGTCATAAAATTATATTTTTTTTCAAAAAAAAGTGTATCAACCAGGTTTTCCGTAATTTCCCTGTGCCCTCGTGCAAATACGATGTAATGCATGAGAAAAGAGTAACGGTGGAAAACACTCGGGCAAAGTAGGGGCTCTCGTGGAATGAAATGAAACGTGAAAATTTGAAGGAGTAAAAGGCGTACGAGAATACGTGAAAGGCGAAGGATGCCACAAAACGATCCGAAAATCTAATAAACAAAAGTTCTCCAACCCGTCGATTTTGGATAAATTTTCAAAATTTTTCAATTAAATCGTGTGGAATTTACGCGGTCGACCGAAATGCTAAAAAAAAATTGAATATTAATGTAAAATATAGCATATTCCAAATTTGAATGACTGCTTGTAATGTAAAGTTGCGAACTCCAAAACAGCTGATCCAAAAATGAAAGATGATTCGATCAAACACAAATCAATGGCTGACGGGAAAACTAAAAAATCCTTTAATTCTAATAAGAAATTTCTATGCATTGCTCTTAGAAGTTCTTTTATTACGGATCCAATAGAGCGTCTCAAAATTATAAATGATCGGACAAATTATAAATTGATGTGGATAAATTGGAATTTTTATCGGATCGAAGGGATGTAGTATGTGGAAAAGAAAAATTGTCCCCTGGTTGGCGAGGGTTTGCGCGTTTGGCAGTCCTTTCGTTTATGTCGTAAAAGGTGGTATTCTGCGAATACAAGCCACGAAACCATGGGAAAAGTTGGTGCTCGCTGACCGACGTCATGCACAGAATGCACCATTTTGAATTTATACCTAGCCGAGAGATTTTCCGCGTGAAACGGGAGAATCAACGAAGCAACGTTACCCCCGAGGCGCCACTTCTAGTTGCTGCTAATGCTCGGCCATCCTCTCCTCCCCTCTCGCTACATCCCCCATTTCAACCATCCCCGCTCTCGTTCATGAACCTCGAGAGCGAAATCAATTTACTCGGTGAGCTTGCACCACTGAACCGACTCCGATGAGCAGCAACCCCCGAGACAGATAGGAGGGAACAACGCCAGCTGTAAAATATTCTCTGTTGCTCTACAGAGACGGTAAAATTAATAAATAATGCATTCGTTAATTCTTATTCATTTCTCATTATTATTTAAATTATTCATTATTTTTTACTCTATTTTCATATATGTCAAGAGCTGCGAAAAAATGTTTAAAAAAATGTTATAAAATCAAAAGTATTTACGATGAAATATTGCTGAAAATTTTTTCTCACAAAATATATTTATACTACGTAAATTAAAATTATAATATTAATCCATACCGATCATATTCGCGAAGGATCGTAAAAAAAAAAGTGCAATCTTTATTTTTACCGAAGAGATAGCGACGAGTAGTGTTGGTCAACGTCTTGTCAGACCGTGTATAGTAATCGACAGAGTTGCTTGTTGCGTCGCATTTATGTTTCGTCACGAGGGATGAAAAAAAAAGAAAAATTAATTAAAAATATCACGTCGGTGATTCGGTATATAGCGAGAGCTGCACGAAGATATAGAAGTAAACATCTGCCGCGGAAACGTTTCACTTAAAACATGCAATATTCTCCCTTTGCAGCATCCACCAACGTTCTTAAAGCCACAAGGATATAGTATACAGTTGACAATTTTGTGACGAGATTCACCCTTCGCTTCGCTCCACTCCCTGAAACCGGCACTATCTTTAATCTATTACGTGAGCCCACTGGTGCTAAAGCACCTGGCATGAACGCAAAATTTAATACCAGAAACGAGGAAATTGCGAAAGAGAAAAATTACTTTCTCGTTTCACGACTATCAGGTTTTTTTTATAATGTTATTTTCTCATTCTCTCTCTCTCTCTCTTACTCTCTCTTAGGGAATGTAAATTAACATTACAAAAATTTATTAAGGAAGATTTTCATAAATGAAATTCATGGCACCCCCTTAAAAATAATAATAATAATAATAATAATAGCTACATTTACAGCTACAGAAACAGCAACAAAAAAAATAATGATAACAAGTTTCTCTTATAGGAAGCTTTGTAACGACGATTTGTTTTGCGATTTGTATGTCAAAGAACTTTAAATGGTACACAATTGAAAGTTACAAAAAAATTATTTTGAATCTGCAGCTCGTTGAAATATTTCTATTGTCATATATAGCGCATGCTAGCGTATGCTGATATATATACAGCATGTCGTTAAAAAATGATGACTTTCCTATCTCAGATTTAATCTTGGCGAATAGAGTGCGTGGGGATGTGAGGCTCGTCATAGCGTGTGGTTATTTCCGCCTGAGGCTGAGAACGAGAACGTTTGGAGGATGAGAGCGAGTGAGGGAGTGAAAAGATGCGAAACGTTTCACGGCAGCACTCTCAATAATCTTGGGGATAAAATCTCGGGGAGAGCGAGAAAAAGATGGAAAATGCGGGTTGAAGAGGGTCGAAGGGGATGAAAATGCGAGGGGCGTTTTGCGAGAAAAAAAAACGATCAGTCCACGAGTATATATATATATATATATATCTCTTATGTATAGACAGTATGCTTGTCCAGTCTTGATACAGTGATGAAACGACGAAATATGTACTCACCCTTATATTTCTTCCTTCCACCCTATATATGAAAACACGAGAGTATATTTTACGCTGGTGAATAAAACTTATGTGTTTAGGGGCTCGTCATTTTTTCTTTTATCGTATCCTACAGCATCAACGAACATATAAAAGATATAATACTCATCGTTCATCGTCGTGCGCATTTTTTGTAAATTAAGATCACGTGGTGTTCACCCCCACACCCTCATCTCAGCCGGAACGTCAGAGAAATATTTTACTGAAAAACATGTTTCGAAGGGATAACATCTTTTTACGATTAATGCTTGACTGATGCTTGGATTTTTAGCTTTGAATTCACATAGTACGACATGAAACTACCCTTTTCCCTCAGCTATTATCTCTGAGGAGTTAATGAGAAATTAATACTGCCCTTAAGTACTTAAATATATATATATATCAGATGGCTGCTGCCAGGTCCTTTTCGGTTACATAGTGGTTTCTTCCAGGACATTTGGTTCCTTTCAGGTCCGACCTGGAAGATGTATTCTGCTTATGGTGTTTTTCAGGTCCGACCTTGAAACAGCCAATACGTATGTTTTGGTGCATCTCAGGTCCCGCATATAGTATAAAATCGTATAAAATCGTATAAACTCTATATATTGTACAGTTCCAGGACCAGTCCTTGAAACCGCCAATATATGGACTGATATACAGTTTTATACAGTTTTATACAGGTTTATACACTTTTATACACTTGACCTGAAAATGGTAATTTAAAGGCTTGGACACGTATTTTATAAAATAAAACAGCTGTATTCAACCCGACATCTGATTATACACTGCTTTTTTTTATTGAAACTTGACTATTTTACCTAAATATCATTCCAAAGTGATTTTGGTCATATGAAGCGTACCGTCAAGTACAAAACGAATTTTTTGAATCAAGATTCAGTCTTGACAGTACTTTTCGTATCAGAAATCATATCTTGTCACCAAATTACTCCAAATAATATCATACGACATTCTCAAGTAACTAAAGCAATTAAGAGCATCGTGTCGTGCAACGGTTGATTTCGGGACTCCGACGCGCATTTTGCTTTCAGGTTAATACCGTTTCCACATAAAGGAGAATTAATCTTGATTGTGCACAGGGTATATTCAGTTCGAACGGAGAATTTAATGACTTACATCCTAACTCAGTAATAAATTTCACGAGAAAATGTACGTTAAAAGTATTTTCTTTGCCCACGTATATGTACTGCGTTATACAATGGGTGATTTCAGGACATTATATCCATCGCTTTTTTCATTATGGATTCTTGAGTGTTTCACGTCCTAGTTGTCTGTATGCAACTATTATGTTTGACTAAAGTCCTGTATGAATTTTTTAGGACGTCAATGGCGTAAATAAAAAACTACCTAAAATTTAGACGTTTGAGGTTATGCAAAACTCCTGAGCAGCGTTTACGTTTTATTACGAGAAGCTACTTATTTGGGACCGGACATACACATTGCATTGCATCCTCTATCACTTGCTATTTTTCTTTATACGCCAGTGCACTACATAATTCATTAGAATCCAATCTCGTAATGCCACCTTCATTTTAATTATTATATGAAAATCGCGATCACGTTACGTTTTCACGAATTGGTTTCTTCCAGGACCGAAAATAATTTGTATTGGAGTGAGAGTATAAGGAATCTAACTCATCTTTATCGACGTCAAATGAGGAATTCCAAAATCAATATGCTTTTAATTCTTCATATCATATACTCTGCTGGTGATAACAACAGTTTTAACAGCAGAAAACATAAAGAACATTTTTTTTAATAATAGAGTATACGTATCACTGAAACCCAAATCTTTTGGGTTATATTGTACTTTGTAGTACTGTCATATCGTTTTATGAATAACAGCTCGTTTCACATCAAAATTTCATTTCTTTCCACTATCCTACAAAGTACCTCCTCCGCCCCCGTGCCTCCATTTTTAGTATGCAGTTCTTCGAGATACGATTTTAGGTTGTCAATTGTAATCCGTAAACTGTAATCCGTAAAAATTACAAATATCGTTACGTATTTTGGTACTTGTATAGCACTAGTCTTAATAATTTTGAATATATTTAGGCCAATTTTCGTACAGAAACTAATTCTTCCATACATGTGTATAAAATGAAAAGAGTTTAGCTAAAAGTTCCAGCAATACTTAAGGATGTATGAGCACTAGCTTCACGATCATATAAAAATCTGAATTTTTTATATGGTGTAGCAGAAGTGTATATGATAAAACCTGCAAAATTTCAAAGTGGGTCAACGACTCTTTGCGCGAGTAATTAATTCGTGAAATCAAGATATTTATCCCACGCCATATACGAATTCTGGGCTGACGAAACTTTGAAACAGAAATTCGTATCTTTCACGATCAGATACAATCAATATTAAAACTGTTAAATGTTCAGAAAACTATCACGATTACATACGTTCCATAAAAAATGGGGGTTAACGAACCTTTTGACATACAATTATCGATTTTAAGGAAATTTTTCGCGTGTGTCGCATAATGAGCGGTCCGACTCTCTCTTGTTTCATGCGTGCCCCTCGCTCACCGCGCTCACCCGCGCCCACGTTTCCGCTTATTTCCCGCCACCTTGTGCTCATACATCCTTAACATACTTTTCTTCTTATTGACCTTACGAGTTTTCTCCTTTTTTGTGGGCGTTATATCGATGGTTAAATTTTATAGAGGCATATAAGCTATGCTTATACATAACCGATACGCCCCTTTGGCATTAGTCCATCGATATGTTTGTAAGTTTAAATGAACCTCACTGCTATCTTCTAATCGATGAGAAAATATTTTTCATGTCAAGTGGTTTGAACGACCCATTGAGTAATTAGTGATTAACGGCATTTTATTTTTTATGTATTTGTGTACATGCTTGCGTTACATTGTGCGCTTTTCAGCTGATTGAACGCGACTCAATACATAGTGATAAAGGAAAAGTGAATTCTAATAGAGAAGTTGTTTCTACATTTAATTTATTATGTTTCACAGAACCGAACAATTCGAAGACTCAAATTCGATTACCAATAGAATATTATTTATCATTGCATATCAAAGAAGTGAGGTTCGGAAACAACTTTCATAACCCGAGTCCTGAAAAGCACCGTTGAATATATTTTTTATGTTGTAATGGTAGTTTCCAGACCCACAAGGTTGTTTCTCTCAAATAAGCCTCATATGTTACTGGACTCGTAAGAAACAATTAAATGTATGGAATGTGAGCACCTTTATATCCCCTTTATATTTATATGTGTGACAAAAGATTTTATTTTCAGCATTGAATGAAATGCAAAATACCTGCCATGGTTAAAAAGTTCAATAAAACATGAGAGGCTACGATAAGAATTTAAAGATATTATGGAAATGAAATCAAACACACAATAAAACATTATGAGTCTGTCGTGTTTACCATGAATCCTTAAAATATCCTATTAAAATCGATTATGTCTCATCGAAAATATCCCTTGGTGTCAAACGTTCTGGATACAACTTTTACAGGCAAAATCCTGGAAATTACCATCAGACTTATTTTGTCATGCAATGGTAGTTTCCAGACCCAGGCAACAATTTATTTTGTCATGCAATGGTAGTTTCCAGACCCAGGCAACAATTTATTTTTTCATGCAATGGTAGTTTCCAGACCCAGGCAACAATTTATTTTGTTATGCAATGGTGGTTTCCAGACCCAGGCAATAACTTTTTTATAATTGACTTGAAACGAATGAATTTATAAGATACAGTAAAAATTGTTGAGTAGAAACTCCTCTGTACCTTTTTCAGTACTGTAATTGATAACTAAAGTGCACTAAGTAAATTGATTACATTAATATTATATTTTTTCTACACCATCCTGTCCTGTTCACACTTTCACGGCTCAATACGCGACTCAATACATAGTGATAAAGGAAAAGTGAATTCTAATAGAGAAATTGTTTCTACATTTAATTTATTATATTTCACAGAACCGAACAATTCGAAGACTCAAATTCGATTACCAATAGAATATTATTTATCATTGCATATCAAAGAAGTGAGGTTCGGAAACAACTTTCATAACCCGAGTCCTGAAAAGCACCGTTGAATATATTTTTTATGTTGTAATGGTAGTTTCCAGACCCACAAGGTTGTTTCTCTCAAATAAGCCTCATATGTTACTGGACTCGTAAGAAACAATTAAATGTATGGAATGTGAGCACCTTTATATCCCCTTTATATTTATATGTGTGACAAAAGATTTTATTTTCAGCATTGAATGAAATGCAAAATACCTGCCATGGTTAAAAAGTTCAATAAAACATGAGAGGCTACGATAAGAATTTAAAGATATTATGGAAATGAAATCAAACACACAATAAAACATTATGAGTCTGTCGTGTTTACCATGAATCCTTAAAATATCCTATTAAAATCGGTTATGTCCCATCGAAAATATCCCTTGGTGTCAAAAGTTCTGGATACAACTTTTACAAGCAAAATCCTGGAAATTACCATCAGACTTATTTTGTCATGCAATGGTAGTTTCCAGACCCAGGCAACAATTTATTTTGTCATGCAATGGTAGTTTCCAGACCCAGGCAACAATTTATTTTTTCATGCAATGGTAGTTTCCAGACCCAGGCAACAATTTATTTTGTTATGCAATGGTAGTTTCCAGACCCAGGCAATAATTTTTTTATAATTGACTTGAAACTAATGATTTTATAAAATACAGTAAAAATTGTTGAGTAGAAACTCCTCTGTACCTTTTTCAGTACTGTAATTGATAACTAAAGTGCACTAAGTAAATTGATTACATGAATATTAAATTTTTTCTACACCATCCTGTCCTGTTCACACTTTCAATATTCCACACATGAATTTTATAATTTCAATGCTCATAATTCTTATGAAACCCATTTGATAATTAATAATTAAATAATTTTGTTTCGATCTTTCAATGATAATCGCATTGATTGAATCAGTGAAAATGATTGCGATTCTCAAACATTTATGATACGGATACTTTGGGAAAAGAAAATAAGGAAAATACGACGTATTTTTGTTTTGCGAGTGTGTATTATATGTGATCAGGCCGCCTGATCAGGGCATTATTATGTGACGCAGTCGTTACAATTTGCATCGGGGCGTGATTCGATCGTCTTATTAGCGCCTGAATAGGGCAGTCAGGCAACCGCAATAGCACCCTGAAAAGGCCCGTATTATAATGTCTACTGAATTTATAGAAAATTGTATAAGCTATCGAGTGCATGCTAGTATGTATTTTTGCTCCGTACAGCGATGAATTTACTTAATCGTCACGTTTTGCTCGGTCACAAAATACGTGTGTTGGGGTCCTGAATAAAGCCCTTACACCCAGAGTCCTGGAAGGTACCATGAAATATATTTGTATTACGTATCTAATGGCAGTTTTCAGACCCACATGGTTATTTTTAAAAAAGAGCCTAAAACAAGAAAAAAAATTTTAAATCATTCAAGTAGTGTTGCACAGCATATATGGCTGTTTAGAAATTGTACGTATGGCAATAAATTTCAATCCTGAATTACTTTTAAATAGAAAATACTTCGGTCTGAAAAACACTCTTACGTACATGGGAATTCTACATCTTATGTAGTATTCCAGGACCAGACGTTTTTCGCAAAAAACATGATGAACAGATCAGATTCGTGCCGAAATTGTGTCTAATCGTTGAGTATTTATTAAATACATGCCAATAGATGTAATATCGATCACAAATTATTGCTAAAGTCACTGTAATTTAATTAAATTGCTGGACCCGAAAACTACCTCTCTGTACTCAATGTCGATTATCTTGTTGAAAAATTTTTTTTTTTAAATTTGGTTTCCGGTTCTGTATTAGGAATGATATGCAGAATATTTTACAATCATAAAATCAATGGGTTGATATTGGTCCTGAAAAGACCCACAGCATGTGCGGTCTTCAAAACAACCATTAGATGTTCAAAATACAATGGCATGGAAAGTATTGATTTTTTGCGAAAAATTCGTGTTCTACAGCACATAATTGAATCTTTCAGATGATTTTTCGTCATTTATACACATCATAAATTTCGGTTCTCAAAAGAGCCCTTCGATGAATATATATATATATATATATATATATATATTTTTGTAATTCTTCGACTTTATGTATCAAATCGAATATATTACCCAGCCCTTTAATTCGCAAGGGCTTTATCCGATGAGGGTGGCATAAAAGGTTTAGCAAAATTCATGTGAAACGTTTCATCGAGCCAATTTATCGTTTGCAAAATATTTTAAACTTCAATGCGATGATGCGACAGAAACGAAATTGATTACTCACGCCGCGTTTTATCGATATGACACTGCGTATTACAAACGCTCACCACTCTAATTAGTCACGTTGATTGATGCTGAATGTTCGAGAGGATTATATTTATCCAAAGCTCTCATAGTATCGTCGTTCCAGCCAACAAGTTGGGACAAGTTTTGAAATTGTCCATGACAGTATCAAGGAAACAACGAGAGGAAGAAGGGATGAAAGGAGAGACGAAGAAAGAGGAATGAATTCTCTCGAGATATGGGTACATGTTCAAACCAGGCTTAGGGCTCTCCTGGAACCCCCGAAAGTCCCAACGCACATTTAATTACAAATCGAGGATACTCCATTCCCATCCAAAAGTAAGTAATTGTGAATTGCAATAGATACCGATGAGTTTAAAAAAAAAATCACCAACTCCGAAGACACCAACGATCGTGAGTTTCAACGTCAATAATATTAAAAATTTATTACTAACAAATCACAAAAAAAATATTATTAATCTAATATTCAAAAAAATTATTATTTTTTTTATGAGTTGTCTGATCTTTTTTGTTACACACAATTTTTCCCATAAACTTTTCTCAATTTTTTATGCATTAATAATTGAAAAAAATTAAATTTTTCGGTGAAAAAATTCCGTCTCAATTTTTTGTATGCTGCAATGAGATCGTTCCATTTTGAAGAATTTTTAACAATTTTTATAATTTACGTTGAGTAACCGGGGGATGAATGTGAGGTAAAAAAAAATTCACTTTTATGCTCTTCACCATGCACCGATACGCGTTTAGCACGAAAAGATTAACGATTATGCGCGTCAAAGAGTTATTCAGTCAAAGAGTATAGCTGGGTAAGCTTCGCCCAAGAAAAACCATCATATTATCTCGATAGAGCAGGGGTGAACCTGACACTCATTGGCATCGTGCCGGGGTAAAATATCAACTCCGGTAAAAAGAAAAAGCTGAATATGCATTTTAACTTATGACTGACTTAAACAAGAATGCAGACAAACTTATTCTTGCCATAAGAGTAAAAAACATCGGTGTAATCCGTAAAAAAATACGCTGAATTTAGATTTTTTTACCATTCTTGAATTTCTTATTCTTATATTCAAGAATAAACTATTTTTCATGTTTTTTGTTGTTTCTTTAAATTTGATTGTGAAAACGAAAATCATAGTTGTTGAAATCGTATAAAAAAAAAAAAAAAAAAAACAATATTAATTGCTGTCATAAATGATTGGAATTTATTCGGTAAAATGTCCCTGTAATGTGAACAAAATATATATTGGCTCAGAAATTCCTTCTTTCGTTGTCGAAGAGTTCTTCACGTGTTTAATTGGCGATCATCATTGGATTTTGTACGTTTGTTCATTCAGTGGAACATAATTTCTGATGGCCGTTCGTTCATTGGGTTTTACGTGTTGATTCAGTAGCCACGAGATGCTCATTCATTTGAAATTTATCGATTTCGATTTCAATTAGCTCCTACGAATTTCCATCAACCGTAAAAAAGTTGTGAAATTTTCTTGCGGTTCCACAAGGTTCGAATTACTGAAAAAAATATATATATCCCTTACATGAATTTACTTGTAAATTTATCGATTTCGATTGTAATCAGCTTTTACGAATTTTCATCAACCGTAAGTGAGTTGCGAATTATTTTTTCGATTCAATGAGATTCGAATTACTAAAAACAAAAATATCCATTGCATGGAATTTACTTGTAAATAATTAAGTCATAAAAATGCAAAGTCATCGTATTTCTTAACTGTTGATTCATTCGACAATTTACTCTGTGTGGGCGAGATTTCATTTCTTAATAAATCGAGGAATGTCGTATAAGTTTTTGAAGATCATCGCTACTTAATGTTCCACGAAAGTATAAAAGCTTTTGGTAATTATAATAACTTCTTATCGTCCTAATTAATTTGAAGAAATATAATTAAATAATTAAAAAAATATTTATAAATGCCGTGTTGGGTACTCGGAGAAATTGTAATGCTGTACTCGTGATTACGAATACCTGATATTGCGGACGTAAAAAAAAATAATGTAGCGAATAATAAATCACCGTGATAACACTTAATTCGTTTGCAGACCAATTGAGCTCACGGAATATTGTCTGTAAGTTACATGAGTTTCAAGCTGCTCATCCAGACACTTTTTTTCTATTGGCAGTCATTTTTTCAAGATTGCATATACACTAGAGCGAGTTCTGAGTTTTTCTAAGACGACTCTGTTAACCCCTATTTGTCGTAAAGAGTAATGCATAATTATTAATATTTCAAATCAGCGATTTGAAAAAAAAAAAAAATACTTCTAGGATAGATGGAGAAAAAAAAGAATATAAAAAATCAGACACGTGCATGCAAATTTTTCATCATCGTACATCGTATTTTTTTCATGATTTTTGATTGAATTAATGAGAAAATTCTGTAACGGTCTCCTTCCCCGTAGCGTCCTATCCCATACCATGCATGTTTTCACCCCTTATCCCACAGAAGCACGAAAGTTTTGTCTTCACAGTTTAAATAACACCCGGCAAGAAGTTCAGTAAAGCCGAAAATTGCACACAAATGAAATTTAAATATTCCAAACGGATTACCGTCATGAATACGAGTGTTAAATTGACACAGAGAACATACACGAGAAGAAAGAGTATCGGAGACTTTTGAAAACGAGTCCGAGAGGCAGACTCTGGCTTGAACAAATCAGGTCATGTGAGCTTTTCATAAATATACTCGGTTGATTCGTGAATAAAATTCAACTCACAAGGAAACATTCCCAGGTGTCCCCCTCCGATTTTGATGAGCTTTGGATATGTTGTAGTTTTTGATAAAATGATAGACACGTATTTTTTTTATTCATGCCCTTAAGCCGATTTAAAGGGTGAAATCAGCCCCCGAAGTTAGGGGTTGCAGCTTGTAATTTCGCTGTTTCACATAGAAGCAGTGCTCCGAACGACATGAAACTAATTTTAAAATGTTTCTTTTGTTAAATAATGAAGATTAACAGTCCAAATTTGTATGCACTCCTATTGCAAGGAGGTGAAACATCCCTTATAACGTTTATTTTTATACGTTTTTTTTATGTAACAAATCGGCTTATTGACAGATTTTAATGAAACAAAAACAAGTTAAAGGACACAAAAAAATAAAGTTTACGTATTTTTTATTTCTTTCGAATAACCAAAACAAAGGGGTAACCTACCCCTCAGGAGAAAATTTTTTTTTGCACCGAAATATTTTTATTCGATTTAAAAATGTTTCTGATGCTGCATAATGAAATGCACGTGTTAGAATTTCCATACACCCTTTTCACAAGGGGGTAAACCACCCCTTGAAACGTTTATTTTTTACGTTTTTTGATGTGAAAAATTGGATTATTGACTGATTTTAATGAAACAAAAACCAAATTGAAGAGCATAAAAAAAATATGTAGGCGTTTTTATTTTTTTTTCGATGAACCAAAATAAAGGGATGAACTACCCCTCGGAAAAATTGTGAGGTGTGCCTCTCTGATTTTGATGAGCTTTGGACATGTTTTAGTCTTCGCTATAATAAGAGACACTTATTTTTTTATATCTGCCCTTGAGCCGATTGAAGGGGTGAAATCAACCCTGAAAATTAAGGATTGCAGCTGGTAATTTTCATTGCTTCACGTAGAAGCAGTGCTCGGATTGGCACGACACCAATTGCAAAAGGTTTCTTGTGTTAAATAATGAAGTTTATTTTTGTACGTTTTTTGGTGTAAGAAATCGGATTATCGACCGATTTTAATGAAATAAAAATCAAATGAAGGAGCACAAAAAATTGAGATTACGGGTTTTGGATTTTTTCGAATAACCAAAAGTAAAAAAAAGTGGTAAAGTACCCCCTGAAATATTTTTATTCCATTGAAAAATGTTTCTGATGCTTAATAGTGAAATTTACATGTTCAACTTTCTATGCACCCTTGTCTCAACGGAGTGGACCACCCCTTAAAACGTTCATTTTTATACGTTTTTCTCGTCCAGTTTATATACAAGGACATACATTGAGATTGCTGAAATTTTGAAAAATCAATAAACTCGAAGAGATTATCATCGTGAATACGGATACTCAAGAGCTTAAAAAAAAATAAGAAACGTGAAAGGGGTGTGCTTCATTCGCCCGATCTCACTCGCGCAATTCGCAGATGTTATCAGTTTAACGATAAATCATAATTTCGTTTAATTGCTTCATTTCACGATATACCGGACAAATTACATCCCGCAAGCTCGTATATAATGGAGGAGTGAGCTCAACGTTTTGAGCAAGCTCGAGGCTGCGGAGGAAATTGGAAGCTGGCTAGAGACTGCTCGCTGGCAGCCAATTTTCCACTCTCGTTCTCATCCAGACTCGGGTGATGGAAGCTCGTATCGTGGAAGCTTGCGCTTGAAGCTTGCAGCGTATCGACGATTTAATTACCAGTTACATATGAGGGCAAGGGGGGAGGGGGTTGAGTTGTCTTGCTGCGGTGGTTTCGTAATCACTGTTGTCTAGTCGCAGCTATCCTGTATATTACGGGACCGTAGCCAAGAGAGATGGAAAGCTCCGAGGTGTGACATCATTTCATACTTGCAACGACCATGAACACATCGAGCTTTCAATTCAAGAGCGGGAAATCGATTTCGTATTTTCCCATAATTATACGTTGCCCTTGAAATGATGACAACGGAAACTCAGTAAAATTGTCTGCCACTAAACTATAGTCCGCGTGAAAGCCCCGAGCAGGGTATGAAAAATTTCACTAGTCCGTTGAAAAAATAATGTCAAATCTGATTAGTTATAGGGGAAAAAAACAATACGCAAACAGCGAAAGTTACCGCAACTCCTCTCAAGGTCAGAAGATCGTGCTGTTTGCTTGCGTGTGGTAGGTTAAGATCTCAAGGGTTTGAGTGGGAGAGGGGGACACGAAGCTACTTACTGACCAAGAAGAGAGGGACGCGGTGCACGCTTATCGAGCATGAAATTAGCGAGAGGCTAACTGCGGACTTCACGCTTGAAAGTCCCCGTTGGTTGCGTTTATACGCCGAAATTCAAATTTAATTATTCGGTCTAATATTTGCGCTTATGGGGCGAGGTCCATGAGGTAGCGTAGCTGGATGGCTCGCTACGCAAACTTTCGAGGATTATCGAGTTTCCGAGCTTGCGGCGACCACCCCAACTCCTGTTTACTCTCGCCCGACTTTAACTCCTTTTTATTCGCCGTTTCCTACTCTTCCATTTTTTCCGTTCTTGGCATTACCTTAATCCTCGAACTTTCCGATGCTTTTATCATTATTTATTGGAAATTCCTTTTATCAGATTTTCAGAAACATTATTTATCAACGTTACTGTTATTAATTCGTCGTATCATTGTTATCATCATCAACATATACTTGCATAATTTTATCCACGAGCTTAGACCACGAACGAAGAATGGTTTAAAGAAATTCGTCAAGTCATTGACATTGTTTTTTTTTTCTTCTCATTCCGGGGTGGGGGTAATTTGAATCATTTGCTTGAGCCAGTAGCCTCGATAAGATTCACATCTTCCTGGCGTGTTCACGATCTTGGCTTTCACGGGATCACGAGGTTGATAGCGGCGCAACTGGGAATAAGACTCAAGCTCGAGTGGATCATAAATCGTGACTCGATAATGATCCATAATGTTGCAGGCAGGGTTGAGGAATATATATCTGAGCTTGCAACACGGCGTGAATAAAGTCAAGCTTTCAATGCATGCTCCGGCTGTACATATAGCGAGTAGAGACGGGTAAAATACTTTCCAAGTCTTTTGCCACGATTTTTCAACGACCCCTGCTATACTTCCATTCCTATCTCATGCACCCCGAACCCCGCTAACCACCCGCTCCTTCTCATAACGATTATTCATGCTTACCGCCTTTTGCTTTTCGCGAATTAAGTCCTTCCACGTGACGGGAATGGAGCAGCACCTCGTTTGCAATATCACACTTTTTCTTTACAATATTATCGTGAGAGAGAGAGAGAGAGAGAGAGAGAGAGAGAGAGAGAGAGAGAGAGAGAGAGAGAGAGAGAGAGAGAGAGAGAATAAATAAATAGCAAGGTAGGCGGTTAGGGTGAATGTTAAAAGTATGAGAGAAGTTAATTTATTAAAAGTTTTTTGTGATTTCCCCGATAATTTGAGCTACAAAAAATAAAAACACAATTTATATTTATGTCGCGCAAATCCACCGATAATATGAATAAAATAAGGGTGCATACGGTTGGCATGAATGTCCGTCGGACCAACGATTATAGCAACCTTCATCTCTGGTATTTTCTAGTAAACCTCAAAAAATCAGTAAGAATGGATGAACGCTCAGCTGTGCGATAATTTGCACAACGTATTGTCCAGCAGGAAGTCATTTATTCCGGAAGCCGACGATTCTTCGTGACTAGTGCCTGACAAAAGGACTATACCTGTATGGAAATGACTTTACCCTTGTTTCTATATACGTGCATTCGTGCGAATTGGAGACTCCCGTGTAGCGTTAGATGGCTGAAACGTATTCCCGGGATGGTCGTGGAAAAAGGCGATATGACATGTATATAGTGAAGTGTAAAAGGAAAAAAACGAAGGGTCGTAAAAAACTCAAAAATGTAATATAGAATAAAATGCAGTACGCATAAAAAAAAAGAATGGTCATAAATATTTCAATCAGTGACATGATTGTTTTGAATGACGGTCGTAAAAATTGTCGCAATGATTTTATTTTTTGGCGATTTCGAAATTATTTTTTGAAAATTTTCGATGCATCCTCTAACTGTAACGAATTTCGAGATATCTAGCTCTGAATTATTGGGCAAACCTTGAGGATGCTTGCCATTGAATTTGAAGAGAATAGGTGAAGGGGTTCAGATTTCGCAAGACTTAAAAAAATTTTGAACTGTCGATATGGACGTTTTTTTGCGCAACTAAAGTGACTCTGGATATATGATTCAATACGAAATTCGTTGAGAATCATCGAAAACGTGAAGATGTAATGAAATTTGGAATTTTTGGAAAAATGATCTCAACGTTAAAAATCATTAAAAAAATATTTTTTTTTACGTTCATAAGAATTTTTGAGCTTCCGAGAAAAATTTGTTTTTGCCAAAACGTCCTTAAAGTGCGAGCTATCGGCATCAAATTTTCTCAGGAGATTCGGATATTCGTTATTGAATTTGGGTGGAAGTTAAAGGAGATTGAGACTTTGTGAAATTTTGAAATTTTCGAAAAATTTCGGCTCTGATTATTTTTGAATATTCACAAAAAGTTTCTGCTATGAGAAAACCGAAAATCGCGAGAATCACTTACTCGGGAGAAAGTATTGTGAACGCTCGATGACTGTGAGAATAAAAAATTGTCCAAGGTTCAAGTTGCAGTTTTTTTTTCGCACGTCGTCGATACACTCACCAGCTATCTTTTGTCGTTCGACACGAAGAACGACAGTGTATTTTATTCATGACTCGTGTTCGTTATATCGCTTCATCCCCCGCTGCAGGACGACGCTGAAGAACGACGGGACGGGGAATGAGATAAATCTTAAAATATTAAATGTGCATCGAAATTGTTCGTTGATGCAAAAATTAAATAATCACCAAAATAATTTTTTGTAAAAAAAACAACTGATTTTTCAAAATTCGAACTGTACAGACAACGTTTTCGGATTTTTTTTTCTCGTTTAATAGCCGAAGATCAGCGCGTTCTCCATGACTCTAGAGATGGTTGAAAAAAAGTACGATAAAGTTTCTATGACATTTCCAGTAGCTACCACGTAACTCAGCCATTTCTCTTATTCGAGAGGATACCTCTGGGAATCGCCCATTACTCCCATTTCCATTTTCCAAGAGAGAGAGAGAGAGAGAGAGAGAGAGAGAGAGAGAGAGAGAGAGAGAGAGAGAGCAACTCAACTTTTAAATTGAATCCGCGACTCTCAGACTCGCTTTAAATAAGAAATATTTCGTACATTTCTCGTTGGTGGGCCGATTGGGTAAAAAACTTTCATCCCTCTCTCTCAAACCTTCGCGAGGACCGCAATAAAGTACATGTACATTTTTCCCTCTACCACTTCGACGTATACTTTGGTTGGAAAAGACGAAAAAAAAAAACGCGAAAATAATAAATGTGCACTTTGCCTTCTCGTAGTTTTGTTTCAAAATTATGTAGTCCCTTCGTGCGATAGTGTATGCACGTTCTCCAATTTTGGGTTGTCAATGTTTAGAACACCGAAGAAGAAGAGGGCACTTTTGAGCTTGCACCGTTTTCCCAAATTCTCCAATGGGCAGATTGAGTTTTCAGTTTGGGCACTATCATTTTTGGGAAAAATTTATGCCAGTTGATCAGATTACGTTTAATATATACCGAAAATAGGGCAAATACTTTTTGAAAAAAAAGTAAAAAAATAAAAAAAATAAACTTCGTAAAATCTAAACACTTTCGATTTTCAGAAAATTCAATTAAAATTTCATTAAATTTGAGTCACGAACTGTTAAATAAACAAATCCAGCAAACCAAAGGCACTTTGGCTTTGTTGGACTATGGAATTGCAAAGACGTAGGACAAGCTGTACTCGATTTTTAAAAGATGGAGAAATTAATGTTTCTTTTTAAAATCACACTGCGCTTTCGCTGTTGGGAAAGAAAAAAGCGGGAAAATGGCCTCTCGATGGATTTCACTATTGCCAAAAAATGGCCAATTGACAACTTCATTGTTATAAAACTAATTCATACAATTTAACGATATGAAATTACAACGAAAAAGTACCAGTAGAGTTATACGCCAAAGTTTTATTGCCCAGAATTATGAAAATACTCATTTTACATGGGAGTTGGTCCAATTAAAGCTTCACGTTCGTCTCGTTCGTTTCCTTTCATTATCAATTTCTGCAGTGTAGCGCGGGGATACGTAACGTGTCGCAAAGTCGCCCCGAACAAGCGGTACGAGGCTCAAGCCGGATGTGGGCGTGAAGTAATATAAACCGTCGAGAATCATGCTCAGTATGAAGTTTGAAACAGGAAACGAAATGACGCTGAAATAGTTTTTGCTCGAAATTTCAAGAACTACCCCAACGATCCCTGGCGGATCAGGGAAGGAGTGAAGGTGACTCCTCGACAAGTTTCGTGTTTTCAGCTTATTGTTCTATTTAATTATTTATCAATATCTTCGCAACCGACGCTCTCAATATTCGATATTCAACGGCTAAAACTATAACAGGCACTCAAAAATTCCATTGTGTTATTCCAAACACAGATGGATCTCTAACGATGAGAGTGACTTCTAGCTCAAACGAGAATTACTCATGTAAAATATTTAAACGACAACAAAAGTAAAACAAAAATATTTTAAAATAAAAATTTTGTTCTTAATACAGACTTATCATTGTCATGATTTCCGATTACCTCGATTTGTAATTTTTTATTGGTATTTTATTTTATAAGACATTAAAAATCATACCATATTATCATATCATATGAAGATTAAAAAAAAAAAAAAATTTGGATAATTTTAAAAAATTCTGAAAAAATAGAAAGAATCGTTTTCCCACGACGCGACCAGGCTTAAAATTTGTTAAATAAAAACTAGTTTTTTTGAGAATTTTCCAAAAAAAAATCGAAGGATATAAACAATATTCAAAATCAGATTTTAATCTATGAATTGGAAAAAATCAAGCAAATAATTTTTTTTTAATTTTTTGCGTCAAATTTTTTAAAAATTCATTGAAAAACACACAATTTGAAAAAAAAAACATTCATATTGATGCATTTTTGAAAAAGTTATGAGCATTCAAAAAAAAAAACATCTGAAATTTTGAAAAAATCATATCTCGTGAACGGTTGGATAAAAAAATTCGAAAAAAATCATGGAGCACTTTTTCATAGAGTACAAAAAGATAAAAAATTAAGACCAAATAAAAAATGTCAATTTTGATAGTAGGTTGAGTTGGCATGCAATGCCCCATACATACATTATGTTGTGCATTAAGGGAACATTACACTTTCTCGGTCGAATATTTTAATAATATTATTATAATATTATGGAACTGATAAGTTAATAAAAAAACATTCTTTGACTCTGTCATTTTTCTGACATATACTTCATAGTCTTTATACTTCATAGTTTCTGACATAGTCTTCAAATACAAGAAAAAATGTTTATATAATTTTTAAAATAATTTTTTATCGGGATTTTTTACAGCCATATTTTTACAAAATATGGAAGCCATTTTGAAGATTGTTATCCACTAGCGTGCACGATTGCCGCTCACTGAAACGTCTGAAAAAAATAGCCTCAGAAAAAGTATGACTATGGCCCCAGCTTAGTATAGACTAGAAGAAAAAGATTGGTCAACTTTTTCCTCAACTTTGAACGTTTTTTTACGAAAAAAAATTCTATTTTTGAGACCGCCAACTTTGGAGGTCCACTATTTTGTGAATTTTTGCTTAAACAAAATAATCGTAGTCTATACTAAGGTCATAGTCATACTTTTTCTAAGGATATTTTATTTTTCAGACGTTCCAGTGAGCTGAAACCGTGCAAGCTAGCTGATCAAAATTTTCAAAATGGCTTCCATGAGACTGCAAAAAAAATCCCTAGATGAAAATCATTTTAAAAATTACGTAAAAACTTTTTCTTGCATTTGAAGACTTAAAATATATGTCCGAAAAATTACAGACTTAAAAAACATTTTTTTTTTTAATTTATCAGTTGACTAAAAATTATTAAAATTTTTTAACCGAGAAAGTGGAATGTCCTCTTAAATTTACCAATACAAGAGACCCAGGAAACTCCATTTTTTCCGCTCGCTGTTGCACAACACGTACGCTTTCAATCGCGAGGTTAAACGTAATGCACCGTATTCGAAATGAGCGCGTCTCTCACGTCTGATATTTAGTTGCTAAGATGTGCCTATGAGTGTCACTACCTAATTCCGTATCCAATTTTTTAGGAAAAAAAGAAGTAAAAAGGAAAAAAAAAATCCTTGTTATTTGTGATATATTAAAAATTAGATGGGGAATAATTTCAAAACGATAACATCTTTCTTTTGTAAACATCTTCGTGCTCTGGATAGATTTTTTTAAGAGCATCACCGTTTTGTCATTGCAAAAAGTATTACAACCTATGCAGATTTGGTTGTTCCATCTCTAAGAGCCCATGTACAAAAATGTATTTTTCTATTTTATTTTCTCCCAAGCTACGCGGTTAAGGATGTATTGTACCTTCCCAACCAAAAGTGACTTTCGTCGACAATATTGCATACTTTATTGTAAGATAAAAATCGGAAAAAATTAAACCACCATAAAGACGAGAAGAAGATTAATTTTGAATGATAATAATGCCAAAAAATTATCAATAAATTGTTTAAACGAAACATTCTTTAACAAATTTTTAGGGGAAGTTTTTTTTTGACACGTGAAATGAATACGTTGATTTTTCTGACTACACATGAACTTTTTTTAAATTTTCTTATCATTTTGAAATTTCGGCTTTCGAAAATTTTTTAATTTTAAAAAATGAAGGAAAAATCGTGAATTTTGGATATGTTTTCGTAAAAACGTTGTATATTACAATTAAGAAGTTCCCAGGGCGTTGAACGAATAGTTTCGTAAATACAACCTTTACAGATTTCCGAAAAACAAAATTTCAAAATGATAAGAAAATTTTCAAAAAATTCACGTGTAGTCAGAAAAATCAATGAATTCATTTCACATGACAAAAAAAAAACATTCCTTAAAAATTTGTTAAACAATGTTTTGTTTAAAAAATTTATTGATAACTTTTTGGCATTATTATTATTAAAAATTAATCTTCTTATTGTCTTTATTGTGGTTGAATTTTTTCCGATTTTTATCTTATCACGAAGACGCAATATTGTCGACGAAAGTCACTTTTGATTGGGAGGGTACGTCCAATACATCCTTAAACTTTACGAAATTTTAAGAGTCACATTATTTGTCTTGTCAAACAAACGCCCTGAAAAATATTCAGAAAAATAACAGATGAAGAGGACCGAACTCGTGGCGAATCTGAGCACTTAAATATTGGACGCGAGAAACGTTGCAAATAAAAGAAAAAGTAACATTTTTTTTTTAAATAAACAAAACTTGACATCGATTGACTCATCTTTCAGGCTTCATTTTCAGAGCCTGCTTTTCGCGTGATGCATCGTTGTTAATAACTATACCTAAACATTTTTAGAGCGAGGTGGAGGGAAACAAAATTTTGTTTTTCCTCATTTTGAATTATGAACGTTTATTTTTATTTTCTCCCCCTATATCCTTCGTCGAAAAACTTATTAATTTGTCATAAAATTTCACCTCGAGAAAGGAGGATACAGGCAATCAAGCCTAACAGGTGACTCATGAGTGCAATCTTCTAGGCTCTTGAGACACCTCTTAGGATTTTTGGGTTGGGGTGCCCCCTTCGAGTTCAAGCACTCAAATGCTCAAAGTTTTGAAGAAGGAGATGAAAAATGAAAGGTAAAAATGAAACATCTTTGTGTATATATGGGGCATTCCATGACAACCTGGACAGGCTGTGACCCTCATGCTCTTCAATTTTTTTTTTAATTTTTTTTCAAATTTTTTTTCCTTGTTCAGTAGACTCAAAGAATCACTTGTGATTTTTTTTCGGATTTGATTCTCAAATGGTTTTGACTCCGCGAATTTTTGAAAATCCTACATTTAGGATAGGATTTTAAAAAATTCGCGGAGTCAAAACCACTTGACAATAAAATTAAAAAAAAAAAAATCACAAATGTTTCTTCGAGTCTACTGAATAAGGGAAACAAATTTAAAGAAAATCGAAGAGGTCGAGGGTCGCATTCTGTCCAGGTTGGCATAGAATTCCCCATATATATACATATCCAAAAGAGTCCAAATAAATCACAGAGCTTTTTCGCCTGGAAAATTTTTTACTTTGCTTCATTGCAAGTTATATTGAATTACGTTGACAGAGAAGACGGCTCCGTTATCACAATGATATAAGTTTTCGTTGAAAGACTTGTTATAACATGACAGACCGAGTAATAAAATTCTCCGGATAGTTCATAAAAGTTATAAAAAATGTTATGTTTTCATCGCGTCTCTATGGGTCATATTGTGCAAAAACCTCCTGTGCTACCTCGTGTTTATCGTAAGATTTTTCCCCGTTTTCACTCTCTCGTGGCGTTGTAAATGGCTCGAAGGGGATCAAGGGGCTGATTAGGCGATGCAGAGTGTGAGGTACGAGAGGGCGAATGCTTGCACGAGACTCTTAAATCATCCAGCTTTCACGGTGACTAGGCTGCACGACGTTTTACCACTGTAAGCTATTGAGAACTTTCTGGCGCCCTTAAATACATGCTCCCGTAAGGAGACGTGCCGAACTTTCGGTCTGCGATACAACTATGTATTTCGTTGATTGCAGCTATCTCGGTGGTTTGAATTTATTTAAAAAAAGAGGTATTTAAGAATTATGTGATATTCAAACTGCTGTTATTAATATTATTATTATTATTATTGAATATTCAGGACACGCATTGCCTGGTCCTTGGTTTCTAATAAACTGTTTTTTTTTTTATTTGCGTAGATGTGTGAATTACGTCCATGTATTTTGTTCGACCACGTGCAATGTAATAATTGCTATTCACATCCATACTTTTTCTTGCTACAATTATTCTGTCTAAATAATTATTTTTACCATTCAGTAATTTGACAGACGTTGTGTTATGACTTATGAGAGAGAAAGAGAGATATAGTAATAAAAATATTTGCTGTGCAATAATGATTTTATAATAATTATATTTATTTAAAATATTGTTAATTATCTCATTTTTTTTGGCCTAAAATTTTTATGAAAATTTTCTTGAACGTTTTTTCAGTCTTAAGTTATTCAAGTTTCCTAAAACATATTCGTACTGTGGTTTCTGTCTGTCATGCTGAGTTTCCTGGATACCTCAGTAAGGAAATGATTGAAAACCATACGTGAATAGGGCAGGTTGTCCCACCTCCGGGTAAAATTTATCCGACTGGTAACCAATGTAAAGATACACATGATTACCTGTCAGATAAATTTTACTCGGAGCCGGAAAAACTGGCACTTAGTCATGCGATAGTCCTTCTCGATAAAAGCCCCAACTCAAGCTTCTTCTTTCAAATTTTACTTCTTACATCGAGCTTAAAAGCTCTGCCTTCATATTTACGTTGACTGGCAAGCTCGAAGGCTCCGATCGTGTTACTACGGCATGTCAGCTCGCTACAGGGTTAATCGATGATCACGGAACGTCATGTTGGGGATGAGAAGTAACGTTGTAATCACCAATAATGCGTCCATGACCCAAAATTTGTCAAACCATTACCCATCGCGTATATGGTACGTATGGGCGTCGACACACGCGGCTCTCTCTTTCGTTCTTTTTATCTTTTATCTATCTAAGATCCCTCTATAGTCCAGACATTCTAGTCATTTTTTTCTGCAATCTTCTACAAAATAGATTTTGCTTTTGGAAAAAGTTCAGGGGTATTCCCTGAGTGTAAATTCAAGTTGGCAGGACGCGTGGGGGGGTCGAGATTCCGCGGACATCTTGGAAAACACTTTTTTTCAAATATCTCGTGAACCGTGCATCTTATGACACTAATAGTAGAAACCTTTTTTGGTACATAATAAAATTTTCTACAACTTTTATATTAAATGTTTTCCTGTATAGTGCATGGTTTTTTATTTATAGCATCGCAAACTTTTCCAAACATGGTTATTGGTGAATCCATAGTCAAGGGTTGAGGTAATACAAAAGTGGTGATGTTTAGAAAAGTTTGCTGCACTGTAAAACGAAAACTATGCACTGCACAGGGAAAAATTTCTAATAAAAGTTGTGAAGAATTATATTATTTCCAAAAAATGTTTCCACTATTCTTGTGGTACGATGCATGGTTCATGAGATATTTGATATAAAGTGTTTTCCAAGATGGCGGCTGAAGCTCGATCCTCCGCGTCCCGCCAACTTGAATTTATACTCAGGGGACACCTCTGAACGTTTTTCACAAGCAAAATAAATTCTGTAGAAGGTTGCATTATGAACCCACTTTTTTTTTGCTAGAATGACTGGACTACTATGCGAAAATGAGTTATTCAATTTTGGCTTCCTCATACAGGAAGCTTTGTGAGTGAGATAAAATAATGAGAAAGCAACCTGCAAACTTCTAATTTGTACGCTATTTTTTCATTGCCACCGTTGTGGCTTGACGGTCACAAATTTATTAGAAAATTTTCAAATTTTCTTAAATCTGAATGTCTCAAGGAATTGTTCCGAAATTCGATACTAATTAGCCGTGTCCCACACACGATTTATGTGAAAAGTTTGAGCTCGATAGCGTCAAATTTTCGAAAGTAAAGAAGCTTTACCAGGTAGAGAATAAATTTATAGAAATCGTTGAATTTTTCATGTCATGTTCCATATAGCTGCACGCAGAACGCTCTGAATTATTTCAGAATTTTTATCTGAACCATATCATGAGGCATAAATATTCAAAATTTTGATTTTAACATAAGTTCTTACGGCGCTTCTATTCCCACCGTAATAACTGAAGGAAAAATGTAGAGAAAAAAAAAATGAAACGATAATACAATGATAGAGTGCAGTTGGAGGAAATCCTATGACAAAAATCAGATATTTTGTTAACTTCGTTTTAAGTGTCATTGTGCTTTTTACGATTGGAACAAATGTTAAAGCACAACCTGCCCCGCACGTTACCCTAGTCCCGCCGTACTTTTTCCTTGCCGCGCCACGGCATTCCTAATGAATCTTATCAAAGCGTGCACATACATTTTGCGAAATTTTTTATAAAATCTAAACCCCCTAAAGAGTTCTTGCCATATTCCATACCAATCAGTCTTGATGTCCCCCGAGACCATTTGTGTAAGAAGTTTGAATTGCTTCATAGCACAAGTTAGAGTGTAGACTCTTATAAATTGCTGCGTGGACACACACACACACACACACGCGCCCGCGCACGCACGCTTTTCCTGAATGTTTTCTCGATGTCTTGGGACATTTTGAACGTGTTGGCATGAAAATCTTGAACTTTTTTTTTCACAACAACGAAGCTCCCTTTATGAGGACGCAAAAATCGACCGTACAAATTTCTATGAAAATCACGAAAGAAGCTCCAAAATCGCATAATCAAACCTGATTGTGAGAGGGTGTATGTCCAACGTACTCGAAAAATCAACGACGTAGGTGCATCAAAAGCTCCCCAAATTCTTCTCTCTTTCTATGCGCCCCCATCCCTTCTACTAACTATGAACCTCTTTTTCAACGCAATGTCTTTTTTTTTCGAGACCACAGAGTTTTCTCTTGAAAAAGATGGTTTTTTTTTGTGCAGCATCATCCCTTGGACAAGGAAGGAAAAACAAAAATTTCACGCCTCTCCACATTTATTGTACCTCATAGGATTCTTAACTTTATCACGATGCGTCAAGCGATTCACGGGCTTGTCTCAATGGCCAACAAAATTTTTAGGGGGTTGCGAGCACCTCAACGGTCACGCGAAAACTCCAATTTTATAATTATACGTTAATTTTACATGCTTAATGACAATATCCATCGATTTTAATGAAATTCGTTGCATTCGCTGGTCATCTGAAGCTTCGAACCTTATTTTAAGTTGATTCAAATTCTTCTCGCCTGAAATTCTTGCCAACACCATTTTTTCGTGCCATATCCCGTAAATAATACGAGATGACAAGGGTAGATTATGCTAGCGATAAAGTACAAGCAGAGAAAGAGAGAGAGAGAGAGAGAGAGAGAGAGAGAGAGAGAGAGAGAGAGAGAGAGAGAGAGAGAGAGAGACAGACTCACCCTCATGATCGAAAGTTCACATCGTCCCCTCGACGCTGAGAAACCACCTTCAGCACCGCGAGACGTGAGTAGAAGCGAAGATTGTTACAGATGAAAATGGAAAGCAGCGTAGTGGTATTAATCTTGTGTATCAACCATCCGCCATAATGGACAGGTGTAATAGACACATGGAGGTGTACACTTTATGTACCAATACACGCAAAAACACACGGACACCCACACACTGACACACACATACACGGACACGTCTTTCACTTACTCGATGATATATGAATGAAGAAAAAAAAAAAAATTGTTCCTTCAAGGCGTAAGAACTTGCAAATCGTAACGCGTATACGATGTTCTCGCTATGTACTGCAGCACTTTTACAATAAATTACCACGTCACTCCTTCGAGTACAAATAATCGCTTATAACTCGATTTATCGTTACACGCATTCGATGATCGCACTCTCAATCGGCTGAACGGATATTCTAAATGAGAATGTTTCATGAAATACGTGCGTTAAATTCCGATTTGTCGCACCAATTCGTTTGAGAAATCTCAAAATATTTCATTGTGGAATTCTTCCAGAACGTTTGAGAACCAGAGAGCTTGTGAAAAAAAAAAAATTACCACTGAGCTTTCAACCCTTTCACAAGGGTTGACAAACTTTTATGTCGAAGCTTTCGTCGATAATTACACGTTAATTATTCATAGCCCAGTTTCATGAAACCCAACACGTTTTTTTTTTTACTTGAGAGAAAGAAAAAAAAAACGAAGAAACATCGAAGAGAGTTCTCCGCACGTGACGATGAAAGCACGTTGCGCTTTCGAGGTTTATCGCTCGCGATTTTACTGTAGTGTACTGTAACGCGCGAGGGTGTATGTAGTTTCGCGGCCTCTTTGACGCGGGGAGCCTCGACGGGGGAATTCTCGTTGTGAGGCCTTGGCCAGGCAGCCACCGACTGGCTCGCGTTGCGTTTGATACGCGAGCTTGCAGGCTCCGCGCGGCCTCGAGCGATGGTACGGCCACGCGCAAGCTCCCGTGTCGGTGCCGCGCGTCCTCGCGGCGACGGTGGGCATAAGAGCGCCAGGGACACAACCCGCAGTGAGAGAGCAGCAGGGCTCGCCGAAAGGAGAGAAATGTTCGAGGGAAGAACGTGCAAGAGCAAGGAGGGGAATGATGGGCTTTGTTCGGCGGGGGTGCAAAGAGCGCGGGGCAAAAGGCCACGGTGACCCTAGACCCCGTCGAAAATTCTTAGCGTTCCGGTGGAAAATTCCCTTCTTCTCTGTGGTTCTTTGCCTGTTTGTTTTTTTTTTTGTTTTTTTTTTTTCAACCAACATATATTTTCTTTTATCGCAAAGCAACCGTGTTTCGTGGCAAAGGCCTGAATCCGAGTGCTTGCAAGCTCATGGATTACTTTGAAAATGTGCTTCTCCCTCCCCCCCCCCCCCCGCCACAGCAACTTTTTGTTCAATCGCCTGGAAAATATTTGAAATTCTCGCGGTCAATCGAGGGATTGCAAGCTCGAGCTTTTTCACTCCCAAGAGATCAAGGGGCGATCTTGTTTTGGTGAGCTTTTTCGATTTAAACTGGATAGAAATTTTTCCAACTATAAACTCGTGCGTAAGTCAATTTTGAGCTTTAATTGCTGATATAGTTACAAGCTGCATATATGGCATTAGAAATCGAATTATCGTAAAGATGCTTGTTGTGTATCAAAGTTGCAACTTGAAAGATTTTGAATATGTCGGATGAGTCGGACGTTTTTTTTTGTTTCGATGTGGCGTTGAGGTGTTGATGGATCTGAAAGTGTCTTACGTTGCAGTTAATTATCCAAGGAGTAGATAATTTGAGCTTTTTACCTCGTAGGAATTTATCTTTACTCAACAAGAGACGAGCTTTGCGGTGAGCTTTTCTGGCCATGGTGAATTTTTGAACAAAATACAAAGTCCATGGATGAGTTTTGAAAACTGATCGGTCGTGTACTTATGACCCTTGCAACGCTGGCAAAATCGTTATGAATGAAGCAGGCCATGTTATGGGCCCAAGAGCAAATACGAGAATTCAAAAGCTCGTGAACAGTTTAAAATATTTCTGCATTGTGATGTTAGTCGATCGATACCTGAACATTTGATGCTCAGATGGAAATTTTTAGAGTGAAAAACTTGGAATTTTTTTTCCGTACGTGAGTCTAGCACTTTCGAAAAGTGTGCTGAAATGAAATTTTCGTTAAAAATATCATTGATGCATCTGTCAAATGAACGTAACGTCATGAATGAACCTATGATCATGGATCACAGTGTACTTATCATCTCCTCTTCGGCATTGAATATCGTCCAAGAGGGCTTTTGAAGTGTCTAAAAATAATACGAAGCTCAACAGTGGGCGAAGATTGCATAAAAGGCTTATCGTCAAAACGAAAACAAAACACTTGCGGAGATTATAAAAATTCGAAAAGCAAATTGTTTGCGGCTTGCGAAAGCTGACGAACGTCCAAGCGAAATTTCGACCTTCACAAGCCCAGCAAGTGAAGTTTTCTCCAGTACCGGTTCATCAAAGAGCTTTTCGTTAATTATTTGAGCGACAAACGCGTCGTGAACTTTTGAGCTTTCGACGGAGGGCGGAGTAGCGCAAAGCGATCATATCCCGGTTCCCGAGAACTTTCAAAAAGCTCATGGTCGTCTCCCAGTTGCCCCGGGAGCTTTCCAGCTTAACTGTAATAACGTCCGAGTGAACGTCGCTCGAATAAACAGGCAGACGATTGCGGCTAACTAACAATAAGAGAGCCCATAAAGAGACCTTAATTACCGCGTTATTTCCAGTCTACTCTTTCACCATCAAGGCGGAACGAAGACATCTACTTTACGTCACTACTCTGTTAAATTTTCGTTGTCTTTTCTATCCTCTTTTTTCTGTCTGTCTCTTGGGTCCATTATTTTCTCATTACTTGCTCTGCCGAGGTTGATACTTCAACTTCATTCTTTTGCGCATATGTCTTGAAAATGAATTTTGTGAACCGTTATAAATCTTTCAGTCGATGAGTCTCTTTTAGTTAATTATAATTCAATTTGATTTAATAATGATTTCATTTTAATGAATTATTACTATTTAATTAGCACTAACAATTATTTCTACTGAAGGGACTAGGAAGGCTTGAAATCTAAAAAAATTGCATTTTTCGTTATTGAATTATTCTATCAGTACAATCTTTAACATACATTTTGGCGCAAAGGTAATCGGAAAATTCGCAAAATTAAGCTTAGGAGAGCCAGAAGTGTAAGTTTTGGAGTACCTGGTAAAAAGTTAAGCGTGATGGGTCACTGAAAGATGATAATTTACAGTTGCATGAATTAGTTTTTCCTGAGCTATTATGTAGTTACTGCTGAAAGATGTCTTTTTCATTTTTCTTGTAATGAAATGAACTCGTTTTAATTTATCGTTTATTCGGAGATGAGAGTTATAAATAAATTTTAAAAATCACGTTGAAATGTACATGCATCGAATTCAACAAATATACAAAAAGTATAACCGTTATAAATTTTACGAGGGCTTGAACAATGATGGCGATATTTTCAGGTAACATGGTCGAATTTCATGTATACGAGGTCAAATTTATATGCATACGTACGCTCGTTACTATATACGTATAGCTATATCGCAGCAAAATGTAAGAAAAGAAACATGAAGAGACAAATAACGTAAAACAAAGAGAAATAGCAATATCGGTGATAATCCTGATATAATTCGGCTCGGCTCGTTAATTTGATAATTTTTCCAATACGATTAGATGGGATCTACATGACAAATTATTTGTAGATATTGTTTAATAACTTATCTCTGGATGTATAGAGATCGATGAAATGCAACGCTCAGGCGGATGTTAGAAGTTGGTCGTGATGATGATATACCCAGAGCGGAGTGTGCCCCGAATATGGAAAATATCGTGATGATAAGATGTCGATCTGTGAGTCAAGCCGAGAGGAAAGACGAGACGCGTCCGTCTCGTTTACCGTGCCAGTTTCTTCTGATTTTCATACAGGAGAGAATAAGGCTAGTCGCGACCAAATTCCGACGCTCGACAAATTTCGTTCAGACTCGGATTTCCGAAATTACCATCTCTCTTCTATATACATGTACATGGCGGGATTAACCGTTGTCAGTCGAATTACTCATTACACTGCTTTTAACAAAGTTTGCTTAACTTTTCGAAAAATAGAAAGTTCAGTAAGACTTCCTCTTATGAAAGCTTCATTGAATCCTTCGGGCACTTCCGTTTAGAAAATTGTTAGGGCGTCTCAATTTAAAAAGAGGGGGCCTCTTTTTAAATTGGGACGCCCTGTTGATGCCCATAAGGGGCTTATGGGCATCAACAGGGCATCCCCTATAGAGGCTTCCTCACTGTTGCCTAACTGGGGCCAAGTCAGGGTTTATTTAGGCATCCAAGTTAATTTTGTTCAGGCTTGCCTAATCTGTGCCAAAGTTGGGCCAAGTCGGAGTTTATTTAGGCATCCAAGTTAATTTTGTTCAGGCTTGCCCAATCTGTGTCAATGTTGGGCCAAATCAGGGTTTATTCAGGCATCCAAGTTAATTTTGTTTGGGCTTGCCCAATCTGTGCCAAAGTTGGGCCAAGTCAGGGTTTATTTGGGCATCCAAGTTAATTTTGTTCAGGCTTGCCTAATCTGTGCCAAAGTTGGGCCAAGTCGGTGTTTATTTATGCATCCAAGTTAACTTTGTTCAGGCTTGCCCAATCTGTGCCAATGTTGGGCCAAATCAGGGTTTATTCAGGCATCCAAGTTAATTTTGTTTGGGCTTGCTCAATCTGTGCCAAAGTTGGGCCAAGTCAGGGTTTATTTGGGCATCCAAGTTAATTTTGTTCAGGCTTGCCTAATCTGTGCCAAAGTTGGGCCAAGTCGGTGTTTATTTATGCATCCAAGTTAATTTTGTTCAGGCTTGCCCAATCTGTGCCAATGTTGGGCCAAGTCGGGGTTTATTTAGGCATCCAAGTAAAACTCATTTGTTAATTAACAATTAAATATATTTTTTCACTATATATCACCTTTTACCGAATATCATGCTGGTTCATCCAGCCCGGCGAGACAGCGCTTTTAATTAGAACTCGTAGATTAATGTCATTTTAATACACTAGAGTCATAAGATATCAATGGCGTAGTGGTAGAGTGTCGGTCGTCAGGTAGGTCGTTAGGTAGTTCTCAGTTAAAATCTCAGGTAGGATAGAAATTAATTACAACGAAATAACGTCCGGACTACGAAGCCGCAAACATTCGTAAAAAAAAAATCTCTAGCGCGTTAATTTTTTTAAAAAATTATTATTCAAGGATAGAAAGTGCTGAACTCGCCGATTCGAGGATAGCGGGTTCGAATCCCACTCAGTGACGTTTTTTTTTTGCAAAATTTACAGGATTTTTAAAAATAATGAAATAACAATACTGAATTCATTCATCGATCATTCCTAATTGCTAATTTATCGATAATAAACTAATAATGGGCCAATGTTGGTTTGTCTCACGTATTTGATTTGGCCCCATTTGCGCGGTAAAACTTGGGCCAATTCGGGTGACCAAAATAGGCCCAAGTTTGAAAGCCTGTATGGGGCCAAAATACTTAAGCGGGACAAGCCACCGTTGGCCCAATACAGGTGACCAAACTTGGGCCTAGATAATATCGAGGAAAATTAACTTGGCCCCAGTTAGCGCCCGGAAAAAATTTCTACACGGGCTACTGCCCAATCCATTGCTATTTGTAATACATGGGTAAAATCGATTTCCCACTGCAGTATCAGAGCAATATGGCATGTTGGACGGACATAAAACTTGCAAGGCTTGTCGATCGCTTTTTTTGGTTCGTGACAGCTTCTCACTTACGAATGAGTATCACGGGGGGGCCCGGCCGGTAGAAATGAATGGGCGGAGGGGATGGATTGGTTCCAACTTCACTGGCCTCGTCGCTAAACTCCGAAATGTCGTTCACGTATTCAATAAATCTTATCGTTGATATCTTCGTGTACACGGAGCGAACAAAGATTTGTTTTGACTTCGCGTAGAGCTTTTCGACGATCTCTGGCTCCTTCCTTTTCCATTCGCGATGTATATTTTCCCATTCTCCTTCTCTCCCGTCTTTACTCTCTCCTCTTTGCCATAAAACTTCGCGAACGGGAGAGGCAAGGGGCGGGGAGGGGGTCGGAGTCATGGTTGCATATAAAAATTGATATGAATCGTGACTGGGCTTAAGGTTTTATACTTGGAGATTTGTTTCCCGTTTCGTCGAGAGAACGGAGAATAAAGATTTGTTTTTGACTGGAGCTTTCTCACATCTGTGTATACATACTTGTGTCTTCTTTCGTATCGATGGAAAAGCTCGAAAGCTTTAAGTAAAATTCATCGTCTACTTGGATCTTTGGGAATTATCCTCTGCTACTTTTTTCCGTTGTTTCATTGAAATAAAAGGTAGGATATAAAACAGTAATAACAATAATTATGCAATAAATTTGAAAATGAACTAAATAATAACGAATGCACAAAAAAACGACTGAAATAATTCAATAAAATTAATAATAGTGTAATCGAAATTGTACAATTATCATTGTATTCTTCATTTAATGAACTTTTACGTATACATGCATGTATTTACGTGGAGAAATTTTTTTTTAAATTTGTTTTGTAATAAAAAATCGTTGAAGAACTTGATAAAATATCGCCCAAGTTAAATTATTTGCAAAGAAAATATTTATTTTCAATGACATGAGATGAAAAATCGTACTGCCAGGAAACAACAATATAATCAATATTACAACAACTCTAAAGCTCGGCTCGATCTCTCTTAAGATTGGGACAGGCTTTAATGAGGACAGTCAAGGTAGAGCATTTTTTTTTTAACTCAAATGATAATGCAGAGAAAGGGAAATAAAACTCTTAAGCATCACTTTATGCGTATATTCAGCAAAAGTTGCTGCTGGAATATTAGCTTTTATTTTACAGCAATTTTTTTTATAATAAATAAATATATGCAGCCATCCTCTCCAAAACTTCAAGGGCGATTCATCATACATTTGAACGATCCATAATAATTTTTTCATTAAAAAATATTAATTCTGACTGTCTCTGACCAGTAATTATGTGAGTCGAAAGTACAGACGAAGTCAATTGATCGAATTTTTTTTCTCCATCTTTCCCGCTATTTTGTGGAAAAGTAGAGAAACGTAATTTCGAAGAAAAACGCGTTCAATTTTATTGTTTCTTATCGTTTAAATATTTTAATAAATGACACTCAAAATTTTTGAAAGTAAAAGCGTAAATTCCTGAAAAACATGTTTTTCAGCATCCTAAACCTTTCCGAGACTTTCGCCGCAACTTCTAGTAGTTCCCCGCAACTCGGGAACTACTAAAGCAGTTCCCGAAAACTTCTTTAGTGTTCATAGTGTATGGCTCTGCCACCCAAAGACATACTGAAATGGCTCCAAGTGTCGGCACGCTAAAGTGATAGCGTGCGGAGGACGTTGCTTCGAGTTGAGCAGATCTACAACAAAAGCTCAACTTATAAACCCATGAACTTACTAAAATCCCGAATAAATATGCAACGATTCGGTCTTGGCATTGCATTAATATCCAATGTAATCACGTTCGTAAACTACGAACAGCTGATACCCTATAGTCTATAGTGACAACGTGACTGTGGCTAATGATCGAAGCTCCAGTGGCCAGATGCTCTGTATAACGACTGGATACAATTTCCGATGGATAGATGATATCCTTTGAGCATTTGTTGTTGGCAATCGCTGATCATATGTCTAAGAGAGAATCGAATAATAACGTACAGTCAATAATACTTTTTTCGTTAATAATATCGCCAATGTCTTCAAACAACTTATACCATATAGTCTTCATTATATTCGAGTCTCGTTCGAATGATAACTATGTAGTACCGCTACTCCACACATGATAAATGCCACGATCTTCAACTAAAAAAACAAAAGAGACCCCCCCTTCGCCGACGTGCCCTGTTTCTTCATAACGTTTTTCGTGCGTGAAGAAGCCACATCTTTTTTTTTCGTCAGAAAGTTTGGACGATTTTCTTTTCGTGTGAAAAGTTTTGGTTTTCATAGTTTTCCGATGGGGAAAAAATCAAAACGTAATCGTCGTGATCAAATCGACGATTTATACAGAAAAATTAAGAAACTGAAACATCGTCGTCGCAGTTCTCCGAGCAGCTCCTCTAGTTTTTCTTCAGAGCGAAGCATGGCGGTTGTTGGTGATAGATACCATCGTTTCCATGACGATCAAGTGTATCACAGTGATTCTTCTCTGGCTGCGAGCGATGTTTTGTGTGAGTAAAATTGAATTTATTTTTCATTTGAGTTTTGGTGTTGCTAGCACAAAGTTTTATGGTGATAGGCTCACACGTGAGGTGAGATATATCACGCATGTTGATGGTGGGCCCTCACGAGAGGTGGGACATACCATGCAATGTTATGTGTTAATTCACAATTTTGGCGGTGGGCCCTCACGAGAGGTGGGACAGACCGTGCGATTTCGGCGGTGAGCCCTCACGAGAGGTGGGACAGACCGTGCGATGAGGCTGGTGGTAGTGTACGGTGTCGTTGTCACACGGACACACATTTCCTTGCAATTGTCACAGGATCAAACCATTCCTCATTTGTTTGTCAGGCGACAACTCGGTAGGCCGTGAGGCTGTTGACCCCGAGGCGCACGTCGAATCAGCTGATATCGAGGCGCCTGAAGTTGCTGTGCTTGACGAGGAGACGGCTGAACTTTTGGGGGAGAGTGCTGTACCTACAGAAGGCTCGATTGCGTTCCACCCCGAGCTTTCTTCCCGTGTTTCGCTTTGGATGCACGACGGTTTGAAAAAAGACGATAAAATGCTTTTGTTCAGCACCTATCCACGTAAAGGTAGCGTGCTTTTGGAAGCTCCTATCCTGAATCCGGAGGTAGAATCTACAGTTAGTGATGCTGTTAAAAAGCGAGATAAATTTTTCGCCGCTGACCAAAATCTAGTTGGTTCAGCTATTTCGGCTATCGGGGTAGGGCTTTCGTTGTTGCTGGTTAAAAAAGACCTGGTTAAAAACGATAGAGATTTGTTAATCAAGTCCCAATTGAACGCGATGAAACTTTTGTCTGAGGCTCACCTACAAGCAACAAAGGCGCGTAGGGCGTATATATATCCAGGTTTGGATAAAAAAGCCAAGACGGTGCTTGAGCAAGCGAAGCCTGATGAATATTTGTTTGGAGCTGATCTGTCGGACAAATTACGCAACGCCAAGTCGTTGGAGAAGAATAGTTTGGCATTAAAGCCTTTAGCTCCAGTCAAAAAGACTTTTGTGCGAGCCTCTTCAGCGGGAAACTGGCGAGGCCCGTCTGCCAGAAATTCAAATTATCCTCAGACGGGCAACAAATCAAAAAACAATTACCGGCAATTCCGACCGAAGAACCAAGGCTTTCACAATCAAAAGAATCAGGGTCAGTTTCGTGTTCGAGACAGTGCGTCGAACCCACCCCAAAAACAGTAACGGTGAGCAAATTGGCAGGACGTTTAAGTTCTTTTCTGAGTGCTTGGTTCGATATTACTTCAGACAAATTTGTTTTGAACGTAATTAAGGGTTATAAATTAAAATTTATCAAACCACCCCACCAGTTGTTCGTTCCTCAGTCGGTAATACCTACTGACAAGTCTATGGAGTCTGATTATGAGGAGGCTATTAATCGGTTGGTTAGGTTAGGCGCGATTTCTAGTTGCTTGCCGTGTTGTGATCAATTTATCTCCAGTTATTTTTTAGTCCCTAAATCCAACGGGTCAAAACGATTTGTTTTGAATTTAAAAAAGCTCAATGAGTTTTTGTTCGCTGAGCACTTCAAAATGGAAGACATTCGTACAGCAATTAATCTTTTGTCTCGGAACTCCTTTATGGCGAAGCTAGACCTCCAAGATGCTTATTTCATGATTTCTATACAACCGGATAGTAGAAAATATTTGAGGTTCCTTTGGAAGGGTCAGTTGTATGAGTTTGTTTGTCTTCCGTTTGGATTGTGTACGGCGCCGTTGATTTTTACTAAAATCATGAAGCCAGTGGCTCATTGTTTAAGAGAGGAAGGTAGGATTTTGGTCGTTTACCTAGACGATTGGTTGTGTTATGGTTCAGATTATGAATCCTGTGGTAAAAATATTTTACGAACGGTGGAACTCCTCGAATCTTTAGGATTTCTAATAAATCATGAAAAAAGTATTTTTATACCTAATACTCGTTGCGAGTTTTTGGGTTTTTTATTAGATTAAAAAACATTAACTTTGGAGCTCCCGAAGAGAAAACGGGAGAAAATGCTTGCTCTTATCAAAGAGTTTAAAGTTAAGAGTGCCTGTAAAATCAGAGAGTTTGCGCAATTTGTGGGCAACATAACCGCTTGTTGTCCAGCAGTGGAATATGGTCGGGTATATTCCAAAAATTTTGAGCGACAAAGATATTTAGCGTTACTTGAAAATCGCGACAATTACGATGCAAAAATGTCTATCTCCAAAGATATTCAAGGCGATTTTCTATGGTGGGAGAGGAATATCAGTCAAACTAATATGTTGATCAAGTCTCTTATTTTCAAAAAAGAAATTTTTTCAGATGCGTCTACTTCAGGGTGGGGTGCATATTGTGATAATGAGCTCGTTCATGGGTTTTGGACGAACCTTGAACGTAACTTCCATATTAATTATTTGGAATTATTGGCAGCGTTTTTGGCTTTGAAATGTTTTGTCGGAAGTTTGAGCAATTGCGAAGTTTTATTGAGGATAGACAACACAACTGTAATTTCGTATATCAACCGTATGGGCGGTGTTCAGTATCCAAAATTAAATCAAATTTCACGTGAAATTTGGCAGTGGTGCGAAGCGAGGCGTTTGTGGATCCATGCTTCGTACATTCGTTCAAAAGAAAACACGGAAGCCGATAAAGGCTCTAGAGTCAAAAACATCGACACTGAGTGGGAACTTTCATCTGAAGCTTTCGATCAAATCGTTAGTTATTGGGGTAGTTTTCAAATTGATTTATTCGCATCGCGGAATAACGCGAAGTGTTCAAAATTTTGTTCCTGGCATCGAGATCCAGAGGCCTGTGTGATTGATGCTTTTACTCTTGATTGGAAGGATTTGAATTTCTATGCCTTTCCGCCGTTTGCAATGATTTTACGAGTAATTAGAAAGATTATATCGGATCAAGCACAGGGTGTGGTGGTGGTACCAGACTGGCACATGCAGCCTTGGTACCCCCTATTTACTTCCCTTTTAGTGGAACCACCCATGGTTTTCAAACCATCTTCTCAATTGCTTCTTTCACCTTGTAGACTGATTCATCACCCTCTCGCCAACAAGTTGGCATTAATTGTCGGTAAATTATCAGCGAAGGTTTTAAACGGAAGAACATTCCAGAAGAGTCCATAGAGCTTCTGATTGCTTCTTTGTCTGCAGCAACTGTGAAGCAATATAGTAAACCAATCAAGGATTGGTTAGTTTATTGTTCGTCGGTTGGCTGTAATCCGTATGAAGCTGATGAAAATAAGATTTTAATGTGGTTAACAAACATATTTCAATCTGGCGCGTCTTATGGGACGTTGAACACGTGTAGAGCAGCTATTTCGTTGCTACCTGCAAGTGATTCTATTTCAAAAAGCCCTTTAATATCAAGGTTTTTTAAAGGAGTATTCAGGTCCAGGCCAGTGAAGCCTAAGTACGAAAAAACATGGGATGTTAATCCAGTTTTAGATTCAATTTCAAAGCTTCACCCACTAGATTCGTTGAATTTAGTGGAATTGACAAATAAATTGGTCGTTTTGTTAGCTTTAGGCACGGCACACAGGGTGCAGACGCTGTCTTTGATGAAATTGAGTAACATTTCAAAGAATAATGGGAGTTATGAAATTCGAATTTCAGACTTGATTAAGACGTCTCGTCCGGGTGCGTTTCAGCCCCTTTTAGTGTTACCTCTGTTCAGAGATAAACCTAAATTATGTATTGCAAGTACGTTAGAGCGTTACTTGGTGATTACTGAACCACTCCGTAATAATATTGATAATTTGTTGGTTACGACTCGGAAACCTTTTAAAGCCGCAAATCCTCAAACTATTAGTAGATGGATTCGGGCTTTTCTAGTGCGTTGTGGAGTGAGCAAAGAATTCACGGCTCATAGTACACGTCATGCGGCTACATCAGCGGCCTTAAAGAAAGGCATTGATATCAGTGTAATTAAGAGTATCGCTGGTTGGTCGAAAGATTCTCAGATCTTTGCTCAATTTTATAATCGACCGATTGTACCAGATAGAAGCGCTTTTGCGAGCGCGATCATTGATTAAGTTTCGAGTATGTTCAATGGAACATGCTGCGACCATTGTTATGGTGAAAATAATAATGATATTAATATCAATATTAATATTGTATTCTGTGTTTAGATAATAAAGAAACCTTATACTTGAATATCAGAAAACAATAATTAGAGGTTTTCTCTAAACATCTACATAGTTATCATGAGAACGAGACTCGAATATAATTGAACGATCAAACGAACTTACCTGTTGTGAAGTTCGATCGTAATTATATGAAGAGTCTCGTTCGAATGATAAGGACCCACCCGAGATTATATAGATAAGACCCAATAATCTTATCCCGACCCTTGTTTTGGAATGACAGACTATAAACGTTATGAAGAAACAGGGCACGTCGGCGTAGGGGGTCTCTTTTGTTTTTTTAGTTGAAGATCGTGGCATTTATCATGTGTGGAGTAGCGGTACTACATAGTTATCATTCGAACGAGACTCTTCATATAATTACGATCGAACTTCACAACAGGTAAGTTCGTTTGATCGTTCAATTATACACATTTTTTAATAATTCTTTTTTCTAATATTGTCGTTTAATCTTTTGTTTTCCTTGCGTTACAGCCCCCGAGCATTTATGATCATTTTTGATGACATTTGTGGCTAATGGAGACAGGATAAACTTGAATCGCATTCTGCGCTCAGACTGGAGCTTGGCACAGAAAAAAAATGGATCATGAATACATGAAATAATGGATGAAACAATGGTGGTCTTTAATTGTCAGAATTGAAAATCCTCATACATATTTTATCTTCATAATTAGAAAGCCTTTTGCCTTTGATTTCTAAGATTCAACAATGGTCTGTCGTTATTACCGTCTGTGGGCAGACGTGCGTGTGTCAGCTGAAGTCTGAAGAACATTGTCTTTGAAGCGTGAACAGGCACTCGAACTCTAATGACTACCATACTTAAGATATAATATGATGATCGAGAGGATCGTTAGGGAGAGTTGATATAGTGAGCTTTCACCAAACGAGAAGAATGAGCGGTGAAAGAGGGAGGATATGTAAACCGCCGAGAATTTCCGATGAGTTCTTACCGAAAAGCTTGGAACCGTTCCAACAGGAAAGTTTACCCCTCCCCCCCGGTCGATGGATTAATGGTCACGTTGATAACTCAACGATTCTTTTGAATCCCTGCTGTCCCTTCATCCACTCACTCCTCAGTCGCGACTATAATAATTGATTGGGAAGACAAGTCAGTAAGTACAGGTGTTACTGCTAGGTTAATGAGGAGTGAGTTATGGCCCTTAAGGATGTATTGGACGTACCTTCCCAACCAAAAGTGACTTTAGTCGACAATATTGCATACTTCATGATAAGATTAAAATCGGAAAAAATTCACCCACAATAAAGACAATAAGAAGATTAATTTTTAATAATAATAATGCCAAAAAGTTATCAATAAATTATTTAAACAAAACATTGTTTAAAAAATTTTTAGAGAATGTTTTTTTTTGACACGTGAAATGAATTCGGTGATTTTTCTGACTACACAAGAATTTCTTTAAAATTTTCTTACCATTTTGAAATTTCGGTTTTCGGAAATTTGTAAAGGTTGTGTTTACGAAACTATTCGTTAAATGCCCCGGAAACTTCTTAATTGTAATATACAACGTTTTTACAAAAACATATCCAAATTTCAAGATTTTCCCTTCATTTTTAAAAATTAAAAAATTTTCGAAAACCGAAATTTCAAAATGGTAAGAAAATTTTTTTAAAATTCATGCGTAGTCAGAAAAATCACAGAATTCATTTCACGTGTCAAAAAACAACGTTCTCTAAAAATTTTTTAAACAAAGTTTTGCTTAAATATTATTGATAACTTTTTGGCATTATTATTATTAAAAATTAATCTTCTTATCGTCTTTATTGTGAGTGAATTTTTTCCGATTTTTATCTTATCATGATTTATGCAGTATTGTCGACTAAAGTCACTTTTGGTTGGGAAGGTACGTCCAACACATCCTTAAACGAAAAGTACATTAACTGCAAAAAAGGTTTATTCCGAAATAATTTATAATTTATCACGTCAACAATTTTTGTTTTCATTCAAATAAAAATTTGTTATCAATTTAAATTTGTTGAAATTTTCAATTGGAAAATCGATTCACATTCATTTTGATTTAACAATTTTTAGCATTATTTATACTTTTTCGTCATACACCGAGAGTGATGAATGAAAAGTATTGCAATCCGAGGAAAAATGTTTCTTCAGCTTACCGTACATGAAGTAAATCGTTTAGTTAGTGTTTCTCAAGGGGTCATAAGGTAAACGTCCCAATAGCCGGATGTGTACCAGTAGCCGGACACCTCATGTTAAACTATATTTATATAGTAGTAGTAAAGTAAACGTCCCAATAGCCGGACGTGTACCAGTAACCGGACACCCCATGTAAAACTGTACCTATATACTACTATATAGATAGAGCGAGCAGTGGCCCAGTTGGTCCGACTCTGGACTGCCACGCAGGCGGCCAGGGTTCGATCCCGCGGCCGGCACCAATGGATTTTTCCAGATGCTTTTTCTGCGAGCTCGGTGGTTCGAAACCCACCTTAAATTGTAGGTTCTCACAAATACACTGGGCCAATAGCAATGAGGTTGCAAAAATCGAGGGAGAAAAATAGTTCCGTAAATGAACAGAAAAACTAAAATAGTGGGCCCAGTGTAAGAGTGATAGAGTGTATGAAAGTGTTGTAAAAAGCCGAAAAGGCTATGCAAGTAAAACTTACTACTACTACTACTACTATATAGATATAGTATAACATGAGGTGTCCGCGGCTACTGGTACACGTCCGGCTATTGGGACGTTTACCTTACCACTGATCTCTATTACACACTGGATAGTGTATTGGGAGCTTTCTAGTCGCCGCTCGCTGTGAGCATTAGAAGCCATTTATTTGTGGCAATTTGACACATTATGGCGGAAAATTTGACCAGGTTTCGTGGTGGTACATGATATATGAAGTGTTTACGAGGACAGTATGTGGTCAATGCATATTATTATCATCGAACTAGATAGTAGAATTTCAAAAATTAGACTTATTATTTTTAATAATTGAAAGGGACATGTAACTAATGATTATTTTTCAAATGTTTTCTCAACAATTTGTAACAAAAATTAATTTTACGTACTCACGGATTTGCTCGCAAGATTATCATAAAATTGTTACACATCGTATTTTTTATTTTTCACAAATAATACATTTTATGCATTGTTTTGTATGCATAAATGCTGTTCGGCGTTGCAATGATGAAACCTGAATATACAAACGGAACGGAATAATTCAATGATATAATTACATGTATAATGTTAATGTATAATATAATTCTATAATTTGCAAAATAATTTTTCTGTAAAAATTAATGAATAAGTCGTACAAATTGAGTGAAAAACAATATGATCTATAGGCTGATTCTATCTCAAATTGTCCAGGAAGGTCGGGACGAAAAATTCAAATGATTCGTAAAAAATATATATTATTCTTTGGTGAATTTGAGGCAACCCATATTTTTAGATTTTTCTCAAAAACAATTTGGGTCTCCTTGTTTTTTTTTCAAAAACCCGTTTCAACACATTTCATAAATGTACTTTTTTTTTTCCAAAAGTGCTCTATAACTTTTGAACCAATTGACGGATTTTGATGATCTTGGTCTCAAAATATGCGCATTTTAGTAGATAAGAGCGATTTGAGACGGAGCCGGCCTATACACGATGATCCAGAGTGACATCCGTCGCAGTCATTTCGATCATTCAAGGCCGCCCAGATGAGGAGGTATCCCAAATTTTATGAACTAAGGTGAAAAAGAGGTGAGATAAGGGTCAATATATAATAGAATTAGTGCTATCACAAGAGTACTCAACGTCCTTTATTCTTGATAAATGTTACAGCAGAATATGCCACTATACTATAGCTACTATCACACCAGAAATTATTTGTTAATCAGTCATTCTGTAATATTTATCACAGGCATGTTAAGTTGCTTATCTCGTTAAGTGGTATCATTCCTTTACTGACTCTGCCAAATAATTTGCCGAGTCATATATGGTGACATACCTTTTCTCCTACCACAGCCTCTGAAGCTAAGTTGGTTGCCGAAAAAAGTCTTAGCATTGACTCAGTTTAGCATTGACCGTCAAGCGCAGACAATCTCCATAACCGAATGATCGAAAATGGGTCCTTTTGAAATGATCCGAACTTAGTCGACTTGATGCGGTAGGAAAATAATTCTTCCGACTTATAGCTTCAAGCCATTTCTGTACAAGGATAGGATTTTGTAAAAGAAATCTAAAAAAAAAAAAAACATTTTTATCAGGAACTGGCAATTATAAATATCACTGTCGTCTGATATATATGACATATTTTCAATACCAGTGTTGACATCTCTGCACTGCAAGACATGAGAATGGCATTCACCGAGATAATGATATTGACTCAATTCTGCAATGCAGATAGATTATAAATTGACTGAAAATGTTAATTACTTATGAAAGGATTGATCATGTTCCTGTGTTTTTACTGCGTAACAGTGAGCACATGTCGATTTATATCTTCCGAACAGAGTTGGAATGTTTACTTCGGCTAATTGCACATTCACTCCTATTTTCCGTAACGATTCGGTTGAAAAATGATCAGAACACAATCGCATGCTTTCCAGAGGTTTGAAACTTGGGCCTAGACGCATACTGCTTAACTATATGATTTCAGTAGTTGTGGCTGCTTGAATGGGAATCTATAATGGAGACGAGTATTTTACTGCACGGTTATATATATGACATTGAAATTGTATAACGAATATTTACCAGTTTAGTTTATCACAACCTAATCAAACCTAACCTAAGGTAACATGGAAAAATACTTTCCTAATATTTTGGTTGAATATTTACTGATGAACGGTTCTGTCACCATTCGTTTCTTCATCCTTTTTTTTTCGACAATAGCAGAATTTCATAACCATTTTTCTTTCACTATTAATATTTTCGTTTTCGACATCAACAAATAATCTCACTAACTCCGCGAGTTGCCATATTGAAATGTGTCAAAAGGCCACAAAAAGTGGCTTCTAATGCTCACAGGAATTTCGGCCCATACACTATCCAGTGTATAATAGAGATCAGTGGGTCATACCGAATCATACAAGAATCCAAAAAAATTGAATTTTCAGATTTTTTTTTATAAAATGATGAGGATGAATTTGTACACAGGTTTTTTATTTGACAAAGTAATACATGAAGAACATTCAGTATTTTTTTTTGAGGAAGTTATAGCCGATGTCCGGGAAGCAGTTTAAAGTCGAAAGATAAAATTTTTTTTTAGACGTGAAAATTTGGTGTTTGACGGAAAGATTTCATTCCAAAGTATACTTTCAGTATGATAAGCCAAAAATATTTATTTTATTTTTTTTCAAAATTAAGACTTGAACTTTAAACATCTGCCATCTTGTTTTAACTTGATATTTTCGGAAATTCTATCGATTGTTCACAGGATGAACTAATATATGCTACCGGATTCCTTTTGATTTTTTGATTTTGGATAATCTGGTCCGAAACGGCAGTGCTCATCGAAAAAGTACATCTCGAATAGTCCTTACCATGAAATCGGCTTTTACTTCCTTATGAATAAATAGTTTCGTATAAAAAAATTACTGAATGCTTTTAAGGTACAACTCTTCCGTACAAATATATGCTTATGATTTTTCAAAAAGAATTCTTAAAAAGTCACTTTTTTCGGTCTTTGGACTAGGCATATCCCCTGATTGTATACTGCCGACGATTTGAAAGCTTAAAAACATCGCAATTATGATCAATTTGCAAGTTGTTTTTTTTTATAGGCAGGTGTTAGTACGTTAGTTACCATAGTACGTACTGGCAATGTAATTGGACCATTTTTTTTACGACCGATGACTCGAGAGGGCCATGAAAAAAGCACAGGAGGCACGATAAATAGTACATTGTGTACCAAGGAGGGTAAGTCGGACTTTTCCCGCCTCGCGCGATGTTTTCAGTACGAGTCGTACTGAAAACATCGCGCGAGGCGGGAAAAGGCCAACCCTCCACGGTGCACACGATACTTTATATAACAAAACCATGTTTTCCGAGCTTCTCACTGACAACTTGTGTCACACGCAAACATCGTTTGACCGCAAAATGTATTAAATGGAAACGTGAGACGCACGTTGCCGGCGGGGGGTCCGGGGGCGGCAGCCCCCCGGCGGGGGCTAGGGGTGGAGCCCCAGTGGGGGTAAGGGGGCGAAGCCCCCCGTACGCACAAGCGAATTTTTAAAAGTAAAAAAAATCAATTTACACCGCTTGAAAAATAATATACATTTATTTTCTTCCTTCATATTCTATCTTTTTTTTTCTGTCATCTTCAGTCTTTATTTTCTTGTTCGTAACATCTCTTTATATTACTGGTACATGCACACAATCTATAATACAAGTTCGCAGCTTGTTACACGACCACTACCACGACACACGACGCAATGAGAATATCATGTATGTAATGGAGGTTATGTTTCTTTCCGCGCATATATATATATATATATATATATAATATGAGGGTCAATGGGTATAAATACATAGTTCCTCGACGTAACGACTGATGGCAGCAGCTTTGCTCTACTATGTACGATTTTATGATCTTATATTACGGCGTACGATAACGTTCACGGTGTGTAACAAATGCGCATGCGCGGAGTACAATTCGGGATACTTTTTTGTCCTAGGACTAAAAAGTGCGCTTTTTCGTACTCCTACCCACGACAGTTCCCAAAACGCCTACTTTGTCGCCTGTAAACGCGCGTCAAAAAGCGAGGAAAACATGGTTGCGTTTTATAAACTTTAATGTGTCTTTTTGATATTTTTCATCCCTGCAACATCAACGCCCGTGAAATTTCTTCTGTGACAAGGAACTTCGATCTCGCGGTCCTTGAGAACGTGCATGAACGTTTTCATCGTAAAATCAACCGTGACTTCGTGGACGATCACGATCTGGTAAACATACGCGTTGTAACAACAGTCTGAAGTGAACACGTAATACAAAGTTTCGCGTCAGACGGAGAATCGACGAGGGGCAAGGGTGGAAAGTGGACTGAGCTGTTGGTTTGATCGAAAAGCTCGTTAATTAACCAACTGTCGAAATACTGGAAGCTTTCCAAACGAGAGCTCTCACCGCAGATTAATAGACAGCTGGAGAGGGTGCAATTAGTTTTAGGGGTAAGCGCAAACGTGGTCGAGTGTGTCCCTGGAATTTGTTGCGGCGATAGGTGGAAGCTTTGTACACATGTCAGTATCGGTTCTAACGATATTTAATTCGGTCTTGTCTTTCTCACCTTCGATTATATAAAGTTCAAATTGTTATTATTATTGTGTTCATAATAATAATAATAATAATAATAATAATAATGTGGCATTACATATTCACCAGGTAACGTTTTCCACCACAAATTTGGACACAAAATTTTCACTCACTTTGCAACCATTAAGGGCAACCTGGGTGTGCTGTCAGAACTTTGTACTCCCCAGAACGAACATTAAACGCTGCTGCTCTGAAAATAAAAAAAACCAACTGGCAACGTCTATGTGCCTGTTGATTAGGCCCTATTTTTCTCCTGATTTACGGAACAGCACCAACGCTATCTGCCTTGTAAAACATTACAACTTGAAGGATGCCTCTGGGTGGCTACTCATCCAGGGTGGCTCCCAGCGGGTTAATATATCTTGCTCCCTTTGAGAACGTCCTTTCCGGACATATCGGCTTCAACTTTCTTAGTAATGAATATTTTTAAACGAAAAAAATTACTCAATGTTCCTCAAATGCTACTTTATCAAATACAAAGTTCATGTACAAATTTAGGCTTGTAATTAAAAAAAAAAAAAAAAAATTCTCAAAAAGAGAAAGAGCGGTCATGAGGAAGTTCCGGATGATCGTGAAATTGGCAAAATGATGACAAAGTACCACAGGACTGAGGAGTTTCAGAGATTTTCAAGGATCCCGAGGATTGTTAATGGTTCACAAAGTTCAATAAAGATTAAAAAAAAGAAAGATAACAGGAACATCAGAATTTGGGAAAGTTTTGAAATTTCCCGGCTATGAAAATAAAGCATAACGTCAAAATGAAATTTTCCGAAACGTCGACCGCACCGGCCAGATTTACAACCGAAGAACGTTCTGGCCATTCGAGGGCTCATCACTGGCGTCTCTAACAAAGCAATTTGCTCGGACAAATGGAGCCCCGTGTGCCGCATGTGCGGTATACATCGACGATGGAGAGAAAAGGAGAGGCTGATGAACGTGAGCTCGAGGATCGCATACCGGTCTGCGGTCAACGGACAACCGCGGTTAACAGGGACATGGGGAGCTTTGGTTGACAAGCTCGACGCATCTCCCGACACATATCCGCGAAGGGTCGGGACTTCATGTGGTATGGGAATGGATGAAGAGGACGGGACGTCCAGTAACAGGTTTGGACAATGCGCCGAGCATCTCTCCCGGGTACTTTTTGTTCGCTTGTCATCTCGTTCTCTCTTGCCTCTTCGACGCTCAAGAGTATTGTGCAATTTTGATCGAGACGCGTATTGGGCGAATATGGCAAATACCCTGAACTCAATCGGTGATATCACCGTTCGGTCATCATGGATTTTCGATATTTACAAATTTCAAGCTTACATTTCCTGTCAGTTGAAAAAAAAAAAAAAAAAACGGACAACTCATGTGCAGCGTGTATGTATTTTTAGTGCTCGATTGCCCTACGGGGCAAAAATGAATAACACGAGGAGTTTTGTAAAACGTCATTCTGAAAATATCAAGACAGAATTATATCGCCGCCATAACTAGTTCACTTCACTCTATACGACGTAACAGCTGCAAGCTCCTCTATTGTACTGCTGTTTCTGCGTTAAACTTTTTTTTATCCATCAAGTTGTCATAAAATGAGGTCTCTCTTTTATGGCGGGGAAGAGTTTTGTATGTTTTGAGTTCTTTGGAGGCATTGCGAATGCTTGGGTGAACAAATTTTAACGTAATATTGGATCAGGGAAATGTCAGAGGTGATTTCCTATATATTTGTTTCTCTTATTTTCTTTTGATGTAAGTATAAATGTTAATTTCGAGGATCGGCTATAATAATTCTCTTTTTTTTTTACTCGTAATATACACTACCGACCATAAGTATGGGGACACTCGTCCCAGATCCGAGCCACACAAGCAGTTGTATCGCTCTTTGAAAAATAAAGATATCTCAATTTCCCAAGCGGCGTTCTAAAAAGGACATATTTAGCTTCATTTAACTTTTTTGGAAAAATTTTTGCGATTTTTTTTGAGCCCGGTACGCACTTTGAAAGATGGTCATTTTTTGGCTTTTTTTGGAGGGTGGAAATTTTCCCGCATATCTCGTAAAAAAAATTTTTCAACTTTTTTCCCATGAAAAACTTGAAGCGGGGAGTACAACCTTCAATCTGATTTTTGGAAAATTTTTTACGATTTTTTTTCGCAAAGATATTCAACTTTTTGCAAAAAACGACCATATTTATAAGGGGTAGTCTCACTCTGAAACTACTGGGTTTTCGTAAAATTACTAAGAGGGTAAAAAGTTGCATACAATTATTTTGGATGTATCACATTTTTTTCAAAATTAAAAAAACAAATTCAAAAAAAAATTTTTTTCAAAAATTAAAAAAAAATTTTTTTTTGAATTTTTTCTTAAATCAACGAAATTTTTTTTTATCGTGAAAAATCGGGTCTCTTACCTCATCTACACGGCTTTTTCATCGAAAAAGCCACCTTTCGCTGCGATTACAGCTTTGATGAGACGTGGCATACGCTCGACATTCGAAACAAATGTAAACAAAACGACCATGAAAAAGTCGTGGTTAGAGGTTGGTGGGAAATTTAGAGGTTTTTTATAGTTATTTGGCGTTTTTAGTGAGAAATTCGGTGATTTTAACCCAATTTGACTTTTCAGTGGAAATTTAGTGGTTTCAACTTAATTAGGAATTTTGAGTGAGAATCTTGTTGCTTCATAAAATCCAAGATAACAGAAGCCAAACATAAACCAAACGAGACCCAACTATGACGCAAACAAGCCCCAACTACGACCCAAAAAAGCCCGAATAAACGGAAATTAACTCAATCTTTTTTTATAACTTTATGACAAGTTCTATCACATTCGTTTAATTTTTAAAAATTATAACAAGTTTCATCACATTTTGTTAAAATTATGACTAACCATTTACATTTTTTTAAATTATGCATGTTTTAAAACGCGAACAAATTGAAATAAACTCAATCTATTTTTATAACACTATGACCAGTTTAATCACATATTTTTTTAAAATTACGACTAAACATAAGATTTTTTTTTTAATTATACATTTTTTGTATAATATATATGGCAATATATAAATTATATATTATATAATATAATGTCAGTAATGTAAGTAATTATATAATAATATAATGTAATGTCGCTTTTCCTTGTTTAAGCAGCTTCTGCATGTACGCACGGGCAGTCATAAAAAATCGACCGATTCATTGTATATCTTCGTCGAAACAAAAATCAATTATATCCAAGTCTGTAGAATGCGAGAGCATATCAGTCGCTTTTTTGACATACGTTTCTTTTGAGCTAATTTTTCGTACTACCTCACGAGGCAGAACGTAATTGTGGCAGCACTTGCCATTTCGTTTTAAACCGAAGCGTATCATTGAAATGGCATTAGTCATTTCTACCGACATCTTGTTTCGCGTTTTATTTTTAACGATATTCAGTTGACTGAAAATCCGTTCAACTTGAGCGTTTGAGTATGGCAAGATGAGCATTGACAAAGCAAAAGTTGCCAACTCGTTGAACGGATTACATCCCGATGCGTCTCTGTATTTATTCACCTCATCCCAGAACGGGATGGTATCGCTTTTATTCGACCAATCAATCAAATTTATTTTTGAGAATTGCGATTCGATCGCATCAATGTCGTACGATCCACCGACATACTCGAGCAAGGGTTGAATTGGCTCTTTCACTGCCCTCAAGACGTTATCTACTGACAACAGCGATATTTTTTTTTAAATCTGAACATTCTCTGGCAATCTTTGCTTTATCTGCTTGAAGAGAACGAGTAAAAATGTTTTGCATCGTTCTCTGAGCCCTTGTTCATCGTAGATATTGATTTTTCCGTTTTTTTTTTAGCTCCTCAATTTTTTTTTTCGCACGTGTACCCCAAATATGGTTTAGGATCGAGGTAATCCTCGATATCACATCGCAGAGGGTCGATTTTACACGTTGGCAAAATGATTCTCTTGGATATCGCTTGAACGAGGATTGTTAAATCGTTGAGCAATTTCATGTGATCGTTTTTTTCGCTTTGAAACCCTTTATTCACGCTTTGTATCTCAGAAAGAATCGGTTTTAGGAATAGCAAGTAAACCATATTTGTCTCGTCACAATACATATTATGCAGCATTTCTGCCGTGTAACATTTCTCTGAGAGTCTCGTCAACTCAAAGTGGGTTTTTAATTCGTGCCACTGGTGGAGCGTCATATCAACAGCCGCCTCGATAGAAAGCCACCTTGTATTCGATACCTGAAGTATCTTCAGTGGCTGTTCCCCGCAATTGATCGTTTCGTACACCTGGGTGTATTTTATCTGCCGCATGGCAGATTTCGAGAACCAGTTATACGTTTCGTGAATCAAAAACTCCAGATTTCGCGGGAGAGTATCGGTCAGGGCATGAGACACAGCGAGCTGTAACGAGTGACACAAACACCTGATCAAAATCAGCGATGGTATCTCAACTTTTAATCTCGCATAAACTCCGTTATTCACGCCGACCATTACAGAGGCATTGTCAGTTCCGATTGCCATTAAGTTTTGCAACGATAATCCCATGCCTTCGAGCTCTTTTTTTAAAGCATTGACGATACTCTCGGCTTTGCATTCCTCTAGCTTCGTGAGTGCTAAGAGAGTTGAGATTGTTTTGCCGTGCTTTTGGCTATAATAAATTATACCAATACCCAAGAGTTTATTGACAGATATGTCATTTGACTCGTCCAGCAATAGGCTATATTTGCCAACTCCGATGTCAAGAAGCAAATCGTCTTTGAAGTGAGGGGCAAGCACATTTTTTATCACCTCGCTACATTTTGATCGGTGCATCCTCATTTTTTTTGCTGCTTCGCTGTCCTTGAATTGGTGTTTTACCATTTCCCCTAAGTGGTCACACGACGAGATTGCGCTATGCGCACAAACAAACAAGGCCATCGACCCTTCGGCAGCTGATGAACACGCCGACTGCTCGGGGAACGACAACTTCATTTGTCGTTGAGACGAGAACGGCTCTGCAGCTTTCACGTGCTTATTAGTTTTAGCGTGAATCACTAGATCTGTGTATTTCGCCGTCAATTCGCATTTGCAGAACTCGCATTGCATCTTGGTATCGCTGCCTGCTACCTGTTCGTCCGTCGTATTTTCAATTATATAAAATGTACAATAAAAAAAAGACTGCGTATAAAAGTAATATTTTTCAGATGGCAGACTCCATTGGATTGTTTATGCCGCAAAAGTTACAAGTACCTGTACAATCCAATCCTTCAACTGAGGGTCTGTGAGCCATGCTTTTCGAAATTTTTGCGAATACGGCTTTTGTGTCGGGACTTTGCCCATTATGCTCATGAATTAAGACAGTTTCGTGATTTTAGATTAAGGTGGCTCATCAGTGAATTAAAAAACCGGTGATACGAATGAAACTTCGGGAGAGTGTTATCTAAGATGCAATGAACGCTCTCTTAAAATTTCAGGGTATGTTGCCAGGCAAATTATTGCGAACGAGTAATTTAAAATTACCTATTTTAGCATGGGTCTTATGGCAGTTGATTTCATTTTCACCGAAAGTGACATGATCCCTTTTGATAAAAACGAGAGTTTTTATTCAAATTTTGAGTATTGAAAGATGAAATCGTGAACTTTCCAATGGTATTTAAAAAATTGTGTCTTGCCAGGGATTTTCTCGAGAAATTTAATCGAGAAAGTCATCTTTTGTGCAAATCTCGGATACAATATATGTCTGTCATTCTGCACGCGAGGAAACATATGAATATCAGCTATCGTTTTTGACTTGATTGCTCTGACAGCGTCAAATACTTTTGTCAGTTGAGACTTTATTTATAATATTATTTATAATAAATTATGAATAAAATATAACGGGAAACGTCATCGAAATTCATAAATTTTATTTAGACAGAGTATTTAGAAAATATTATGATAGGTTTTATGATTTTTTTTCACGTCACGATTTTGACTAGTTTTGTCACTGATGGGCCGCCTTAAGATAATTCGTAATGATTTAAAATAAGGAAGAATACTTTGGTCAAAGGAAAATCTCGCAAACACACTTGAACGTAGCGCGTTAAACAATAAATGCGAAGTTAGGCATAAGTCGTAATTCATTAAAACAAACGACAAAGCGCTTTTCCCTCGATAGTGCTGCCGCCAAGCCACCATGCGATCATACCACGACGGCTCATCCACGCGCGAATATTTGAATGACAAACGCGTCATTTTTACCATCTATTAAAAAAAACGATCTTCATACTTCGCGATAAATACTAGAGTAAAAAAATTAAAGGAATGAAAGGCATCTTTGAACATTATAACTTAAAAAAGGGGAAGGCACGGTCGTATCGATTGATAATTTAAAAAAAATAGTACACGTATGTCATTTTTTTACTCGGAATTGACTCGATTCCCGATGTTTGTTTGGGTCTTATTTGGGTTTTAGTGGTTTTTTTTGTTTATTGAATTTTTGTCGATTTGCAAGGACCATTTTCATTTTCAGTGGGAAACTACGTATATTTGCTAGTTTTTGGTGGGAAATAACGCAGATGAGGTTTAGCGGTTTTTGGTGGGATCTGAAAGACTCTGTAGTGGGGGGACGCAAATCCGAGTTGGCAACACTGGTCAACTCAGAGGAGGCACACACGCTTAGGCATCACGAAACACACACTTAGCCAACACAGGACATACGCTTGGTCAGCTTAGGAAATATTTGCTCACTCAGCAGAGACGATATTCGATCATTCGTAGCTTTGCTCGCGTTTATGATTAGGTTTAGGCGCTTATTCTATGACGCGAAGCCTCGCGACGCACCGCCCTCTCTCGCGGAGTTAATGTAACTCTTCTTTGCGCGCGAAGCGCGCTCTCCTGTTTGAATTACAAATCGTGCACCGCCACGGCCGGTCCCTGGGTACTCTCTCTCGCGGAGTAACGCAACTCTCCGAGAGCCCGTGGAACAGTGTGAATTCCTCGCTACGTTTTCGGCTAAGTTATAATATCTTTATAATTATTTGATTACGATTGATTGAATGAATTATTTTAGGTTTATTGCCGTAGCTCACAGCATCTTTGGCTTTCCACCTTCCGGAACGGATTTTATTTTATTTAATATTTATCTTCTTGGCTTCATATTTTATTCTTTTATTTTTCAGAGGAGTAAAAAGGGATCGAACCCTCATGAAGGTATACGAGCCCGTAGGCTGCGTACAACTATAAGTTATACATTTTTTTTTTTTTCGTTATAGCGAAATTTGTTGTTGGGTTATGTTTTGGGCGTGGGTATTGAATAAAACCGTGCTACAAGCCACGGCTGGAACGGTAAAACGTTAAAATTATTTTTCGGGAAGCATAAAATGAAGGGGTAATCTGTCCAGGGATTAATATCAGGTTAATCAAGTTTTCATTAAATTTTATGTTAATTTTTTTTTATCGCGTAACAATTCGATCGGTGATTGGAATATTAGGCCATTTTATTATTCCACATGATTATTTTTTCTATTATTATGATCGTGAAAGCACTGAAAAAAACCTCAATATTTACAGTTCGCTAATCACTATGATCGGTAATGAAGAAACGAGACATCAACGTTGTTAGCGCGTTGATTAGTTGGCATGGACGAATAAAAAATCAAAGTATTGGGCGTTATTTTATTCAGTACATAATGACTAAAAAAATGAACTTCAATACCGACGTTACCATTTTGATGTGGGCACAGCAAATAAAACAACGTCGATAAAGAGAGACTTATGATTATTTTTCTCATCAATAGGAGCGTGCATCTGATTATTGAAATTCTAGATAGGAGAGAAAAAAAGCCTAGAATACCATATTCGCGACAATTTTTTCAATCCATTGCGAACAAATTCAATTCTATTTCATACTCGCTTATCTCGAACGGTCATTGATCGTTATTTGTTCCTGCGGGCAGTATTGCTCGCTGTAAGAACTGGGATGGGTAACCGCATAGCAGTGCAGCGACTTGGGCGCCGACTAACGTGCGAGATGCAGTTTTTCTAAGTTTTCGGTGGCAATACAACTGACAGTCACAGTAAAACATAGGCAACTGTATCAGCCAGGTTTTTTCGCAGTTTCCCTGTGCCCTCATGGAAATTCGATACAATAGTGCATTAGAATAAAGTGACTGCGGACATAACACATGCTGGAACAATACAATCGAGATATATAACTTATTTATAATCATCCTAACACTCATATAACGGACACCCAACGGGTTTTGGGTTTGGTCAGTCAAATAAACATTGACGTATATTCGCACGGGTACAAAAAATTTTATGAACAGTGAGTGGTCAGTCGAAGATACAGTCAATGATACATTGCGGGCACTTTAATACTCGCGTACACGAACGTGCACTGACATGGCTGCCCAATATGGAAATACGGATAATTATTATACACTCACATATGGACCGTCATTGCATACTCACGAATATCCACAAACGCATTGTTACAATGCTTACATACGGACACTTGCATAGATACTCAACAGCCATCTACCACAAGTGGGCAAAACACTCGTCCTATCATAGGCTAGTAGAGTATAATGCATCGTTATGTATGTCTGTATATATATATATATATATAAAGATAATATCATAGTCATGATGATTCCATTCACACGTTCCAGATCCAGTTGTCGCTGTCGTTCCGCTGGAGAATCTTCTCGTACAATGGAAACGTTCGCCTGGTTGCTGGTGTGTTCGCCAGAGCGTTTATATCTATCTCCCATCCCCTGGCTACGCGAAAGCTCAACTTGCACCTCCACCATCCTTCCCTTTCAAAAGCACTCAGCCTCATCCATTTCACCCCTCTTTCTCACATTCCGTGCATTTCACCATCCCAGTCTCGCTCTCTGCCACCAAAAATGGATACCAATTTCACGGAGCTTGCAGCTCACCTCCGTCCTCTGGCAATCTCTCTCTCTCTCTCTCTCTCTCTCTCTCTGCCTGTATCTCTCTCTCTCTCTCTCTCCCTCTCTCTCTCTCTCTCTCTCTCTCGCTCTCGCTCTCTCTTTCTCTCTCTCTCCATGGCCCAGGAACGAAAAGCTGCATGGAAATTAATGATTGGACCCGACGTGACAAATCGACAACGTTAATAACATTATCGAGGGCATTTCGTTGGTCGCTTGGCGGTTTTTCAAATTTTTTTTTTCTCGACGAGTCGCGCGGGGTGGCTTTTCGTTTGGGGGTAAAAATAGACCGAGCTTGCGACAAATTGCCGTTGGGCTTTGGAGCTCGTCAAAAGTCGTATGACCCGATCGATGACACGTGAACTTTTGGGCGAATAATCTTTCGGTAATTCTAAAGTATTTGGGTCAAATTACCGGAGATATCAAGTTTTTGGTTGCCATTAGCTGGCGGATTTTTCCGATAATTAAAATTGAATGAGCTTGCGAAGAGCCATTGTCAATATTTCGGCCTTTGGTTTCTCATTTCGCTAGGATTTATTTCATTTTTTATTTTTGACGTTGGTATGGTACAAAGTGCTCGCAAGGAATGATCGCTATTTATTCACGAGCTTTTTATTATTATTGATCATTCGCGTTTTTTTTCAACGCCCTTGCAAAGTTTGAGTGCAAAGTTAACGCATGACTATAATGATGTCAATTTAAAAGCTCGTTCGATCGGTGTACAAATTCATTCCTTGTTCATCGTATGTCAGATCGATAAAGGTTAATTTGTTTACTTATAAAAAAACAATGAACTAAAGTTTCAGGTGAATTTTACTTATTTGGTTTTTACTAACATATGTAGCTGTCCTCTATAACACGAAGATTTCTGGTGACTTGAATTATCTGTTTATTCTGACCTTGATATATGATTATTGAAGGGATGTTTTTTGACGCCCTTGCAAACCTATGGATCATAAAAGCTTCAAGTTAAAATCTTTAAAGCTTTAAGTTTTATCGAATTAATTAAATTGTTTCTATGAAGTTTGATAAAGTGTGACAACGTGTGTGTTCATTCGTACATTATCATGAGCGATTCGTGACGTAATCTCTTTTGACTGTTTAAAAAAAATTAAAATACATTCAAATCCTCAGAAATGGAAATTAAGAAAATTCACGCAGATCATGATGGTGTGCTGCGTTTTGAAATTGGGGTAGGTTCAGATAGCGTTAGAGAGAGAGAGAGAGAAGAGAGAGAGGGAGGAGAGAGAGTGAACAAAGGTCAGTACGTGTCAGCATCATCATCGAATTCACAACAATGGATGTCAGTCGACAATGCAGCGTTCCCTGAGCTTCAGAGGCCGGAGTAGGGTCCCGGAGCTTGCAGTGATATAGCAGAAGACGTCGACAATGATTTCTCGCGTCAGCATTCCCGAGTGTATTCATTATTCGTCGCCTCGTTAGCCCTATCTGCACACAATCGTACATGAGACCTTTGTCTTCGCGCTATACAAAAATGTTGCATCGACGGAAATTTAAAAAGTCACAAACCTTAATCGATTTCCAGCCTTCTCTCACTGCTTTTCCTGTCCTTTTTATGGTTTTTTTTTTTTTTTAATTTTTTCAAATTTTCTATCCATGAAAATATAAATAAATTGCTTTTAAATTTCTCAGAAATTTTTTGTTTATTCCCAAAAAAATTGAAAATTTCAGTAGTATTTATTTTTTTAAATTGAATTCCAAACTCGACACGAATTTGAAATTTCGAAGAATTTAATTGCGATCGAAATCGCAGGGGTTAACTGTACCATGATCGAGTTTAAAAAGAATCGGTAACTTTCTTTAGGTTTTATAAAATTTCGGATTCTTTGAAAATTTTCGAAATTTAATAAAACCTATATGGCAATTAGGAATCTTACACATTATCTCAAATACTTTTTCGGGAATTTTTTTTTTTTTCGGGGAAAATAAAATTCAATCGGTTTGATTTTTCAATATATTATTAATGGTACAAAAAGTGTACAAAAAATTTTTTTTGTTTGAAATTTTTTGTTATAGTTTTGTAGGACTGAAGTGAGCATCTCAAAAAAAGGGTAGGTGGCTGGGGCCCCGGTGATTTCGCCGGTTGAGGACATCTGAAAAAAAAAAATCAAAAAGATTATTATTCTGTAAGCTTGTCATTTTGGTTGGAACTAGGATTAAGCAATTTTGTTGAAAAATAACGATGGGCTTCGAAAAAAAGTTACTTTCTTTAGTGGAAATCGGGCTGTGAAATGGAAAGTTAGGGACGAAAAAAAGATCCTAGTTCCTGCGAAAGCTACCGATGAGTAGAATAACATATCCGAATTTCAGCCCAATCGGTTGGATAAAAAAAAATTTTTTATTACCCGGGCCGACCGTAAAAACGTTGTTTGGAGAAAAACGCGTTCAAAGTTTTAACAACAGATTTATTATAAAAAAACCATACACTAATCGTCGATCCCCGGTGCGTAAAAAAAACCTTCAACTTCTTCATAGGCCTCATTGTTAGTCACTTTTTCTGACCTGCGACTCAGTCGATTTTTCCAAACCAATTTACCAGACTATGACCTCAATTTATTGAACAACAGACTTGTCCTTAGATACGATTGGTGCATGATGCTTTGAGAGCGAGATAATATTAATATTGGTGCAGCAATGTGCGGGCTTTTAATTCGCATGATTGGGCTTCAAGAATACTTTCTCAAAATTTCACAAAAATATTCCTAAAATTGTCGAAGATCACGCATTTTTTGTTCTTAATGATGTCAGGGTTGCTCCGTACCAGTCAAATCTTTCTTTTCACCTGAATGGATCCTCGTTCTTGAAATATAATTTCGGTGTGATGACGCAGAGGATCCACTAGATATAAATATTATCTATTTATCTATATATCTATATTTATCTATATATTTATATCTATATATTTATCTATATATATCTCTAGATATAAATAATAAATGGAGCATCTCCAAGGAATAGCTAACCAAGGGTGAGTTCCTGAATTGCATTCTTTTTTTTTCAAATGAATTAACCATTACTAAAGTTATAAACACTTTTTACTCAAAACGGCATATTTTTCAACTGCTTTAACAACGAATAAAGAAAAATAAATGAACGACAGTACAAAATAAAATTAAAAACATAAAAAGACAAGAAAAATTTCTAATGATCAATAAGTTTCACAGTTTGAAAAACATTAATTTTCTAAATTGATTGTAATTAAAAGGTGTTAAGCTCCAAAAAAAAACAGTAATATAATTGTATCTTTAACTCAAAAATTCATATTACAATAAACTAGTTTTATGTCAAAATACAATATAATTCAAATAAATAACCCAAGCTATCTTGACATTGTCAATCTTTCAATTATATTGATTACAATAACCCTTTTGAAATCAAACAAATCTCATCCAATCACTTTAAGGTAGTTGTGCCGCGACCCGCGACGGGGAATAAGCGGAAACGATGGTGCGGCGGTGCGCGGTGAGCGGAGCACGCATATAACAAGAGAGAGTCTGACCGTTCATGCCTTATACCCGTAGATAGCGGGTAACTTTGATTAATTATTCCCGAAAAACTAAACGGTAGATCATTCCGATTTTTTTTATCATCAATCCTGAAACATCCTTCTACCATATGCTAATTTTTTGTAAAAATCTATAGAACGATTTTCGTACTAAAATTAGCGATATGCGGTTTCTATGTACTTGACATGGGGAACGCGTGTGAAAAGTTCCAACTTTGAGGGCGATTATTTCGCGTTCCAGACGGGAGAAAAATCTGAAATAATTTGTCCACCTAGATTTCACGTTAATGAAACTGTATTCCGAATTTCAGCCGATTCTATAGAAAACTCTCTTTGCGGCACAACTACCTTAATTATTTTACAAATTTTCTGATTGGCATGATCAAGGTCGTATCGAATCTTGATCGTATACGAAAACAAAAACAAGACTCGTAATTTATAAAAGCATAAAACGTCATATTTTTGTCACGTACTTCCCAATAGTTTCATCAAACATTGCAGAAAAAAAAAAAACAAACGAAAAGTTACGTGACCTCCGGTGGTACGAATTACTCCTTTGTCAAATACCCTGGCAGCCAGTCGGAATTAAAAATATAATTAATACGAGCAAATATGAAAAAAATTCGCAGCTACATACATATGTCAACAAAGTGTAGAGAGGGAGAATACTGACGATGTCAACATCGCTTGTCCATTTCATGATGAAACAAAAGAAATATGGAGCTTATTCTGCCCAGGGTTGTTTCACCGTTGTGAAAGGAAAATAAACGCGAGATGAAGAAGAGCCACGAACCCCGGGTTGAAGCAAAAACGAATTAAAAAAAAAAGATACGAGTCTAGCGCCTAGAAGTACCGGTCATAAGACTCGCTAAAAAAAAGTCGAGTTGAAAGCAACAAAAACAACCTCGGTGTATCCTCACCAACCGAGAGATGAAATATTCCTCGAGGAAATTAAAATGCCAGACTATATGAAGCTGGAGAGGTCAGGGAGGAGCCAGCCACAGTTTTCCTTGCTTATTTATTCCATTAACTCCTATTTCTCTCTCTCTCTCTCTCATTTCTCTCTAACGTTTTTCGGTAACTCTGCGCTTTACATTGTAACGATTTTCCATCTCGATCAACAATAAAAATAGTTAAAAATTATATTGCACCATTTTATTTTCGAACAGTACATCGTATGATTAACGAAAACTCATACTTCAACTGTCACAAAACGAACAAAGGGATCATTTTTGTGGTCATATTATGCCTGGAAATTTTTTTTCTCTTTTCAATTAATACGAACAAAAATTTCGGCATCATAGCGGAATTATCTTAGCAAGTTAAAAAAATGTTTAGCATCGGTCGTAGTTTAAAAATTATCTTAAATAAATATAAAATTGTGGAACATACGTTTGGCACTTCCTTAGTTATGATAATATTTTCCGAGTATTATTGATAACGAAACGAAATTATATTATACTCAAGTTTTTTTGTTCAAGCTGATTTCCATTTTTGACGAAGAAAAGAAAAATTCTTTAATTATAATAGCTTAAGTATTCAACATTAAGTTTTTTTGTTGATACTGATTTCTATTTTTGACGAAGGAAAGAAAAATTCTTTAATTATAATAGTTCAATGTACATAATATCTCATTGTCAGTAATAACGTAGACGCTCGTACACGGAAAAAAATATTAGCAATGATATTGCTGAGTCAACAATAATTTATTGTACTATTTCAACATACAAAGTTTTATTGCTGTATTGAACTTGTCAGTTTTGCAGATAGGTAAAACAATATAAGTATTGCTCTATGACCCTACAATACTAAAATGCTGATATCCACAGCGATAAAAATATTGTAAATGCATATTACAACATATTATTGCAATAGGCTTCAGCGAATTAATGCAGCTTACAGCAGCAAATATTCATGCTATTTGAAGCAATAAAAATTGTTGACATTGCTAGACAATATGTTTCCTCACAGCAATATCATATAACCATGCGCGCTTCCACTTTATACTTAAATTTACCATCTTTATTGCTGTACTGAACCACTAGTTGACATTAAAAATATTAATTAATTGCTCCACACACTTTTTTTAATGAATTTCAAACAGAAATTTTTAACAGTGTTGGTCATGGAAGGGTTACACTGAAAAAAAAAAAAAAATCCTACACCGATTTTTCTCGATAGGATTTTTCCTCCTCGACTGGGACTCGAACCTGGGACCTACCTACCTATCCTACCTATCTTCCTAACACGCTAACCACTACGCTATCGACTGCTTATGAACTTTGGTAATTCGTATAGTGTATTTGACTCACCAGAAAACACTTGATCAGTTGTATGTTGGGAAATTTAAGGATGTATCGGACGTACCTTCCCAACCAAAAGTAACTTTCGTCGACAATATTGCATACTTCATGATAAGATAAAAATCAGAAAAAATTCAACCACATTGAGACGATAATAAGATTACTTTTTAATAATAACAATACCCAAAAGTTATCAATAAATTGTTTAAACAGCACATTGTTTAAAACATTTTTAGGGAATGTTTTTTTGTCATGTGAAATGAATTCGTTGATTTTTCCGACTACACATGAATTTAAAAAAAAATTTTTTATCATTTTGAAATTTCGGTTTTCGGAAATTTGTAAAGGTTGTACTTACGATACTATTCGTTCAATGCCCTGGAAACTTCTTAATTGTAATATATAACGTTTTTACAAAAACATATCCAAAATTCACGATTTTTCCTTTATTTTTCAGAATTAAAAAATTTTCGAAAACCGACATTTCAAAATGATAAGAATTTTTTTTTTAAATTCGTGCGTAGTCAGAAAAATCAACGAATTCATTTCACGTGTCAAAAAAAACTTTCCCTAAAAATTTGTTAAACAACGTTTTGCTTAAACATTTTATTGATAACTTTTTAACATTAATTCAAATTTTGTACTCAATGTAAAAATTGTAATAATGTACTAAATTCCAAACCCGTTTGAAAATTCAACACACGAAGATTCAAATATTAATGTACTAAATGTCAAACCATGGTTTGAAATTTAGTACATTATTATTAAACTTCAAACTATGGTTTGAATATTTAGTATATTTTTATTAAATTTCAAACCATGTATAAAATTTCTAGTTTTTATGTATGCATTAATTTCAATTTAATTACCAGGGTTTGTAGATTTTATCGTTTTTTGTATTCCAAAATTCAGAATATTTTTGCCAGTGTACGTTAAAAACGACAAGAATTTAATGAAAATGGATCTAGATAATTCATCACATCTTTGGGAAGAAGTTCGCAAAGAGCGAAATGCTTCATATGTACATACATAGTTATTGAGAAATTCTAAAAATAAAACAGCTCTCGTTGTATAACAATGTAAGCTCGGGAACTTGTGACGCGGACTTCTCTCTCGCACGCTACCCGCCCGGCAACCCGCGTACAAGCGACGCGTCACCGATCTTCCCCTCCTGCGCGGAGGTGGCAAACCTCCTTAAATAATATCATACACGTGCAGATTATATCACACTCGGGCAGAAACAAGGGGAAAACTTTTCTTTCTCTCGTTTCCGCGCACGCGTATGATATAAATTACAAATTTTTAAATAATATTTATTTTCATAGAAAAAAAATTTGAAAGAAATGAAAAAAAAAATTCAAAAGAAAATAAATTAAGGGAAAAAAAATTCATAAAAATTTTCATAAGAAAACTTTTCTCCCTTGCACTCAAACACTCTCTGCGCCTGTCTATTCATCTTGTCCTCGGCCTGCCTTAGCTATATCTCTCTTTTCTCTCGTTCTGCGCCTATCTATCTCTCTTTCTTTCCCTTATTTCTGCACGAGTGTGATTCAATTTAAAAAATTGTGTGCATACATGTATATAATTGTCCGTGTATATGAGAATATGGCTGTGATTATAAGTAAATTTTAGCAATAACGATGTTGTAGTTGAGAACCCAATGTAATGTACTGGAAACAAAGCATATTGCTAGTATTGCAATATTGAGAAGGCAGGACGTTATTGCTGTATTTCACGTGAATCCATATTGTCGTGGGTGCGTTCAATGATATGGTTATGATAACAATTTAATTTTAACAATAAAAATATTGTAGTCAAGAATCCACTGTAATGTACTGCGAACGAAACATATTGCTATTATTGCAATATTGAGAAGGCAGGACGTTATTGCTGTATTTCGCGTGAAATTATTGTTGTGGGTATGTGAAACGATATTGTTACGATAACAATTCAAATTTAACAATAACAGTGTTGTACTTTAAAATCCACTGTAATGTACCGTGAACAAATTGTATTGCTATTTCTGCAACATTTATGGTACGATATTTTATTGCTAGATTATTAAAATTTTTTAGTTCGAAATACGATACATTATGGCTAAAACAGCAAGGCCATTTCAGCGATAATGAGAAAATTTGCAGAGCAATCTATTAGTGTAACGAGTAACCAAATTATTGTTGTCACAGCAATATTTTAAGAGCAATACTGTTATTGCTATTTTTAATATACACATTTTTTTCCGTGTAGTAGTGGAAGAAAAAGCTAAAGATAATTAACGAAAAAATTATCGTGCAATTATTTTTTTAAAATTATAACCTTTGCCCTCGGTCAACAGGACTTTAAGTACCTTTTTGGGATTCGGATCTGAGATAATGATTATCGCCTCGAGAACCTTGAACCTTCGAGTATAATTCGCTGGACAGAGTATTCTTGGGGTTTTCATTCTCGACAACGCACGAGCCATTATAGTTGATTGAGTGAAAGTTTTTAATTACACGCGATCGTCGGCATTGGCACTGATGCTCAATAAAATTACTCGATATACCTATTCTGTCTAAAACTCGGATGATATGATAAAATATGTATAAATAATTGCACGAGTGAATAATTAAATAAATAATCCGAATGCTTTGGTTGACAGATTGAGACGAGGTGGCTTGATGAAAAAATTTTAACCGTAATCGTTTATTCATTTTCGGAGCACACGCTCAGCAATAAATTTTGACTGTCTTAAATTTTGCATGGAAATTTTGTAAAATAGTCAATTATTGACATTGTCGAAAGCTCTCGCCATGCTCTCCCATTTAATCCACGCGTACACGCAAACACAGGCGAGGCTAGGTAATCATTCGGATGAGCTTTGCAATTAACGCTAATGAGCGTACGTATCGCTTATTAATAATATCATAAATTTTGATTCCATATGCTGTATTATGGATTAAGTATACTTCACGCATACGTTCCCAGTCAAAAGTTAAGTTTGGCGAGAATGTTGAGCATATCGCGATGCGATATAAATATTTTAAAAAATGGCCTATTTGCAGGATATTAAAAACATTGATTTTGTACAATAATAATGCTGAAAAGTTGCGAAAAAATTTATTTAACAAAATTTATTTAATATTTCATCGATTTTTTTTCTTTTCATACGAAACGAATTCGTTGATTTTCCTTAAGGATGTATCGGACGTACCGTCCCAACCAAAAGTGACTTTCATCGACAATATTGCATCCTTTATGTAAGATAAAAATCGGAAAAAATTCAACCACAATAAAGACAATAAGAAGATTACTTTTTAATAATAATAATGCACAAAAGTTATCAATAAATTGTTTAAACAAAACATTGTTTAACAAATTTTTAGAAAATGTTTTTTTTTGTCATGTGAAATGAATTTGTTGATTTTTCTGACTACACATGAATTTTTTAAAAAATTTCTTATCATTTTGAAATTTCGGTTTTCGGAAATTTGTAAAGGTTGCATCTACGAAACTATTCGTTCAATACCCTGGAAACTTCTTAATTGTAATACACAAAGTTTTAATGAAAACATATCCAAAATTCACGATTTTTCTTTCATTTTTCAAAATTAAAAAATTTTCGAAAACCGAAATTTCAAAATGATAAGAAAATTTTTTTAAAATTCATGCGTAGTCAGAAAAATCAACGAATTCATTTCACGTGTCAAAAAAAACTTTCCCTAAAAATTTGTTAAGCAATGTTTTGTTTAAACAATTTATTGAAAACTTTTTGGCATTATTATTATTCAAAATGAATCTTCTTATCATCATTATTGTGGTTGAATTTTTTCCGATTTCTATCTTTTCATAAAGTATGTAATATTGTCGACGAAAGTCACTTTTGGTTGGGAAGGTACGTCCGATACATCCTTAAATACTTATAAATCCGTGCAGAATTTTTTTTTTTATGTTTTTCGATATCATCGTTTATAGAATTTTTAATGATGTATTCGTAAAATCTTTGCTCAATGACTCGGAAACTTCTTGGGTGTAATGTAGAATTTTTTTACGAAAAAAAAAACCAAAATTCATGACTTTTCATCGATCTGTTAAAATTTAAAAAAAAATCAAAAAATAAAAAATAGAGAAAAATATTATAATCAATAAATTCATTTGTGATTTTGATGGGATTTTATACTCAGGTGGTTTTGACTCCACGAATTTTTGAAAATCCTCTATTCAGGATAGAATTTGAAATAGGAAAATCCTACATTTAGGATACATTTAGGATGTCAAAAATTCGCGGAGTCAAAACCACTTGAGAATGGATTTAAAAAAAATCACACGTGTTTCTTTGAGTCTACTGAACGAGGAAAAAAAATTTTCAAAAAAATTGAAGACATTTTGTGTTTCAGAAAATTTTATGAAATTCGATAAAAAATAGAAGGATTAAGTACCGAGGTTCATGATCGGTCGTACATGCGAAGATGTTTTTTTTTTTTTACGAAGAATTTTTCAAAATTTTTTCAGAAAAGCCAATCATGTCATGCCCGACGGAAATCCGGTTTTTGACGTTTAGGTGACGTGATCACCGTTGAAAAAAAAAATTATCATCCTCAATATATTATTTCCAAAATCCTAAAAGGCTGGAATGACTGGACTGTATAATGAATATCTATGTATGTAGGTGCACACAACGGACGACCGCGGTATGCGATGAATTTTGTTTAGTGACGAGGAAAAATGTGTCGCCCCGATGAGGACTTAAGGGGTTAGGTACACTTGCATGGACAAAAAAAAAGCTTTCTTTGAGAATTTTTTTTAAGACAGTTTTCATTATTCATCGATCAATATTTATCAGTTCAAAAGATGCACATCCCAAGAAGTTACAGTAATTTTTTCACGTCAAAATAGTGATAAGCAACCGAGTTACAGCCAATCTCCCAGAGAGGCCCAAAAAAAAAAAAAGTTGTTTTGCGGTGCGTAACGTAACTCACGACTGGATGATCTGAAACAAACAAAATCGTTGGAATTAGTTAAAAACAATATTCTCTTGTACTTGACGGCGAGATTTTACCAAAATTCAATTTTTTGATAAAATGGCGGATGTTTAAAATAAAAAATATTTTTTTTTTACCAAAAAAATCGTTGATTTTTTGGTTCTATAAAAAAAATCTCAAAAAAAGCGTTTTTTTTTGTCTTGCAAGTGTACCTAATCCCTTAAAGGATTCAATGAGATTATGCGAATATATATATAGTCGTTTATCCATTTCATCCATGAAGAAATAGTCATTTTGAGGAAAGTCTCACTGGAAAGGCGCGGCGTTGAAGTGAGTGGGGGGCAGTGAGATCGTCTCATGTGAGAAGATCTCTCATCTGTTTCTCTCTCTCTCTCTCTCTCTCTCATTCTCTCTCTCTCTCTCTCTCTCTCTCTCTCTGCTCGGAAAGTGCGAGCGCGATGAAAAATCGGTGAATGGCTCGTACGGTTCGTTCTTACGAACCGATCTCGGCTGCTGTGCCTGGCCTGTTTGCATCCTCAGTACGGTTCGAACCGTATGGCAATCGCGTTTGACTCTCTCGATTCATCAAAAAAACGTGCGAGAAAAAAATAAACCTCACCGCTCACTCGCATCGTTGGCTTTTATTTATTAAACAATTTTGTGCTTTCGCGGTAACGATCGATGAAATTGTCGTTACGAAGGTGAGAGAAATTAACGCGACCTCGATCGAATTCGATGATGTTCGAGCAGTGGGTCGAGGACATGTCGATTTTTCGTTCAAATTTTTTTCGTTAGAATGAATTTTTCTTCTTCCACGCGATACAATGATTCGACTCAAAGCACGGTTTTTGTTGTCTCGATGATACGTTACAACTTTTGACGTGAAATTAAAGGGGAATTACTTCGAATATCGTTCGAATGAATGATCAAATTACAGGACGATCGAAAAATCGATTAAAATGAAATTTCATTGAATCATTGTTCTCATCGATGATTCATCAGAGCAAGCAAATGCGTGAATCAATGGAAATTCGATATCGATTCAATCATTACATTAAGGAATCATTCGGACTACAATTTATTGATCAATTCATTAAAAATAAAAAAATAAATTTTCAATCAAGGATCAGAAGTACCAATTTTTTTCTCGTTTGTTTATTGTTTGCATAATTATTTTGCCATGCACTGGCACAATAGTTTATCGTTGTAATTACATTTCTCAGATTATGATTTAATCGTTTCTTCAAACAGAACGACCGATGTTGTATCTCCGTTATGCGTTGTGCATGCGGTCGTTCGATTAATCGGGAGGAAGTAATTTGTTTGCACGAGTTTGCTTGCCTATATCCTCGCACCCTCGCATCCCCTCCGAGAGATGAGGGGAGTTTTGATTGCTCGTTGCACAAATCGATCGATCTGTACAATGTCGAGATTTTGTTTGCTCGAGCCAAGACATATACTATGTAAATTAAAGTGCAAATTGTTCGAGGCAAAAATTAACTATTACTGTTATTATTATTGTTTTTTTTCTCGTTATTATTGTGATACAAATCAGCGCATTAAATAATTCATGAATTAATGAAAATTATATTATCGACAGTTCAATAAATTTTCAACGAATTGATCTTCTCGTAAATTCGATACAAAATCACGTGGGAGAAATTCAAACTTCGCTCGATTTTACAAATACGTTATAGGAGGAGAGGCCCACATTTGAATATTCAAATACACATAAATTTATTTTACGAACTCGGGATATGGCCGAGTCATGTATAATTCGTACGTAAAATTCGATAACTTTTTTCTTGCACACACGTGGCAGTAGGCCTTGAGAAACTTTTTCAGCTTGGAAATTTGTCGAATATTGACATCCCGAATTTGATAAAGGTTTGCCTACTGGTATATTAGGAGTCATTTACATGGCGAATATAGGGAAAAATAAATAAGATATAAGGCATACGATATTTATAATAATAATAACATCAATAACAATAGTAATTATTATTATTATTACTTCAATTATTATAGATTATTTTCATGACGTCATATTGTAAAAGTATAAATATCGAGGTTATAGATATCTTGCTTCAGACCACAATATCGTCTTCGTCATTGATACTTGTTTTATTTCTTAAGGAGGTACGATCACCTCTGTGGGCGGGGAATAAGCGGAAACGTTGACGCGGGTGAGCGCGGCGAGCGAGGGGCACGCATGAAACAAGAGAGAGAGTCGGATTTCTGATCATTTTAAACCGGAAAATTGAAACTTTTTTGTGATGTAGTGCTTGAATTATACGGTGAAGATTAATTTTTCAATTTTTTAGAATATCTATGATATCTGATTTATCAAATTTCATTTTTCCAACGGGTGTAGCTGGATACCGTGAGCAGCAAAACCGTGATCACCGCACTTCTGGTTGACCGTCTCCATAAGACGACGTGCTTTAGTAACTCAAACTGCTCGACTTTGAAATTTTATCACGAAAAAACTAAACGGTCAATATAGCTCAGATTTTGACAATAGGCGAATAAAGTATTCGTCAAAAACATATAAAAATTTCAAGTTCAAAAGTTTCATTCGTAGCAATGATCGTACCTCCTTAATCTCCCTTAAAAGTGCATTAATTATTGAACCAAAGACGTGTGTTTCAATACTCAAATTTATATTTTTTTAAGAGTAATTTTCTATTTTCTCATATGGCCGGAAAACAAACTTGAAATTTTGCCGGTCCATGAATGCGAGAACTTTAATCTAATGAAAATAGAGATATCACAATTGAAATCGCATTCACGGCAGAACTACCTTAAGGATGTTTCGCACAAGGCCGAAAAATAGACAGAGAATATGACGTGAACTTTTGGTACATTTTCACGCAGAGTCTACAGATTATCCTTGCAAAATTTTAAGGTTATTAACTGCATGACTGGTCGCATTGATTCCTTTCAAAAATTTTATCATGCGCACGCGTTATTTAACGGAAATTATAAAAATCATTAAAAATAATTTAAAATGGAGCAATCTTATTGCGGCATGGAAAAAAATTGAGCCAATTTGTTTTTCACGGAGAAATTCGATTTCTTTAATTATTTACGTACAAAAAATTGAGGAAAAATGTAAAAAATTATTTACAATAAAAATGATAAGATGTGACAGTTTATCAAAAAAAAAAAATAACAATTTTTCAATTTTTCAGCAATTTGCCATTGATTTTATTATTTTTTTATTTTTACCTCATCAGGATCTACTACATTTCACAATGTCTTTAACTTTTGAATGGAAATGTTACATTTATCATAATACATCATCGTTGTTCATATATTCGCAAAAATATTTTACCGCTCCAAAGGGTTTGTAATTATTATTATTGTTTTTTTTCTGGAACAAAGTTTTAGTTATTTGAAATAAAACGTTTTTAATGACAGTCGGCTGATGGATGAAAATAATTTGAATTGGAAGGTAATTAAAAATTACACTACAGACGTATTTTTGGCAACGAAAAAAAATTAAATCGCTTTGAGGGTATGAGATGTGTATAAACTCTCTTCGAAATTTATCTTTTTTTTTTTCAAACGCTGAATACTCGAAAAAGAAATCTTTGAAAAACACAGAACCACGAAAACTTTAATTAATTATCAATTATAATTCATGAATAAATTAATTAATGCTCATTTATCCGAAAGGAAAAAACGCGTATTTATAATTCAACTGAGGGCTCGTTGTTCGTCGAACCAAATCTCAATTAGAAATCAAGAAATAAAATGTAAGAGCATTGAGAAGGCGAACTTTCGAAAATCCAGTTTGGAGATTAAAGATAAAAAAAAAACCCCCCGATAAAAATTATTATTACTCTCTGTGTCGGGTTTCGATCGGCTACCGGTTATCGCGTGAACACCAGAGGACACCAGTTGCACATTCACCTTCGATAGATTCACGCGTTACATGCTATGGTACAGTTCGAATCAACTTTTTTTTTACTCCTGCGCGATGAAAATTATAATATGAAAAAAAAAGTATAATAAGTGACACAGTGCCTGAGTGAGACGCGTCAGTGAAAAAAAAAATCCTTAATCACATTTAATTATTTCAATAAAAAAAAATACTAAACATTTATTCCAATATTAAATCGATCGTTAGTGTTTTAATTGAAATCAAATAAATGTGTTTAAAAAAAAAGTGTTTTTATTGTGCTATTAAATGATTTCTTTTCTACAAAGAGGATATAATTTGTCAGACGACTGTAAGAAAGCAAATTTTCAAGAATTTTATTGTTCAAAAAACATCAGCATATATTTGCACGGGAGCATTGTATTCTAAAAAGTAAGATTTGATGAACATCTGAAATTTTTGAAATATTTGGTGCTATTTTTCGAGATAATAATCTGTCGTCTGATATAGAAGGATTTATTTTCCGATGTATACTTTCGTTTTGATGAACGCAAACTTTTCGTTTTAATTAGCAAAAGACCAGGAGTCCAACTTCAAAAACCAGACACTCCGTTTTGACTTTTAATTTTTTGGATATCTCATCGTTCAATCACAGGCTAAGCTGATATATACCAACGAAATCTCTTTGGTTTCTCGATTTTGGATAACCTAGTTCCGAACAGGAGTCCTGGACCGCAATAGTACATTCTATACCAAGGATTCTGTGTGTAGTACATTTTGTATTACCTAAAGTAGTACTTTTAAGTACTACTTAAAGTACTACTTTTAAGTACTACTTAAAGTACTACTTAAAGTATTACTTAAGTACTACTTTGAGACTTTATAGAACGGACTTTATAGATTTTATAGATACTTTATACAATAGTAGTACCATGTTTTCCAAGCTTTTAGTGCTTGGAGACGAGGAGTAAAAAGTAGTAAGGTGAACTTCCCAATAGCCGGACGTGTACCAGTAGCCGGATACCCATGTTAAACTATATCTGTATAGTAGTATATTTTAGTATATATCTATATAGTAGCATAGTTTAACATGGGGTGTCCGGCTACTGATACACATCCGGCTGTTGGGACGTTTACTTTACTTTTAAGTACTACTTTAACTTTTAAGTCCTAGGACTTAAAAGTACCTTTAAGTACTACTTTACTTCTCGTCCACAGGCCCTAAAAGCGAATAAAACATGATAATGTTGTATAAAAGTACTTTTTGAAATTAGCTTTCGGGACATCAATCGTAACTTTCTTATAAAAAAATATTTTTACACAAAAAAAATTACTGGATGTTCTTAAAATGTTACATTTCCAATTACAAAACTTTCGCACAAATATATGATTGCATTAAAAAAAAAAACACGAAAAACGAATTAAAAAAAAAAAATAAAATATTCTCAAAACTTCGTTTTCTTCCCGGCCTCTTGAACAGAGGTATAGCTTGTTAAATTTAACGATTGGACTAAAGTCAAAAGAAATCGTCAAAAGTGATTGTATAAATTTTATCGGTGAATCAAATATTCATGACATTTGAACGATTTAATGAAAATCATCGTAAGATTCATCAGGCTCAGTATAAAACCCCGTTAATTGTGGCTTCGGGGGACATCGAGAAGGAAACTCAAAGTGTTCGATGTTGCACCGGACAAATTTGATAAAATATCGAACGTGTTGGATGGTCCAGACACGTTGATAATTTTCGGAACGAGCAACGTGTAACTGGAAAACTCATCGCTGCTGTTTGTCATCCACGCACGTGCCTCTGTGTATGTGTGTGCGTGTGTATGTGTGTGTGTATGTGTCAGTGTTTGTGAAAGTGTATGTCGCTGAAACAGAGACAAAATTGTCAAACTGTCCATTTTAGCATATACAGAAGAGCGTCGAAAGGGGCTAGCAGCGCGCGGGGGTGAAAGGGGAAGGATTTATAACGGAAGGAACAACGTGAAAAGCCGAGGACCATTGGGATTCGACCTTTCGGGAAACTTTGCGAAAGGTGAGTCGAGAGAACTATGAGAGAATCTCGGGCTTGATACCGATATCCAACCCTCCCTTTACCCTATATATATCCTTACCAACACAAAGTTCTAACCTTCCGGGATATTCTCGAATTTCCTATTTAAATCCTCGGACTCACCGTCCGGCTTTAAACTTGCCCGCGGTACATTGTTACATATAACGTGGATTTCGTGTTAGTAAGTCCTGACGAGAGCATTGAGAAACTGCGTTGGGTCTTTTGTTTTGAGGTCGACCATTTGGACTCACAGTTATTCTCCAATTGTCAAATTTTTTTTTCTACATCGTAATCCAGGGACAAATCTCAAGATACTAATTTACATAAAAAACTTTATCGGCCCTTCATTTTTTCTTCCTCATAGAGGAAGCTTCGTTTCCGTGCAAAAAAAAATTTCGAGTTTTCGATGCCAATATGTATTCAGAATGTGTCGAAAACATCGAGAAAACGGATTTAGAAAAAAAAAAAATGTTTGTATGTCTGTGCAGACGGACGTTCGAAAAATGGAAATCGCAATATCGCTTGAACTGCGCTCGTGCTAGCCGAAACTTCGGGGACTATTAAAAATTTCTTAAATTTTCATAAAATTTATAAACGGTGTCCCATTTTGGATGATTTTGAGTTTTTTAAAAAATGTCTCTGATCACTCAAATTTTGATAAATTTGAGGTTGTTCACCTAAATTTTTTTTACATAAATACTCTATGGGACAAGCATGTTTGACATTGAATTTGGCAAAAATCGCAACAGGTTAAGGATTCATAAGATTTTGAAATTTTCGAAAAATGTTCGTGACTGCTCTAACTTTCGTAAATTCAAGGTTATTGAGCAAAAGCTTTTTTCATAAATAGGCTATGGGACAAGGATATTCCGTATTAAGTTTTTCAAGAGTCGTTTAAGGGGTGAAAATTTCATAGAATTTTTAAATTTTCAAAAAATTTCCCTGATCGCTACAACGTTCGTAAATTTGAGGTTATTTAGCCAAAACTTTTTGTATAAATACACTATGGGACAGGAATTTTTTACTTTGAATTTTGCAAGAATGGCTTGAGGGCTTCAGATTTTATTAAATTTTAAAATTTTCGAAAAAAAAATTTACGTAAGTAGACTAGGGGATAGAATATTTAGAAGGAACAAATTGAATTTAAAAAACAAGCGTGAAAATTGGAAACTTGCACTTCCTCATTACAAAGCTTCCTCTACGCGGAAGCCAAAATTACGATAGTCATCTCCACATTTACGAAACTACGAAAACCATCTCCTCTTTGAGGTAACCTTGTAATGAGGAAACATTGTGCAAGTTTCCAATTTTCACGCTTTCTTTTCCAGCGCCATTGTGAATTTTGAAATTTTCGTTTACATTAAGGTAGCCCTCGTGCTACAATAGTGCGAGAAAGTTTCTGTTGAGGATACGATGGTATTGAACTATCGTCAGTAACACGATCAAGGCCAATAACGTATTATTGATAGATGTTTGCGTTATACTGACAGTCGTAGTTCATCCGTCGATCGGAATACACTAGGACCTCGATTTAATGGCCCTCGATTTAATGGACAGTCCCCACCATGTCGCATTTATCGATCGGTTTTTCGCGGGGTGGGAGATGGTGGGGGACGCTTAAAGTCTCCCCGATCAGGCCCGTAGCACGGAGTGCCGATGCGCAGATACAACATGGGCGGGCATACGCTACCTCGATTTAACACGGTGCGATGCGGAGCCGGTCCCGCCACTGGCCGTTAAATCGAGGTCCTAGTGTACACTCATTGAACTAAGCTGTCTATAAATACCTCGCTATTGTGTATCTCTCTCTACATTATTATATTATGTGTTAATAAATACTTCGTTGATATCTAAGAGTCCATGTGATTATTTAGCGCCTCTCAACAGTTTCCGATGTACCGCATGATAAAATATACACGGCACTAGTGGTCATATATGCAGCGAACTTTTGATTGATGTGAGTCTGTACAGAAATGACTGTTGCACACGGAACCGTGCATTTTCAGATACATTCACACCATAGAATATGCAGCTACTATATCTGTATATACGTCGAATTTTCATTCATAATGCATTCTTTTCGTGATCGTCGTTCGTAAACGAAACGGTAAATAATTTTGTTCTTTTTTCCTAATATGTGAATAATAGTCTTCTTCCGTCTACAATTTTTTTAATCAAAATCTGGTGACGCGTTTAGTTGTAATATTTAAAAACCTGTGCTTGTATCAGGGTACAGCAATGCTTGCTATATATGCTCTACGCGTAATAGCTGTTAACTTTGACATTGAATATTTCGAGTTAGGAACGGTAAATCTGCTTCAAATTTCACGAGAAGTTGGGTACTAGCATTCTCTTCGTCCACTATAAATTTCAACAAATTCTCATGAAAAACGAATTTGCACGAGGACTACCTTAAGCTTGAAATCCGCGACTTTGTAACGAAGCGATTTATTTTCTCTCAAAATTGAATTATACTTTGTTCTTGTTGTTGTGCCCGAATTTGGGAATCACCGTACTGGAACTTGGATCAATGACCTCGATAAACTTCAGTTTATATCTTTTATTGATTACGATGGCTCCGCCATTTTGTATTCAAGAATCTGTACACGAAATTATTTTTTTAAATAATTATTGGATCAATCTTTTGCTTTTTGGTCAGCCATTGTGACCTGGTAATCTCTAGCCTCGAAATTGTTGAATGTAGATCAAAATGCATAGTTAAAATGTAGCCTGGCATTGCATTCCTTTTTTTTTTTTAATTTTCTGGCCATTCTGTCATTTTGAATTAAACAAAATTTTTCAGACATCAGATATTTTTTTCTGCTTTCGACAGAAGTTTTTCCTTCAGTAATATTATCAGCTTGACGACAAGAATTATAAAATGTGATCAATAAATGAATTAACCATGTGCGTGAATATTTTTCAAATTTATTTCGTAATAAAGATTGAAGAAAATGTAAGGCACGCAACCCGGATTATAATCCTAAACATGAAATTCTGAATACAAAATTCTTAAATACAAGTATTATATTTAAAATTCTGTTTCTTTACTTGAAATTTCACTCGTTTTGCTTTCTGAAATGACTTTTTTGGGGTGGTTTGTGTTCGTGAAATAAGAAAATGGATTTTTTAAATGACGAATCGAAAAAGAATTAACGATCCACATGAGAGAAATAAAAAGATCTTGTATATTCAATAATTTTCGATAATTTTTCGTATCAAATGTCGATCGCAAAGTTTTTTCCAGAAGGAAGCAAAAATTTTTAAATGAGGAAGCGATGTGCAATATTCTAATTTGCTTGCTCTCTTTCACGTGAGTCAAACGTGACTCGATTGCATTAATCTTTTTTTTTACTTTCACTCTTGTGTCATTGGGCGTTATTATGTCGGAATGGTATAACAATAATATTAATAATACTGTCGATCCGACGGTATCGCATGGTTAACTCTGAACAGTATTTTTCAATAAAAAAATTTCCGATTAATTAAAAACGAACATCTCAACTGTTAATTGGTTATCAAAATTTACTTTGTCTCCAGCGTTTGTCATTTATTATCGTAAAAAAAATATATATATCCCAGATATGAACTGAGTAGAATCGACGAAATAGAAATCAAATCTGAGCAAAGTACCTGAAAGTACTTCAAGTGCAAAGTACAAAGTGATGTAAGTACTTGAAGTACTCGTGTATTTCAAGCACCAAGTACAACGTACTCGTGTATTTAAAGTACCAAGTACCGTAAATACTTGAAGTACTGAGTACATCAAGTACTCAGTACTGAAGTACTCGCGTATTTCAAGTACCAAGTACCGTAAATACTTTAAGTACTAAATATTCGAAGTACTTGAGGTATCAAGTATCAAATATTTTTCAAATTTTCAGGTATACATCTCATAAGTTCTAGTACTTGTATTTGATTTCTTACGTATTCTTTAAACTCATTTGATTTTCATTCGAGTACGTTTTGTATGAAAACATTTTCACATTGTGCAGAAATATTTAAACGAATAATTAGAAATAATTTTAAAAAATAGCATTGATGATTTGAATTAAGATTTCTTTAGCTTCAGGTTTGAAAAAGAAAAAAATAAAGAATATAATACACGATTTGTTAAAAACGGAGCCATGCATTGACAATGAGACCGTAACTACCGTAGCTTGAGCCTTTGAACGGTCATTCCTTACAATCTTAACCAAAGATGGCGTAGAACGTTCCTCAATTATATATTCAAAGACGTTGTACTTGCAAACATTAGCAAGACGTATTCAAAAGTACTTTATACTTAGTACTTGAAAATTTAAGTACAAATACTTACAGTGCGGGTCGAGTACTTGGAAATTGAAGTACAATACCTGAAATACGTTTAAAGTACTTTGTACTTCAAGTAGTGTACTTCCAGTACATCGCAAGTATCGGGTACGTGAAGTACTTCCCAGCTCTGATGGAAATAAATTTTGCATTCAGTCATTTTTTTTACATTTTCTCAAATAATTTGTAACATTTTTTTACTAGCTCAGACTCATATGGACATTTTACATGCGACCCTAACTTTTTCCGTTTTTATTTTCAAATTCTAAATCGAAAAAAAAAATTATTCTCCGGACCATTTTTAGGTAATAAAAAAAAGTCGACGTGTCGTCACAATTAAACGACTGCGTTAATAAATCTGAAAAAATGTACATAGCGAAAAATTAATAAATAATAAACATGTATGAAAATCAGAGAGCCATAATATTTATAACCATGCCGCAAGTCCGAAAAATCAGTCATAATTTTTTTTTCGTCGTCGATCAAATCGTGCTATTCTGAAAGTGGAGAAATCGCGTTTTCTCGGGAGATCAATAAAAGTAAAAGAAAAACGGCAAATTACAAATTCAAAGTAATGTCGTGACCGTGGGCAATTGATTATTATTCTCGTTTCGTTTGACGAGAAAATTTAGCCGCGACCTCAAATTAATATCCCCTGTCCTCTCTCGGCAATCCGGTAATCGTGAGGTTGACCGCACAAAACGTTCGATGTAAAGTCGTGAGCCCACGGAAAACGCTTATAATTGGGAATTCTAATTTATGATGATTTAATTTTAATATACTCAGGCGATGTCAATTCCCGCGGATACTTTACGAGGAAAAAAAAAATTCATAATTAGACACGTGGCTAGTATAAACAATGTACTGTTCTTTTAATAACTTCTAACAAATTATTTCCAATGAAATGATTTATTATTAGTCAATTAATAATTGAATGCTTTGTTAAATTATGAAATGGATAATTCGAAAAAACCACAAGGAAATATTGCACTAATTTGAATAGCAGAAATTTTTCTATTCTATTTTACTCGATGACTTTTTTACTTCAGTTGGAGCGTTTGAATCATTATTTTTAAAAAATTTTAAATTTTGTGATACATTTACTGTTCTATTTTTATTCTCGTCAAATTTCATGTCAAACATTGGCTAATGTCTCAATTAAGACATCACACTTTCTCGGTCGAAAATTTCAATAATTTTTATGGAACTGATAAATTAATAAAACAAAAATAACATTTTTCGAGTCTGTAATTTTTCTGACTTATATTTTAAGTCTTTAGATACAAAAAAAAATGTTTGACATAAGTTTTAAAATGATTTTTTAAAGGGGTTTTTTGCAGCTGTTTTCGAAATTTTTATCTGCTGGCGTGCACGATTGCAGCTCACTGGAACTTCTGAAAAAAAAAATCTATATATATATACCCTTAGAAAAAGTATGACTATGGCTCCAGTATAGACTAGAATAAAAAAGACTTGTTAATTTTTTCTTCAATTTTTTAAGTTATTTTTTACCGCAAAAAAATGCTATTTTTGAGAACACTAAATTTGGAGGTTCACCATTTCGTGAATTTTTGCTGAAATAAAATGATCATACTTATTATACTGGGGCATTGGTCAAACTCTTTCTAAGGATATATTTTTTTTTTTTCAGACGGTCCAGTAAGCCGCAATCGTGCACGTCAGCGGATCAAAATTTTCAAAATAGCTTCCACGAGGCTGCAAAAAAACCCTTATAAAAATCATTTTCAAAATTATGTGAAATTTTTTTCTTGTATCGGAAGACCTAAAATGTGTGTCAAAAAAATTACAGAATCAAAAAATGTTTTTTAAATTAATTTATCAGTTCCACGAATATTATTAAAATTTTCACTTCATAATTAGCTGTATTTTTTGTATTGTTGATTATTCTTGAGTTGCCTCCGAGTCTTTCGAAGAACACTCTGTTACTTTTTAGTCACCGCAGAAAGTGGCAGATAATTATTAACATTAAGACTGTGGAAGATGAGACATCGTTGTCTTTTTGGACTTCCGGCTTACCATCGGTTTTTTTTTCGTTCTCCAAGACATTTTTTTGGTATACATATAGATGCGTTTATGCAAAATGAATTATTTATATTCTTTTTTCTGGGAGTGTGTCACGAGTTTATATCCAAAATGAAAAAAAAAAATTCTTATCCTCAAAATTCTTTGCTACCATTCTTCATGTAAGCCCTGAAAGCCTGAGCCTGAAAAAAAATATTTCCAGTTGTATCGATTTATCGAAAAGATATTCGATTGTCTCGTCTCTCCTGGAATTATTGTATTATCTTGAAATATTTTTATTTTATACGTACGATGAGGTCCAACTCTAACGTAAAAACGATCGAACAAAAAAAAAAAAAAATTTCGATCTATCCACCCACCAATCGATAATAATTCATAAAGAAATTTGGGTAAACCGACCATCGTTTGAATAATAGAAAGCGACCGAACGGAACAACTTGGAGTCACGATGATCGGTGATCCTACCGATATTTTGGGTCAACCGCGTAGAACCGTAGAAAAATATGCGATACCGATCGTTCGAGAGATCGAGAGATCGAGAGATCGAGAAAACGACGTGCAGCGGAACAGGAGATCATGAGAGCTGTCAGGTGTTGCGGTACGCACAGGTGTATGATAATCGAAAAGTCAGAATTATTGAATGAAAAAATAAAAACTTAATTGAAAAATTGAATTTAAAAAAATTAAATAAAATTACGGACAAATAAAAAAAATCTTTTAAGACAAACGAGAATAATTTTTAATTTTCTTCCCCAATGTACTGTCCCACTTGTCTTGTATGAAAATGAAATTACGTTTGGGTTTGGGTTTGGGTTTGATTGAAAAAAAATTGTCGATCGTTCATAAAAAGAAAAAAAAAACCTGGAACTTTAATTTTTTTGAGCTTATAATCCGAGCTGATTCCGTGTACTCTCTGTCGATTTTCATCGATTTTTGATCATGGAATTTTCAATTCGGTTCAATTGGCTCGAATGTTTATCGTCGTTTTTAAGCTCATAATTAAATCATTTCAGTTTTCGCACGCAATCGAATGAAAATGGGTTTGAAAAAAGTATTGCACGATCCGAGGAGTGAATGTTCGATCTATTTCGCTTGTGAATGAAATTTTCTCTCGGAACAACAGGCCACAGGTTAATCTTGGCTTGAGGTGAGCCAACAGGTGCACTCGATCAGGGTATCATGTTACCCGAGAAATCGTTTTGGCGCGGTAAGCACTCTTGCGAGAGTTTCAATTTCCCTGCAAACGATTATTCTATCGCGATAAACTGCAGCAACATAATTATTATTTTAGCTAAAAAGAAATCGTTAATAAATCGTTCAATGGAAAGTGCAATATGACAATTTCGTTATTGTAAAGATTTTAGAAAAAATAAAAATAATCTTCGCTAAAGAGTTAGCAAACAAATTACAAAAAACGAAAGTTTCTTGTAATTTTTTGATGCATGCATTTTTTTTATATTCGTACTGCTATAGACTTTTCCTTATGCATTTGATTATTCGAGACTTGCGGCGAGACTCCACCTATTCCAAATCTCAAATGTGGGATTCATTTTTTTCAGTTTTTAAAAATAAAAATGGCGGATTGAAAATAGCAAGCAGAGTTTGAAAAAAGTCGGCTGATTCGTGTAAATGTGTGAAAATAAATCACTGTTGGTAATTTTGGTTCCTCATAGGGGAAGCTTTGTGATGGTGAAACTAATAATAATTTTGAGATTTTAACGCCCAAAGTGTTTAAAATATCCCCAGAAACGCCGAGAAATCATGTTTAGAAAAAATGTATGTGTATGCGTGTACAAAATTTGGAAAATTCAAACATCCACATCTCGCAAACCAACGAAGCAATAATGAGCAAACTTTTCACGCAACTTGAGCATGATATCTCCTCGGTTCGTTGACATTTTCACCACAATCTATGTAGAGCTTCTCATTTTACGCGGTTTAGAATTCGTTCAAAAATGTTTGCGATCGCTCTAACTTTCGTAAATTTTTATTTGTCAGCTCGAAATTTTTTACACGAATAGTTTAGGGGACAAGGATATTTGGTATTAAATTTAGCATGAATCGCTCAAGCGGTTCAGATTTTCAAAATTTTGGAATTCTTCGAAGAAAATCTCTAATAGCCCTAACTTCCGCAAATATTTTCGGCTATCGGGCCAAAAGTTTGTACATCCGTAGGTTACAGGCCTGCATGGTATTGAATTTAACAAAAATCGCTTCAGAATTTTGATTTTCAAAAAAATTTTAACTAACGAAAAAATCTGTAGTCGCTCTAATTTGCGCAAATTTTGAAATATTGTGCTTATATAATTTCGACATAAATCAAACATTTTAAGGAGGTACAATCATTACGACGAATCCAAATTTCGGATTTGAAATTTTTATATTTTTTTGACGAATATTTTATGCGCCTATTGTCAAAATCTGAGCTATATTGACCGTTTAGTTTTTTCGTGATAAAATTGCAAAGTCGAGCAGTTTGAGTTACTAAAGCACGTCGTCTTATGAAGACGGTCAACCGGAAGTGCGATGATCACGGTTTTGCTGCTCACGTATCCAACTACACCCGTTGGAAAACTGAAATTTGATAGGTTAGATGTAATAGATATTGTAAAAAATTTAAAAATTACTCTTCACCGTGTAAATCAAGCACTACATCGTAAAAAAGTTTCAATTTCCGGTTGAAAATGGTCAGAACTCTGACTCTCTCTTGTTTCATGCGTGCCCCTCGCTCGCCACGCTCGCTCGCGCCGACGTTTCCGCTTATTCCCCGCCCACAGTTGTCCTCGTACTACCTTAAGCCTAAGAACCCCATAATCACTTATTATAACCTTTATATATCACTTTTTATAACCTCACACTGGGGAACAATAAACGGACCCCAATTGTTTCATTAGCGTCAAATTCTCCCCATGGGTCACATAGCAGGGTTGTATTATACACCATTCTCTTCGTTTTTTTAATAACAAAGAAAATTGTTTATGATAATGTCAAATGAAGCGAAGATAGATAGTAGTTAAAAATATGTCTACAAATTTATAACTTTCTTCCCAATTAACCAATTTGAAAATTTCAAACGGCATTTCAAAGTAGACATTTTGGACGACTAGAAAAAAGGGAGAATTTCCTCTTTTCGGAAAAGTATAATTATTTGAGCATGTGAAAGACGTCAAACATCAAATTTGCGGAGATGGGATAAATCAATGAAAAACCAATAATACTGTTTAACAGCTCACATGTTTATTTTTTAGCAAAACAAATGTTCAATCTGTGGCGTTTTGCACCGATCGGATAATACTGCTCGGTGGTCTTCGCAGACCAATCTTGTGCACATTCCACGAGCTACACGGGCTCTTGGCTACTCTGGTCGCATTTCTCAAGTTGTACCTCTTCCACGTGTCTAATTATGAAAAAGAACACCTGCACACATTTTTCTACTGAAACGTATATGCAACTACGTGAAAAAAAAATATTACAGTAGTTGTAAAATTACTTATTATACTGATTTGGCTCAAATTATTCGAAAATAACATCATAAATTTATTTATACGACTCAAAACGTTTGAATTACGTAAGTACACATAAAATACATTACTTTAATAGAAACGGAAAATTTACTTACCTGCACAAAACACTAATAACAAGAATTCCACATTTAGTAACAAATACACCCACTCTGAATTCAGATGCGTACTGCTCAGCAAGAGAACACACTCACTGAGGGCTGGACGTACTTGACTCTACTCTTATATAGTTAAACTAAATTATGAATGTGGTCCTGACCCAAAAGAACCGTCTGCTCGGAAAGTTTAAAAGCGCCGTTGGGTACATTTGTTACTCATGTCAGTGTGAGGGTCTAGGGTTAAGGTTTTATCGGCATCAAAATTTGGAAAAATCAGTATAGACACATGTCAGATTTTATTGGATTAAAAATTTTTTCAAATGTTGTTGAGAAATTTATGTTCATTATTGTGATGTTACTGAAATAAAATTGAGAAAAAAGCGTGTAAGTTAGAAATTCGCACATTGCTTCCTCATTATTTTATCTCGTTCACAAAGCTTCCTCTATATGAGGAAGCAAACATTTTAAAATAACCCATCTTGCTCGCAGTAGGAGCTTTGTGATCAAGATAAAATAACGAGGAAGCAATGTGGAAATTTAAAATTTTTTTTTCACACAATAACCAGCAGTTATCATTTTAAAAAATAATAATGATAAGAAATCATTTTTTTTTTTTCGATCTTTCGAAAATCCTAGCCCGATTGCATTATATTTATACGATCCCTGCTGGGTGTACGATCGAGCTATTGGAGTAAATTATGCAGTATTCGTTACTCATCTGGGGTAGCAGCAATTATTTGCACAATACCGGGCAATTAATTGTGGTTTTTGGAATTATCCTTCATGCGATATGTTTTCGGAATATTTGCGAAATATTTACACCGATTCGAAATGACACATGGATTCTGTCATGTATGCGTTGCATCCGATCGACAGTTTGGAGCGCATAATTCAATAATTGAACGTAATTAATAACTTCACAGTGAGCCCTATGAAAGTCTATCCCAATATATGGACATTTCATCGGACGAGTATGGGGTCGAAAATTTGCACGCGAATATGCAGACTCGACGTATCATATACCATGATGTACGATATCAGTGGCCATATATATCTATGCATAATATATTATATTGCATTATATTATTATAATATATTAAATATATATAATATTATAATGAGTAGGTGAGCCGAAAAAGATTATCTGTAATGATTGGGTAGAGTTAACATAGGATTTTCTCATAAGGTCGTTTTTCAGGAACTATCTAAATTTATTTTACATCTTCGGAAATAAACTTCCAACGTATCCAAGGAGGTTCTTAACCCAGAGAAAAACGGTAAGAATGATTCTAAAATTTGAGGGGAGGTTTGTGCTGGTACTGGGAATACACCGTAATTATTTTAGATTTTTTGACCGCGTAGTTGAGGAGAAGAAAAAAATTAAATATTCCGCTCTTACGTGGGCTCTTATGGGAGAAGTATTCGAAGCTATGATCGGAGATTATTTTAGGAGTGAAAAAACGGTAACATTTCCCCGAAGACCAGCACAGCTTAAACGACAGATTATACCTTCATAGATATAATTTGCCCATAATGAAAGCTTTTCACCGTGCCGATTGTGAAATATACTTATAAACAGAATTGAGCGTGAGCAATGGCAAATTAATAAATTGAAAACGTATTTGGTGAAACAAATTTCGAACGCAACCTGCCCCGCACGTCGCCCGCGCCGTGCCGTCACGTTCGCCTTGCCGCACTCAATTGATGTTAAGTATCTCCTTAAAATGTAATCGGAAAAACATTCTCAAAGCAATTATTATCAGAACCACTATAAATCTTCCGAAATGTATTTCTCATGTAATGCTTTTCAGATAAATGTTTAAGGATGTATTGGACGTACCTTCCCAACCAAAAGTGACTTTCGTCGACAATATTGCATACTTTATGATGACACAAAAATCGAAAAAAAATTCAACCACAATAAAGATGATAAGAAAATTAATTTTGAATAATAATAATTCCAAAAAATTATGAATAAATTGTTTAAACAAAACATTGTTTAACAAATGTTTAGGGAAAGTTTTTTTTTGACGCGTGAAATGAATTCGTTGATTTTTCTGACTACACATGCATTTTTTAAAAATTTTCTTATCATTTTGAAATTTCGGTTTTCGAAAATTTTTAATTTTGAAAAATCGTCAATTTTGGATATGTTTTCGTAAAAACGTTGTATATTACAATTAAGAAGTTTCCAGGGCATTGAACGAATAGTTTCGTAAATACAACCTTTACAAATTTCTGAAAACCGAAATTTCAAAATGATAAGAAAATTTTAAAAAAATTCATGTGTCGGCAGAAAAGCCAACGAATTCGTTTTACACGACAAAAAAAAACATTCTCTAAAAATTTGTTAAACAATGTTTTGTTTAAAAAATGAATTGGTAACTTTTGGGCATTATTATTATTAAAACGTAATCTTCTTATGGTCTTTATTGTGGTTGAATTTTTTTCGATTTTTATCTTATCATGAATTAAGTACGCAATATTGTCGACGAAAGTCACTTTTGGTTGGGAAGGTACATCCAATACATCCTTAAGCATCAAAATAGTGCACCATCTTCTTAAAACTATAATCAAAAAAACATTGTGAGAATGCCAGTAGATCTCGATGGGGTAAAAATTCGAAAAAAAATCAACGACATCGAAGACACCAAGAATATTGAATAGTTTCAAAAACAATAATATTGAAAAGTTTTTACTGAAAAAATAAAAAAATATGATCTTAACTAAATATATAGAAAAATTATTATTCTTTTTCATGATTTAAGATGATTGACCTTTCTTTATTACACACAATGTTTTCCATAAATTTTCTTTTATTCTTTGTATGTTATTAATTGGAAAAAATTGAATTTTTTCATGAAAAAAAAACATTTTTTATAATACATTTTTTCTGCGCTGCAATGAGATTGTTCCAATTTAATGAATTTCAAAGAATTTTCATATTTTTCGTTAAATATAACAGACGCACTCGACGACCATGAAATTTTGCAATGATAATCTGTACACACTGTGTGTACTGTTTGTTTCGTTTCCTATTGAATAATTATTCGTTTCTTATTATTTTGTTCGCTCAACTAGGATCGACTGACCATTACTATTCATTAAATATGTATTTTACGTATATAAAAATTTTATATGCACATATGAATCTGCTTTGTGCATATAAAATTTATGTACGGTATATGTATATTCGAGAACTGTACGTCTTAGGGTGACTGAACCAGTGAATGAACATCTACCAGTGAAGAAACAGGCTTAGTATTTTAATTAAACGGCAGAGATATGATTTTATTATTATGAAGAATTTTGTATTTATAATTAAGTGAAAATTCTGAGAAAACATCTAGTAGTGATATTATTTGACGCTGTGAAAGATTTGCGATGCTATGGATTTTTTTTCGTACTTGGGGCGCATATTCATAAGAGACAGCCATGTCGTTATAACCATCTGACTGTGCATCGAATACCAGAATATTCCATATCACCTCGATAAATCTTTTTAAAAGATATGCAATAATTTTTTCAACGTTATACATTGCTAAGCTTCAATTATATTAATGAATTTTTGGTCAAAAACCCAATATTGTTTGAGATATATGGCCGTTTATTCACTGGTCCAGCTTTCTAACCCATTTCCAGTGATTGAACGAGCGTTGAAAAGGCTTTTCATAACCTCAAAACGCACGAGTATGACATAATATTAGTAGTTCTATTGAACGTTCATTCACTGGAAAGATACTAAGAGTTCATTCATTGGAATTTTTGTTCATTCACTGGGGAATTGGTAATTTCGTTCATTATAATTTTTTTATACAAAATCCTTGCGAACAGGACACTTGAAATATTTTTTTTAATATTCTGTGAACATTGTTCTATAAGATATAATTATCTCATAAAGAAATTCGTAATAAGTTAAATTATACGGCTTTATCGAAATAGAAAAAAGGCTTATGCGTTCATTCACTGGTTCAGTCACCCTATATATTTGATGCAGTAAACTTTTTATATTATATCTATGTGGGAAAAAATGCCAATTAAGGACCTCGGCTCATGTTTCACTACCTGCAATCGCTTTGTAACTTACACATTTTATAGTCTATATTGAAATACAAGTCTCCGAATTTTTTCAGAATTTTTTTTATTGTTAGCTTATCCCGGTTGATGTTGTATGGGATATTTCACGACTTATTTGTTTTTTTTTTTTTTTTTCATGAATTTTTCTTAATATTTTTATGCAGCAAGAAAATTCGATTAGAATACGTTTTTATGTAACAAAATGTCAACTTTAAGAAACCATTTTAGTTTTTTTTGACGCCTCTATAATGGTTAAAATTGACATTCAACTCTGAAAAGCCGATTTCCTCACGTTGTGTATATTTTTAAAAAATTTTCAATATTTTTTTCGAAGAACTGAGAAAATTTAACATAAAGTAGGTCAAAATCACGATGGGTTCGGTGTAAAAATTCTTGGAATATAATAATTAAAAAATACAAAATTAACAAAAAATCAATGTAAACATTTTCCTTATTTTAGTAATATTTTATTTATTTATTTATTTATTTATTCATTTTGATTTCATTTGTGTTTTTTTTTCTGTTGCACGAAAATACTCATTTTCATATAATCTTACAAATAATTTCCATATAATCTTATTCAGTTTCAAAAAATAATTAATTGACATTGCATTTGATACGCGTTAATTTATCTCTGAACAGTTTAAAAGTAGACTTATACAACACTAGAGCATGTTCCCCTTAGTTTTTAGGGCCTGCAGGCGAGGAATAAATTAGTACTTTTAAGTCCTAGGATTTAAAAGTACTACCGAGTACTTTTTACCCCTCGTCTACAGACCATATACAAAAGCTTGAAGAACATAGTAATATTGTATAAAACTTTTAAGACTTCGCACGATGTTTTTCAGTTACTCGTCTTCACGCGCGCGAAATTTATTACTTCTCGAACGGAGCCCCACATAAATTTAAGAATAAAAACGCTTACAAAAATTTATACTACCATCAAGATGATTTTAACATTGAAGCTGGATGGAATTTTTTCGCCACTGCCCATGGCAAAGGAGTCTGTGATGGTCTGGCAAGCTCAGTTAAGCCCCAAGCTAGAAAAGCTGCATTACAAATGGGCTAACAGATTTGTTTCAGTGCGGGCATGCGAGGCATTGACAAATATTCGTTTTGACTTCATCGACAATGCGGAATGTATCGAATCAAAACCAAAATAAGATTCTCCAGCTTCATCGTCTCAAACTGTGAACCTCACATTATTTTTTCTCCGCTTCCAAATAATTTGGTTTTCATGACAGTAAAATCAGTGTCTATACTCCATCAAATTTCTCTATAAAAATTTTTTTTTAAGTTTATTCACGAGAAATTTCAGAGACATTCGTGCTTAAGATATCTCGATGAATCAAATGCAATGTCAATGGATTGTTTTTTGCAACTGAACGAGTTCGATATAAGGTAGACGTCTCAAAAGCCGGACGTGTATCAGTAGCCGGACACCTCATGTTAAACTATATATATATATATATCGGTATATAGGTATAGTTTAACATGGGGTGTCCGGCTACTGGTACACGTCCGGCTATTGGGACCTTTACCTTACTGTTATCAACTTTGTAAGATTATATGGAAATGATATTTCCATGCAACAGAAAAAAAAAATCTTAAAAATAAAACCTGAATAAATAAATAAATTAATAAAATGTAACTTCAATAAAAAATATGTTTAGATTGATATTTACTTTTTACTTATTATAATCCAAGAGTTTTTACAGAGATCCCATCGTCATTTTGACATATTGTACGTAAAATTTTCTCAGCTTTTTGAAAAAAAATACTGAAAAATTTTTCAAAAACCGGGAAACGTGAGAAAATTGACGTTTTAGAGTTAAAAGTCAATTTTAACCATTATAGAGGCGTCAAAAAAAAAACACTAATATTTTTTTCGAAAAGTTGATATTTTTTGTACACAAAAAATACATGCTACACGAATTTTCTTGCCGGGCAACAATATCAATAAAAAATAATTTAAAAAAATAAAAAAATCGTGAAATACCCTATGAAATAGCAACCGGTATAAGCTAAGAAAAATTCTGAAAAAATTTGCGTACTTGTATTTCAAGTGAAGCACGATCCGAGATCCTTAATTGGTGTTTTTGACCATTTGCATAATTTTATTATAAATTTATTTTTATTTTACTTCTTTTTTCATATTTTTCAAATGTAACATGTGAAATATTATATATGCTATGAAAACACATTTTATTTATATCAACAATATATTTCCGTGACGAAAAGTTATTACACTTTTGCACATATTATTCTTTCCGTGCGTATCATGGAAAGTCAAGCTTCAATAACAGTTATAAAAAATGATGATAAAAATGAAAACAATGAAATAAAAATAAACTCTGTTTTAATTCAAACATTTTCATCGATAAATTCTCGATTTTCTCAAATAAGTATTCAATTCTCAACCGCAAACGCATCCTTGGAAGATCGATATGCGAGCATACCGATTTTCCTGAGGAGCAGGGGGAAAATAGGTATCGCCAAGAATAAGTGAGAGTCGTCCAGCATAGCGATCTCTCGTGGCACCTGTTGTCCTGATCTTTTGCACCTGTTCGCGCACCTGAGTCACCTGAATCGTACGTTTCTCTGCGCACAAAGTGCGACCGCGAGTGGAATCCATCGAAACGAAACAGAAAAAAAAAAACAATAAAAAAAAAAATGAAACTATTCGGTTCATTCGCGAAGCTCCTCGAGTCCTTGCTGCTCTGATACTCGAGGATTCATTTTATTTTAACCCTTTCGCGAATTCATGGACTAGCGCTTGCCCGAGGGCGCTCCAACGATCCAAATTAAATTCGATCGAAGTGGTCCATTTTAAAGACAAACACGAAAAAAAAGCAATTATTTTTAATCCTTTCGTTCTCCGTCATCGTCGTATTTTTTTTTCGAGGAAAAAGAATCATCAACTTTGGACTCATTTTATTCGCACGAGATATACACACCAGAGCATCGATTAATTGGAAGAATTTCCTCCAAATTTTGTGAAAAAAAAAAATATCGGCCACACTCGTGATAATTGAGGACGCACTGGTTTTTTTTTCTTATCTCCGACAAGACGAGATTTTAAAATCTTTGTTTCTTTTTTTTTTTCAATTTTTCTCCAATCATCGTTTATTCTTTTGCGCTACTTCTCGACGAAAGTTTGGGAGTATTCGTGAGTTTCACTGAATCCCACGAGCTTTTTGGGCAAAGCGGTTGACTCGGTTTCAGGTAAATCAGCCGTTTCCGCAGGCCAGGAGAGCAGCATGACGCTGGACGTGCAGGCTGCAGTTTCTCTATCCTCACCCCTCGCCCCTATCCCGCGGCATCGCCCGCCGTTTCAAAGACTCGTCACTCCCACCTGTCGACTTGCCCTCCCTTCTTCCTCCTTCTATAGTGCAATGCTGGCAGTGCAGCTCCGTTGAAACCTGCACGCAACGTCACGTTTCTTCATTCTCCTCTGCCACACGTTGTCGGCACATAACGATCTCAAGCCATATAGAGGCCGATAAAATGTCGATGCATGCAAAATTCATGTCATCAAGACCGGAAAACACGTGACGTATCCGTTTCTCCATTAGACGATGAGAATTTTTTTATCCGTATCCGTATCCGTTTCTCCATTGGACGGTGAGAATTTTTTTTATCTTTCATACATTTTCGTGAATCCATATATTGCACTCGAGGAAAGTGAATATCATTAAAAATAAAATCGTCATTTGGACAGATAGTCAGGTGCATCATCTTGCAATATATGCAATTACATTTATTCATTTCGAATAGACGTATCGTTTACTGCATCGGCGTTTTGTTGAATGAATTATAATTTTTCAAATAGTCTATAAAAATTAAGGAGGTTCTTAGCATCAATTGGGTGCGTCAAGGGGAACGTGACTACGCGGTGCGGTCGACGTGCGGGGCAGGTTGTGTTCGGCATTTGTTTCATCAAATACGTTTTCATTTTATTAATTTGCCATTACTCACGCTCAATTCTGTTTACAAGTATATTTCACAATCGGCACGGTGAAAAGCTTTCATTATGGGCAAATTATTTCTCTGAAGGTCTGATGTGTCGTTTAAGCGTTTCTTCGGGGAAATGTATCGTTTTTTCACTCCTAAAATAATCTCCGATCATAGCTTCGAATACTTCTCCCATAAGAGCCCATATATAAGCGGAATATTTTATGTTTTTTTTTCTCCTCAACTACGCGGTCAAAAAATCTGAAATAATTACGGTGTATTCCTAGTACCGGCACAAATCTCCCCTCAAATTTTAGAATCATTCTTACCGTTTTTCTCTGGGTTAAGAACCTCCTTAAGGACTCATCCAAAAACTAATTGCATGAATATTCATTGTCGTTGGAATAGCTCAGCTGCATCAGATGCAAGTTGCAACGCACACGGAAAAAAGACATTTCAAAAAATAATAACTGAAATTTAAAAAATACAACGATGAAGAGAAAAAATGCAGTTGAACACAGTAAATTAATCTCTTTACAGTGTTTTGATCAAAAAGTAATGTGCGGAATATACTTCTGTACTATCTGTATAACCATATTTGTTGGTTTAAACTGTAAAAACAACTATTTCCACTTCAAAAAAGTGACACTGTAAAAATTGAAAATGTTCGCAATGAATTTTGCTATAGATAAAATGAAAAACCAATAGATTTGTACAAGAAAAATTTAAAAACTGACGCATTAAAATGAACTGTATAGAGAGAGTATATTTACGAATGTAAGACATAACAAAAAATACTAAATTCTCTATGAAAAACAGAAATTGAAATAAAGAAAAATTGTAGCACGCTTTCGTCGAATTCAACTGTGAAATAATGGAAAAATTACAGTTTTAAAATGTGTATGGAAAATACGACGCAAACAAGAAATTCATAAGGATCAATAAGCGTTCATAAAATCAATAGCGTAGTGGTATAGTGTCGGTCGTTAGGTAGGTCGTTAGGTAGGTCTCAGGTAAAATCTTAGGTAGGCTCAAAATTAATTTCGACGGGAAAAAGTCCGGACCACCAAGCCAGAAACACTCGTAAAAAAAAATCTCCAAATCTTTAATTTTTTTTTTTTAATGATTATTTAAGGATCGAAAGTGTTGAATTCGTTTACTGCGGAGGACCGCGGATTCAAATCCCGGTCAATGACGTTTTTTTTTTTTTTTTTTTGCAAAATTCATAGTATTTTCAAAGATAATGGAACAGCAGTTTTAAATTCGTTCATCGATTTAATTGCTAATTGATAGACAATAAACTGCATTTATTATGCTAATTTGACCCGCGCTTTTCAAAATCTTCTAAACTTTTATTTTTTACAGTTCACTTTGCAATTTCTCAAACATTAAACCCAAAAAGATGCGCTATTTTATATTATAATTGATTTCACAATTTGTACAGTTTGTCACAGTGGTAAACTCTATTTACACTTTTAAACTGTAAAAATTCACTCTATCACTTAGTCCTTTTTATTTAAAATTCTAAAGAATTTCCGAAGTTTTCCTCCCGAGAGGCATTCTCTATTAACAAAACTGTAAAACATGATGGAAACGTGACTAGAATTCACAGAAAATTTTTTTCCGTGCAGTTGCACCTATTTTCGTCCAAATATGGGACTTGGCTCTTACGGGCTTGAAATATTTTACATTACATGAAAAATTTGTTTGATTAATATTGCACATTTTTGAAAAAAAAAACACTATATGCATCAAAGGAACATCGGTTTTTATTCACGTCTTATGTCAACTGAAATCTCAGGCACGAATCGTATATATATATGATATCTAATTGATAAGACATTGATACGATGGAAATGCATATTTCCATGTATCAGAGTTCAAATTCATAACGAAGAGACGATGAAAAATAACAATTATTTTTAAACAAAAAATATTATTATTATGATTGTATGATTAAAAATTAACAATGATTTTTCAGTAGAATTACTTGTAATTCGTAGGACGAAAAAAAAAAAATCACAAAAGTACAATTCAGTAACAAAAGTGCAGCTGCATAAAGGTGCATCGAACGATTCTATTCTTCATTCGTGTCTATCTGAATGATAATTTTCGAATTCTACTTCGATCAGGGATAGAAAATTTGTATAAACTGTGATCCATTGGAAAAAAAAGTTTATGAAACGTTTGTTAAAATTTTGGAATCACAATAGTGCAACGGCGGGTGCATAAAGGTGCATTTTTTGTAAAACACTTTTGGTCTTGAGTTTAAATTTCACATGGATTACGATTCGGGATGAATGAATTATTTTGAATTTTACCATGCACTTGCAATGGCTTCATGATAAAAGCCTCGAAATGAATTGCAAGTGCAAGTTTGTGTTTGTAAACTGCATTTATTTTCCGGCAATTCGATCGTCGAATGAATTGCAATACTCGCTCAATATTTCGAGCTTTGAACTCTGGATATCCGATTTGCACGATAATAGCTGATTGAGGATGAAAAAAAAAAAATTATTTACCCAAAATTTGAAAATTTTCGTGAAAATCAATAAGTGCATCCGGTGCATCCGATTCTCCTGATAGCGTCGTTCATCGAGCAATGTGAAAAATAAAAATTCATTTTCCATTAATATTAATGACTGGCGCACCTCGTCGACGAGATAATTCAAGGAAAACTGCATTTACGAATGCACAAGGCGAACGGTTGTGTGCATCAGGTGCATCGAGAATCTTCTTCGTGATTTTTCGTCTCCTGTGAAAAAAAAAATGTTTTCTCTCAAGGCGGTTTGACGAGGCTACGCGACGCTCTCGTCACTTTGTTGTCCTGTTACCTGCGAGGCTCTATTACCCCTACCATGTTGTATTCACCTGACTGCATTACCCGTGAGCATGGATGCTCATGGTGCCCTCCAGGCATTCACTCGACTGTATTAAACGTGTCACTGACGACTTTACACGACCAATATATATATATAGTTATGCAATATATATAGTTATATACCTATATTTTGTATATGTATATACGTATATACACAGAATATGTATATAGACACGAATGGAAAGAGGAGCTAGAACCTCCTGAACCGACACCCTGCGGCAGCTGTTATCCTGCTCGCCCACGCTCGAGGAATTCACCTGAAAAGGAAATCTCTCGTCACGCTTCGACGAACCTTCCGCGTGCACAGCAGACAATTTTTTTTTTATTTCTTTTAAATATCTTACGAGACACACCACCTCTTCGCTCTTCCCTCTGCGCGTGTCGAGTTCCTTGTCTTTCGCAGCTCATCTTTATCATTTTACCTCCTGAATCTCCTCAACATCCTGATCCAATGCAGCACCTCGCTTGATTTTTTGTCGACAACTGCAACTGTGTGATTGGATTAAAAAAAAAACGCGTGCAAATTGGAAACTTGCATACTCTGCTTCCTCATTAAAAAGTTACCTCTATGAAGCGATCGTTTTCGTATAGTTTCGTATACGTGGAGATGACCTTCGTAATTTTGGCTTCCTCATGGAGAAAGTTTCGTAATGAGGCAGCAATGTGCAAGCTTACAATTTGCACGCTTGTTGTCTAAATACGAATTGTTCTTGTGAAATTTCATATCCTGTCTCTTGGCGTTACTCGGGTAATTTTTTTCGCGTTTGATAATCTCAAATTTTTGAAAATTTAAAATGATGATATCCGAAGTCCGCGAGAAATTCTTGCCAAATTCAAATATCCTTGTCTCATAGTGTATTCATGTGAGAAATTTTGGCTAAATGACCTAAAATTTGCGACAGTTGAAGCGATCGCAGACATTTTTCGAAAGTTTCAAAATTTTATAAAATCTGAACCCCTCGAGCGATTTTTGCCAAATTTGATACCAATGATCTTTATCAGCCAGCTCATTTTTGTGAAAAAAATTGCTTCAATATCGTTAAATTTACGAAAGTTAGAACGCTGAGAGACATTTTTCGAAGATTTTTAATTTTAGAAATATTTGAACCCTTCGAGCAATTCTCGTCAAATTCAACACTGAAAATTCTTGTTCCCTGGCCTGTTTTTTATTAATAAAGCTTAGCCCGATATCTTAAAATCTGCGGAAGTTGGAGCGACCATCGGTATTTTATGAAAATTTCAAAATGATATAGGGTAGACGTACCGGTTGTGGCTACTTTAAGCATTTTCGAACATTCATTTACGAACAGTGTTCACATTATGGCAAATGTAGGACTGAAAAAGTGATCGATATAACCTAAAAGGTACACAGAATCGAATTGTTATCATTTAATACCTTTTCTGATCATGATAAATAAGAAAATATGAATTTATCTCGTAGCTGCCATTTTCACCATTTATGTGGCCACATTTGTACTAATTTTGGCCATCCGAAGTACCAGTTGTGGCCATCAAGCTTTGAATTGGGATACGAATGCGCTACAAACGAAAGGTGGAGTTTTAGTCAATAAGTATCGGCAGATTCGAGTTAAAAATAGTTATTTGTTTCCGTCATAAACATATTACTGAAATCGTATAAGCGTGCTCTATTTGTGCCATAAGCTGGCCACAAATAGAACAATCACATTTTGAATGTACCACTTCCGGCCACCACATAACTGTCAAGTATTTTACATTTGTTTCCATATATTAGAACAATCGCGTTTCGAATGCACCACTTTCGGCCACCGCTTATTCTTCAGGTTTTTTAGCTGATATATGGCATTTTTTTGTGATTCTAACCCAAAAAATGAGCTTCAACTGATAAAATATAAATTTTTGATGGGGTGGGAATGACTTTAGATATGAGAAACCGTAATCTTCATACCTTGGGATCCCTTAACTTTTCCGACAAGAAAACTAACCAACCGCTCAGTGTTGACACATTTTCGTCATATTTCGTTGAAATAAATTAACAGGTATTTAATAAAGCAATCGATAGTGGTGCGCAAACATCTCGAATATCGAAATATTACGCTCGATGAAGTGAATACAGCCTTGAAACTTTGAAAAACTCGAGGGTATTGCGAAATGGCCACAAACGGTACAGTGGCCACAACTGGTACTATACGTCTACCCTGAAGTTCACAATTTTCGGGGAATATTGATGACAATTGCAGTAAAAGAAGGGGCTGCACTGCTTGACTTGTTTACGAATAAAACAGTGGCGTAGCTCGAATATATATAGAGATTTATAGAGATTTGAATTTTGCAAGGATAACACGCACAGAGAGAGAGAGAGAGAGAGAGAGAGAGAGATATACACACGAATACGTCCGGAAATTTTTATAAACGTGATTTTTAGACATTTCGACACATTTTAAGAACTCTTGGTATGAAAACCGCGAAATTTTTGTTTTCATAAAAACAAGTTTTTCTCTACGAGAAAGCAAAATTTTACGTATACTTCTATTACTGCTGTACATGAAGTTTGTTGGATAAATTGTATTATTCTGATTCGAATTCTAAAACGAATAAAGCCATTTTTTACATGATTTTATGTTAAAAAAAACTATTCCACGAAAAGTTGTTGTATTGTGGGTGTACTTATGCTCGAAAAATTTGCTTGAAAAAATCGAGTGACTATCTCGAGAAGGATTTCATTAAGCTCGTTTGAGCTTTGCTCAAATTTCGACCATTAAATCTCTTATACTCTCGCTCTCCGTTTGCTGAAATTTTTATCGAAATTGAGGATTTAAGATGTTACGAGATTTTGAAATTTTTTTACGAATATTTCTGTGACCCCTTTTCGTAGATTTGTAACTATCGAGGGCAAACCTTTTTTACGTGCGATTCGAGGTATAAGGATGTATGACATTCAATTTGACGAGAATTCTCGAAGAGGTTTAGGCTTTATGGGATTTTTTATTTTTTTTCGAAAAATATATCCAAATGTTTCCGGTTCGTGCAAATTTCAAGGCATAAATATTTTCTGGAAAAATAATCTTGAGCGCAAGGAATGTTTGAGAAAGAGTTGTGCGAAAATTGACAAAAGAGTTTTTGAGATATCGAAATATTCACACGCTATCAGAGCAGCTATTCTGTCAGCGATGATTTTTCATGCAATACAGGGTTTTACGTTAAATAAATTATTGTTTGCTGTTTGTAAAATCGTCTGATTCATGTGGCATTTTTTTCCCCTAAAATGCAAAACTTTTTTGAATATGTCATATAATTAGAAAAACATGCCAATTTTTCCATAATTTATTTAAATTAAAAACTTCTTTAACTTCTACGAAGAGGCCACATTTTAGAAAGTCACTAGTCACTGATCAAAGAGGAGAATTTATGAATCTGCATGAATTGTGATGAAGCAATTTACGTAAATAATACATGGGAAAATAGGTGCTTATCGTCAATCAAGGTGGAATAAAATTACTCGTATTAGAAAAAATTGTAATCGCGATTTCTTAAAATAACATAATAATAATAATAATAATAATATATCTATATATTAATCTATATATGTATATAGATTGAGTATATATATATATAAAGAGATATATTATTATTATTCTGTCATTCTACGAAATCGTGATTACAAGATGTGGCCGTGGAGATGACGAACCAGCGATAAATCATTTTTTTATTCTCTCAGTAGATATGGCAAGTACTGCACAGACTCGAAAAATTTCAACGCGTCCGCGAAGCAGTATTTCTCCTCACTTCGTATTGGAGGTATATTCTGCTTACTCTGCTGTTACCCTGATAACAAGGAGCAGTACGAATCACGTGGATTTTCATAAATCCTAAAAGCTATCGTTTTTCTTGAAATTCTTAAGGTTGTTTAGAAGAAAATCACGTCTTATGAAAAAATTTGAAATTTACGCAGTGTGTAATTGAACATTTGAACTATGTCTCTGTAAAATTTCAAGTCAGTTTGGAGCTTATTTACGGAGTAAAAAAATTGCAAAGCTGCGTACTTTTGAGGCCTGATTACATAGAGCCTCTAATGGACAGAGCCATGCGCGATCTCCATAAGCTCGCGATATATATAATCGTGCCATTGAACTTTTGTTGAAAAACGAACCAAGTACTCTCTGAAATATTCCGCGTCGATCAGTACCAAAATCTTTTACCAAAATCAGTACCAAAAGCCTTTGGAAAATTTCCTCGGACATATTGTAACATATGTATAAAAAATCACATAAAAATTCACTCCGAGCGGGTGAGTGACTGACAGCACCCAATGGGAAAATTTTCCCCACTCTGATCAACTTCCAGCATGGGAAAATCTTCCCCACTCTGATCAACTTCTAAACAACCTTAAGCCAGCTAATTTCAGTATGACCACTAACTGTGAGTATTATTTTTATAATCATACGTACAAAATTGCGTTGCCCAGTTACGATTTGATCTGGACGGGCATAATTATTTTATTTTTTAAAATAACTTCTAATTGACAATAGAAAAAACAAAAAACAAAAAGATACCATTGGTCGTGACGATGATTAAATTGTACAAATTTGTGCAAGCCACGATTCACCTTCACCAGAAAAAAAAAAGCAATTGCAATGCAATTGTATTGAAAACAAAAACTAAAAAATCATCGTTGCGTGATGGCAATACTCGTGCAAAAAAAATGAGATCAAGCTATATAATCAACAGTATTCATAATCGTTTCAGTGTTGGATTAGAGGTAAACTATACTCGTTAAAACTTGAAAGATGCTGTCTCAAAATTTTCGACAATGTCCGAACTTCCCATCTCTCTAAGAATCCTTCACACTGAGGCTTCCTTCCACTGAGAAAATAGTTTAATGTTAACAAATCTGTAGTAGTTGGATATGGCGAAATGAACGTTATAAAATTGTACCTGAACCAAGTAATATTTTTTATTATTATTACCAAATTTTATTTAGCTCAATTTAGCCCAAACCAGTTGTGTTTTGGTAAGCTAAAATTTCGCAATAACAACAAATACATTATACTGGCCATTTTATCTCAATATGTTTGTCTGAAATTTTGGCATATTTTTCAACTGGCAATGAAAACCGGAAAATCGATTTTTTTTCTTCATGAAAACAAAGTGTCCTCTATGAGGAAGCAAGAAGGGAATTGAAAAAAAAAAAATTAATAATAGTGAGGTGTGGAAATTGAGGCAGGTAGAATGCTGCACCTCCGAATGCCAGGCGAGCATCCATTCAAGAGCAAGGAATATGTTTTCAAGCGAGCAGCAACATCGTCAGCTCTCTCGTATTGAACGTTCGGGGTATCGCAGGCTTAGATTCACCTCTACCTGACGCTATTCACGTTACTATATAATTGTTCTTATTATAATTATTACCCATTGATTCCTCGCTTCCAAAAGGAATATTAAAAAAAAAACAATAATAATTTCTTCGAAATAATATACTGTCGATAAATTTATTAATATAATTAGCAAGCTGACATTTATTAACTAAAGTGAATGATTGATTATTAATTTATTGATACAAATTATCAACTGACAATGACTATATAAATTCTAATAATAAAGCAATGAAAAAAAAGAGAAATCCGCCCAATGAGAAGAATCATTTTTGCTTCCTCATAGAGGAAAAAAAATTTTATGAAAAAATTTTTTTTCGAGATTTTCAAGTCAGAGTGCTTAAAATGTTTCAAATATTGGAGAAATCATATTTGGAAATCGCTTCGACTAATCGTGCCCAAATTTTTCATATAAGGCAGGGGAGTGAACCCCGACGGATTGTTACAATTTTTGGCAAAATTGCTGAAAAATTTGAGAATTTATAGAATTTTGAATTTTTCAAAAAAAGTCTGTACTGTCTCTAACTTTCGTAAATTTCCAGCTATCGTGTCGAAACTTCTTACACATCTAGGCTAAGAGACAATGATATTTGGTATTGAATTTCGTAAAAATCCATCGAAGGGATCAGTATTGAGTTTGAAATTGACTGGTGAATGAGTTTAGATTTTCAAAAACTTTGAATAATGTGAAATTTCAAATTTTAATGGAAAATTACATGTTTGCTGAAACTTTGGCGAATGTATCACTATCGAGCCAACACTTTACACATAAATAAGCTCGGGGACAACAATTTTCGGGCATTGAGTTTAAAAATATTCGCTAAAGAAATTATTGATTTCTTAAATTTTGAGTTTTTTAACTATTTTTTGAATTTTTATGGAAAATAATATGCTATGAAAAATCATAGATTTGTCTACATCTCAATTGGATGTACCTATATCTCACTTAGATCTACTTAGAACTCAATTGGATCTCAATTAAGTCTACCTCGATCTCAATCAGATCTACCTAAACCTCAATTAGATCTACCTAGATCTCCGCTGGATCTACTCAGATTTAAGTGAAGCTATTTAGATTCAAGTAGATAAACGGATGTCTAATAAGCAAAAGTGTTCAATATTAAATCGACTCGAATGTACGGAATTCTACCGTTACATGAGCACGTCTACAATTTTTCAAAATTTAGATCTACGTAGATCAAATTTAGTTAAATAAACAACTGTGCATAGCTAAATTGGATCTACGTAGAACTAAATTATAGAAAATGGTAAATTTACTGAGATCTCAATTAGATATACCTAAATCTCAATAAGATCTTTCTAGATCTCATTAAGATCTACCTAGATCTCATTAAGATCTACCCAGATCTCCGTTGGGTATAATCAGATCTACATGAATCTACTGAGATTTAAGTACACGAACAGAGATCCAATAAGAAAAAATATTCAAACACAATATTAGGTTGACTCGAATGTAAGTAAATCTACTATTACATACATAGATTTAGGTAGATCTACGATTTTAAAATATTTAGATCTATGTACATCAAATTAGATCTAAAAAATAACTACGTAGATTAAAATTTTGGAAAATCATAGATTGTAGATTTCTCGATAGGTCTCAATTAGATCCACCTAGCTCGGGGACAACAATTTTCGGGCATTCAGTTTAAAAATATTCGCTAAAGAATTTATTGATTTCTTCAATTTTGAGTTTTTTTTACTATTTTTTGAATTTTTATGGAAAATAATATGCGCATTATAACTTTTATAAATTTGCTAATATCGAGCCAGTTTTAGTAACTTAAGATGTCAATTATGCCACTACATCATAAGATCCATTGACGATGTGAGTGGTTCAACGGTATTGATTTAGCCAAAAAGTGAAGGACAAATTTTCTGCAGTTTTAATGTTGCAAGCATGAAATTATTTTGAAACAACGTTAAAAATTTTTAATTATGCAAATCGAATTCGTGGAAAAAGCTTGCAAATTAGAAACATTGCTTCCTCTTTGATTTAATTTCAATCAAAAAGTTTCCTCTATGAGAAAGACAAATTTGGAAAACCCACTCGCACATTGATGGATCTTTGTGAGCAAGATAATATGAAATAAAATAAAATAAGAAGCAATGTGCATGCTTATAATTTGCAAAGCTTTTCTTTTGTTCTTTTAGTCAATGCTGATTCTGTCACGTTCTCAGCAGCAATGTTACCGCAATCCCGAGAGGTGCGCAGAGTCTCTGGTTATCGGCATCGAGCTATCAGGAGCTCAGATCCCTTTAGATATTTTCACCTGGAACTTCAACATATTTTTTTTTTTTCTCTCATCTTTCTTTCACTGCATTCGACGTTCTTTATTCTCGAGTAGTTGCACTCAATCACAGGAAAATGAAATAAAATTTTTTTTTTTTTTTTCAAATCAATCCATTCCGTATCTTAATTAGTTTATTGATTAATTTTTTGTATTAGTTTTTATTGTCCAGTCGAAAATTTGTTCTGAGGCTGAAAAAAGTATTTTTTTTTTTTTTTTTTTTTTCATTACACAGGCACTTATGGGTCATTAAATTAATTGAATACGTCTTAAAGAATGTTGAGTACAATTTTTATTGATAAAGATCAAAATTATCAAATGTTACAGAGTGTCGAGTACGACATTTTTTTGAAACTATGGTTCCCACTTTAGCAAATCTGTCTCGGCAGCTCGATTCGAAACGGAATGTCAATTCAGATTAAATATGAAGATACTGTATCGTGGATCGTGATAATTTTTTTTTTATTCTGAACTTTGACAAAGTACGAAAAGTTTAAAAGAAAATTTACGATTTTACTTATAATAAGTTATTGTTTCTAATTTTATTTTCTTCTAAAAAATTAATGAAAATTGTAGAAAAAATCTTCACACCCCGAGAAAAAATAATGAGATATGATCGTATATGATTCAGATACGATCGTATATGGATCAGATACGATCATATACGATTCAGATACGATTGTATCTGATCCATATACGATCGTATCTGATCTTATATAAAATCTTATATGGTAATATCTGGTATTATCTAGAATCATATATGATCGTACCTGGTCGTATATGTTTGTGTATAGAATCATATATGTTGATACCTGGTCGTACATGGTCGTGTATAGAATCATATATGTTCATACCGGGTCGTATATGTTCGTGTATAGAATCATATATGTTCACACCTGGTCGTATATGTTCATGTATAGAATCATATATGTTCATACCTGGTCGTATATGTTCGTGTACAGAATCATATTTGTTCATACCTGGTCAAATATGTTCGTGTATAGAACCATATACGACCATACCTGGTCGTATATGTTTATTGATAGAACCATACATGACCATACCTGGTAGTATATGCTCGTCTGTATAATCATACATGACCATACCTGATAGTATCTGTTAGTGTATAGACTCGCGTATGATCGAATGATTATCTACCCTTGATCGTATCTAGAATCATATGGTCATATCTGATCATATTTAATACCATATATGACGATACAAGACCCGACATGTCATGATCAAAACATATATAGGACCATATTTAATCATATATTTCACGGTATCTGGTCAGATATGGGCTTATGTAAGATCATGTTCGGTCATATATAATTATAAATATATTATACTTGGCCGTATACGAGGTCACCTGACCATATACGCTCATACGTGATAATATCTGATATAAATTACTCATATACATATTTGACCATGGTCAAATCTGATCGTGTATAGAATCATATACGACCATACCTGGTCAAATATGATCGTCTATAGAATCACATACGACCATATCTGCAGGTATGAACAAATATGATTCTGTAGATGAACATATACGACCAGGTATGAAAATATATGATTCTATACATGAACATATACGACCAGGTGTGAACATATATGATTCTATACACGAACATCTACGACCCGGTATGAACATATATTATGATTCTATACACTAACATATATGACCAGGTATCAACATATATGATTCTATACACAAACATATACGATCAGGTACGGTCATATATGATTCTAGATACTACCAGATATTACCATATAAGATTTTTTATAAGATCAGTTACGATCGTATATGAATCAGATACAATCGTATCTGAATCATATACGATCATATCTCATTATTTTTTCCCGGGCATTGTTGAATGGTAATGCCTAATGGAACTATAATCGCGCCATTGGTTTGCCAATGGAATATGGATCTATATATATGAAGACTCCATTGTTAAATGGTAATACCTGATAGAAATAATTATGCCATTGGTTTGCCAGTGCAAAATGGAATCATGAAAATTAAAATGGTGATCCGAATGGCAAACGTATCCTAATATAGAAATAAAGGTTATTTTTTATAGGCTTATAATTCCAATAAAATAACATCACGGCAAGATTATGAGCATGTTATATATTATGATTTACTTCTGTTTCTTTTTTCTCTGTTTAATTCTCACGAGGAATGTCTTTTGTTTTTTTTTTTCTTTATCATTTTTCCGCATTAAATTTTTCTTCCGACTACAATTAATTTACTAGTACTATTACATAAATTATTTCGCGACAAACAGAAAATAATGCGAGGGTTAAGCATTGATAGACTTGAGACGGAATGTCTGATATCATCATCAATGTTCAATTGTATGTGCGTACATTGACACGTATAATAACATACTATATGTTCGTTCAAATTTCGCGCGCGGAACGAACGAGCTATTGGGTGACGTCAGAGCGTCGAGATCGAATCATATCGAATGCAATCGACAGTGAACGCGACGCGCTGCATGGTGAAGCATTTACGCGGTTGTGATTTACCGCCGGAATTATCGCGGCTTTTTTATTCACAAGTATATGAATATATTATTGTATCTGCTGAAAAATTCTGTGTGAATTTCTTTTTGTAGTTTTGGTTTAATTCGTACGGTACATGGGTGCTTGCCGCTTAACCGCGTGTCTATTGACCATAACCTCAAATTTTGGCGTTGCGAAATGTTTGCAGCACGGTCTTGTATACCAAGACCCTGGTTTGCAGTAACGTTGCTGCAACATTTCGCTGCTGTATGGGCTGTTATGTAATATCTATCCATTATGAATATTTATAAGTGTGTACTGTATAAAATAATGAGATGTCACTAAACTGTGTAAAAAAAAACGATTTAATATAAAATGTTACATCCGAAAATTCTCCATCGATCATTATTCCTGAAAGGATAATGGTAAATGAATGGTAAATATTACTACTCGAACATCGCCATTCATTTACCGTTAATGGGAAAAAGCCATTCGAGTGGTAAATATTGCCAGTGGAAAGTCGCCATTCATTTACCATTAATAGAAAAAAGCCATTTGAATGGCGAATATTACCTTTGGCAAATCGCCATTCATTTACCATTATCCTTTCGTGAATGGTGATGAATGGCGAATTTTCAAATGGTAAACCAATGTAACTTTTCCCCCGTATAAATAAAAATACGTCAATCAAATGTAATGATCAGATTAGGATATGGTCATATCACATCATGTATGATTGGATATGATCATATCTAATCATATTTTAGGTTTGATCATATCTGATCATATATTATATTATGATTAATCATATCTGATCATATATGAAAAATTGGCCAGGCCTGACCGTATCTGGTCATATTGACTTATATATGACCTGATACTACTATATCGGATCATGTATGAGTGGACATGACAATATACTGTCAGACCTGGCCAATCTTCGTATATGATCAGATATGATTAATCATAATATATAGTATGATTAATCATATCTGATCATATACGAAAAATTTGCCAGGCCTGACCGTATCTGGTCATATTGACTTATATATGACCTGATACTACCATATCGGATCATATATGAGTGGACATGACAATGTACTGTCAGATCTGGCCAATTTTCGTATATGATCAGATATGATTATCATATATGATCATATCTCATTATTTTTTCCCGGGACCCAACGAGAGACAATATTGTTTTGAATATTGTGTAAAAAAATTCAAGTCAATCGAAGAAACAGTTTTTCAAATATTGTTGCCTCGATGCGAGGTCAAAAATTGATTTCGAGGAAAAAAAAAACGTTGAATGTTTCGATACAAATTATTGTATAAATAAAACTGGTACTCACAGAGAATCAATAAAATTTTAAGACTTGGGGCTTTGAAAAAAAAAGAAACGAATTTTTTGAAAATTTCCAACTCTTTTACTTCCTTCATTATTGAATTTGTGAAAATATTATTTTTACTCTTGCTCAGCTATACCGATCCGTTATCCCACAAACTTTAATGTAATTATCCGCCAAATGAAAAAATTTATAAAATTTATGGAGTTTTAGTGATGGAGTCATAAAAAATTATAGTAATCTTATCTCATTTTTAATTAATGATTCGACCAGTTTTATTATTAATATTATAAAAGGAGGGAAAGAGCCCCTGGTTAAATCAATAAAAACTCATTTTAACCTAAACCTAAATCTATTTGATTTTTTTCGAAATTTTCCATTCTTTTCACCATTTTATTCATTTTTTTTTTTTTTTTTTTTAATATTCAATAAATCTTATTGTGCGTACAGCGAATTTTTCATAAATTTTAATTTTCCAAAAAATACTCATTTGAAAACATATTTGTATTTGTTAATTTTATCTCGTCATTGAGTCGAGGAAATTTTTTTAACAACAATTTTTTTTTAAAGAAAAGGAAAATTTCGAAAGAAATCGAATTCAGTCGACGGGAAAAAAAAAAATGTTCTTTCTTTTGATCTCCTGTTCCTTTCTCTATCGTTGTCTCGTTTCTTGGTCAGCTCGTCTTTCTTCTTCGCACCGATCTCCCTCCTGTCGTTCATTCGCTCTAGTTAGCTCGAGCTCGAACGAAGACCAAGAATCGTCTCGTTGCAAATCGACGGCCGTTTCGATGACCATTTAAGGACAAACAACGAGTTCGTCCAAGGAGAATTTTTCAAGGCCCAGGATCTCGTTCAATTATAACCCGAAAAGGTCGGTTGGTGGCGACCTCGGGCACGGATAACATCAGCGTCAAAGAAGTTTTACGGTTCACCTCACGTTTCGCTTGGGCGCCATTCTTACTTTTCTTCTCATTCTATATATAATAACAAGTCTCTTGATTCTTATTATCATTCTTTACCCTCGTCACATTTTTGTCATTTGCTTATTATACGTTAGTTTGGTAATTTTTTTTTCCGATCGATTTTACGTTGTGATTGTTCGTTATTGGATTCATCAATAAAATTAATTATTAATTTGAATTATGAATATTTATACAAAGTAAAAGGGCCAAATGGCAAATTCGTCTCGTAAACCATAAAGTCACAGACCAAAGTTGTAAAATCGTATAGTGTATGAATAGTGCATTTTTGATAACATTTTTCTACCCACACGGTAATTTACAATATTTATATAATGATTAAAAATATATCTTACATATCTTTCCCCTGCGTTATACTATACGAGTATTTGACACATGAAAAAAAAAAATCTTTTTTTTCGTATTTATTATTTTTTACACATTAAATTTCTGTAAAATATATGAGGTATGGAAAAAAAAAAAAATTTTAACATATATTTTGATAATTTCGACATCGAAAGGGCTTTCCTCTAAATTTTTCATATGCCTTCGATATTTTTTGAAAAATTATTGTAGCATTTTTTATGCAGTAGCTTCAAAATTAAGGGAGAGGGGGGAATGACAAAAAATAATATTCTCATGGATAGTGTTAAAAATAATGCACGATAAAAATATAAAGAAGTAATGTCCCGAATTGTGACTACCTAAGCTCCGCTTGGCCATTTAGCACAGAAAAATCTTTATTTAAATATGTCTACGAGTTGAAAGTATTAATATTATTACAAAGCGTGGAATATCAGCTAACGGAAGCCCACCTTATTTTTATTAAACTTTTCATTATTTAATTATATATTTAAAGTATGCACACTCATTTAAATGGCCCGAATAGTGTCCTACTCGATAGACGAACGTCCCACTTATGGAAGTCCCGAACAGTGATCTATACCGTTTCGGTAATATGCCCGATTACACTGCAAATCCAAGTGTGTAGTTTTTACACACATAAGTGTGTAAAAACTACATTTTGCAATTTGCAGTGTTTTGCAGTGTAGTGATGCGTACCACCACATCGATGTCCCAAATGGTGCAACATTATTCATAAACGGTATCGACCATGAAAAACAATTTGACGTGATAAGAATTGAAGGCTGTCATTTTTAAAAATATATATAAAATCATGAAACCGCTCTTACTTAAAATCAGGCAACTCATAAATCAATTCTTTCTGTACAGTATAACGTAATAAATTTTTTATTTTGAAAATGTATTTTATTTATTTCAACAAAAGCTTTCAAAATTCCATGTTTTAATAATTATTTACGATACTCTTTCTTGACTCTGCTTAAAAGTATTTTTTCCTCTGCTTTCTTGCATCGTTATTCTTCTCTCTCTAGTGCCTTATGTAACTTTGACTCCGCTTGTTTTCTTTTTTTTTTTCGGCGGCTGCTTCCTGACGTTGTTTTTTTCTCATTTTAATATCGAGACGAACCTTCAACTGCTTCCTTGCGTTCGTGATACTCCTTCCATTCTTGCGACGTTGCTACCGACGGGACTTTATCCTTCCTTCGTCGATTTTTCACCGGTTTGAGTTCCATTTTCGGCCAAAACAGAATTTTCCTGAAGAGTTCTGGAACATCTTGAGGAACATGACCCGGATTCGCCGCCAGCTCTGCTTTGATATCTGTGAATGGTGGCAATCGCAAAAAAAATCAAAACATTGAAAGGAGTAAGGAGGAGTAAAGAGAGAGAGAAAGAGAGGGAGAGAGTAAGGAGAGGAAGGTTATCCGAGACTGTCATCGAACCAGCACTGGCTATATTCTGAGGATTTGGTGTAATTAATTTCGTATCGTCATGTGCTTCTATCTCGAATCCATCCGCCTGCTCTTTCGTCGACGAGCTGTTACCCTGCAAAACTACCAGGGATACCGCATGGCCTCGTTTCTCGAGACTATCGAGACTTTTATCGGGACGAGCTACATTCTGAACAACTGAAGGGATCCCTTCGATATCGTGATTTCCTTCCATTTCGAATCGATCTGAATTTTCGTCCATCACCCAGGCTCCATCTTGGGAAACTACGAACGTAATAGCATTGGCTTGTTCCTCGGTATTCTCAATCATTGTATTCTTTTTCGTTAAATCATCCAGAGGAAACACAATTAGACCATCATCTGTATGATCCATCTCATCACCGATCAGAGTTGTGTGAAAATGGAGCTCCTCGTTTTTCGGAATCTCGCCGAGTACAGAGATATATTCTGATTTTGAGGTGACGTGGAAACCGAAGACGGCGATAAACCTTTCAAAAAAATTTCCCGTAATTTTACAGAATTAAAATGAATAAAAAATAATAAAAGTAATACAAATGCCATAGAAAAGCATTTTAAATAAACGAAAAATTATCCGAATCCATTCGAGCCCTTGACCATATAAAAAATAGGCTCTGATCTTCGTTCTTTCCGCTCCATTTGCCCGATCTTTCCGATTCTTTAAAAGCGCCGAGAGTATTTTCGGGAACATTCATTTCAATAAACTCCAAAATTGTTATGTAATTATGTTTTGTTGTTGCGCCCAGTCGCGAGCGTATCCAATTCATGGACATCGGAGCTTTTTGGCTTCTGAAGTAACTTATTGTGTTTCAATGCGTCCGCAGAAAATGGGCTCAGTCCACAAGCGCTGAAGCCATTATAGGCATAATCTTTTCGAGATTTACCATCGCTAGAGCCTTTTCAAGACAACGTGCAAAGTCCTCACTTCGTAAGCGCTTTCCGTCATTTTTCATACGCCAATCGTGAGTTACTTTCTTCCATGCGGCTTTGAGCGGCCGAAATAGTGCTACGTCCAAAGGCTGCATTATATGTGTTGCATTCGGAAACAATGCGATAAGCTCGATTTTTTTCTCGCTGCAGAACGTGCTCAATGGCTGCATCGTCAAATGTGAGGAGTGTCCATCAACGTATAATACGATTGGTCGCTGGATATTATTCGTGGTTAATCATGGCTCAAAAACGTTAGAAATATACTCGAAAAATGTCTCGCTGGTCATCCAACCATTTTCCGATTTTCCAACGCCCCACAAAGGAGGTATACTCGATGTTATACTGTATAAGGAATTCTTTCATACGAGAATACAATCATCGGTGGTGGAGTTTGTCCTTTGGCGTTCGCCATGAAGAGAGTGGTCAAACATTCTTTATCGTTGTTGTGCGTAAAGTTGTACACTGCCTTCTCCCCTTTGTGGACCAAAACCCGATCACTTTTTGGGCACAGGAAAAACGCAGACTCGTCACAATTAAACACCCTTGAATTATCGATTTCAATCAAATCTCGAACCTCCAAATAATGTTTTACTTCAGTGAACCATCCTTGTAAAGCTTTTTCGGTCACCGATGAACGACTGTAGGTGAGATTCTGCGCTACTCGTTGAGATATAATTCCGGATGACGACGACAAAATCCCTCAAACCAGTGGCGTCCAGGACGTCCGTCCTTGAATGGCGTTTCTCTTTGTGACTTTTTCACGAGTAACTGAACGGTATTGAGCAGTTGCGTCTTTGTGATTGGAAATCCACGTTGATGGAGTGTCATTATCCAGTCTATGATGTGAATTTCTTCCTCAATTGATAAGATTGATGGTGCACCGAGAGGTTTATCAACAGGCAATTTACCCTGATGTTTATACAAAAGTGTCGTTTTTGGTATGCCGAACGGCTTGCTGACACTATATATAGATCGACCAGACTGCACAGCCACCAACGCATCTTTCACATTTTCTTGTGAATATTTCTTTCTCTTCTGATGCTCCATGACGTTATTCGTTTTCTAGACATAAATACGGTCAATTAAAGAAAAATATGAATTATCATCCTCAATAGATTTCCCCTCAGATCGAAAGTGACGTTTAAAAATGAGGTTATACATTAGCAAATGTGACACGTATAAATAAAATCATTACTAAAGTGAAATTATACATTGCGGGAAAGTGCGATCAGCCAAATAAACATTGTAATTGAAACCATGCATTTTATAAGTTGTAGATACATTTTATGAGAAGAAAAGTACTTACCTAGATACTAGCGCATGCCAAGTCAACGAGCTGAATGAATTTGCTCAGACAGTATTCGGAGCACACGATTTTCACTGTGTACCGATTTATGACCGATATATTTTCGGCCAAATATTTAATTTGCTCGTCCATTTCCGCACTCCGCTACTTCAATTAGTTGTTTATAATATATTGCAACTTATTCCAACTAAATCGATGCTTTTTTAATCATAAAACAAATCTTTTCCTGTTACCACTTTCTTAGCCTCTGTGATAAGGAAACGACCGCCTCAAACTCGCTCGGTGGCTAGTTCATGAATTATAGGCAAATACGCGATAAATACTATTGACTCATACACGATATTCATTTTGAGTGATAAAACGTAAAATAAAGATTATATACAAGAAAAATTACATTTATTGAACGTGAGTTGAATTTATTGTAATAAGAAATAGACTGGACGAACACTATTCGGTACACAGTCACAATTCGGGACATTCACCTTATTTGCAAATTTCACGATAGGTTTTTTCAAACGATACTTCACCTGCTAGCATAGAATTTTTTTTCGTGAGATCACATTCTCTGGGAACTCGTGAAAAAATATTTTTCAAAAATTATTGGACACTCCGACGAGCTATCTTTAAGGTCTCTATTAATTAATTAATTAAGGTCTATATTGATGGGTCTCGAGGTACGCTTTTCTCTGATAAATCATTACTCACCTCGTATCGTGTACCCCATACTTGGTGGCATCGAGTTGTGAACTCGTGATATTCTGAGAAATATAATAGGAACAATAGCGATAAATGGAATTAATATCAATTATTTCAAATTCTTATCCCAAAAGTTTTACCGGACGAATAATTTTTTTTTTGTTATTTTTCTGTATTTATTCATTTTTTCTCTAAAAAAAAAGGCATTTTCGAGTCGATATACTTCCCAATCAAACATTTCTTTGCTATTTAATTTGTTGATATTTTTTTTTATTTTCTGTACTCATAGTCCTTATAACAGTGTCTTTTTTCTCTCCCTCTATCTCTCTCTCTCTCTCTCTCTCTCTCTCTCTCTCTCTCTCTCTCTCTCTCTCTCTCTCTCTCTCTCTCCTATATCGCTGTTTGCAATTTTCCTCTGCTAGCTTTGAGGCTTTTCATCAGAGGGATTAACTAAGTTTGAGAATTGCGAGGAAGTACGTGAGAAAGAGAGAGAGAGAGAGAATGAGACAGAAAGTACGAAGAAAAAGTGAAGAAAACTTTTTTTCGTATCAAAACTTTTCGCAGTTTGTATCGTTCCCTCGATGAACGTCAAGTCGAAGTTAAAGGTTGTTTTTTTTTTTATTTTTTTTTTCTTTCGTTTCTTAATTAATGAAATCGGTATAACACCAACGACGATTCGTTCTATTTTTCATCTGGGACAGTCTCGTTTCGATAGAACAGGGCATTTATTTTACTTTGAATGCACATTGTGTAATTACCAGCGTTACTGACTAATAACATTTTATTAATTGCGCTTAAGAATTCATGGACTACGCATCGGACTTACGGAGCAAGGTAAAGATTTTCGAATCAACAGGTGGCCAAAAATACCCCTAGAGCAAGCTTCCACTCTTATCAATCGATATTATTAAATATGTCCCATTGGATATAGATAGATAGATAGATAGATAGATAGATACGTTTATTATGTTCTAGTAATCAAATAATATACAACAATGAAGAATACAATACTTGACACTCGAGATTAACTTAATGATAAGGTGAGTACTTTAAAATAGATAATAGAAAATAGTTATACAATAAAATCAGATTCCAAATCCAGTAGGAAATAAGGATAGTGATTAGAATAAAATAAATCGAATACATTACACAGAAGAGCCAGTAATATTTCTACGATAGTTCTACAGCATCTCCTCAGATATTAGGAGATACGCAAAATATCGCGATTTAAAAATGGCAATTTAAGGTGCAGAGGTAATTTTGATCGGGCGCGAATTCTACAGATAACCTGCTGAAAGGGTAAAAAAAATTACGGTAATTGGAAGTGCGATGAACTGGGATTAGGAAAGTTGACACGGGCAATCTTGGTGATCTCCGGATCAAGTAACCGATGCCACCAAACAAATCACGAATATAATCAGGTACTATAATATAATGTGTCGGGGAGAAGAGAGATAGAGATAGAGATAGAGAGAGATTGATTGATTGATTGATTGATTGATTTATTAGATTAGCTCTGGGGGTTAGCCCATAAGAGCATATCGTTTGATTGATCGTTCGATTGATTGATTGATTGATTTATTAGATTAGCTCTGGGGGTTAGCCCATAAGAGCATATCGTATGGTGTACAAAGTATTTGAGATATTTTCCTTAAAACTATACTTACAATACATAAGTAATATATATATATATATATATATCACTAAAGCTACACTGAAAGAAAGATTTATACTGTATAATATTGATAGTAGAGTAGTACCAGTAGCACGCTATAGAATTGAGAGCTCTGGAAAAGTACAAAAACAAGCTAGGGAGTATTTAAAATCCCTGTTTGCGAAGAGGGTGTAGGTGAAGACAGGCTTTGAAGGTAAAAATGGAAAATAGAATGGAGAGAATAGAATGGAGAGAGTCCGGGTGAGAGTCGTTGAGCCAGGTTTCGGATACCGTAATGACATCATAAGCCCCGCTACCAATTTTCCTTGAAAAACGGGAGAATGCACGAGAAGACAATAGGGCATTAACATGCGCAAAGTGCAGTACACGGCGCGGTGGAGGTGCGAAATTAATCAAGGGCAAAGAGACAATCACGGTGAATCCTCCCTGCGTCAATTTTGAGGTGTCGGAGGTTGCCCAGGCGCGGACTTTAACGCCTCTAGGTCAGCCATATCACGGAGTATTGTAGAGAGTATTGTATTGTATTGGAGAGAGAGAGAGAGAGAGAGAGCGATGAAAGAATCGTGTACTCAAGCATAAAATTACTTTGTCAGTAATTTTCATACAAGAAAAAGTGATGCATTGATGATTTTTTAGTTAAAAATTTAATCCACGATAAGTCGTGAAAATCTATTTTCCTGATTTTTATCTAATAATTTTTTCCGATTTTTATCTCATCATAAAGTATGCAATATTGTCGACGAAAGTCACTTCTGGTTGGGAAGGTACGTCCGATACATCCTTAAGATTTCATTCGAAATATACCTTGTTCAATGTCCCCTCATCATTTTAGCCCTTGAATCAATTTATTCTCACTCCCGTGATTAAATATTAAGCACTCAAATCATTCTCAACGCAAAAAGAATGAGCTGTACTTCCTCTCCATACTCCCCAAATCATTCTCTCAAAAAGCTTCAAGTTTCCAGCTTTCGAAAAGCTCCTTAGCTTTATCCTTAATACAGAATCGCAATTTATATATCCATAATTATAGATTCAATCATCTTCATTATGAAATTATTCCAAAGATCCTCAAATTTTGCATTTCATCGTGTCGCATAGTAAATGCCGCGAGAGCTTCTATAATAATCGCCGTGGTAACATTACTGGAATGGGGTATGTAAACTCTCGGTCGTTTGTTCGCTTCTTTGAGCATGCCGTTCGTAGAGATCAAAGGAAAATTGCCCGGTCGCATGAAGGGTAAAGAGGATGGGGGTTGCGAAAAAGCACTTGCAACTTGGAAAAAAAAAGACGGTTTACGGAAAGAGTGTAGAGGAGAGGAGAAAGAAGCTTTGTATATTAAAAGTAACGGAATCACGAACAACAAAGCTGAAAAAAAATCTTACACTGGTACTGCACATCTCGGCCTCTTCGGGTATGGATTTTTTCTCTCGATACCGTCACCACCTGAACCTTAAAAAACCACATATTTTGTATAAAAGTATTTACTGAGCTTACAAAGTATACCGTACAACGGAAATCGTATATATCATTATATCGTGAATGATCCTTCATCTGACATATCCTTTTGGCCTTCCATTATTTTGCATCTATTACCTTTCTCACCTTACATCTCTTACTTTTGTTATTTCACATTTCACATATCAAACACATAATGTATATCTAAAAACGAGACGGAGAAGCACCTGGACACCGAATAATTGAAAGAAGACTCAAAGAACGTCTGTCACATCCTCATAGAACTAGTACGAAAAGTATATGAAAGATTACGCCCATTTAGGCATTTCCGACGTTACGATTGGCTGTCATGCTCGGTCGCGTCCGATGTTTGCCGACGACGGCCGATACATGCGCGCAGCGGAATGAGCGCGTCGGTGCTGCACTATAGCATTACATTTATTTGAATAATAATAATATCAACAGAAAAATCGCAGGTTAAGCTGTATTCGCCACGTTCAATACTAGGATGGGTAACCGCGCAGACGTGTACCAGCTCATCCGATAACTGCTGAGTGGGAGACCGTTTTTTTTTTTTTAATTTCCGGTGATAGCACTACAATGGAAATTCAGTAAAATATAGCCAACCGCATTGGGCCAGGTTTTTCGCCTTTTCCCTGTTCCCTCGTGCAAATACGATACAGTCGTGAGTTAGGGAACTTTAGGGTGCTTCAAGAAGGTGTCTTCTCTATCCGGCTTTGCCTTCCTCGAAAGCCGACTGTTTTCATGCTTTCTCGAATCCTGTTCTTATCGCCGAGACCGACTTGATCGTTGGAGCCGATTCACGTGATCTTGGTAAGCCATTGTAGGGACAGATTAAGAGTCGCGGTAGTGACTCAAGACGAGTACATTTATTCCTATAATGTCGAGTTGAGAGGAGCTCCGGACTTTTGTCTCTTATACGCCTCACAATTTGCTTATACACAGGAGTATATAGAACGATATAGTTTAGCTATATAGAAAGTTATTTTATTAGTTATTGATGAATTATGCGAACTTTGGCGAGGATATAAACATTATTTTTGACTTAAAACCATTACGCTGAATTAATTTATGAAGCTGAAATCACGTAAACGTACTGGTGCATCATAAAATCAAAATATTTTTATCGTCTGCTGATCAACGTGTGGTGCTTTGGTCACACCAAATTATGACAAAGAATATTGACGGAAAAAAAGTTTCTTAAATTAAATATGTAATATAGGATAGAAGTACCGGTTGTGGCCACTGTACCGTTTGTGGCCACTCTGCATTTCACTCGAATTTCTTAAAGTTTCAAGGCTATGTTCACTTCATCGAGCATAATATTTCGATATTTAAGATGTTTCCGCACCAATATCGATTGCTTTATTGAATATCTGCTAATTTATTTCAACGAAACATGACGAAATTTGTCAACGCTGAGCGGTTCGTGTAATTTTCTCGCCAGAAGTGTTAAGGGATCCCGAGGTGAGTTTCTCATTATCTAAAGTCATTCCGCCCCACAAAAAATGTATATTTTATCAGTTCACGCTCATTTTGCAGGTTGGAAACACACAAAACTGACATATCAGCTAAAATACTTAAAAAATACGTGGTGGCCAAAAGTGGTACATTCAAAATACGATTGTTCTATTTGTGGCCAGCTTATGGCCAATCCCAATTCCAAGCTTGGTGCCCACAACTGGTGCTTCGGATGACCAAAAGTAGTACAATTGTGGCTACAAATGGTGAAAATGACGGCTACAAGATAATTTCCTATTTTTTTATTTATCATGATCACAAAAGGTTTTAAATAATAACAATTCGATTCTGTGTACCTTTTAGGTTACAGCGATCACTTTTTCAATTCTGAATTTTCAATAATGTGAACACTGTTTGTAAATTAATTTTCGGAAATGCTTAAAGTGGCCACACAACTGGTACGTCTACCCTATTAAGAAGGGTCGAGTGCTTCGTGCGCGCGGCAAGGGGAATGTACGGCACGGACGTGGGTGACGTGTGGGGCATGTTGCGTTTGGCAATTGTTTTCCCGTAGCCATGGCTCGATTCATAACAAGAAATCGCGTTTTTTATCCACATTACACTAGGACCTCGATTTAATTGCCCTCGATTTAATGGACAGTCCCCACCATGTCGCATTTATCGATCGGTTTTTCGCGTGGTGGGAGATGGTGGGGGACGCTTAAAGTCTCCCCGATCAGGCCCATAGCACGGAGTGCCGATGCGCAGATACAGCATGGGCGGGCATACGCTACCTCGATTTAACAAGGTGCGATGCGGAGCCGGTCCCGCCACTGGCCGTTAAATCGAGGTCCTAGTGTATTATTTATTGCTAATTGACGGGGTTGTTCAAGGTTCTGAATTTTTGCAGGAGGCATCCTGAGGATATTTCCGACCATATCCAAAAATTAGTTTTCCATGTAAACAGCTCATCTGCACTCATTGACTTTGAAATTCCGTTTAATTTAACGATCTGCCATAAGAAACTGTGCTAAATGGCCCAAATTTCAACTTTTTTTTTTTCTCGAAAACGGTGTAGCAGAACCTACGGATACTTTGGAGTTAAAATTTTTGTGGACATATCTATGTATGAAAAAAAATCAGTACCTCTCAGCAGATATCGATGTCGCACTCGACCCTCCTTAACTAGCATAAGTCCAGATTTCTTTTTGGGCCAGAAATCGTGGAAAAAAAACAATTCTCTTTCGTATGTGTCACTTTTAGATCAAGAGGTTAGGCTGGTGTATTTTGAAATGAACATTGATTAAATCGTAATTGAATAGTGTTATAGAGTTTACGTGAATTGCGAATTGCGTTTTTTCCACGATTCAGTAGTTTTTTGTGGTCGCGAGTGGTAGATTAATTTTTTCCGTAATTGAAAATTTTGTTCTTGCCTGGAGTGCTTGGTTACGTTTTTTTAAACACTCAATTAAATAATGTTTATTATAACCTTACCCAGGGTAAAAAATTCGTTCTTCATGGTTATGGTTATTAAATTACGTGCCAGTGGAAAAATTTTCGAGATGTTTCAAGGTTATGTTATTCTAAAAGAAGTTCCAAGTGAAATTTCTGAATCCGATTTTCAATATAAATAACAGATGCTTAACTACATAGTCAGACAAATAAATATGCGAGATCCAAGCAACTTGTACACACCAAATATTAATAGAACATGTGTGAGGTGATTCGACCTTTGACAGGTTCCGCAGGGCTTCAAAAGGTTCCTTGAGCATTACTTTTGTTATCGATGAGTTGGAGCTCTTCTAACCTTTTTTAATCCTCACATAATCTATCTAAATAACTCCGAGCATTTCATTTGTCATACAAAGTCCCAGCAGCACTGCCTTCTTTCCACAGATTCCATCTGAATGCAAACCCGACTGACTCACGCAATTCTTCACAGAAAAATAGTATACGTGATCAACTAAACGCAGAAAAATTTATCACATCGCTGTAAGCCATCACAGAAAAACTTCCACGCAGGGACTTGACCCAGTAAAATTTGGCCGATAACCAACTTGGCAAAAAAAAACTCGTTGCCCCATCAACTTGATACAATAAAACTCGGCGCACCACCAACTTTTGGCATTTGAAAAACTCTATGCATATCAACTCGACGCACAAAAACTCTCCTACGGGATATCTCGACCAAGGAGTAGCTTGACACAGCAAAAACTGTCTTGCAGCGCAATTTGGTTTGGTCTAACTCTATCAGCAGACGCAACCATGGTCCGCTAAATTGTGTAGATTTGGAGCGAGTCGAGATGCGCCGTGGAAGAGTTGCACTGTGGCGAGTTGGGCCAAGGGAGAAGTCTTTCTGTGTCGGTACGCCCCGGTAGTTTTTTCATGTCGAATTGGTGATGCGCCGAGTTTTTCTACCCCAAGTTGGCAGTGTGTCCAGTTTTATTCGGGCAAGTCGATAGTGCATTGAGGTTTTCTGTACCAAAATGGTTGTGGGCTGAGTTTGTCGGGGTCACTTCGTGAGAATTTTTTTTTTTTTGACAGTCCAATGATGTATCGAATTTTTCCGTATTCAATAGTTTATGTGTAACGCTATTTTGATTAGAATTGCGTAGGTCAGGTTGGAACTGCGTTCAGTTGGTAACTGTACGAATGAGGCACTATCATTTAGTCGCTAAGAAAAAAAAGCTCAATATTATAAACAGACTATCAATAAGCACTGCTTATAATTTTTATATCTCAGCGATAGTGCTTTGTATCGAGAATCGAATACTCAAAGTTGTTCGCATATAGATCATGCGAGTACTCTCGAAAATTGGGAGACCTCACTCATAACATATGGTTTGCGCATGAAACATTTTGGAGTTCGCTAAGCTTGTGAAGTTCTAATCAAGCAAATGCAAATGAAATTTCGTCTGAAAGTTGCTAAATCGGGGCCTCTGAAGTTGTAAAACAATGAAACCATTGCATAATTGTATAAAACGTTTTGGCAGGACAATTCATCCTGAACAAAATATGGTCAATTCTAGCCTGAGCGTAGCAGTCACCATTCGAAGCTTTCACATATAAGTTACATTGTAATTACATATGTACATGTATAATGCTTTGAGAAAAGAAGCCAAATCGCCCCACCACAAAAGCATCTTTACAAAAAGTCGTCAAATAAATTCAAATTATCCAACGCACAGATCGCCAAGTAACATCTAAAAATTTTATTTTTTATTCAACTTTGTGAGAATTTATGTTTTATATTTAAATAGGAGGAAAATTGATTGCTCGAAGAATTTGAAAGAAACGAATTTGGATTGAAAAAAAAATTCAAACGAAGTACTTGGTACGTTCATGACATCCATCGATTATGAATCGTAATCGTAAAGACATTGTACAAAACTTTGCCATATACTTTGTTCAAATTTCTTTTTTATTGCGAATTTTTTCATTTACAATTCATTCAGCAGTTAATTTTGAGATCATGAGCAATGACTCATATTTATACATAAAACAAATTCTCACGAAGCTTAACAAAAAATAACAATTCTAGATGTACGTTGTTCGTCGATTGATTATTTATTCGACAATTTTTTGTAAGGATTGACAAAACGACGACACGGGTAAATGTACTTGTATCAAGTTTTTTCTACACCATTTATGGTATTTTTGGAGGTTCGGATAGACAGAAATCGTCTTTTTCGCGTAAGGAGGTGGGTGCGGCAAGAGGAACGTGACGGCGCGGCGCGGGTGATGGGCGAGGCAGGTTGCGTTCGGCATTTGTTTCACCAAATACGTTTTCATTTTATTAATTTGCCATTATACTCACGCTCAATTATGTTTACAAGTATATTTCACAGTCGGCACGGTGAAAAACGTTCTTTATGGACAAATTATATCTACGAAGGTCTAGTCTGTCGTTTAAGCAGTACTTCGGGGAAATGTTACCGTTTTTTTACTCCTAAAATAATGTTCAATCATAGCTTCGAATACTTCTCCCATTAAGATCCCACGTATAGGCGGCATATTTAATGTTTTTTTTCTCCTTAACTACGTGGTCAAAAAATCCGAAATAATTACGGTGTATTCCTAGTACCAGCACAAACCTCCCCTCAAATTTTAGAATCATTCTTACCGTTCTTCTCTGGGTTAAGAACCTCCTTAAGGGTGGGAGAAACAATAGTAAGCGCTTGAAAAAAATAGACATCTTTATGTTTTTACTTATTGATGACTTAATCATGAATGGTAATTCGCGAATAAGAAAAAATTTAGCGCAAATAAATTTAAACTTGCTGTCGAAGAATTTTCTATTTAAAAAATTTTTTTTTAACAAATGTGATACTTTACAAGTGTCGATTTTTCTGTTTTACATTTCTTTCCGGCAGTTTCTCTCTTGACACTGGCTTTTTTGGCCTTTTTTCTTCCCTTCCTGTCCAACACTCTGGAAAATCACACTTCGAATAAATAAACCGAGCTCGCATTCGTCGAATCAAACTGCAACGGTATATATGGGTAGTGGACCGAGGGGGCCGTGAGAGAGGGAGCCTGTTCTGCACGAATAACTCGAGTAATTGAACGTAAATTCGATTTTAAAAGTAGCGTGGTTTGCGTGCAGTTGTATTAATGGGAAAATTCGGGAAAAATTTTCGTACGGTCACGTGTAATAAATCCATATCGGTCCAACGACCACGCGGATTTGTAAAAGGAAATTTTGAAAATCGTGAAAGAGAAGCGCTGGGTTTTTCTTTCTCTCATTTCCAGAGAAATTTTTTGCAAACTTGGTATTTTTTCTGGTCTTTCGAATAATGTTTTTTTTTTTTTTATATTTAATTAGACTGTTTGATAATGACGTAAACAAAAATCGAGGAATGGAAAAATATACACTTTTCCGGGATAAAATTTGGCTCACGGATATATTTTTTATTTCCTTGGGAATTATGTTCCTTACTCTGGAATTTGCATTCACGGGTTGTGCCTATAGTTAGGAGGCCAGAGATACAAATTTTTAAGAATTTTTTTTTTTTTTTTTTAATCACAAGCATATGCAGTCTCGATTGAGCCTCACTGCCGAATAGACGTGTTTACAAATCGATTCAGGAGTGTATGCATAGCGAGGTCAACAGTGAATAACTGATATTCGCGATTTGCTATGACATAGACGAGGAAATAAATGAAGGATCAGGGGCGGAGGATCCTCCTTCCGAAACGTCCTCTCTGGTGGGGTTGCCCCGGCAAGACCGAGGGGAAGACTAGCAAAAAAACGCAAAAAAAAAGGAAGGGAATCGAAGCCCGTCGTCAGAAAGTTAGACATAGCAACCATCAGGCCCTTCCAAGTACATGCACCCTAACACGACTCGCATCTTCAACGAACAAGCAGACTGAAAAACATCCGAATACGATCGACAAAAAATGGACAACCGGTGACATACAAATCATTCTACTTTATCAATTCAGCTCAAATCAAATCTCGAGTTCAAATGGCCCAACGTTGGGCTGAAATTCTATCAACAATACTAAACATTGATTTGTTACGTTTCACAGGAGTCCACTATACACTGTTTCGTTTTGTTGATTTCACACGAGATCTTTGTAAGGTTGTCTACGACTGAATAAAACGTTGGGTCGAAAGTGATCACATCTGATTCATTATACTACGAACAAGCGCGCGGTACCAAATCCTTCAAAGCCCTCCATAGCCGTTAGGATACACTGTAAAAAATGTGGTGTTAAATTCAACACTAATTCAACACCGCTCACGAATTCTATAGTGGTCCACCCCGCTCTGTGTGACCTGTTGGTGTTGATTGTCCGGTGTTAAGTATTGATAGTTGACACCAGACTGCGGTTAATCCGATTTGACACCAGGACGGATTCTACAGTGGATTCTAACACTTTACAGTGTGTTATAATAACACACTCTAAGTTCGTTATTTTTGTACGCATTTATCGTGTCAATGAAGCCAAATGAAAAACCCGGGTCAAATTGGCATAATAAATATTTTTTATTATTTATAAATTAGCAATTAGGAATGATCGATGAATGAATTGAAAACAGTTGTTCCATTATTTTTGAAAATCCTGTAAAAAAAAAAAAAAAAATAAGTCGTTGGCCGGGATTTGAACCCACTCCTCCAATCGACGAATTTAGCACTTTCGACCCTTAAATAACCATTTAAAAAAAAAATTAAAAATTTGGAAATTATTTTTTTTCACGAGTGTTTCCGGCTTCGAAGCGCGGACGTTTTTCCGTCGAAATTAATTTTGAGCCTACCTGAGATTTTACCTGAGACCTACCTAACGACCTACCTAACGACCTACCTAACGACCGACACTCTACCACTACGCTATTGATTCCTTATGAGTTTCTTGTATTTAAATGATATTAGTATACGAGTTCTCATACACCATTCGGTGTATCCTATGACTCCAAACGAATTTATGTATGATTATTTTGGGCGATTAAATTTCACACATTAAGTCGTATACTTCAGTATATGCGCAACACCGTCATGTGTGAAAAATTACCACCGAACAAGTGCAACGCAAATTCGTTTCTAGCTAACACCGCCACTCGGGAGATATTCGCTCAGAACAGCGTTAACATGCCGTTAATAAATAATCCGGGTTCATTCTTTAATTCTGTATATCTCCAAAGTTGTTTGCCGAAATGAATTATAATTTTAATTGAAATAGCACTCAGTCGGTGAGTTCAACTGCGCCTTCGAAGCATATATTTACACCGGATTTAACTAATCTAACTAAATCACGACATTAGAGTGGTGTCGTATCAGAAGATAAACGGTGTACTTTCATGACAAAATTGTGCACGATGTGGTGAAACACTGGGTTTAGTGTTAAATTTTGATGAAAAATCGCTTAACACCGATATACAGTGTACGAGGTCAACCATGATATCAGAACGGTGCTGCCGATAACACCACAGATTTTAACCACTAACACCGCACCAAATTGACACCCCTGATTTTTTACAGTGTAAGTTTCCGACCATGGGTGTCTTACCTCAAAATGCTTGCCTAGGCAGCCGCCCTTACACACCCTATAAGTATGTCCAGAGTTAACATAAACACCCTGTATAGAATCCCAGTCATTCTAGCCATTTTTCCTGCAATCGTCTACAGAATTGATTTTGTTTTCGGAAAAAGGTTTAGGCTAAATGAGTGCAAAGTCAAGTTGGCGGGACGCGGGAGATCAAGCTTGAGGCGCCATCTTGGAAAACACGTTATATCAAGTATCTCGTGAACCGTACATCGTACGACAAAAATTGTTGACATCTTTTTTGTAGACAATAAAATTACCTACAACTTTTATGAAAAACTTTTTCCTGTATAGAACATTGTTTTTGATTTATAGTACGACAAACTTTTTCAAACATGGTTATTGCTGAATATATAGTTATAATGGTTGATGTAAAAGTAAACATGGTAACGATGTTTGGAAAATTTTGCCGCACTGTAAATAAAAAACCACGTAGTGCATAAAAAAAAGTCTCCAACAAAAGTTGGAGAGAATTTTATTATCTACAAAAAAGGTCTTAACAATTCCTGTCGTACGATGATTTTTGGCTCACGAGATATTTGATAAAACGCGTTTTCCAAGATAGCGGCTGAAGCTCGACCTCTTGCGTCCTGCCAACTTGAATTCACACTCAGGGGACATCCCTAAACCTTTTCCAAAAGCAAACCAATTCGGTAAAAGATTACGTTATTAACCTACTTTTTTGGCTAGAATGACTGGACTAATAACATACCAATCTTCCAAAAACATCACCGATGGAAACTCCAATTAATCAAGAACTAATTTAAATATTCAGCAACAAACCAGCCGAGTTAATTGTTGAAAATACGCGGAAATGAAAAAAAAAAACATTTTTTCAATACACACACTCCCACCATTCATCATCAGGCAAATAAAATTGAAACGACAACTTTGCAAGGAGAGGGCACCAATAATACATTCTTTCCTATACACAAAATGGTCCTACGCATGATTCGAGCCACACATATTCGAGCTATACAAAATTCAAGCTACACAATTACGAGCTACACAAAATTTGAGTCACACAACTCCGAGCTATACATAATCAGAGACAGAAATTTTCAACCTACACGTACGCATCACCGAGCTACACAAATCGACCTACACAAATGTGACCTACACAAATCGACCTACACAAATGTGACCTACACAAATTCGAGCTAGACATATATATGCGACCGACACAAATTCGAGAGAATGATTCCGTTGTTCCATCATTTAACCGAGGCCCCTCTCATACCCACGAGGTTTTAAATTAATATTGCTATTGAATTTCAAACCTCGCAGGTATAAGAGTGGCCTGGAATCATTTTAGATCGAATTTGTGTCGGTCGCATATTGTGTAGCTCGAATTTGTGTAGGTCACATTTGTGTAGGTTTGTTTGTGTAGCTCAATGATGCGTACGTGTAGGTCGGAGATCTCCGTCTCTAATTATGTGTAGCTCTGAGTTGTGTGGCTCAAATTTTGTGTAGCTCGTAATTGTGTAGCTCGAATTTTGTGTATCTCGAATATGTGTGGCTCGAATCATGTGTAGGACCATTTCGTGTAGGAAAGAATTTGTAGGATTGAGGCTATCCCCTCTGCAAGTAATACCAGACGAACCAGTGCAACGAATGCAAAGCTGAACTAAAGCAGAACAATCTATTGCAGCATAGAAAATAATTGGAGCAACATTTTTTTCACGGAGAAATTCAAATTCTTCAATTATTAACGTATGAAAAATTATGGATAATTTACAGGGAAAATGTGTGTAATAAAAGAAATCAGAGATTAGAATTCGCAAAAGAAAATAATACTTTTTTCGAGTATTTAGTTAAATATATTTTTTAAATTTTTTATTAACAACTTTTCAATATGATTGTTGTAAAAATTCAATATCCATGGTGTTTTCGGTGACGTTAATTTTTTTATTTGAATTTTTCACTCATCGGTATCCACTATGATTCACGATGATTTTTACTTTTGGATGGGAATGCACGTTGCAAAGCATTCTCAACCTTTTGATAGCAAAGAAAGCATGAAATTTGATAGAAAAGATAGTAAAGACATAAATGGCTGATGAAAAAAAAAAAAAAAAAATAGAGATAACACTACCATAACTTTTTCTCTTCGTCATGGATACTCTATTCATTTTCAAGCACCTCGATGATCTGTAAGAAACTATTTCTCTTTCTCGCCCTCTTTCGATTTTTCTCATTGCGAGATGCATCCATCCGTGAAAAGGTGCTCGTGGGGATTTCGAGAAAAGCTCGGTACGAGGTACGCTGACGTAACAGACGAATAGTGGACATTACCGCGACATCGTGGGATCGAATAAAATAAGAAAGTTCGGGCAAAGACGTAAAAGGAAAAGAGGGAAAATAGCAGAAAAATGGAGAAACAGAGAGGGAGACGAAGGGAAAACATGAGAAAAAGCGTGGATAAAGCCACGAATGCCCATTATCCATCTCGTCCTGGTCGCAGACTTTGTTTTCCTTTGCAACGCTCTACCATCGACTTAACTCTGTCATTTCTCCGTTTTCATTCGTCTGTCTCGAAGACAAATTCCCCCTCCACGATTCAACCTCAAATCCAGCGGCTTAATGGAAGATAAAACGCCCTGAAATTCGAATGACTCCTATCCACCGACCACGTTCGCGACAAAGTTACGCAAATCCTTAACCGTTCTACGAAGATCTTTGTATCGCCGAAAGCTTCGTTTTTTGCTTAGAAGGAAAAAGCTCGCACATTAATCGCACCGACCTCCCTCGAGATGGACAAATATATTGTCCGTCTGCTGATCCAGATTTGCAAAATTCGAAATTTGAATGTCCAATATTTGCAATTGCAAAAGTTGCATTCATGAGATTTTGCAGTCCGAAATTGCCATGTGTCGTCATGCAAATCTAATGATTACAGGCACATGATTTACCGTCCAAGGCGTCGCGAGTCCGAGATTTACGAGAACGAAAATTCCAAGTCCACTCTGACAATAATGAAAACAAGAATTGGCAAGATCCAGCTATCGACATCGGCTAATGTCGATAACTTTTGATTTAAAATTAGTAAAAAAAAAAAAACTCAGAACATTAATGATACAGTTAATATTTTTATTAATTAATCCACTTGGAAATTTACAAATTTTCTTACATTCGATGTTAAGATCGGACAAATTACTTTTTTTTTTTAGCGAACAAGACCAAACCTTGCGAAGATATGAATTTACCATCCCTCAAATTTTTCTGTACTTCGTAAAAATAATTTGATAAAATCTGTTAAATTTGAAGTGAAATCAAAATGGTACCTCGTAAAAATGCCATAAAGATATTTCGGATGTATAGGACGTACCTTCCCGACCAAAAGTGACTTTTGTCGACAATATTGCATACTTCATGATAAAATAAAAATCGGAAAAAATTCAACCACAATAAAGACGATAAGAAGATTAATTTTTAATAATAATAATGCCCAAAAGTTATCAATGAATTGTTGAAACAAGACATTGTTCAACAAATTTTCAGGGAATGTTTTTTTTTCTCATGTGAAATGAATTAATTGATTTTTCTGACTACATATGATTTTTTTTAAATTCTCTTATCATTTTGAAATTTTGGTTTTCGGAAATTTGTAAAGGTTGTATTTACGAAACTATTCGTTCAATGCCCTGGAAACTTCTTAATTATGATATACAACGTTTTTACGAAAACATATCCAAAATTCATGATTTTTTCTTCATTTTTCAAAATTAAAAAATTTTTGAAAACCGAAATTTCAAAATGATATGAAAATATTTAAAAAATTCTTGTGTAGTCAGAAAAATCAACGAACTCATTTCACGTGTCAAAAAAAAACTTTCCCTAAAAATTTGTTAAACAATGTTTCGTTTAAACAATTTATTGATAACTTTTTGGCACTATTATTATTCAAAATTAATCTTCTTATCGTCTTTATTGTGATTGAATTTTTTCCGATCTTTATTTTATCATGAAGTATGTAATATTGCCGACGAAAGTCACTTGCGGTTGGGAAGGTACGTCCGATAAATCCTTAAGGTAGTCCTCGTGCTACAATAGTGCGAGAAAGTTTCCTATGTACCACATGATAAAATATACACAGTCCTAGTGGTCATATGCAGCGAACTTTTGATTGAGTCTGTACAAAAATGGCAGTTACAGTTACAACATGGAACCGTACATATTCAGATACATTCGCAACATATAGAATATGCAGCGTACGCATCGAATTTTCATTCATATTGCATTATTTTTGTGTTCGTCGTTCGTAAACGAAACGGTTAATAATTTTGTTCTTTTTTCCTAACATGTGAATAATAGTCTTCTCCCGTCTACAATTTTTTAAATCAAAATCTGGTTACGCGTTTAGTTTTAATATTTAAAAAACCCGTGCTAGTATCAGAGGGTACAGCAATGCTTGCTATATGCTCTACAAGTAATGGTTGCTAACTTTGACATTGAATATCTCGAGTTAGGAACGGTAAATCTGCTTCAAATTTCACGAGAAGTTGAGTACTAGCATTCTCGTCGTCCACTATAAATTTCAACAAATTTTCATTATAAACGCATTTGCACGAGGACTACCTCAAAATTGATTCTGGGTGGTTATAAAATTTTTTTTTCATTAATTCGAGGACCTAAATTTTATGTTTGAATATTTTTCTTATGCGACTGTAAAATTTTCATTCTACAGCACATCCAATTTTAAAGTAAAGGGTACTCCAATTCCCGGTTAATTGTGGGATTAACGAATTTCAAATAATTTCGTACACGTTCTTGAGCTTTTGGCCAATTAGCAAAAAAAAAAACAGAACAATTATGAAAATTTTTCGAGACCACGCAAAAAATGGGTTGGTTCAGTTGGCATGGAAATTTTCAATTACCCTGAATTATTTTAACCTTTTTCGATCGCCAGTGAACATGGATTGTTCAAATTTTTGTAAATTTTTTTCGATTAAAATTTTTCAAAAAAAGAATATTTCTCAATTTTTTTAACTTAATCTCCAATCTTTCCGTTATGGTTCGTTTTTTTTTTCCTGCGTTTGGGATAAAAAACATCGCAAGCTCGTGGCAAAAGCCTCGGGGGAGTTGAGCGAGACGTCTCTGGTGGAAGTTTCCGGGGGCGCTTAACCGTGAAACGAGATACGTGGACAGACGATGGGTGACCGAGCAGCTTTTCTATAACCTCTTTCTCCCTCGAACTGGTCTGTCACTTGTACCCAAACTCGAACTATACCCTTCACCCGCCGTATACGGATTCGGGTTGTACGAGATCAGTGACTAGACGTTAAGCGATGAGGGTTTATACGTATAGCAGTGGATGGAAGAGAAAAAATAAGCTCTGTTACCCTAACGCATAAACATGGCCGAGGATGGATAACACCCACGGGGGATGATTCTTGGAAAATAAAAACTTTGCTTCAGTACTAAATGAAAAGAAAAAAAAAATGCTCTTTTCCAAAGACTCAGATATCGTGGAACTACGAAATCTCATTGAAAAATGATGCGTAAAAGATACTCAGGCAAAAACTCTTTAAAATTGAAAGTCAGCTGAATGATTAAATAAATTGAGCTCCGAACGAAAAATCATCAACGATAATAATTTTAAAAACTTTAAGACTATGAATGGGAAATACTAGTTGAAAGAATTTGTGACGGATTTAGAATTAAAGTCTGCATTGCTTGCAATACTTACAGACATATTATAGGATAATCTAAAAGCTCACGAAAAATATAAATTAATAGTTTATCGTAAATTTGATAAAAATTCACAATCGTAAAATCCTGATATCGGTTATCTCCTTATCTCATTTGCACTCCTATTTATAATATCAATTTCAATTTTTCCATCATTATAATTTATAATGATTGCTGCAATGCATAAAAATGATCGAAAAAATATTTTTTTTTTTACCAAGAGTCTTCCTGCCAACCCTTAAGTAAATTTATGCGGGTAAAGAATTTGCAAAAAATAACTTTATTGTTTGATAAATTTTAATTGGAAAAAAAAAATTGGCATTCAAAACAAATTTGATCGAAGTACACTAGGACCTCGATTTAGCGGCCCTCGATTTAATAGACAGTCCCCACCATGTCTCATTTATCGATCTGTTTTTCGCGTGGTGGGAAATGGTGGGGGACGCTTAAAGTCTCCCCGATCAGGCCCGTAGCACTGAGTGCCGATGCGCAGATACGGCATGGGCGGGCGTACGCAACCTCGATTTAACAAGGTGCGATGCGGAGCCGGTCCCGCCACTGGCCGTTAAATCGAGGTCCTAGTGTACTTGGCCAGTTATGTAAAATGACTGTAAGGAATAATTCAAAAAATCGATAGACTACCTGTCACGAATACGGAGTCTCTTTGACGCAAAAATGTCCGATGACCACTGTTTTAGTAGTTGGTTTGCCCTGCTCTCCCGCTTTTCATCATTTTTATCGAAATTACGTTGAATCCCATCTTGTCCTGATTACTGTAGCGTGGAAATGTCAGATAGACATTTTTTAGGGGTAATCGGATTTACCTCACCCTCACGGTTTTTTTTTATCGCTGACAGTGGAGCCACGTTGCATGCAACTTTTTTTTATTATCCTAGACATGGAAATGCTCATAGGCCAACATTTTTTGGTGGCCGGTTTTGCGCCACCTTCCCATATATATGGGGAATTCCATGTCAAATCACGGGTTCATTGGCCTGACCCCCTGGGATTCCAATGACCAATGGATTTTTCGGTTTGTTTCGGTCAAAAATGATACCTCCAATTGTTCGAAATTTTTTAAAATTTTTCCACCACTTTGTAAGGGTGTGGTGACCTCAAATATCCTTGACCCGAACATGGACATTTTGACAAATAATGAAACTTTTTTGTAAAATCGAAAACGAAGCTTCGTCTTGGTAAAATGCGATATTATTTTTGGTGCAAAAGTAAAACAAGGAAAACGATGCTGAATTCGAAAAACAAGAATAGAACTAAGGGGTTAGGGTTAATTAGCAGCTTCAAAAAATCGATTTTTTTTTAATTCCAAATTTCGAAAGTACAATATCTTGGAAGTATTCTCTGTAAATTTCATAAAGATCCGACCGTAATGAATGAAGATATACGATTTCAAGTGAGGGGGTCTCGAGCAGATATAAAAGCGGCAGACGGCGCTCGATGCCGAAAGGTATTATAAGGGTCTTTCGGCCTACCTAGGCTGCAAATGAGGCAGAAGGTTCATTATATGGTCCTGGAATCGATTACGCTATGTAAGTACAAGAGAAAATTTTTTATCTGCATGTAAAATCCACGTAATACTTTACACGCATTTTTCTCAAAACATCGTTTTTGAGGCGGTGTTCAAGATATCTCGAGAATCGCTTATCCGATTGCTTTCAAATTTTTATTAATCACTTATTTATTATTATATTTACTTACTTATTTACTTAATTAATTTATTATATATTTATTATATTATATTAATATATATTAATATATATTAATATATATATATATATATATTATATAATATTATATTAATTTATTATATATTTAATTAATTTATTTACTCATTTATTAATCTCACGGGTTGACAAAGGATTTTTTAATAAGATGAGCATTTTTTTTTACAACCGAAAAATAAGCGACTCTTTTTAGCGAAAAAAAAAATTTTTTTTTTTGAACATCTGCCATTTTGTAAAAAATCAAAATTAGCCTGAGCTCTTCATCCACCCGGAAGCTAACGCTGTTAACTAATGATCTCATAAAAAATTTTGATTACAGATGACCCAGTCTTGAGCAACTGTGAACACCTCAAAACGCCTTTTTTCGACATCTCGGAGATCGCTTATAACTCGGCTGCAATTCAATATTTTGCCTTGAAAAAATCATTCGAACATCTTTCAAGTATTTAATATTTTATTGAAAAAATACTGGTATGAGAATAAATAAACCAGCCGTAAAAAAAAAATTATAAAAAAGGCGATGTTTTTGGTCTTGTAATTGACCCTAACCCCTCAAGCATCGTTTTCTCCGTTTAACTCTTGAACCAAAAAGAAAATCAAATTTAACCGAGACGAAGTTTCTTTTTACTTTATTTTTTATGACAAAAAAACCATCATTAAAAATAAATTCCAAGAATTTTTTTTTTAACAAAAACTGAAAAAAAAATTTGGCATTCTCATCTAATTTTAAAACCATGAAAAAAAATGTGATTTCCAGTCCCTGATTTTACAAAAAAGTATCATCGATTTTAAAAATGTTCATCTTCGTGTCACGGATATTTGAACAAATATAAATACAGATGAAAATAATATATTTTTTTAATACGTTATTTTTATATTGAAATATACGTCAAATGGAAATTTATAGAATATTTCACCTGCCTTGAGTTCGTCTGCATATCGATAAAAAATTATAGACTCGGATTAATGGGTTCTTGATGGATGAACAGTATCGAATGACTGGGACAAATGTCACCAGAGCACTTACAAACCAGAATGATCTTTGACACTCGATGATCGATTCGATTGCCCTTCTGTGATATCGAGAGTCATGAAACCCGAGTTCCAATTTCAATTCGGATATAAAAACGTCCAGGGTCGATCGTAAGCATAGGCCTTCATGATCTCGTCAATCTCTATGGTTTCCAATTTCACCTGTTCACAAACGATCGAGGGTCTCCGAACGTTTGTTGAATTTGTAACAGGCAAACGATTTTGTAATACATCAGTCGAAACAAAATTTTCTATCGGGCAAAATTATAAGAAAAAACAAAAAAAAAAACTAGAATTGTTATGAAAAAAGTATTTTGAAAAAATGACTAACATTATTATGCATCTCTCTGTGAATCGAATGATATACATTGACAAAATATTAGTAATTCGATAATTCGTAATTATGATAATTAATAATTTATTAATTAATTCTATCATCATTGTTTGTTATGCGTACATTGATTTTTGATACTGATATACGATTTATTCGATGCATTTTTTTCGGTACCAAAAGATTGCCTTATTTTTTTTCAGATACAACATGGGAAGGTGCTGGCTGGTAGTTTCGTTGTCGATGGTTTACCTGGCAGTCGTAGTGTCGCCACAGTATCGTGACAAAAATATAAGTGAGTGGGCAAAGAAATCTTTTTATTTCGTACGATAATTCGTTAAAAAAAAAAAATTTCGATGTTTCTCAACATCGATTGCGTGACTTAAGGTTGTTTAGAAGCAAATCACGCTTTATGAAAAAAATTTGAAATTTTTACAGTGAATAGTCGAACATGTGAACTATGTCTCTGTAAAATTTCAAGTTGATTTGGAGCTTATTTATGGAGAAAAAAAATCACAAAGTTGTGTACATTCGAGCGGCTGACTACAGTCTCCAATGGACAGAGCCGTGCGTGACCTCAGTAATCTTACAATAAATATGATCGTGCCATTGAACTTTTTTTGAAAAACCAACAAACTATTCTCTGAAGTATTCCGCGTCGATCAATACCAAAATGATTAGCCTTTGGAGATTTTCCTCTAAAATATTACAACATATGCATGACAAATCGGGTCAAAACTCATTCGGAGCGGCCGAGTATCTGCCAGGCACGGCAATACTGGACTTTCGAGACAGAGAGAAGTGGCGGAAGGACTGAGCTAGCGTGGATATTGAATCCACGCGCGAAATTTGAAAAATTAATAGCATGCGTGACGCTTTAGCACAGAATAATTATAAACATAACGAAAAATAAATTACAATCATCCCTCTCGGTCTCACTCGTCTTTTCATCTCGCTCACTATTCATTATGATGTCGTTACAATAATCAATTCGTCAATCAAAACATTTCACCGCTGTGTACTTTTTTGAGGTTATGTCACTCACATCAGCAGGCAATGAACTTTGAGCCTACGTTACGGGAAACGCGGGCGACAAAAGAGGCCCCAATGTTGCCGCGATTATTTGTGATTTCAACATTTTTTATTGTCGATATGTTTAACCATTTAAGAATGAACAAAAATAAAATATCATGGTAACTTTGATAAAATCTCCAACTTATGCGAATTTAAATAATAATTGACGAATAAAAAAAATAATAATAATGGATGGATAGGCTACAGGGCACAAAAAAAATTGCTACGGCGCCCAATGTATAAGCATAGGAAAATCTCCCCCCACTCTGATCCATCCCCACCATGCTTCAAACAACCTTAACGCTAGAAAAATTCAATCCTGCGCGAACGGGAGTTCATCGAATTGAAAAATAATGAATGTCAAACCTTTTTTTTATCGGAGAATTCTGTAAAAAGTAAATCGTTAAAAAAAAGCAAGAATCTCGAGAACTACTGGAATTAGGGATTGTATTTTCTCCGACTTGCACTTTTTCTTTGATTCCATTTCACATAGGTCTTTATCAACAATAAATTTTACTTCAGTTGGCAATAATAGGGTAGACGTACCAGTTGTGGCCAACTGTACCGTTTGTGGCCCCTTCGCAATTCCCTCGAATTTCTTAAAGTTTCGAGGTTATGTTCACTTCATCGAGCGTAATATGTCGCTAATCAAGATGTTTCCGCACCAATGTCGATTGGTTTATTGAATATCTGCTAATTTATTTCAATGAAATATGACGAAATGTGTCAACACCGAGCGGTTTGGGTAGTTTTCTTGTCAGAAGTGTTAAGGGATCCCGAGGTGAGAAGACTACGGTTTCTCATTGTCCAAAGTCATTCCGCCCCATAAAAAATGTATATTTTATCAGTTCAAGCTCATTTTGCGGGCTGGAATCACAAAAAACTGACATATCAGCTGAAATACCTGAAAAATACGCGATGGCCAAAAGTGGTACATTCAAAATGCGATTGTTCCATTTGTGGCCAGCTTATGGCCAATCCCAATTCAAAGCTTGGTGGCCACAACTGGTACTTTGGATGACTAAAAGTAGTACAATTGTGGCCACAAATGGTGAAAATGACAGCTACAAGATAGTTTCCTATTTTCCTATGATCATGATCAGAAAAGGTTTTAAATTATAACAATTCGATTGTGTGTACCTGTTAGGTTACATCGATCACTTTTTTAATTCTGAATTTGCAATAATGTGAGCACTGTTCGTAAACGAATGTTTGAAAATACTTAAAGTGGCCATGCACAACTGGTACGTCTACCCTATTTTATGAATAAAAATAAAGACCATCGATTTCCACAAAAATTCCACCAAACGTAGAGGGCTATCCTACCTGTGGGTAAAATTTCAAAACCTCTACACACGCACGCACGCACGGACTCACGCATACACACACACACACGTACACACACCCGAACCGATACATCCATGTCCACATGTAAATGAATAAATAAATGAGTGGATACGTAAATAAATGAACAAATGTATGAATGAATAAATAAGTAAATAAATTAATTAATATAAGTTTGGGTTCTCGTGAACGACGAAAAATACTTTTGCGTTGAATCAAAGCTTTCCATTGCGGCGACAAGATGGCGTGAATTAGATGGTTGGAGTCGCAATGAGGGTGGAATAATCCCGGCAAGCCGAAGCGTGTCATGCTGCGTTAGGATTGAAGGGTGGAGAAAGTAAGTTAATTGAACCAACGCGTTTTTACTCGCCAATAACCGCCTCAATGTGTACCTCAAACACGTATTTTTCTCCCAAAAATATTGATCCCGAATCGTGGCGTTCGAGCGTCGAGTCACAAGTCACAAAAGGCGGCTTTCTCGAAGTCCTCGTCGCGTAGGAACATCGATAAGCTCGGTGCGTCCACTGGCTAATGATGTTACACGTAACACGTAATAATGTAATAATATGTCGGAAGCTTAATTTAGCTTCCAACCCACGTACGAGGGTGGCCCCATATTTTGCAGGGACAATTCGTTGTGCGTAAAACTCGCGATTTATTCCACGAAGAGCATTGAGGAACGAAGTCCTTTTGGTTAAAAAAATTAACATTAGTATTCATTATATTTCAAAAAATGCACAGTATTTATCTTTTTTATTGGTCTAATCGTTCATTCATTGATATTTTTCAATTGTCGTTAATGCTCAATGGTTCATTTGTTTGTGTGCTCGTATGTTTATGTTCATGACTCACTTGCTTACATAATAAAATTGTGCGTTATTATGTATCTATTTTTAGTCCAGTGATTATACTCATAGCGAGACATCACATCCGGTCATCTAAGGCGAAACCAAAACCAGCCCTATATCAGCAAAAGATACTTTCCTCAGTTTTCTTATTGTCCGCGGTAAATTCAATCTGATGAAGAGCCGAAGGAAAGAGCTCATCATGAACTTAAACCGTAGAATTGATACCTTGTTCATGTAAATTTTTGTTCAAAACAGCATTCCGCAACTATCGAAGTGGTATATAGCTTTGAAATTTGGAGAAGTAGTTCCGGAGTAAAAAATAATGCCAAGGGGAATTTTTTCTTCTTTGTACGCGGAAGATGACAAAAATGGCATTTGTGCAAGAATTTACATGTTATCGTGGATAATTCAGCGCTATTTTCAGGCCTAGCCAGACGATTTACATGAGTTTTCAGTGGTGCTAACTGTTCATTTAGGAGATTTATACTGAAAAAAAAAACATCTGGAAAATCGCTTTTTTATGAAAAGTTCGACCAATGTCAATGATGTTAAGGGTGTTCCTCTGTTATACCGATATAGTGTAATCAACTTGAAATTTTTACAGCCTATTCATCCCCAAAACGTATGTGCGAAGATTCAATGAGATTAAGAGCCTCGTTGTCAAGATGATAAATGTTTAAAAAAACATTGTTTAACATGCGTTCTTATGGTCACACATGGAGACAGGTTTCAATCGTTCTGTAATTCACGAACTTGAAATTCCAGCACCTTTGAAAAATTTTATGACCTAGTTCTATGTATAATAAAATCGTGTGCAAAAGCTCGACTTAATTTGGAGGATTTTCGCTGAGCAATTAAATGTAACATCCCGTGCAGAAATTTCGGTCGGGATCCAGGTGGATTCTGAGAAGGATCCCTATTTTCTGATAGGGATCCAGCTGGTCAACGGATCAGATCCCATGACTGAAAGTAACATTTGCACATTGGAATCCGACAGGGACCCTTGACTGGATTCCAATTATGGTATCCAGTCAAAACCCGATCGAAATGTGGTTTATATCTGGCATATATATAAAATCCCGAATAAATATTTATCTTCCGCAATTCAGGTTATAGACAATTGTTTATTATTACCTGAGCCATAGAAAAAATGTAAACAAAAAAAAAACGTCGACACCGGGGTTTGAACCTACGACGTCTCACTAGCCTTCGTTTGCGTAATGAACCCGGAATAAATGACAAAAAAAATTATATTTTATGAACATTGATGTTTTTGACATTTTTTATTGATCGTTGTTGTTCCGAGGATGATTCCGGTCGTTGAAAATGTATTTGCTAACCCGGAAAATTATTTAAGGACAACCTACCTACCTATCTGCCTACCTAATGAACTAACGCTCTCACCACGACGCAGTCGAATGCTTGTACATTTACTTCATAAATATCTTTTATACACTATACATGAGGCTGAAGCTAGCAGCGGTAGCGAGAAGCCAAAATTCAGAAAAGAATACGCATGACGGGAAAAATCTGAAAAAATTAAGGAGTATTGTCTATCGATCCTGGAACATGATCGCGTTTCAACTTTTGAGTGGACGGACTCCGTCGTTTATTTGTTTGTTAATTAACAATGGCTGCTGATAATTAAAATCACACGCATGACGGGCAAAATCTGAAAAAATTCAGGGGTATTGTCTATCGATCCTGGAACACGATCGCATTTCAACTTTTGAGTAAAAAGAATTCGTTGTTTATTTGTTCGTTAATTAACAATGATAATTGAAGTCTAGTGATAATTAAATTCGCACGCATGACGGGAAAAATCTGAAAAAATTCAGGAGTATTGTCTATCGATCGTGTTCCAGGATCGATAGAGAATACTCCTGAATTTTTTCAGATTTTTCCCTTGCATGTTATTCTCTTGCTAAAATAAGAAATCATTAGTCTCAGGGAAGTATATAAGGAAATTATTCATCTTTAACAATTTTTCCGCTATGACTTTATGCAAAAAAAAACGCAAAATGTCATTTCTTTATTTATTTTCGGTAAAAATTGGTGCCAATGACGCCTTTTTACCCGTGGCATACGTGTTTCGATGGAAATCAGTGACTAAAAGTATATATTGCGCTTGAAACTCTATCATTACAATTAATAATGAATTTAATTCAGCGCACAAAGCTACTTTCCGTTCAGCAATATCGTTTACAACTTTTGAATCATCGAAGGTTCTTTTTATTTGAAATACAATCCCCATGGTCTCAAATTTTTCCTTCCAAAAAGTTCGCCATAGACGTTAATTGGCTGTTATAATTATAAAAGTCCAATGAGCGGCAGCTTCCACCTAAGCTACAAAGTACACCCTCTTCGCGAGGATGTCTTTTTTTAATCAAAACTTCAGTTTGAAGGGATGAGAGCATGAAAAATCAAAATTTGTTTTTTTTTAAACATCCTAGTATACGCACAGACTTAGAAGTCTCTATGGAGCATGAAAAATGCACAAAAGTGGCTCGAAAGTGTAATTTTCGCCACACTGCTAAGTGGTTAAGGTGGTGGAGGTTCTCGATCATGAAAAACCACGTAATGATAATTAATATATAGTAATAATAATGGTATTTACCACCACCACCACTACCACCACCACCACCACCGCCACCGCCGCCGCCACCACCGCCACCGCCGCCACCGCCACCGCCACCGCAGCCACCGCCACCGCCACCGCCACCGCTGCCGCCGCCGCCGCCGCCACCGCCGTAGCCACCGCGACTGCCACCGCCACCGCCACCGCCACCGCCGCCGCCGCCGCCGCCGCCACCGCTACCGCGACCGCCACCGCCACCGCCACCACCATCGCCACCACCACCACCACCACCACCACCACCACCGCCGCCGCTTCGGATCGGGATTCAATCGGTACACCCTGAAAGAAAGTGGCGCCATAACTTACAAATTTTGTCACATCCATCAATCCGATTACGAAACGGATACCATATAGATTCCAATGGGGATACCGGTTTTGGGGAGTCCATGGAAAATCCCGATCGGGATATGGTCGGACTTGGGGTATCCCTAAAAAATTTCTGCACGGGATATTTAAAAATGCTGAAAAAGAGGCCTACGCTGTCGATTTCAGACGCACCGAACAATGTTGCCGAACTTAACTTGTCGAATTAGGCTTATCAGAATAAAATCCTGGAGATTTTTTTAGCGTCTTTTCCTAGTAAATGGCATGAATAATAACTCATAAAATATGCATTATTACCTCTCTATACATTTTGGCAAGGAAAAAATAGAAACAATGAAAATTTGTCACTTTTCGTGCTTCAACTCGAAACGCTGCTCAAAATATACGTAATCGAGTAAAATTGCTAATAAATAATTTTCTAGGTAACTAAACTATCTACAAAAAAGTCCATGACGGGATATATCTAAAGCTAATAATTTAGGCGTGGGAGGCGTCCAAAATTGTAAAACTCATTTAACGAAAAAACCATTTCATGCAGATGGTTTTATTTGAATTTAGTTAAAAATAAAGTTTTTTTTTTGCAGTAATGGCTTTCTCATTGTGTCCAGTTGACGTATGAATTTTTATGCATTTTTAATTCAACGCTAACGTGGTGATATGTAATTTAACAACTAATGGGTCTACTATTCTGCGACTTCACGAAAATCATACATCCTCGTCACGCCACTTCGGGCACCTCCTGCAAATCCGCTATTGACTTTTCATGATGCTGTGGCAGACTTATTCATAAAAAAAGACATTTCAAAAAATAATAACTAAAATTTAAAAAATACAACGATGAAGAGAAAAAAAATGCAGTGTAACAAAGTAAATTAATCTCTTTACAGTGTTTTGATCAAAAAGTAATGTGCGGAATATATTTCTGTACTATATCTGTATAATCATATTTGCTGGTTTAAACTGTAAAAACAATTATTTCCACTTCAAAATTCAAAAGAATTTCCGAAGTTTTCCTCCCGAGAGGCAAAATTTTTTTCCGTGCAGAAAATTTAATTCTCTACAAAATTGTTTGCGTGCAATTTTCTTTATCTCAAATATTTTGGACAGCGTTTCGAGTTAAAGCTCGAAAATCGCGAATTTTGAATTTTTTTTTTGCAACACAAACGTTAATATTTGAAAAACTTACAGAAGTATATTGCTATAATTTTCATACGTTGTTATCAATGCCATTTACTATCGAATGGCGTTAAAACGAAACCTCATAGTTCTAATTCTGATTGCGAGAACATAAATTGACTGGCCGAGATGAGTGAGAATTTGACGTTGGCAACACCGAGCCCTGCCTGTGTATAACTATAGCTCGCGGACGACTCGTCCCGCAAACAATCAGATGAACGTATAATTATGGATTTCAACATCAGGCTTATTACTATTCAACGACGTTTATGGAAATGTCGATTACCCACATGTACTTTCAAAATTTCATTCAGATGTTTTAAATTTCGTAATAGCACCTAAAAATGTTGGCAATGCCTGTATGTGATTTTCAAAAGTAATTATACATTGATTTCCATCACTTTGAGTAGAAATTTCAATTTCGCATATATTTAGTCATATATTTAGGAAATCGCGTACATTGCTCGAACTCGATATTTTTGTAAAACGAATGTAGTAGATATAACCGTAGTAGATATAAACCGGACCTGAAAAATGATCGCTCTCTGCCCCGCTTGCAGGGTAAAGTGATCAAGTTCATAGCGCAAAGTGATAACGACTGAGAAAATATAAAAACTTTAAGTTTTTGACTTTAAGTCATTTAAGTGATCAAAATTGGGAATTTTATATGTCTGAAATATGCAATGAACCTCAAATATATATATAATATTTACTCAAAATTGGCATTTGACGGTGAAACAAAAATATTTTCAACACCCGTCGCTGCCGCGTTTAATACGTTATATGTCACCCGATACGTATACACGGGGAAAACTGGTTTGTAGTTCTGACAAATGCTGCCAACGTCGGGGCACTTCAGTCACATCCACAAAGTACCTTAGTTGATTTAACAAAGTATCGCGCTGTTGGGTATAGTTCTCGCTGCGCGCATGCGCACGAGGCACGAATATCCATAAGGCACTCTACAGATCTACCTTTGTTGATTTAACAAAGGAAGCCTGGTCAAGTCAACGATCAATGCCTACAAAGATTCACGTGGTTGGTTTGACAATCTTACCAATGGCGCGCCAACAAAAAAACTCTACCAAGATGAACTTTGTTGTATAGTGGCGCCGCACGTCGGTCAGATCAACAGGTATAGCTGTCAATATAACCAATTTTTTTTCCCCGTGTAGCTAGGTTGTCGTTCGCTGGCTACAAAAACTCTCGCGGCGCAAATGTTCACTTTACACCCCCTGTCCATGTTGCCCCGAATTTACCGTGCATGAGAACAATTTGCCTGAAAACGTAATGCAAATCATGTGTGACAAAAAAAAAAAACTAATTGTATCAAGAAGCAGACATCACAACGAATCCAGAAAAAAGCAATAAATCCAGAAGTGCGATTAAAGGTACGGTAATCCGAAATCTTAGTTGATGAAATCTGTCAATTGCACACAGCGTCGAATACAATTTTCAGTTTTTTTTTCGAAACATTAAATCTTTCATGCTATTGAAATAACTTAATTTTGTGAAGTATTTCGGCACAAATGCTTGGTACAAATACCACCTCATAGTTCAGCTAAAAAATATTCAAGGTATTCATTTTGCCTCGCATATGTCCCCACATCACCCTACTCTCCCCAATATACGGCATATATTCGAAAGATTCTGTACACCGTGGTGGAAGTAACGTCATTCGCTCCTCCGCAAGCTCAGCGACATTATACAGGTACAAAAGCTTTGCCGTTGCCAAGACCGACGGTGCGGTGGTCGCCTCTATTCACCACAGAGCCTTTGGCTATGTGTATACTCGACGCCGGTGTCATATACGCGCGCGGGGACGCTTATATTCGAGTGAAACGGATGTGGAAGAGGTGTTGGAGGGCGAAAGGAGAAATTAATTTTGACCACGTGTGTCTCATGCCACCAATAAGCGACGCAGAGTGTCAACTCTTGTGCACGGGGCTTATACTAGTATAGCCTCACGAGGTCACGATAAACTCGGCACTGTGAAAAGAGACGAGTGAGAAGGGGAAAAGAGAGAGAGACAGAGAGAGAGAGGGAAAGAGCGATAGAGAGTCGATTATGTTAGGGGTGGAAATGCTCCTGAAGCTGCGAGACCGAAGTATATGAAAGGCGGTAGGAGGATTGCGAACAGGGATGGTTCGAAATTGACTCCATTCCCCTTCCTCTCCCGTGTGAAAAACTCAAAGGACAGAGAATATGATGATGGAAGACGAGGATAACGGTACAATCGAGGCCGTGAGCGAGAATGATATGAGTACGAGGGATTGCCGAGTGCTCTGGATCGCGGGAGCCTAAATCTACCGCGAAATTGAAAGGCTCAAACCCGTGGTCGATCTAGCACGATATCTTTGACACTGCCTTAGCCGCTGATGCCTGCTGCTACGCGCACGAGTCGCGAAATCTTTCGATGAGAATCTCCATGAAAGTGAAATATCGAAAAGAGGAGAGAGAGAGAGAGAGAGAGAGAGAGAGAGAGAGAGAGAGAGAGAGAGAGAGAGTCTTCAGCATCATCGAGCTTGCGATGAAAAATTGCGGGTGCAGAGCTTATTGGCAGAGCTTTTAATCGTGAATCAATTCACTTTTTGTAGCATAATAAGATACTTTATAAATATAAATATAAATATATTTATATATTTATATACATATTTTTATTATATATATAAATATATATATAATATAAATATATTATATATATAAATATAAATATAAATATAAAATATAAATCTTTGGAAATAATTTTCAACTATCCAGATTTAAAAATTTTTCAAATCGTTATTTTTTCATGAAAACGAGATACTTCAGATTCATAACGCTCACTGCGATACAAATTTTCATTTGATTCATTTTCCGCACATGTTGGCTTTAAGAAAGACATAAAAACCTCGTAAAACGTTTTTACTCCACATTAAAGAGCATGCAACAGCTCTATTATACTGACTCATCTGAAGGTAAAACAAATAATAGTTCGATGAATAATAAAAATAATAATAACAATGATTTTATATTATTATTATTATTATTATCAAGCTAATCATTTAAATTTATATCGATGCCACACCTAAATTATGAATCCGAATGATTCAAAATTTGAACAGGTAATTCTGGAGACCTCTAATCCAGAGCCTAATGGCCATAAAATAGAAAAGTTCAATATAAAATTGTACATTTTTAGTTCAAATCTGAGAACCCTAGAACAGAAAGGGATATAATTATTATTGTATAGGTTAATTTCCAAAACTCTGACAATTAAGGGAAATTTCTACTCTGTTGGCCCAAAACTGTTCGATTTTTCACCAAATTTTTATGCGAAAAATATTAAATATGCAATGTTAATATTTGGCATGTTTACTAAGCGGTCTCCCAGGTAACAATTTAATCTTTTGACATAAATGTGACGTCTATACTGTGATGATCCTAATACGTTCATCTGTGAACGTAATCGTTACGTAATAAAGATGGAACTAACGTCTCTGAAACGTAACCTCCATGTAACGATAACTTGTCACAGCCATGTAAGCTTGTTACGTAAAGTATATGCTATGGTGTCACTGTGATAATGCTGTCCATAGAAATGATGTAAGCGATACGGAACCGTTTGTACGTAACGTGTATGGAGCAGTGCAACATATACTTAACGTAACGTGTATGGATCAGTGTAACATATACGTAACGTGTATGGAGCAGTGTAACATATACGTAATGTGTATGGAGCAGTGTAACATATACGTAACGTGTATGGAGCAGTGTAACATAACGTGTATGGAGCAGTGTAATATAACGTGTATGGAGCAGTGCAACATAACGTGTATGGAGCAGTGTAACATAACGTGTCTGGAGCAGTGTGATATATACTTTACATAATATTTGCGGATTGAAGTGTGACGTGTAACTAACATAACGTATGCATGCTGTAACCGTAATCCATCGTATCCATGTTGCAGCGTAACTATTCTTGTGCCTTCCTCAAATATGACAGCACGGAAGCATAATTATCGAAATTATCACTTACAATAAAACTTATTCTTGTCGAGATTTTCGATTTCTTAAATTTTTCGTTATTTTTATACAAATTCACTCCTTTGACCGAGTCATAATAGTTAAGCTGACGACTCTGGGCTTGAATAAAAAAGATATCAACTTTACCTAATATACGTATAATTTGAAATTGGTACTGAAATCATAAATAAAACACACGACACGTGAGCATAATGCTGTATGCTTCACTTATACGAACTTGCGGGCAGCAGGATTATGTTCGAGGTTATGTTTACATGCTGTCACTTTTAACCCTTTGTGGTCACATCTCTGTAGAATAACTTATTGGTCACACACGGGTAAAATTTACCCTGCCAAGTTTCAAATGTGAAAACTATCAGTCCGATCGGGATCGAAAAAATACTAAAAAATGAATAATCTAAAACATGTGCCAAAAGTTGGTATGTCAAAATTCAAATCACAAGGTGTTGAAAAAAAAGTCGTAAATAGGTATTTTGATTTAAAAAAATGCTGAATCGTGGAAAAAACAATACTACAGAATTTCACAATTTATTTTGTTTTAACGAAAAAATGATGAATCGTATAAAAAAAACAATTCTCTTCTATTGATATACTCTCAACACTATTTGATAGCTGTTTAATCAGTATTTTGTATTAATTAGACGATTTTTATTTTTCGACAAAAAATGATGAATTGTGAAAAAAAACATAATATTGATTTGACAAATTTTCGTTTTTGATAAAAAAAAATGCTATATCGTGGGAAAAAACACAATTCTCATTCATTCATATACTCTAAACACTATTTAATAGTTGTTCAATCAGTATTTATTTCGAAATACACTAACGTAACCTCTTGATCGGAGAACGATACCACTATGAAGGCGCACATATAAGTATATAATTGTTTTTTTTTTCACCATTTCTGCCCCAAAAAGAGAAAACGGAACGAAATTATTCTAATAACACAGGACCATAAAAATATTTATATAAGGATATAAATTTTTTCAAGATACACCGGTATCACCGGTATTCACGTCACTTCAGCCTTTCAGCCTGGTGTCAGAATTTGATGAAACCAACTTCAATGGTAGTCATAGCGCAATAGGTAGCGTCCCGGGTTAGTAAGCAAACATTAGGTAGGAAACTTGTAGGTAGGCGGTTCGAATCCCGGCTCAAGCAGAAATTGTGTAACTGGTAAACATCGAAATATAAGTTTTTTTTTCTTGTTATATTTTTTTTTCTCTTTTGACCCTCCATACTCCCAAAATTTGATCAACTCTCGGAGAAAATTGGAGGCTTAAAAAAGGTTTTAAGGAGGGCTGAAATTTCGACTCGGGGTACCTGAAACATCCTAGCGACATGGAGGCCATGTAATTCCGATTTCGGAGTGATGCATGATTGCTACGTATCCTCAATGTAACATAGTGACTTCTCTGTTCTGTAAAATTTATGCATCAGCAACGTAACTGGCATGCAGCCATTCAACGCGATTGTTACGTAACTGTAGCTTCATATGTGGCGGACATTTTAGAGTGTCTGGACTGCCACATTCACGTTACATACGACATACTTGTTACATTTAAGGAACCGAGTGTAACATAATTGAAATGTATTTGTTACGAAACTGTGTTGCCTGGGCTTATTTGAACATGAAAATATATTTTAAAGTTTGACGAAGAGTGGGAGGAGCCACGTATATGTCGGTGCACCGGCAATGATATTAGTCGCTTGCGAAAGTCCCAAGTCCTGGACAGGTGATCTGTAGCAAAAAAAATCAAACGTATTTTTACTTTGCACAATATTGTGTACAAGTTGAACTAGAATGAAGAAGAAATATTGAAAAATAAAAAAATACCGAGCGATCGAAGGTAAAGTTTAGTTTTTTGCCAAAAATTTTTGCAGTTTTTTGTTCGTAAAATAAAAACGTTGGAATATTTTTGGATAATTCTAGTTCGACTTATACACAATATTGTACAAAGTAAAAATATGTTTGATTTTTTTTGCTTCAGACCACTTGTCCAGGACTTGGGACTTCCGCAAGCGAAGAATATCATCGCCAGTGCACCGACATGCGTGGCTCCTCCCACTCCAAATATCATGTTTTGTGAAAATTTAAAAGATATCATCATGTTCAATAAAGACCGCTCAGTAAACGTACCAAATATCAACGTTCTAGATTTAATATTTTCCGCATAAAAAATTGGTGAAAAATCGAATATTTTTTGGCCCAACAAAGTAGAAACCTCCCTTAAGGTAGTACCTCCGCAGGATAGTTAAATTAGGAAATGGTCGAAATTTGGCATACAGGTTATTTAATATGTTATCCGAACATCTGTGCAATTTAAATAAGCTTGACCATCCCGAACCCGAGATATTTACACTCAAAGTTGGCTTGATTTACACGTTGATTTACGTTATTAACTCTACCGTCAAAACTAAAATTAAGAAGTTGATGAAAAATGAGGAGCAGCTAGAGAGGGATGTCACGAATATAATGTGAAAAAACTCTCTCTTGTTTCATGCGTGCCCGCACTCACCGCGCTTCGCCTTGCCTACGTTCCCGCTTATTCCCCGCCACGAGCCATGGAGGTACTACCTTCAACTCGAAACGAATAGAAAAATCCTATCCAACGAGCATTTTCTTCGTTTCTACATGTAGAAAACCAGAGAAATGGCATTGATCAAAAAAATGTACATCTGAATAATTTGCCATGTAGAGTTTGCAAATATTCCACTGGCACCACTTTCAGGCTCCAAGTGCATGACTTCTCCTTGCCAATGTTCAATTTTACAGACGATCTTCATGATTTTTCGAGGTGCTGTTAAATAAGGAGCCCAAGGCCAAAGTACATGTAGAAAATAGCTTCCAAATTGGGTAATTGGCGAGTTTTGCACTTGCCCCGAATGTTCCACAAGTTTCATTATTTCCTAATGTATACCGACGCTATCGCAGTTCCTCATCGCCTATAACATTACCTCAAGGAGGTTCTGCTCGAATCTAAAAAAAAATACAGTGACTTAAAATTTTAACAGTATGCTTGCAAAGGTGTACTCTGTGTACGTGAAAAATTTCAACAAGAATCACTATCTACTTTCCGAGATAAAAAATCTGGCCTCGATTTTTTCTCCTTTTGTACCTAATTATATATGTTTATGGATAAGAGAGTAAAGCTTTTCACCCAGAGAAAAGATCTTTGAGAGCTTTGACAGCTTTAATTTGACAGCTTTATGGAATAATTGCCATACAAAATGAAATACCGCGGTCGCGTAATATACAACGATGTGAAAATTTTTGTTGTTTTTTTTATTCTTGAAAAGCTCATTTCATTCCAAATCGCATAAGAATAGTTTGAAATGGATTTATCTCCATTTTTTGTTTAATCCGTTCGACGAGAAAAGAGCAGTATACGCCAATGTGTCTGCACGGTGATGTTAGATGGCAAACCACGAGAGATATCGCGGTGAATGCTTTTCCGGAAAATTAGATCCTGAGAATAGGTCTGGATGCCCTCAGGGATATCCGTACGAGCAGTCATCGTCCGGGGGGTTACGCCCTCTGGAGATGCCTGGTGGAAAACGCTAGCCGGTCTCGGACTTTATTTTTTTTTCAGTTCAACTTTTTACCTTTTCTCTGTCTCTCTCTCTCTTTTTCTTTTCACTCTTTGTCTTTTCCTTCCCGTTTTACAGTACTCGTAAACTTTTTTTTACTTTTTATTCTTCACACGGTGGTCAGGTGTTCTTCATTCATCGCTGAAAATGTACGAACATTCCGTGAGACTAAATTCTCCTCTGTCGATTCCGGTTATCTCTCGTTCTTCCTCGAGACTTTTTGATGTGAAAACATCTTTAGCGGCATTCCAAATTAAAAGTGACCTCAAAAAGCGTTACGGTCCTTCGAGGAGTTGAGTGAAAAAATGAAAAGTATCCTGAAAAATTCCTGTAAAGTGGCTTTACAGGAATTGAATAAGGTAACGTGCTGTCTTTCCATTTCAACGTGTACTTTTGAATAATAATAATAGCTAAATTGTCGCCCGATCCTAAAGCAACTGAAGACGTTTTCACAGACAATTTTAGTGAGTACAGACAATGGTACTCTCTAATTTTTTTTTTCACAAGGCTCCTCAAACACCGACGGATGATGCGCGCCTATACGAAAAGTTCATTTACTTTTTCTTTCTTTGTGCTAACAATCGTTATATTTGGCACTTTGACGTTTTTTTTTTGCATTTGCTCTCGCGGGATAATGGATGTGTAATTGTATTAAGGGGTAACACCACTGTAAAAACAAAACAAAAGCGCTGTTTTCACCATTTTTTTTTAGATGGACGAAAAGGTAATAGGATAATAATATTTAAGGAAGTTATCAGGCATATATTTAAGTACATATAATAAAAAAATTTATTATCAAAAAGTATTTAAAAATGGCGACACTGGAGCCATTCTCGTGAAACTGAATGAATTATGCGGCACGCAGTGCTGCAGAATTTCATATGCACATTTAAATCTATAAAAAAAACTACTCAATCTACGTGTCTATAGTTAGAGAAATACGTAGGGGATTTTGAAAATATTGATTTTTGTGTAATTGGCGAGTATTTGAATAAAAATTTTGAATTTTCGACAAAAGAGAGGGCACTTATTTGTTAATAAATAATGTTTCAATTAAATCCTCGAAAATCCCCTACGTATTTCTGTAGCTATTAATATATCTATAGATTAAGTGCTTTTTTTCAAATTCAAATTTGTGACGGTTACACTGCGTGCCGCATGTCTCGCGAGAATGGCTCCAGTGTTGCCATTTTTGAATATGTTTTGATAATAATTTTTTGTATTATACTTAAATATATGCCTAATAACTCCCTCAAATATTATTATCTTATTACCTTTTCTTCCATCACAAAAAAACATTGTGCGCTTTTAGATTTTTACAGTGGTGTTACCCCTTAAGATGTATTTATCCATTGCACATTACTTTCATTATTTTTAATGGAGCATTCATCCATTATCCATATTACTTTTTTTATTTGTAATGGAGAACTCGACCATTATATACATTACTTTTTTAATTTTTAATGGATCCCTTATCCACTACACATTGTTTCAAGTAATGGGTAATGTATTACTTTTGCATTACTATTTTCGTAACTCTTGATAGGAGGGATCAAATGGGAAGGGCGATACGTAAAACCTGCAAGGGTATACTTTTGAAAGTAAAAATAAAAAAATAAAAAAAAATAATTATAACAGCAACAATAATAACAATGAAAAAAACAAGGAATAGCAATGACAGTGACGACAACAAAAAAAAATAACAAAGGTTGAAATATACGTTATGAATAAATTCATCAGTCAACTTTTGTTAATCACTGCAAACGCGAATGACATCTCATTTGATAAAAGTTGCAGTAGAAACGGGGAAAATGTGAGATCCCCAGATGCGGGAGAGGTCGAGAGTATATATATTCGTTTATTATCATCAGCGTGTATTCAGGGAACTAATCGAGAGCTAGTATAGCAGTACTTTGAAAATCATTGTAGCTCTCCCGCCGTGCTTCGTGCGCATAATTCAATTAACGAAGCGCGTGTAATTCAAATTCCCTCTCCTCGCCTATCTCCTCACGGGTGGATTTACGTAAGCTACAACTGTTGCTACTCAAATCCATCCCTCAGCGAAATTTTCATCCTTGTTTGCCAACCGGACAGATCTCATTCTATATTTGTTCTTGCAATCACCCCTCCCATTATTATGTAATACCATTGAAAATCCACTCTCTCATTTTGCAACACGAAAAATCGATATCCCGTTTCCGGCTGCAATCTCGTATAATATACTTTTAACGAATTTCATCGTCGAGAATAATCTGCGATCGCATTAGCACCATTATTCGGATGGATGCGTCATCTAATTAGTGAATTTATAAATTAACAAATAATAAAATTAACGAATAATCCTTCGGTCCGAAGGATTACTATTCGCGACTTATTATATATTCGGAAGGCTTTGGAATATAATGAGAAATACACAACTGTCGATTCTCATATTTCACTGTGTACTTATTGTGGTGATCTAGGTAGATCGAAACTCTCATCATCTGAGAGACATCAGCTCTAAAAGAAAAGTATTATAGTCCTGCGAACACTGAATTTTGACTCCGTGCATACATGGGGCTTACGTTGTATGCTTTTTTTTTTTAATTTCGATAGAGTAACTATTTTTTAATTCGTTGTGAAATTTTTTTTTTAATTTATGGCCAATAAAAAATTTTTCTTCACAAGTATTTTTTCTGTCAAATCATGTAAAGTCATGTTCGTCTGTTGAAATTTGATATTTCTGCTTAGATCGCGTAGGGCCTTAATGGGTCCGGTCGAATTATTATTTTTATTTGTATATGCGATGAGAAAAAGTCTTAAAACTTTTTTTACTATTGTGTCACGACGTTATTCCGTAGAATACAATGACGTTACTTGTTTCCCAACGTAGTTATTATTTTTTCATTCGTCAATTTCTATGATTAGATGCGTTTTATTTCTTCGTCGATCGAATGAAACTTTATGATGTCCGAAGATTCTTTTTTTCACTCTCCAAATGCCAATTTTCTTCGAAACAAATCTCTTAAGGAGATTCGTAACCCAGAGAAAAACGGTAAGAATGATTCTCAAATTTGAGGGGAGGTTTGTGCTGGTACTAGGAATACATAGTAATTATTTCAGATTTTTTGACCACGTAGTTGAGGATTGCGGAGAAAAAAAAACATTAAGTATGCCGCTTAGCGTGGGCTCTTATGGGAGAAGTATTCGAAGCTATGATTGGAAATTATTTTATAGGAGTGAAAAAACGGTAACCTTTCCCCGAAGAACCACTTAACGATATATTAGACCTTCATAAATAAAATTTGCCCATAAAGAAAGTTTTTCACCGTGCCGATTGTGAAATATACTTGTAAACAGAATTGAGCGTGAGTAATGGCAAATTAATAAAATTAAAACGTATTTGGTGAAAAAAATGCCGAACGCAACCTGCCCCGCACGTCCATAAGTGCCCGGCACGTATTGCCACACCCAATATATGTTAAGAACCTCCTTAACAAACTCGGAAACCGAAATTTTTAATATTTTAAATGACATGTAGTTTTATATATTTTTTGAACTGAAAAATAATTGTCGATTGATTTGAGATAAGTTTCACTAAAAATTTTGGCTGAAGAACGTTTGAAAAATGTATATATGGGCGAAAACGCCAATTATATATGTAAGCTTTTAGGCTTCAAAATTTCGATTTTGCTGAAATTTTGATATATTATTGTGTATGCCAAGATATGTAAATCCCCCAAAGTTTAGACCTCTAGACCTTCCCGTTAACGAGCTACACATTAATGAATTTCTCCATTTGTCGTACGCGGTTGTTTTTTCTTTATTTTTTAACACTTCCGGGCTTTGAAAAAAAAAAATAAAACCTAACATGTTTTTTTTTTAAAAAGTCTGATCTTTTTGAATATAAAATTCATTTTCAGGTAGAACTTCAGCAACAGTTAAAAAATCACGTATTTTTGCAAAAAACCTGTTTTTTTTTTCAATGATAGTGCGCGATTTTAATTTTTACTTGAATTCCATCGAAAAGCTGAGAATTTTTTAGCAAAGTTACGAAATTTTCAGAGTGGGATGACCATGGGTTCGCATCTGAGCTGCATTTATGGAAAACTTGTACACGTCGTCGTTTGATCGCTCCAGCCGCTGAACTAAAAGACGTGTACAAGTTTTCCAGAAATGCAGCTCAGATGCAAACCCATGGTCATCTCACTCTGAAAATTTGGTAACTTTACTAAAAAATTCCCAGCTTTTCGATGGAATTTGAAAAAAAGTTAAAATCGCGCACTATCATTGAAAAAAAACGGGTTTTTGCAAAAACACGTGATTTTTTAACTGTTTCTGAAGTTCTACCTGAAAATGAATTTTATATTCGAAAGGATCAAACTTTTTTTCCAAAAAATATGTTGGGTTGTATTTTTTTTTTTCAACGCCCGGAAGTGTTAAAAAATAAAGAAAAAACAATCGCGTACGTCAAATGGAGAAATTCATTAATGTATAACTCGTTAACGGGAAGGTCTGGAGGTCTAAAATTTGGGGGATTTACATATCTTGGCACACACAATAACGTATCAAAATTTCAGCAAAATCGAAATTTTGAAGCCTGAAGGCTTACATATAATTGGCGTTTTCACCCATATATATTTTTTTTAAATTCAAATCTTCAAATCTCGATGGTGCGATGTTTAACGTCACGGGGTCGCGATCGTGATTGCGTTAACACACTTCCACGGAATTGCGATAAAACGCAGATGGGCGGTATCGTGTAAGAAACGCCTCGATTAATCTTGGCGCTGAATTTTTATGCAATTCATATCTCGCGTCAATCTTCACGCTGCTATATTTATGAGTTATTGTATGCTAATCCGTACTTTATCCAGACAGCACTTGGCATATTTAAAATCTCTATTTTCAAACCATGCGGTTGAAAAAAAATGTATCCGCATTTGTTTTAATAAATGCAGATACCAAATAAAATAACAGTACTGCTGTAGTATTTTTATGCACTATCAATGAAAATGTATGTTATTAATAATAATAATGATAATAATAATAATAATTTTCGTTGTTGTTATTGTTGTTATTGTTACAATTATTGTTCTTGTCGTTATTTTATTATTATTGTCTTAACATCAAAGAGTTACGCCACCCTGCAATTTTCGAAAAATTGATTTTTTGTTTTATTTTTTTTTTCTTATATTTTGAATCTTGAAGAAAATTTTAAGCTGAATGCAAAGTCTGTACCTGCAATATTAACGAAGATATGAATTTTTTTCTACCGCACTGTGCAGCGCTCCGCATGCGTCATTCGAGCGCTCGCCAAATAATAAGTTTCAGTGGTATGAGGGGAGTTTAAATAGCCACTTACATCGCTATATACATGTATGTATAATGATGGCTATTGTGATATTTTATTAATATTACACTTATTAAACATAAGCATCGGAGGTAATTGTTATAACATGTGTAATGACGAAGACGAGCACCACCGTATATCACTTGCTGAAAAATGCGCGCAAGAAACTAGAAAAGAGGCCAGAACAGCTCGAAGAAGGTCAAAATTATTATCCCTCGAGGACCAGCAACTTGCTGAGGAAGGACCCCAATATGGAGCAAGAATCGCCGATTAACTGTACAACAAGGTAGGCTAAAAATTTTCAATGTTCTTTACTGTTGAAGCCGCGTCAAAACTTTAAACGCGTTTTTCTCGAAATTACATTTTTCAAATTTGCGGGAAATATAACTCATCGAGAGCTATTCCGATTCACTTGAAACTTATACCACATATTTGTAACATAATTATCTCAATACGTAGGATTTTTTTTTTTTTTCTAATAATAACCGTCATTGCTCAAGGTAGTACGCGCACGGACTTAACGAATAGATAAAAATCTGAATTTTTTATATGGTGTAGCAGAAGTGTATAAGATAATGCCTGTAAAATTTCAAAGTGGATCACCGACTCTTTACGCGAGTAATTAATTCGTTAAATACACATATTTATCCCACACACCATATCCGAATTCTGGGCTGACGCAACTTTGAAACGGAAATTCGTATCTTTCGCGATTAGATACGATCAATATTAAAACTGTTAAATGTTCAGAAAACTATCACGATTACATACGTTCCATAAAAAATGGGGTTTGCCGAACCTTTTGACATAAAATTATCGATTTTAAGGAAATTTTTCGCGTGCGTCGAATTATGAGCCGTCCGACTCTCTCTTGTCTCATGCGTGCCCCTGCGCTCGCCGCGCTCACCCGCACCCACGTTTCCGCTTATTCCCCGCCCACATTTGTGCGCATACTACACCTTAATCAATGTTTTTTAGTAGAAATTTTATGTTGAGAACAAACATAAATTTCTGCGTGATACCAAAAATCTTTTTTTTTCAGCAAAACTTATGTAGCACCGTGTATTTAACCAAACTTAATAAAATATTTTCAGATGAGCAGTGAGGCCATTAGGATTCACGCAGATTGGACGTGGAAAAAAAACTTGACGCGTGCGGAAGCGTGTGTATCTCCTATCTCCGTCAATTAACGTGTTTCGTAGGTTAACTGCACCCATGATAGATAAATTCTGCCAATTTTTGCATTATTTACGTAATATCTGACAAGAAAATGGTGCCAATAAGCTGAAAAATATGAATATATTTTAAGAGACATTATCTGGATATTTTGTAAAAATTTCAGAATTTTTGACAGTACCGTTTTTAGAATATTTATAATGAAAGAGAAAAAGGACCCGCTCGCTCGGACTTAAAAACCTGAAAAAGAAACACGACGGAAATGAAAAATAAAATATGACAAATCCTTTGAGTTATAATTTTCTGATCGAATAGTCAGTTTAAAGATAAAATTCTTTTCACAAAAATGACCGAGAAGAGATAATAAAAAAATTCCAAGCCACAACGATAATGGCACCTAAAATATCGTACGTGCTTCGAATATTCAAAAATATTTTGAGCTGTAATTTCAATACGACTGAAATGAATGAAAATATATTTTTAAAAATGAGACTCATTGAAAAAAAAAATTTTAAACACCCGTTAACAAACGACCTCCCTACAATGTCCAACAGAGCCTTTATTTCAACATTTCACCTCCTCGCACAATATTATTCTTTTCGCTCTGCGACTGAAAGCTCAGCGAGCTTTCGCTTGTTCAGTTCCATGTCACTCTGCGCGAGTACCTTGCAAGCTCTCCCGGGAGCATTCCCCTCCCTCTTTGTATACCTCGAGTCTTTTAAATACCGGAGGTAAATAATAGCGATGGAAATGTGAGCGAAAAATGAGGAGAAAAAAATTGTTCGACTATAATAACGCTCAGTCCATTGCTTGAAAACCGTTGACCCACGAAAAAAATGTTTCGTCACTGTCTCCCTTTCCCGAACAGCTTTCTTCTTCTCGAAAGCATTACAGTTTCCCCAGCTGTTTCGTACAATCATTATTGTGCGCACTAAATTGTCGAATGGTTTTCAAATTTTTTTTTTTTTTTTCAGATATTATATGTGACCGAGCTTTTTAACTGGAACGACATATTCAACTGAAAAACATAACCAAATGAATTTGTGCATTCCCCGAAATGAATAAAAATCAAATAAATTAAATTTACTCATTGCTTGTTTAGAATTTTTGAAAATCGACGAAACACTTTCTATGAGAAAACGTTTTTGTTTTTGCTTTTGCTTCCTCATAAAAAAAAAACCAAATTTTCAATGCCAATGTGTTCAAAGTGTACCAAAACCTTCAGGAATAAAATTTGGAAGGCTCGAGATATAGCACATTTGCTATATCTCACTGAAACTTTGCACGCACTTCAAGAATTTAATTACCTTTGCTGCAGTTTTAGTTTAAATTTCTCAACGGGTCTACATTTTACGAGATTTCGAAATTTTCGAAAAATGTCAGTGATGCTCTCATTTCCGTAAATTTTCAGGTTTCATGGTTATTGCTTTTTACATTAATAGAACATCATGATAGAAAGGTTGGTATAGAATTTGGTGAAAGTCACTCGGAAGGATCACGTTTTATAAAATATTGAATTTTTCAAAAAAGTCTGATAACTCTAATTTCCCTAAATTTTAAGATAATTGGCTTCTTCCATGAATGAAGTATGATTTATGAAAGGTCACTATCAAATTTCTCGAGAATCGATTAAACGGTTCGGACTTCATGAAATTTTTAAGTTTAACAAAAAATGTTTCTTATGTAGCTCTAATTTCTTTATATTGTAAAAGATCTGGCAAATGCATAAAATGAATTTATCTTATGATAGATATAATATCTAGAAATGTTTCAGGAACATGAATTAAAAAAAAAATGAAACTACATTAGGGTGTGTCGAAAATGGACTTTTTTTTTGTCTTCGCTCCTACCACTCAAAACTTTAGGTTTTGACATTAAAGAGGCCCTCGTTCAAGGAGGGCACTGTAGCTTGAAGTTTAGAGGTCTCTCAACGAGGATTTAGGTTTCCCATCTAATTAACACGTAAAAAATATTGTTTTTCGTTCAAAATGATGTCAGGCAACCAAAAAATTGGCGATGGTTGTGTTTTATTCAAAAAGCCATGTTCATTTTGAGAAATTTTGTATGTTTTACCAATTTTTGGAATTGATTATTTATATTCGAATCAACAATCAATACTTGTAGCAATTCATTTTGGACTGATTGATACCTTGGAGATTTTGTAAACTTGAAAAAGTGACTATTGTGGCCGAAAAGTGGCGTAAAAAAAATTCGAACAAGGTAAGTCGAAAAACGACCTATCATCGTTTATAGTCATAAGTCGTTTATAGTCAGATGAGTCATGTTTTAAAATAAGCCAAGAAACACAGACATCGCCAATTTTTTGGTTGCCTGACATCATTTTGAACGAAAAAACAATATTTTTTTACGTGTTAATTATAGATGGGAAACCTAAGTCCTCATTGAGCGACCTCTAAACTTCAAGCCACAGCGCCCTCCTTGAACGAGGACCTCTTTGATGTCAAAACCTATAGTTTTGAGTGGTAGGAGCGAAGAAAAAAAAAGTCCATTTTCGACACACCCTAAACTACATATGACAGAGAGGAGCGAGAAAGCTGAAAGTTAAAACTTGCAAATTGCTTCCTCCAAGATCCCCGCAATGCTTAATGCTTTCTCTATGAGAAAGCCAAAATTTACAAAGGTAGTTCCTCGTGGAGGGAGCGTTGAGCATTGTGGGGAATTTGGTTGAAGCAATGTACAAATTCCTACTTGTTTTAATTTGGTTTCATCTGAGAGCCAGCTTTGTATCGACAAAGCTGGCTCTCAGAATTACGAGAAAACATTGTGCATTGTATTTTGTTTTTCATTCATTTTTACAAACGTAAGGCATCCTTTCCTTTTCAAGTACTCCATCCCCTTATCGCCCGACCCTTCCATTTTTCATAATTCCTTTCATATGACGACACGCCCTCAGAGCGTGATCCGTACTCATCGGCTTTCTTAATGCATTACTGCATCACATTTGCACGAGGGCGCAGGGAAAGTGCGGAAAACCTGACGGATACAGTTGGCTATATTTTACCGAGTCTCAGCCGGCTTAATCCGCCGGACACTCAGAAAACTGCCGTCTACTCAGCAGTCGCGGTGCATAAGTTAGTGTATACGGCTAAGTGGTCGTCCATCCCAGTATTGAATCGGGAAAATATTGCTCCAACGTGGCTTGAAAATTTTGTTACAATTTCGGAAATTCAAAGAAGAGCAACTCAAGTAATTATTTGTATTTTTCCAAAGCAATTTTATTCAGTCAGCGGAGGGGGGAGAGGGGTTTATCGAAGAAATTTATTTATGAGAAAAGGAAGCTTTGGGAATGAATCGACAGTTTGATTCTTATTTATGTAAAAAAAGTTCATTATATTTGACATTCAAATGACCTTGAGGCTTTTTGAATAATCTCACGTTCCGCGCGATAATGATGAAGGGATAGACGCTAACAAGCGTTATCGTTTGCTTCAATATCCCGCGTATTTGAATACGCGACGAGACAATGGGATATTATTACGAACAGATCTAGTTTTATTGACCATCGTTGAGAGCTTTTCATCTGGAAATCTGCCAAAATATTGCAATCTTCAGTGGAAAAAAAAATTACATAAAGAAAAATTTCAAATGTTTCGGTATATTCGTCATAAAAAATCTTGATACAAATTGAGGATAGCAATTTTTTTGGACATTTTATCCAGAGAAATGAATCTTACTAAAATTCCTGTAATTTTATGGCCCGCTTGAGGCGCTCATTTTTTAAATATGAATTGAATTCGATGAACGCGAAGATTTACCTTTTTGAGCTTTTTTCGAAAATTCCTCGCAAATTTCAGCCCTCAGATATCGAACCAGCTTATTTTCAGTTGCCGGATAATATTTTTACCACTGATTTTTTTATAGAACACGAAATTCGAGAGGAAAAAAAAAATTATGCGTCGAAGAAAAATGTCTCCGTGTGTGTGCTCGATCGATTGTTATTATTTTTCGAGGAGCATCGAATCGGTGAGATAGGATATTTCCACCGGAAAAATTAATTGGTTCGCCCTTATCGTAGCGATCTGACATTCGTACGAGAATCCCCAATATGTTTTTTTTTTTTTCTTTTTTTTTTCAATTAGCCAAGGGATCGATTTCCAAAAGGTGGATATAAATCGTGGGGGATGAAGAGTCAGGAGAGGTTGGAGTTTCATGAGGTGCGTGTAGGCCCCCGGGTATTCCAATTACACGCGCTCGTCGAAGAACGCTACACAGAGGAGAGTCGAAAAAAGGTCGACCAATTAGTAAATGTGATTGACTCTGAATTCCCCACAAGCTCGGAAAAAAAAACTACAAAGGAATATGCCTGCGATGATAAAAGAAAAGGGAAGACAAAAAACAATTGGGGAGAGAAAATATGGGCCAAAGTCGATATTGAGAATAAGGGAAAATTAACGAAACGAGATCATTTCTTAACGCCTTTTTTTTTTTGATACATCGTTGCCTGCAAGTGAAAGAAAAAACGAATTTTCTTGCTCCACTAGGAAATTTTCTATAGGATGAAAATGTAAAGGAAAATGAAAATAACCGAATTCTTTGCATTAAAAAAATCAACCAATTCTTTATACTTATCGGTGAATAGGCAGATAAGTAATTCATTTTTCATAAGGTCCCATAAGAATCAGAAATTTTAGACACAGTTCCTATATAGTAATTGAACACAAGTGTTCCTAGTAATTAAAAGTTAAAACTAAGAAAAAAAACGGCCAAGGTAGTGCGGTTTTAACGATTAATTAGTCGGGAAAATAATTGATTGAAAAATAATTTCGAGATTCAATAATTTCACCTCCTTATTCATATGCGCTGTTTCTTAAAAAGAATCGTAAAATATTTTCGAGCGAATACATTGTTTGAGTAAATAGGGGCGTTCCGTTAACTAAAGCGGTACAATGTTCACATTAATTTTTTAATTAGAAATTTGATTTTCAATTATCACTAGTGTGATCACTTTGACCTTATCAAAGTATAGAATATTTTTATTTACTAATTGGAGCAATTGTAAAGCTAAAATTGTCACGAAAAGATCATTTCGGTGATTCCGACTCATAATCCAATTTGATGCCAATGATAGATGTCAACTGACAGCTATGCAGTCGATAGAAGGAATAAAGTAACATTGAATATCGAACTTTACAAAAAAAATTTTGTAATCTCTCAATATTATGTACACTTTCCAGCTAATCAAGCTAAAACTTTAAAGATGTTCCTCTGTTATATCGATATAGTGTCATTGACTCGAAATTTTTACAGCCTATTAGTGTTTACCCCCAAAACGTGTGTGTATACGAAGATCCATTGCGATTAGGAGCTTCGTTGCCGAGATATTAAATGTTCAAACAAACATTATTTAACATGCGCAGGTTCTAATCGTTCTCCAACTCACGAACTTGAAATTTCAGCATCTTTAAAAAATCGTACGACCTAGTTCTATATGTATAATTAAATCGTATGCCAAAGCTCACTTTAATTAGAAGCATTTTCGACGGACAATGTTGCTGAACTCAACTTGTCCAATTAGGCTTCTTTTTTAGAATAAAATCCTGGAGTTTCTTTAGCATCTTTTCATATTAAATGGCAGAAATAATAACTTCTAAAATGTGCATTATAGAGCTGGGCAAAGAACCTGAAAGTACTTCAAATACAAAGTACATAGTACTTGAAGTACTCGGGCATTTCACGTACCAAGTACCGTAAATACTTAAAGTACCAAGTACTTCAAGTACGTCAAGTATCAAGTACCAAATACTTTTAAAGTTTTCAGGTATACATCTCGTAAGTTCTAGTAATTATCTTTGATTTCTTACGTACTCATTAAACTCATTCGATTTTGATTCAAGTACTTTATGTATAAAAACATATTTTTACATTGCGCAATTCACTCAGGTTAGGCAGATTGGAACAGAAATATTTAAACGAATAATTAGAAATAATTTTAGAAAATAGCATTGACGATTGCAATTAAGATTTATTTAGCTTCTTGAAAAAGAAAATAGAAAAAATATAATACATGGATTGTTAAAAACGGAGCCATGCATTGACAATGACACCGTAACTACCGTAGCTTGAGCCTTTGAACGGTCATTCCTTATAATCTTAAACAAAGATGGTGCAGAACGTTCCTTAATTATATATTAAAAGGCGTTATACATGCAACCATTAGCAAGGCATATTTGAAAGTACTTCATACTTGGTACTTGAAAAAGTACTTTGTACTTCAAATACTGTACTTCCAGTCCATCGCAAGTACCGTGTACTTGAAGTACTGCCCAGCTCTGGTGCATTATTATCCCTCTCTACATTTTGGCAAGAGAAAAATAGAAACAGTTAAAAATTTGGCACTTTTTGTACTTCAACTTGGAACGCTGCTCAAACTATGTACGTATAATAGAGTAAAATTGCTGATTAATAATTTTATGGGCAACTAAATCATCTACAACAAAGCTTATGACGGTACATGTCTAAAGTTAATAATTAGGCGTTAATAATCTCGTTGTGTCCAGTTGACGTATGAATTTTTATGCATTTTTAATTCAACGCTAACGCGGTCATACGTAATTGTACGACTGATGGGTCTACTATTCTGCGATTTCACAAAAATCACATTTCCTCATCATGCCACTTTGGACATTTCCCACTCATCCGCTATAGACTTTTCATGTGTGATGTGGTAAACTTTTTCATAGAAAATTTAAGTCTCTACATAATTGTTTACGTGTGCAATTTTCTTTATCTTGTATATTATGGACAGCGTTTTCGGTTAAAGCTCGAAAAACGCAAATTTTGAATTTTTTTGCAACATAAACGTTGATCTTTCAAAAACTCACAAGAGTATATTGCTATAATTTTCATACGTTGTTATCAATGCCATTTACTATCGAATAGCGTTGAAACGAATCCTCATCGTTTTAATTCTGATTGCGAGACCATAAATTGACTGTCGAGATGAGTGAGAATTGGACGTTGGCACCACTGAGTATAAGCCTGTATAAGTATAAGTATAAGCCTGTATGAGTATAAGTATAGACCTGTGTATAAGCATATACGGACCCCCCTAGGATGACTCGTCTCGCAAACAAACAGAGGAACATTCTTAAGCCAACGATACCGTGGATGTAAGCATGGCCAGATGAACACAAGGAAAAAAAATTAGAAAACATTTGTCGATTGCTGCAAAATTCAATGCATATCCATAAAATTTCCCCAAGAAAGTCCTCCGGTTGGTTCGATGATAATTCATAATTTTTTTTTTTTTTTTTTTATTAATTTATATCCTCACGCCTTCTTCCCTTTCGGGGTTTTCAAGATGGCGCTCCTTCCCTCACCTCCCTTTCCATCCTTCCCTCATATCCACCTCCACCCTGGGTATCTGGTCCGGGTCAGTAACCAGACACCCAGGGCCCGTGCGGCCGCAGCCGACTTCCTATTCTGTAGCGCATTCACCATGGCACGCGTATTAGCACGTACCATGGGCCCCGGGAAACTGCGGAAAACCTGGGCCACTACAGTTGGTCCCGTGCTCGCCTCACGGCGTCGGAGCTACGTCACATCTTGACAGGAGAACGTAAACATGGACTACAGCTATATATATGTGACACACACCAGTAAATGTACTTGTGTATGCCCCATACATATATCTGGAGCTAGTCACGCCCATATTTTATTTTCTCCTGACAAGATTACGACACCGGGAATCGAACCCGGGACCTCCCGAGGCTCTGGCTAAGAGGCCAGCACGCTAGCCACCAGACCAAAGCCCCGGTTTTGATAATTCATAATTATTCGCTGAATTTAGCAAAAGGTCTCAAGTTGAAACAAGAAAAAAAAGACAAAGTGCAAGTTTTAACTGACCATCGTTTGTCTAAAAGTGTTGCGGTTTCACGGAGCTTTCTTCACAAGGAATTAAAAGTTAAGCAAGCCACTTTTGTCAGTATAAAAGTGGGTTTGAAAAGACCAATTGTTAGATCGATAGATCGATAATATTCATGATGCATGTGGCAGAATACGAAGATCCGAAATTCGGAGGAATCTGCGAGACATGGTCTAGTAATTAATTACAAAAGAGGCAGAGGGTAATCGCAATTTAAAAGGTAGTACGAGCACAACTATGGGCGGGGAATAAACGGAAACGTCGGTGCGGGTGAGCGCGCGGTGAGCGAGGGGCACGCATGAAACAAGAGAGAGTCAAACCTGGCTCATAATCCGACGCACGCGAAAAATTTTCTTAAGGAGGTACGACTATTTCTGTGGGAGGGGAATAAGCGGAAACGTAGGCGGGAGTGAGCGTGGCGAGCGAGGGGCACGCATGAAACAAGAGAGAGTCAATGTTCTGACCATTATCAACCGGAAAATTGAAGAGTAATTTTTCAATTATTTACTATATCTATTATATCCGATCCACCAAATTTCAGTTTTCCAACGGGTGTAGTTGGATACGTGAGCAGCAAAACCGTGATCACCGCACTTCTGGTTAACCATCTCCACAAGACGACGTGTTTTAGTAACTCAAACTGTTCGACTTTGCAATTTTATCACGAAAAAATTAAACGGTCAATATAGCTCAAATTTTGGCAATAGTCACATAAAGTATTCGTCAAAAACATATCAAAATTTCAAGTCCGAAAGTTGGATACGTAGCACAGATCGTACCTCCTTAACATCGATAATTTTATGTCAAAAGGTTCGTCAACCCCCACTTTTTATGGAACGTATGTAATCGTGATAGTTTTCCGAACATTTAACAGTTTTAATATTCATTGTATCTAATCGTGAAAAATACGAATTTCTGTTTCAAAGTTGCGTCAGCCCAGAATTCGTATATGGCGTGGGATAAATATCTTAATTTCACGAATTAATTACTCGCGTAAAGAGTCGTTGACCCATTTTGAAATTTTTCAGGTGTTATCCCATACACTTCTCCTGCACCATATAAAAAATTCAGATTTTTATCTAATCGTTAAGTTCGTGCTCGTACTGCCTTAAAAAAAATCGATGTGAAAGTTTCAGCTCGTTTGATTATTATTTTTACTTTTGTTCTTTCGCTGGCACTTGATTACGAAGATTTTTTATTCCTCATTAATCAGGAAGAAAATTATGAATCGTTTTGGATGTCTGAAATGCCCGAAAGCTATTCGACGAACTTGCTTCGAGCGTTGCCTAAAGGTTAATTAAAGAAAAGCCTGGGCTCTTAGAGAGTGTTTCAAGGCGAAGAGTGATATAAATCAGGCATAGGCAAAATATTAGGATATTCGTGTCAAAGATTGGTCAAATCATCAAGAACGATTGCTTTATAATTACATACTCACTATATGTCTTTTTCATCGTGGCATAGCGTTTTACGAAATATTTCGTTGATTTTAATCTTCACTTTTCACTCGTGAAATATTGTCAATATACCTATACATTTATATTTTTTCTACTTATTTCAGCATCAGCGACGCATTTTAATGTTTACTTTACAACTCATTTATTCAACGAATTTCGATATAAATCAATTTAGCTTGTTAATTTCATCGAATTATTTACTCTCGTAGATTTACATTGGTCAGAAAAATATTTATCATATACATTTTCTTTATCAAGGTATTTAAAAAAAAGGTCTTACTGATCGGCTTATCAGCGCTCAAAAATGCATTCGCTCGCACCTATTTGTTTAAATTGTAAGCACTTGTTGTTTATGAACTATCAGGGTCAAAGTTCAGCCAAAATACTGCCTGGTTAGGAAAGAAGAATTTATTAAGCTCACGAGGATGGAGCCATCGAAAATTAAAAGAAATAAGTGCAATTTTTTTTCGAATGGGATTATAAAAAAAATAGTGTCGGTAAAAAATACGTTTAATTATTTGAAAAAATGTTTCATGCGTAAAATATTTTTTAAAATATAAGTATCCGGTGTTCGAAGCGTATCAAGGTTTTTTGTTGTTATTTTCAGCGGAACTTCGATAGTTGAAAAAAAAATAAAAAAACAAAATAGCACTTTTTACATTAAACTTTTTGAGTAAACTTTTTTGATTAAACATAGCACTTTTTGAGTAAACATTTATTTTATTAATGAGACAAGACTTTACGCGATCGGTTGAAAATCGGCCGATCGCGGGAGGGTTTCGTGAATCGATACAAATCTCTGGGTCACGCTATAAACCCAAAAATTCATATTGTTTGCAATCGAAAACTTTCGTTACCTTGGACAATCAAAAAATCATCTCCCCCTGTGCAAAAAAAAACAACCTCCTTTTGTTTCTCAATCGGTTAACTCGGGTAAAAGATATGCGCACAGGAAGATCAAACCATTTATCGTTAATTACATTCTGGAATGCCTTGATCGATTAGCTCTCGAAACTCGCGTCAGTGTCATTGTGATAGTTCTCCTCGTATACTTGATATACGGGTACTCTCCGAGAGCACAGATTCACTTGTCGATATTTTTCGCATTAAAAGACGCTAACGTCAGAGCTGGAAGTTGGTTAGTATTGAATAGGTAGTTTCAACTATTAAAACGTGCGGTTATACTATACCGGAAACGATCGCCATGAGGAGGGAAAAGTCGTTGAGAAGAGACAATGAAATCGCTTATTAGCGAAATTCGATTCAAAGTTTTACGCCAATATTAACGTTCATGGTCGGTGCAGGGCCGCGCGCAGGCTTTCCTATACCGATGTCCTAATCCGTCAGCTTCAATTAATTCAAACGTTTTTTTTTTATAATCAATGAATGACAAACAATAATTTATTGTTGATTAATGACCAAGAAGTAGTTGATAATTGTTCATTTTAATATCCACTCATTAATGAATGAATTAATACGTTTTTTGGACGTACATTGACGAGTTTATTAAAATTACGTTACAAAATTGATTCTAAATTGACACTTACATCATTAATCGATGTCAACAGATTTCACCGAGGCCGAAGGGCCGAGTTTCTATACCTCAACACGCAAGCTTTGCCTGCAGCTAATGCACCGCTGGCTGATTCTGTAGTCACGTGCACGCTGGAGCGTAGTACTTTCGGCCGCCGTTAGGTGGCTGCCCCAGAGTCGTTTCTCGCACCACAAAATGCCTGTGCCGATTATATAGCCCCGGGGCATTGGATATTGCTTGCGCAAAATCGCACCCAACCACGCATATTATTAATTGCATCCGGAGTCGTACATACATGTATGGTTCACTCGTGTTGACCATGTATATTTCACTGCTATCGAGAAATTTTGAGAATTAGAAATATCTTAATCCTGAAATCTTTTTCCTAAAACTGGACAGTTTCTGATCATGACGCCGAATTTTTCTGCAAGAAATTTAGATTTCACAATCGCTTTTTTAGCATAGGATATGCAAAAAAATTTAAGAGTGAATTTACTCAAGCACTGGACAAGCGATTCATTTAATAATCGATTGCGTTCATGAAATTACGATTTTTCGGTAGATTACAATAAAAAAAAGTAGGGTGCCTAAGCAATTTCGAATAAATAATCGGGACAACTCGGTGAGTTTGCGACGTAACCAATCAGTTGACAGCCCTCTTGCTACAAGTATTACAGTAACTCGTGTGAATTTTAAATATTTATCAATGTCAAATTCTCCGTCTGTATTATTTCCGTACTTGATAGAATTATATAATTTATCAGAATCAATCAAGAGTTATGCAATAATACCAATATATTGATTACAAAATTTTAAGTAGTTTTGAGTCAAGCTGAGAGATGAGAAAAATTAATTCAACTGCTAAAAGACATCTCTGCAGTTATTATAAGTTCTGACAACTACTTTCACGTATTATTAGACTTTATAGTCTTCTCCAACAATTTTTTTTGTTAAAATAGTCGATCCGACTAGTCTGCCACAAAAGGACCATCTTAAGGATGTATCGGACGGACCTTCCCAACCAAAAGTGACTTTCGTCGACAATATTGCATACGTCATGATAAGATAAAAATTGGAAAAAATTCAACCACAATAAAGACGATAAGAAGATTATTTTTTATTAACAACAATGCCCAAAAGTTATCAATAAATTGTTTAAACAAAAAATTGTTTGACAAATTTTTAGGGAATGTTTTTTTTGTCATGTAAAATGAATTCGTTGATTTTCCTGACTACACATGAATTTTTTAAAAAATTTCTTACCATTTTGAAATTTCGGTTTTCGGAAATTTGTAAAGGTTGTATTTACGAAACTATTGGTACAATGCCCTGGAAACTTCTTAATTGTGATATACAAAGTTTTTATGAAAACATATCCAAACTTCACGATTTTTTCTTCATTTTTCAAAATTAAAAAATTTTCGAAAACCGAAATTTCCAAATGATAAGAAATTTTTTAAAAAATTCATGTGTAGTCAGAAAAATAAACGAATTCATTTCACGTGTCAAAAAAAAAACTTTCCTTAAAAATTTGTTAAGCAATGTTTTGTTTAAGCGATTTATTGATAACTTTTTGGCATTATTATTATTTGAAATGAATCTTTTTATCGTCTTTATTGTGGTTGAATTTTTTCCGATTTTTATCTTATCATAAAGTATGCAATATTGTCGACGAAAGTCACTTTTGGTTGGGAAGGTACGTCCGATACATCCTTAAAGTAGTGAAAGGATATTCATTCATTCACAAGGAGTGACTCCAATGATACATTCCTAATTTTAATTTCAATTTTAATATGTATAACTAATTGTATAAGACATGTACCGATCAAATTTCATATTTTATTGTTCATACACAGTAATACACAGTGATAATATCTAACATACATCTCAGGTATATTAATAATACAACTGCGATACATATTTTGTTATAAAGTATTAGCTATACCAAATATATTAAACACATGCTTAAGATATATTCCAGGCATATGATGTACATCTTTCATATATATTTAAAACATCCTACTCGCTGCAAAAAAAATATTCAAGTCTACTTTTTTCCCCCATAGGGATTATCTGGTATCACGGAATTCGAAGTAGTGGAATAATACGAAAGGTTGAATCTATTGACTGTGAGAGACGCAAATGTTTGCGAATAAATTCCAAGCGATGCGACAATAACACAGCGGATATAGTGGAATCTGAGTGCACCGTAGTAGATACACACCGTGTATAGGCAGACTACTTCTCGGCAAGTGTTTCAAAGTGCTAAACCTGCTTTTCCCACCATCTTTGCAATTCAGATACAACGTCATAAGCTCAATCTATACGTAGCATTAATCGTAAATTATTTATATGTTAATAAGTCCTTCGTTTATCATTTATAAAATCTAAATTGTATTTTTCAACGGGTATTTTATTGATGCTTACCGAATTTATAGCTCTGTCTGAAGTTTGAAATTCCTGAAATAGCCTTTTTCAAAATTCCAACGCCGTTGAGGCAGTAGTAAAAAAGTTTTTTCAGCCATGTCTTTTCGAGTGAGCTATTTTTTAGTAAAAAAAAAAGTAGGGGAAGTTCGGGTAGCCCCGGACGGCGGGTATCCCCGGACACTTGAAGTATGCAACAATAGAGTCAAAAATGTAAACAAAGTGACGCATATTAACGTGCCCCGTAGTGCATAGAACAAATTTAAGTCAGTATTTTGGCATGAGCGCTGACCGGGTAAAATTTATTTGTGAAATTTATCATCGGCAAGATTTTTCGTGCGCGCTCATCAGACTTCGAAGAAGGTTTTCATATAAAAGACACGGGTAATACGACTGAACTTATTACTTGTATCAGAGGCCATTACATATGCTTTACGTTTATAACAGTTTTCCATTTGATTGTGTTTATAATTTGATAATTATCAATAATAATATGAGATAGGGATTATCGGGTAGCCCCGGACGCAAGTCTGTCGCGTACCTTCGGACATTTTGAAACAAAAAACGAAGAAAAATTTTCAAAAAAAATGGAAGAAATGAACAAAAAATGAACAGAAATGAACAAAAAATGAACAGAAATGAACTAAAACTATCGAACGCGCTCCCATGAAGATCGTCATGAGGCTACGGGGATGTGTGGGGAAACCTTCGACGAAGATTGGATTGAATGTCGAAAATCCAGCGATTGGGCTCACGAAGCCTCTGTCAACATTGAATCGTCGAATATTCATTGGTATTATGATGTTTGTAAAGCTGAAGAACGATTAAATCGTCGTTAAAATGTGTGTCCGGGGCTACCCGCCGTTTTTCCCATTGCCCAAAATTGGATGGTAACGTTTTTCTGTTATTATATATTCACACAATTGAAAAAAGTATCTATTGTTTTGTTAAAGTCATCAAAGAGATTCTGAAGATCGTAAATGGTATGATATTAAACGTTTAGAACCTGTTATTTATATGTTTTTGATATACTTTATTCAAGTGTCCGAGGCTACCCGAACTTCCCCTACAAGTATCTCGGAGAAGAGCGGAATCTAAAAAAAAGGCCCTTATGTATATTAATGTATATATAACATATATACATATATACGCCCTAATGTATATATAATATATTTTTCCTCATTCTAACCTCAAAATCGCAACTTCGTTGCGATTTCTCGGCTCTCATGAGGAAAAATAATGTTCGACACTCGTACGAAAAGGCTTTTTGACGAAACTCGTTACAGCACTCGCCTTCGGCTCGTGCCGTAATCCTCTCGTTTCGTCAAAAAAGCATTTGCGTACTCGTGTCGAAATGTACTATTTTACGGCACAGGCATTGAAAAGCCACTTTTCGACGCCTGTTATCGATCCGTAAAGTAGCACTTTCCGTGGCTACCTTCGCAAGTGACACAAGCAAATTTTTTTATGGCAGTTCTGAGAGTCGTGCACCGTACTGCGCATGACAAGTGCCATAAAAAGTCTTTTCGTGGCACTTGTCATGCGCAGTACGGGCACGAGTCTCAGAACTGCCATGAAAAAATTTTCGTGTCAGCTACGAAGTTAGCCACGACAAGTACGACTTCGCGTATCGATAACAGGCGTCGAAACGTAGCTTTTCAATATCTGTGCCGAAAAAAATATGGTATGCGGCGTGCGCGTAAAGTGACTGTTCAAGCGAGGTGATGTTTTTAGAACTCTCCGTTGGCTTTGCCTGGTTCGTTCTAAAAACATAACCTCGCTCAAAAACAGTCACTTTACGCGTTTGCCGCATAATATACTATTTTAATTCATGCAAATAAACTTTTTTCAAGTGATGACAAATTCTTCTTTGCTAGCCGAAAATTTCAATATATTTCGACAACACAAACAATCAGATCAGTGAAATGAACAAACTCATTGATTTCTATAATCAATCAAATTGTTAAAAAAGAGGTCAACTCTATCTATCGTGTATTTCACTATTTACGTATTTTATTTGCCTTGAATAAAAAAAAAAAAATTCATTGTACCGTATATCTCTGAAAATTCCGTGCCATCGTTTCGGTTGGCTTCGAGAAAAAGAAGAAGAGGAAAAGCAAATGTCCGAGAGGCACGTGTTCGAGTGAGAGCGCGGATTCACTGTGTATAGTCAGGCGATTCGAGAGGAGTTTGCTTAGTTGCAGTCACGGCATACCTTGGAAACGCAATGCAATTCCCTCTAAAGGCAGATTTCGCGATATCGAATCGTTATATGGGTAGGATGCGTATAGTGAGCCCAAATACGTGTTTCGCCACCGTTATACCCGCAGTTGAAAACGAGTTTTCTCTCTTCTCGCTTCGTTATTTTTCTATCAACGAGACAACACGCGCATTGCCATTTTTATTTCAGCCCATACCGCGATAACTCGAATCGAAAAATTACGGATACTTTCAACATATAATTCGGCCAACGGCTATCGAATGATACGAAAACGAGCTTGTTCGATTTTGTTCTTGACGAGATGTATATGTGCGTAATTCTCTTTCGCGATAGATTGCCTTGAGTTGAGAAAAGTTTTTGCTCCAGTGTAGATTATCAAAGGCCCAATTGTCTGGCCGATTTATAAAACTCTAGAGCTAACAATAATGAGACTAACATGCATAGTTACATTTTTCCAGGATTATTGAAAAGGCTCGATCTGTTGGGCTGTCAAATATTGGAAATTCTCAAATCACGTACGCGGGATATGATTTGACATTGTTTCGATCATATTGACTTTTGTGTGTGTACAATTATGAATGTCGTTTACCATTGAACTTGACGATGGGTACGTTACGTTTCGTCGCGGCCCTTTCGGCGCGGACGTTTGTACACTCAGGTTATCTTATCAAAGCTTCCGAATATCAAAGTCATTTAATGATATCATCATTTTAATTTGTCTTTTCGACCCATAATCCATAATCCATATCGACCCACCTCGATTCTCGAAACGGATCTGCTCAATGTCCCAATCTTAATTAATTACTAAATTGATTAATTAACTACTCATTAATGAATTGCCAACTAAAATTACAATTAATTTCCAATTAGGTCCCCAATTAATTAAGTAATTACTTTTCGACTTCAGTATCCTACACCCTAATCGGTTTTCAGCATATAGGAATGAAAAAGAAGCGTTCAAATTAGAAATTTTGACATTTCTTCATCATTATTTTATCTCGCTCACAATCATCCCTCTATGAGCCAGTCGACCTATGAGCCAGTCGCACATTGGGACGGAATCCCAAAACTCTGGCCAAAAGACGAAAAGGCATTTAATTCGGGTAAAAGTTTGTACTCAGGGGTTTTTGGGGTCGCTGATTACGAATCTGAAGTCAAAATTTGAAAAAACAAAATGGCGGATCCAATATGAATGACTTGTATGGAAAAAATATTTCATTCAGACTATAATAACAGTGATTTGCTTAAAATTAGGCACAGAAATATTAAAATTATAATGATACAGAGTTAGTATGAAAATAACAATGATTTTCTTAAAATTAAGTTATTACAAAATAATTTTGATCATGTATAGATACTAAAAAAGTTACCATTAAGTTTTTAAGTAAATATAAAATAGAGAAAGGTTAGGAATCATGAAAAAATTTGTATTCGTTAATTGATGTACTTGGTTACGTGGAACTTCAGTATTCATCATCAGAAGAATCACTTGATTCGCAGTCAGTGGATTCAACTGGGAAAGATCTAATTGAGCTACCCTCACTTGTTGAAATACTTGGCGCAGTTAATAAATGTAGTACTCAGGCAACAATGATTTCGATTTTTTGCAAGGTAATTTGCGCAAGCAGATATGCATGGGTCGGATGTTAATAGGAGCCATGAAAAAAGATCTTCAATAGTTTTTACTCGGGAACATTTTCTCGTAAAATCTGCTCTGTACTTCTTAATGTACAAGACTCTTGAGCGTCTTCAGACATTTGTCCGATTGGTAACAGGGCAGAATTTATTATTTCCGCGCCATGAATTAAAATCTTATGCACCGAAGTTGGCATATGATAGCACGAATACAAGCGTACGAAGTCGAGAGCTGTTTCTAGGGCATAATCTTGTAATCTGATCGAATTAATTCCATGACCACTCGAAAGTGCCTGCAGTATAATATGAAAACGTTTGATTAAATCTTCATCCACCGCCAAAAAAGTAGATCCATAATGCAATCTTCCACAGAATTGATTTTGCTTTTGGAAAAGGTTCAGGCATGTCCCCTGAGTGAAAATTCGAGGGGGTGGGACGCGGATGAGTCGAGCTTCAGCCTCCATCTTGGAAAAACACGCTCCATCAAATATCTCGGAAACCGCGCATCGTACGACAAAAATAGTAAAAACCTTTTTTGTAGATGATAAAATTTTCTACAGCTTTTATTTGAAACTTTTTCCCGTATAGTGCATGGTTTTTCTAATTTATAGCGCGGAAAACTTTTCCAAACATCACCATTTTAATTGTTACATCAACCGTTAAATATATATATATATTGAGCTATAACCATGTTTGTAAAAGTTTACCACGCTATAAATCAAAAACTACGCACTACACAGGAAAAAGTTTCAAATAAAAGTTTTAGAAAATTTTATTATCTATAAAAAAGGTTCTCACTATTTTTATCGTGCAATGCACGGTTCCCGAGATATTTGATGAAACATGTTTTCCAGTATGTTGGCTGGAGCTCGACCCCCCGCGGCCTACCGACTTGAATTCACACTCAGCGGACACCCCTGAATCTTTTCCAAAAGCCAAATCAATTTTGTAGAAGATTGTAGAAACAATGGCTAGAATGACTAGACCACAATGCGATGATTGGTATTTTATTCCGCCGTAATCGACCATGGGTTATTTAGATTTTATGAAATAGGAAATTTTTCGGACAATTAGCGCACGAAATTCAAAGCCAACAATTAAATGTCGTAGTCAAAAAATTGCAGAAGAAAAATACAAGTTACACGTGCACATTATTTTATCCTCATAATTATCCTAGAGATTCGCAAAGCTTCCTGCGTGCAAGAAAGCAAAAATTCACGAATCCACTAACGTTGGTAAATGCCATTTACCAACGTTAGTGGATTTGTGAATTTTTGCTTTTACTAAATGGTTTCGGTGGAGGGTATAGGCGTTGAAGCAATGCTTCGCGTATGCAAGAGCTCTCCCCTCGAAGCCAACTGGCGGATTTTTGTTTAAATATCGAAATTTTACCAAGGGTGTGACCAGCCCCCTGGCACCAACTGCTCGGAACATTTCTCGTAAGGTCCGTTACCAAACACCAAACTCCGCTACTTGTAGCGCTGGTAGTCAACTGATCGGCTTGCTCATTGTGAGTGAATTTGGAACAAGTTGAATCATATACGTAGGGGAGACCGGGGCAAAATGGTATAGCGGGGCATAATGGGACCGGGGCAAAATGGGACCGGGGCAAAACGGGTTTGGGGCAAAATGGAATAGTGAAAATCAACACTGCTGGAAAATACGTCATTGGGGCAAAACGGGACTGGGGCAAAATGGGCCGGAGAAAATCAGGCTCCTCAGAAAGAGGCGGTTGGGGCAAAACGGGATCGGGGCAAAACGGGATCGGGGCAAAATGGGACAGGAAAAATCGGAGACCACTAATTTCACGAGATTGGGGCAAAATGGGACAGTGGAATAATTCGATGCAGAAACGAAAGAAATGCAGGGGTAAAAAACGAGGGGTAATAAATGAGTGAAAACAGGTTCTATTGAATGTTACACGATATTTGGGTCACACTCTACTTACTATAATTACGATACTATAATTTAACGGTGGCAATGTTTAATTTGTATTGCTTGTTTAACTAAGCTAATTTTTATCGGCACAATTGTCGCAAACGTACTCGATTAAGTTATCGTCAGCATGGGCACATGAATAGTGGGCCCATTTCTCGCATGAATTACAACGAATCCAGGATTCCTTGGATTTCGAATGTAAGCCCCCGCAGAAAAGGCATGATGCGTCATCGTAGGTTGTTATCGACGCCGCTAGATTTTTCTCACGAAGTTCTCTGTAGTACGGAGAATTCGTAAGAATGCCACTTGTACCTTTTCTTGATGTCTCCTTACGTTTTGATTTTTTGCCTGCCGATATCGGAAGCAGCTGGGATGGTGATATTTCGAAGGGTTGAGTCTTCGAACAGCTCACTACGTTTTTTTTTACGGGAGACTTTAATTTTTGCGGTAAATCGACGACTGTTTCAGCAGTGGTTCGCATTTTCTTTCTCGGATTTCCATTTGTTTTTTTCTTCCGTCGTGGAGCATATAATATCGTGATCTTCTTCTGATTCGAAATCATCGAGAGGTCCAGTGTATACGTGTCCTCGTTTTCTCATGAACGAATCACTGTCGGATCCACTATCAAACGATACACCTGATAACACTATATGTTCGGCAGCGTCGATTCCGTTTACGTCTATGGATACACTGTTTGAACACTCAGCTTGAGGACTCACGCTGGAGTTTGGAATGAAAAACTAAAAACTGAAAATCCAATATGGCGGATGGAAAAAAGTTCTATTATTGTGGAAATAGTTATTTTTTCACGAAACTACGGCCGATGCATTCAATAAAACAATGGATATGTTAATTGAGCTTAAGAATCCAGGTGATACGATAAATTTGTTGATATTTATCGTTTAACTAAATTGCATTAATTAGCATATTTTTAAAGACGTATTTTGATATCGACTCATTTTATATCGTTGAGATTCGATTACGCGTAATAATTTATTAATATTAAAGACTGCAGCGGTTTTTATTTGTTAACTGAATTGTTCAAATATTTATTCTTCATTGTACGATCGGCATTTTCTGAAATTTCTTGGAAATTGTTAATCGAGCGTAACAATTCGATCCGAACAATTTAATTGTTAATGAAATTGTTTAAATAATAATTTTTTATCATTCAGTTAGAATCTTCGCAAGTTTGGTGTAGTCTATTAATGCATTAATGACTATTAATGCAGTCTAAAACTTCAATTGATTTTTTGATATTCATTGTTTGACCAAATATAATGATTGGACATGCGGTTATAAGGCAATGTTTCAAGGTCGACTCGTTCGATTTCGTTGAAATTTGATTAATCGTAGTAATTTAACATTAAAGAAGATGGCAATTTTTATTTGTTAACTCAATCGCTTAAACAATTATTATTATTTTTGACTTTACAACAACAGTTCGTGCTCGGCTCGTCAGGATTCGTTGAATCCAATAAATTTAAGTACTTCAACATTCAAAAAAATACTAATTTTTCATTTGTTATTAAAGTTTGTTAAACAATTCCTTTTGATTCTGCGGTCAGAACTGTACCAAACTTGACGTAAATTGTTATTTGAGCCTTCTTATTCGATTGGTACAATTTCTTTGTCGTTATTAATTATTTAAATAATCAAGTAATTTGTATAATCTGACGCGTGCAATTTTTGGTTTTTTTTTGTTTTTATCTTTCTTTGTTTTTTTTTTAATTTATTTTCTGCCAACTGCACGTTACTGATACTGATTTTCAAGCCATTGATGAAAATCCAACTCTTGTCAATTTTTACGTAAATTGTTTTATGAAACTAGGACCGCCGCTCTCCATGAAATCGACGGATATGTGTCGACAAATATATCGGTCAGTCCGTATTATCTGCGTATATGTGGACTGAAACGAACCACAAGCACCATTTAGATTAGATTATGTTTCAACAGCTCTTTCATAGAGCCGAAGCATGAATTTTCCTGTCATCCCATTTTGCCCCAAATTCAGCGGGCTGCGACACTTCATTTTTGTGTGTCCCATTTTGCCCCAATTTGATATTCCACTCCTCTCTGTCCCATTTTGCCCCTATCCCATTTTACCCCAAATCAAGCACCCAAGAAACTTCATTTTTTGCTATCCCATTATTCCCCGATCCCATTATGTCCCAGTGCCGTTTTGCCCCGGTACCGTTTTGCCCCGCTATATCATTTTGCCCCGGTCTCCCCTACACGTTTTATAATTTGGTGAATTCGTATGATCTTTCGAGCGCGACAGCTGGGGGGGGGGGGGGTTTAATGATTTTTATAAATGCAACAAATAAATCATTAATCAAATCAATACAAAAGTTATATTCAATTACGTCATCTCTATCAACAAAAACTTTTCAACATCAAACAAATGAAAAATAAAATAAATATTCAAAGTAAAGAAAAATCCATACGATGTAGAAATAAAATCGGTATTTAAATATTTGGCGCCCACCCCGTTGTACTTTGTTGCACGTTGGACTCTCCAAACATCGAGACCGGACAACCACCCCATAAAATACCCCATTTCGTATGTGAGTTTACGTGTAATCGAATCGTTGAGTCGGCAAATCGTGTACACCAAGAACGGAAGGGAAACTCGTTCGGTATTGCACGATGCACAAAAAAAAGTACGCTAAAACGAGAAGAACAAATAGTATAACCCGATTAATCTTCGATCGAATCTGGCATGACCAAAAAAGGGAGTATGAGTGGGTGAAATCGCCCCCACCCCTTCCCCCGCCTCCCTTCTACCGTCAGCCCTAACTTTTTTTTACTCTGGGAATATAGAATTGTTCTCTTTCTATTTTTCACCTCGTGATATACGAAGAATCCACACGAATATATAATACATCCCGCGAATACATCGAGCCGTGGGATTAAAAGAACAAAGGGTGAGTATTTTTTTCAGGGTTGAAATTTCGACGGGGCAGGGCTTTGGTTTATCAATTTGTGAGTCATTCGGTAATTGGTGCTGACCTCTACGAGGCTCGATGCATTGATCAAACGTGCGGGGGGAAAGGGGGGGGGGGGGAGGGGGAGGTTGTTATTTAGGGAAGTTTATCGAAAACAATCAGGAATAAAATTCTACATCCGAGCCAGTGGGCTTCGTGGATTTTCGTTACAATCGAGTATTTCGATCTGTAGCGTGCGAGTTCGAAAAATTGTTTCGTCGTTAAAAACGGTATATTTATATATTTTATCAATAGCACTGGACACAAAGTTATAGGATACGATGCTCAACTTGGAGAGGAAACAGTATGGATAATGGAATTGAAAAATTGCTCTCGCACTCGGTTGCAATTGTAGAGATGACAAGAAAATTAAAAGGAACAAAATTATTTCGGCAACGAGCATTCAAAAATATCGACTTATAATTGAAAAAAAAAAAATAAATAAAGATTATAAGATCAAAATAATTTACACACATATATATATCGAATAGGTTAATAATTTATTGTAATATATTATTATTAAACAGTCATTATATAATTATCGAGACAAAAATAAGTTATTCGGAAAATTTACTGCATCAATTGATAGTGATTATAATTCTTATCATATTATGATTATAATTTTTTATTATTTAGATGATTTGAAACTGAACCAGTGCCAAAGATAATTGACTTGAAGAAGGAAGAGATACCAATGGATCGTTGAGAACTCGATTCGTCTTATTAACTCCTGTGACTGTAAGAAAGAAAGGTAAAGGGTGTGTCGTGCATTTGATTTGGACACGCAGTTAATTGCGTGTCAATTAGACCCAACCGATGTTCAAATTTTCGTATCATACCTCATTAATTTTGTATACCCAAATACGTTCCAAGGAAGATTTTGACAATATGTAAAAAGTCATGTATCAATAGTAATTATTTTTAATTAATAGTTTCATTGCTTCCCATGGACGAGGCTTTGAATTTAATTGAATTAACAATTTCATTGTTTCCCATGGATGAGGCTTTGAATGTATCAAGAAATATTCGCGTTATAGCAATTGTGAATTTTCAGATGTCTTGTGATCCTGATTAGATTTTTCCCCTCCGATCGTACATCCACCAGGGATTTTCGTCGAAATTCCAAAATTCTTACAATAAATCATTCAAAAGATTGCCGTTCTTCTAATTTAAGTGGTAATAAAGCTACAATACGATGGCCAGCCATTAAACATTATTCGGTCAGTTTTGTAAAACGATGTAATTAGACCAAAATATGCATCGTGAAATCAATGAATCACGGTCGCTTGGGAATTATTTTGCGAACGTAAAACAATAGTCATTTCATTTTCTGGAATCTGTGTTGGAAATATGCTGTCAATAGGCAAATATACTTTTGATTTGGAATTGGATAATGGCTTGTAGAGATTGACGAGGTGTATGAGAGTCAATGAGGGTTAAATCCATTGGTGTCGTGATATTTCTGTGTCAAGTGTTGGAATTATCGGGCTTAATACATCACGCGTGTGGTCAGATTGTAGGAGAAGTGAGCTGTGCCGTTGTACTGAATTTGACGTTAGCCAGGGACATTGACGACCCTCAAAAGATCTTTAGCCTTCAACTCAATGCCCAACCGCACGTAATCGAGGCTACTAGATATGATTTCCATATCAATATCGTGAATATTATACATATTCATTGCACACATACACACACCCGCACACACACACCGATGTTTATATCAGAGTGCTGAAAATGTTCCAGATCTTCCGAAAATTTAGAAATATTTTAGGACAAATGTCTGGGCCTATGATGTGTGTCTGATTACATCAGATCAACTTTTTACAGGCTTTCTTTCTGGAACGGAAACTCTCGAGATCTCATATATACATTGCAAAATATCATGTGATATTGTCTGGCACAAAGTTAGTCGAACGATCGCTTTCATGTCAGTAAATTTTGCAAAATCAGAATCTCGAAGTAGATATGACAGTTCAATAACTTTGTAAGAAAAATCCTCAACAGCTTCTTTGGGATTTTCTCCGGATTTTTTTGATAAAGAGTCGTGGCAAAAAGTACGAAAGAGTCGGATTTTGCATGCTCAAAATATGTTTTCGATGCTCGTTACAAATCTCTGTGTCGCATGTTCGAGCAGTTAAACTCGAAATAATTCGTATATTTTTTTCTGTGATCCTCGAAAATACATTTTCCGTTAGCAAATTTGTCAAACATTAACAATTATACTATAGTTTATATACTATGGTATGGTAGTTCTTACACCGACTCCCCTGAGGGTTGCGGGCTCCCAACACCATCTACCTTCGGTCTTCTCTCACGTATCCATTTGTCCCCGGTTCGATTTCCGATGCCGGAGCTTGTCGCGCACCCGCTAGATGTCAGCACCTGGAACAGAAACAGTCGTAGTTCGTACGCCCTGCCTCTGGAGCTACGTCCGAGCCCGTTTGTGCTTTTACCATCTGCTGTGCTACGGCAATGCTTCTCGCTGCCAGAGCTCGTCTCGCACACGCTAGATGTCAGCACTTTGGGACAGAGGCAGTCGTAGTTCGTACGTCCTGTTTCTGGAGCTACGTCCGAGCCCGTTGTGCTTTTATCAGCCGTGCTACGGCATCGGGATGAATCAAACCTGAGACATCTTCGCAGCCTTTCGGTCGCCACACCAAGGCGTTCATTTCCTTTGGACCTACTTTTTTAGATGGGTTGCGAACCACCTAGTTTATATACTGTATACTGTAGTTATACATGTACTATATAGTATATTCAACCCAACCCAAATCCAACCTAACTCCGCGATTATTAATCGTTGGTGCTGAAATAAACGCTTTTAGCGGAAAAAAAAAAAAAAAAAAACGTAATGAAAGAGAATAAATCATTTTTTCATGATAACTCTTTGATCCTTAAACTTTTCTATGCTACCATTCCTTGATTATTGTGTATTGGTACTAACTTAAACCAACAGTTTTGCCAGAAAAAAAATTAAAATTCAGCATAGTAGTCGAAAAATCAGTTTTCAATCCGTCAACTCTAAATAACTATAAATCTTCATATACCATATGATGTAAATTATAGTTAGTTGCTATAAATAACATTGACAAATGGAACAATTATATAGTACGTTCGGGACCAACGATATCCCAATCGTACCTGACCATCGTGGAGATTCGAAATTACCTTGATTTTATTTCACTATAACTTTCTTCGATTTCGAGTGTACTTTTAAACTTTCAATAGGGTAGACGCATACCAGTTGTGGCCGCTGTACCGTTTGTGTCCACTCCCCATTTCCCTCAATTATGTCAAAGTTTCAAGGCCGTGTTCACTTCATCGAGCGTAATATTTCGATATTCGAGATGTTTGCGCACCACTAATATCGATTGCTTTATTGAATATCTGTTAATTTATTTCAACGAAATATGACGAAACGTGTCAACGCTAAGTGGTTGGTCTATTTTTCTTGTCGGAAGAGTTAAGGGATCCCGAGTTACGAAGACTACGGTTTCTGATATCTAAAGTCATTCCGATTCATCAAAAATTTATAATTTATCAGTTAAAGCTCATTTTTCGGGTTAGAATCACAAAAAACTGACATATCAGCTAAAATACCTGAATAATAAATGGTGACCGAAAGTGGTGCATTCAAAACACGATTGTTCTATTTATGGTCATCTTATGGCCACAAATAGAGCACACTTATGCCACTTCGGTAATATGTTTGTGACGCAAATAAATAACTATTTTTAACTCGAATCTGCCGTCACTGATTGTCTAAAATCCCACCTTTCGTTTGTAGCGCATCCGCGTATCCCAATTCAAAGCTCGGTGGTCACAACTGGTACTTCGGATGGCCAAAAGTAATACAAATGTGGCCACAAATGGCGAAAATTACAGCTACAAGATAATTTCCTATATTCTTATTTATCATGATCGGAAAAGCTTTTAAATGATAGCAATTCGATTCTGTGTACCTTTTACGTTATATCGATCATTTTTTTAGTCCTGAATTTACAATAATGTGAACACTGCTCGTAAATGAATGTTCGAAAATGCTTAAAGTGGCCACAAAACCGGTACGTTCTACCCTATATGTATATACGACAGTCGGTTTTACATTTTCGTATACATTTTACCAGTCTCAAGGGCATCTGCAATCCATTTGAAAATCTGACAATGCGAAAAAAGCGACGAATAATCCTTCCGTAATTTACGCTCGCATATCATACATAAGATCGAGAAGTTCGCGAGTATTCGAGCTTGAAAACATTTTACGTTGATTGGCGCAATTTTTTCGACAGATATCTTCAAAAAAGCTGGAAAGTATTTACTGCGAATAGATCGTTGAGTTTTGAGGCTCTTTTGGGAAAGCTCAGGAGCATTGGGGCGATCGATAGCTGCGAACTATCGGAGCTTTCTCGGAGTCAAATTAAACAATGGGGTTGGATAGAGCCTCATACAGGTCGTGATCTGTCTTCGGGAAATTGCATAATTCGCCAGAGAAACCGAGGAAAATTGGCGAAAGAAGAAAGACGAGATTCATACGTCAACGAGTGGCAATGTTTTCTCGTTTCCATTATAAATCCCACGGTACAATGAAGCTCCTTCTACCTCTACCTTAATCTCAAATTCTTCTCTTATTTCTCGCTATCGGTTAAAAAAAAACATTCAAAAATGCATAAAAAGCTCAAACTGAAAAATCACTGTTCGGAAGTGATTTTTTTTTTCAAATTTGACATTCAATTGTCGAAAGCTCGATATTCATTGAAGCTCAAACTGTAGAATAAAAATATCATTGAAAAAATGAGTATTCCCGAGCCCTTTGATCCTCTCCACGAGAGAAAAAAAAAAATTGTCATTTGCGAACGTTTTTATGAATTCGTCGAATCTTCTTTTCGCTTTTTTTTTCCAGGCATCGCCGAAAGCGACGCGGTTCAGGCATTGCTCGCGAGATATCTTCAGCGTCGTCTTCAAGGTAGCTCGCAACTATCGACTCCCCCACCTCCGTCGGTTATCTTCAGTTTGGCACATCAAAATCAGCTCTTAAAGAGCCGTCAGGCATCGCAACGTAGTAATATATCGCCGTTGCACTCACTGGAGCAAGAGGAAAGGGATGATATCGAGAGAAACGAGAGACGCGAACGCAGAGACGAGTATGACGACTACGATGACGATATCGAGGGTTTTGAGGACAGTCACAGAAGCAGAACGCGGATCAATCTTCTTACTGGTAATAAAATTATATGCATAGAACATTTTTTTTTTTTTTTTCGAGTGAAGGGAGGACCATTGAGCTGAAGGTATATGGTAGAAATGTCTAGGATATAAAAAATCTTGACATCGCGGTCATTCGCCAACGATCTGGCGTAGAAAAAAATGAAGTAGAAAAAAAATCTCCATGAGTTACTGTGTTCGTTTGAGAACAAGTAAAAGGCGATGTGTAGCTCCGATGGCGTCGGTGTATTAGGAAATTTTGAAACTAGTAGAACATTTAGGATAAATGCATCGAACTCGCGCTTACCCGAATCTGATGCGATTTTCTAGAGGTTTTTTTTTAGCATTGGACTCCTAATTTAACAGTTGACGCCTCGAAAATTCATGAAAATCGTTTGCAAACTGAAGACTTGGCAAGAAAAGTGACGCACTTAGGCCTGAAAGTGATGGGTGTGTGTGTGTGTGTGTGTATTAGGGTGTGTCGAAAATGGACTTTTTTTTCGCTCCTATCAGTCAAAACTTTAGGTTTTGACATTAAAGAGGTCCTCGTTCAAGAAGGGCGCTGTAGCTTGAAGTTTAGAGGTCTCTCAACGAGGATTTAGGTTTCCTATATAATTAACACGTAAAAATTATTGTTGTTCGTTTAAAATGATGTCAGGGAACCAAAAAATTGGTGATGTCTGTGTTTCTTGGCTTATTTGAAAGCATGAGTCTCATCCCCTAAACGATGATAGGTCGTTTTTCGACTTACCTCGTTCCAATTTTTTTTTTTTTACGCCACTTTTCGACCACAATAGTCACTTTTTCGAGTTTACAAAGTCTCCGAGGTATCAATGAGTTCAAAATGAATCGTTACAAGTATTGATTGTTGATTCGAATATAAATAACCAATTCCAAAAATTGATAAAACACACAAAATTCCTCAAAATAAACATGGTATTTGACAGTGCTTGAATCAGTACTGTGCACTTTTTACTTTTGATCACGACGAAGCTTCGTTTGAGCGGGACCAATCAGAAAAATCTTTCTCACAAAAAAAGTACCGAGTCGAAACTTCCGCCCTCCTTTGACCCTCAAGAACCTCAAATGCTCTCCAAGAGCTGGTCAAATTCCCGGTGTATGAAATTAGGAAAATGAGTTTCTTCACATAGTACGGTAACGCCGTCTTATATCTTTGAAATTTCTTTGATTACTTGGCTTCGAGACGCTACCGCATCTCTTGATATACTCCTGCGTGCAAGTTATTGTGTGGCGCATCTGGAGCTTCTCTCGAAATGTCGGTATAGAAGGAAATGTACTTATTGTCTCGAGTCGCTACCGCGACTCTTGAATATATTTTCAGATATTTCTTGCATCTAGTTTATTTCCCTGAAGAAATGTTCACGAATTTTCAATCGAGATTTCACCGTACCGCCTGCAGGGATGATACATCGGACACAAACAAAGAGAGAAAGCATGAATTGATAGGGAGGAATTGAAAGCCCTGACGGAATGAAAGGAGGGAGTATGAGCATGGGAAGAGAGGTGATTGAGTATGGAGCTGTGTGGATGTGTATGAGATTATGTGTAGCTCGATGGAAAATCACGCTTCGTTGGTGTTAACGCGATAACAAGGGCGAAGAGAAGCGTGCACTGACGTCGCTATTCGACGTCTATTTCTCGCTCCCTGCTCTCTCTCTCTCTCTCTCTCTCTCTCTCTCTCTCTCTCTCTCTCTCCCTCTCTCCCTCTATATATATATATATATATCGGCTCGATCGGTGAAGCGAGCTTTAGGCTCGAAAGCTCGCGGTGGTGCAAGCTTGATCAACGCTCGACTGAATTCATGATGCTCAAGCTCAGATGAACCAAAGTGAATTGTTCCCTGATATATTTAGCCCTTTCCGCTGTACCAGAAATTTGCGGCTTCGACTTACCAATAATACCGTAAAATTCGTTAGTCATCTACATGAAGCTCGTGACACATATTAGATATACGTCATAATGTTGGAAAAAACAAAAACTTGAAAGTTTTTAGTATTCATGTTTGTATGAGAATTGAAAATATTCAGTTTTAAATACAAATTTTTTTAATTTGAGTTTCTCGCAATTGAACCTCGAAAGACCGAATTAAAATTAGTGGAGATAAGATCGTAGAAATAAAATCGACGAGACTATTGATGTTCTTGTATAGGGGAGAGTAGGGTAATGTGGATCATGCGGGGCAAAGTGATCATTTCAAATATTTTATAGCTGACTGGTAATTTGTGCTGAAATACTTTACAAAATTGAATGCTTCAACGGCATTGAAGATTTGATATTTATAAAAAATTCAATGATCGTATTTCATGCCGTGTGAATTGACAATTTCGGTAAGCTAAAATTTCGAATTGTCGTACCTCAAATCGCACTTTTCAGCTCGTTGTATTTTTTTTTAATTCAACTTTTTGTAATGTTCACTTCATAATGCACTTAGTTTTTTATTTTTACGACCCACGAATTACATTAAGTTTTCCGTCAAATTGTTCTCGCGTTAAATTCGGGGCATTGTGGACAAGGTAAGGTGATAATTTGCGCTGCGACCGTTGGTAGCCACCGAACGCCAACCTAACCTCGTGTTGAGTGACACGTGACCCGTCAATCCCAGCAATGTTGAGTTGCAAATATCTCTGTTCACTGTCAACCTATTGTATACAGCCTACGGGCTCATACCTTCATGAGGGTTCGACTCTTTTCTATCCCAGAGAAAATAAAATAATAAAATATTAAGGCAAAAACAGGAGCCGAGAAGATAGGAAATTAGCCGAATGGCCAATTTATTTACGCGTCGCAGAAACGTCGATGATCCTGAAGAAAAAAATCCCCCGGTAAATAATCGTACCTGAAAAAAAGAGAACCCTATAAAAAATATTAGCTCAAACCTAATATAATCCATCTAATTAATCATAATCACATCGAGGGCTTAGGACCAGAAAGGCGTAACCCACAAAAAACGGACTATACTTCCATAAGGGCGTATCCCCAACTTTAACACGGAAGTTCCATAAGAGCAAAATTAATCAGCCTACAGCCAGAAGGGCGTAACACTACAATACTGCCAGAAAGGCGTAAGCCACGAAAAAAAAGTGGCTTACGCCCGTCTGGCTGATCATTCATAATTTTTTTCCGGATTTAAATCGCCTGATTACAGCTAGACGGGCGTAACCCTCTTTTTTTTATTTTTCGTGGTTACGCCTTTCTGGCGGATAACTGGTCAGTTTTTTCCGAATTTCGATCGTCTACTTACTGCCAGAAGGGCGTTACCCCAAAAAAATTGAAAACGTGATGTGTGTGTGTGTGTGTGTGTGACGTGTGTGTGTGTGTAAAATTTTGAAAAATTTGAAAATTTTGGAAAATTTAAAAAATTTGAAAATTTTGAAAATTTAAAAAAGTTTTAAAAAATTGAAAAATTTGAAATAAAAAAAAAAAAATTTTTATTTTGAAAAATTTGAAAATTCCGACTATTATGCGACAACGACTAAATATGCGCATGCAACCATTTTGCAAATGATATATTTCGATTTTGTTTATATTTCGCATTAAAAAATATTAGCAAATAGCAAATAGTTTCCTGTCCAGCAACTGCCGAGTTTTTCTGACCAGCAACTCGTCAGTCTGCCAAGACTGGCACTGAACAGATTTGCGTTACAAACCTAGTCTGGAACTCGACAGTTTACTGGCCATCAACTGGCCAGAAAGATGGAAAACTGGCCAGCATCTTACACACATCGCGTTTTCAATTTTTTTGGGGTAACGCCCTTCTGGCAGTAAATAGACGATCGAAATTCGGAAAAAACTGACCGGTTATCCGCCAGAAAGGCGTAAGCCACGGAAAATAAAAAAAAGAGGGTTACGCCCGTCTGGCTGTAATCAGGCGATTTAAATCCGGGAAAAAATGATCAATGATCTGCCAGACGGGCGTAAGCCACTTTTTTTTTCTCTGTGGGTTACGCCTTTCTGGCAGTATTGTAGTGGGCTTACGCCCTTTTGGCTGTAGGCTGATTAATTTTGTTCTTATGGAACTTCCGTGTTAAAGTTGGGGATACGCCCTTATGGCAGTAAGGTAATGAAAAGTTGAAAAACAGTGGGTTACGCCCTTTCGGTCCTAAGCCCTCGACATAATTAAAAAGATATAATAATTTACCCGAAAACTTAGCGAGAAATTCAAACTACTCCACGCGCTCTCGAGGAGTTGCATCACTCTCCGAGAGAGAGAGAGTATCGGTCGGCTATGGTGGCGCCTTTGAATTTCCAGCGAGAGAGCGCTCTCCACGCGCTTTCGGGGGATTGCGTCACTCCGCGAGAGGGAGTAAGCGAACGGCCGTCGTGGTGCACGATTTGAAATTTAAACAGGCGAGCGTTCTTCGTGCGCAAGAGGAGTTGCGTGAACTCCACGAGAGAGGGCGCCGCGTCGCAAGGCTTCGGGTCATTAGAATAAGCATGCGAACCTAATAACAAACGCGAGCGAAATTACGAAACATTGAATATCGTCTCTGCCGAATAAGCGGACACCTTGTGACGTTATAAGTGGACACCTTTTTCTCCTTAAACTCCTTTGGTATCGTATCCAATTAAAAGTTTCGTTTTTTTCTCCTCCCTTTAAGAAATCTTTCTATTTGACAATTACCACAATTATTAAATGTCAAAGCCGAAGTATATATATATGGGGCATTCCAAGCCAAATCAGCCACTGCTGGACCTTTGCATTTTCAAATTTGCTAATTTTTTTTTCTCATTTTGAGCTCATGATAAAGAACTCACCTGATTTTTTTCAAATTTTTATCTCAAAAAATGCACCCAGTAGGATTTTTTGAAAAATTTTCTATTTTTTTTTTCGTTTATCTGTAACTTCCTGAAAAATCAAGCGATTTGAAAAAATGAGGGAGTCAAAGTTTTTGTTTTGAAATACACTTTCGTTAAAAATTATTTTGAAAATCATTCATGTTTTAATTCAATCAGTTTTTTCAATTTCAAGCATAAAATCGCATTTTCTATATTGATTGTTTCCTTCGATTTTTTTCATTTTTTTTTAAATGAAAAATGCTTATTTATTTAAAGAATTTGAAGCCTAGTTTCATAGTGGGCAATTCATTCTTTCTATTTAAAAAAAATATTTTATTGTTTTTTTTTCTCAAATTAAATTAAATTTAATTAATTCTAAAATGTCTATCATTCGGCGAAAAATCGAACGAAGCGTATGGATAAGAAACCAAGAATTTATCTTTTCGAATGCAATTGTTAAATCTGTAAAATGCACCCGAAATACATTTCTTATAAAATGTAAAAAATAATCGACTTAGGAAATGTAATTTTAAATATACAGTTAAAATTTCAAGTGAATCGGTTTAAATTTATTTGAGATATGAGTCCAGCCGACTTGAAAAAAGTAGTTCTAAGAAAAACGCCACAGTGCTCATAAAAGGAGCTCGCTGTGGACCGAGAGGGGCTGCGCTAAAATTTGAAAATCGAGTACTTCGAGATTTTTTACATCCATAATCTTTTGGTATATGATTTTTGAAGTACTAAGGTCCCTTATTAACCAAAAAAAAAAAATCAATTTTTTGAAAATCCTAGAGTGGCCTTAACCCCTTAAGCGTTTACCTAATTGGCCAGGAATAGGTAGACGGTGATTCTCGAATTCGTGCGGTGAAAATTGAAATATTTTGGAACTATTTTTTTTCTATGTAGACATGTTTTTCTAAATTCTTGACTGCAAAAATACAAATTAACAAACATGAACTCTTCAGTCCTACGGATATTCATATGATTCGTGAGAATTTACGAGCAGAGTTATGTCGACTTTTCAATTTGAAGCAATTTTTTTTTATGATGAAATTCGCGAGACCAAATTCAACATGGTTTCTCGTTAGGCAGCAGAGTATCAAGCCATATATGAATCGGATGAAGTGCATCATGATGGAGGGGTTGTATCGAAACTCTAACTTTTTAATCGAGCTTTTTCAAGCGAGCTCCGATATAACCGGAAACGGCGAGAGGCAATCGACAGGCTAGAAAGTTGATGGAGGTATAGCGGGAAAAAAAACGAAAAGAGGTAGTTAGGTGGTTTGATCCTACGGGAATCGTCGTAACATCGACCATCCCCCCATACGAATCGCGATAACATCGTCCAATTTGGGATATGACGAGATTGAAACGATCTCTCAGCCGTATGACTTGATCCGGTAGTTAGCGAAACGATGAAATAATCCTATAGCAAATATCGGAGCAACAGAAACCCCTGATGAAATACGAAAATAATTATTTTTAAGAAAATTTTTTTTTTTTTTTAATGGAGAAAAAATTACTCGTTAAAATCATAAATATCTGACATGTAAAAAAAAAGATTCTCTCGAATAATAAGTAGAAAATAAAAATAAACTCAAATGAAGAACATTTTTCAAATTCAATGAAAAATAGAGTCTGCGAATGGTCCATTTGTATGAAAAGTTCTAGTACGTTTGGCTGAAAATTTCGAGTGCTAGAGTCTTGACAGATATTTTTGAAAAAAAAATTAAAACTTTTAAAATCCAAACTAGAGGTCCAGTAAGCACGAAATTCATATCAAAGACGGGAACGTGATAGCAATAGTTTCGTTCAAAAGGAGAGCTCGATTTATCCAGCCACTCAAAAGTTACAATTTTGGAGCCTCATCGCTCGCACGCACATCCATACGAAATTTTTTTAAAAGTGAGACTGTTCCGAGAGGTTTGGCAGAAAAATCTCGGAATTTTTTTTTACCATCTCAAAGCTTTCTCCACGAGGGAGCAAAAGTAAATTTAAAAAAAGTTTCAATAAATTTTTGATTCCTCGTTACGAAATTACGTCTACAAAAATACTTTTAAGAAAAACAGTGAAAGTGCGTTAAATCTTATTTTTTTAACAGTAACTAATTAACGGATTAAATTTCGTTTACATTTTTCAAAATACTTGAAAGTGTTATATTATTTTATACGTATTATTGATACGTTTATTCATAAAAATAAAGTCAACTTACGAACTGTCGAGTATTTTTGAAAATGCATTGTCAGATCGACTGTCAAAATCGAAATTGCGTCAGATCCTCTGTTACGGTAAACTATTCTGAACTTTTTATAAACATCGGTAGCAAAGGATAAAAAATCGAAAAACAAATTTAAAAAATACAGGATTTGAGCGTGTACCATATAAAATACGTTGAGCTTCGTCTATCATCCATACACTCGAATGCGATGATCGATTCCGAGCGAGTGCTCGTCGAGTGTTTTTTTTTCTCCTCCCTAATACTGAACAAAAAGCAATCGAATAAAATTGAATAAAATTTTAAAAAGAAATAAAAATTAACGGCACCGAATGAATTGGTCGCTGTTATTTGACGGCTAAATTGAGCGTTACGATCGGATTAAGGAGGTAGGATCATTGCTACGTATCCAACTTTCGGACTTGAAATTTTGATATTTTTGACGAATACTTTATGCGCCTATTGCCAAAACTTGAGCTATATTGACCGTTTAATTTTTTCGTGATAAAATTGCAAAGTCGAGCAGTTTGAGTTACTAAAGCACACGTCGGCTTGTAAAATGGACCGATGTGTGTAATGTCAACCAGAAGTGCGGTGATCACGGTTTTGCTGCTCACGTATCCAACTACACCCGTTGGAAAACTGAAATTTGCTAGATCAGATATAATAGATATTGTAAATAATTTAAAAAACACTCTTCACCGTGTAATTCAAGCACTGCATCACAAAAAAGTTTCAATTTTCCGGTTGAAAATCGTCAGAACTCCGACTCTCCGCCCACAGAAGTGATCGTAACTCCTTAAGAAAAATGATATTGCAATATCGATGGAAAAAAAAGGGATCGAGTGTAGGTCGAAAAACACTGCAGAATCGCTTTTCATCCGCAACCCCCATAAAAAGTAAAAAATACAAAAAAAAAAAACGTAAAAGTAAAAAAAAAATTCAATTCACGTGAGTTTTGATGAATTTTTGTGCCCATACCACCATCGACAATTTATCATTTTCATGTCCGTCGCGGACACGTCGCACATTTCTCAATATTTTCATTTAGCATTTTGTTTTTCCCAACCGATGCAATTTGGTCTCCGAATTTCGTTGACTCACCATTCTCGCTGTGGAGTATTTGAATATTTTATTGCATAAAAATTGGCACTCGAGATAACAACGACGCGTGAAAAAATTTGCAGTAGAGAATTATGATTGTCGGAAGATTTGTTTTCGACAATTAATTCCGGTATATCGCATTGAAAAGATGCTCGCCGAAGAAAAAAAATAAATCAGAAAATTGTCTGTACTAGAATGTTAGCCTCCGAGACGATTGTAATCGAGCATCAAGCAATATAAAAAATATAGCTCACCAATTATGCAGTATTAGCTCGAAAAATTGTTTATGGAAGGTTGAAAGTTTAAATATTTGGCAACCGGAAAAATTGTAATCAAAATACCGAATACATGACGAATTAAAGGATCATGCCCAGTCAAGTGGCCGAAAAAGAATTTCGTATGAAAAATCACAAGCATGTATTTTAGCGAAAGTTAGATATTTGGAAAGGTAAGATTTGAAGAACATTCAGCAATTATTACAACCTTATAGAGAATGCGTGATGAAGACAAAAACAGATTTCAAGATTTTAATGAAAATTTGTTTAAAATTTCCCAAAACGACGACAAATCATATTTAGAAAAAAAAAAATTTCCGGCGTATGTGTGTGTATTCAAACCCTGCCAAATATAAACGTCTGTAGCTCGAAAGTTACTGACGCAATCGTGAGAAAAATTTGCCCACAACTTAAGAACAAGATCCTCTTTGTTTATTAAAATTTTCGTCTCACAATCTATAACGCTTGTACCATTTTACCTGATTTTGAATTCTTCTAAAAAAATGCATGTTCGCTATCGCTTTTTAATTCTCGTGAGCTCTCATTCATCGGCTCTAAATTTTTTACACAAACAGGCTAGGAAATAATTATATCTCGTTTCAAATTTAGCAAGAATCGCCCAAGGGATTGAGGTTGAAAAAAAATTTTATTTAAAAAAAATTCCAATAGCTCTAACTTCTGCAAATATTTGGCTATCGCGCCCAATGTTTATGCACTGATATAGGATCGGACAATATAAAATAATATTAATGGATGATTGGCATAAAATTTTATAAAACTTGATGAAAATTTTTCAATTTTATTGAATTGCTAAATTTTTCGAATTTTATTAAAAAATTTATGTTCGTTACAGAACTGCTATTGAAATCAAATTCAGTAAGAAAAAAAAAACATGCAAATTGTAAATTTGCACATTGCTTCTTGATAATTTTATCACCCCCCCCCCCACACGCGAAGCTTCCTCGATGAGAAAGCCAAAATAGATAAGCCCATTTTTTGATCATAGAGGGATCTCTGTGATCGAAATAAAATAATGAGAAAGCAAAATGTGCAAATTTCTAATTTGCATCTTTTTTTACGTAAAAAATACTGATTTACAACGAAATTACAGCCAATTTCCGAAAAATATATTATCAAAGCCGTTAAACGAGACCTCTCAAAGCCTAATGAACCAATCTTTCGAAAAAAAAAAAATTTTGTACTTTTTTAAAGAAATAGAAGATTTACTTTGACACCTTTTCCGAATTTTGCAGATTCTTGGGTTTTTTTTGGGCTAATACGTTTGTTTTGGTCCCAACAATGATAATCAGGTGGCGGAGCCGGAAAAAATTAAGGGGTTATACAGGAATATTCAAAATTTGTTTGTACGGAAGGTATATGCGAACGGTGTTTGCTAGTGGGGCACGATTTTTTTTTTTAGTTTGCAAAATTCGGAAAAGCCGTCAAAGTAAATAATTAGCAAATAGAAAAATCTGATGTGCAACGGCCGTCATCTTTTTTTTTTTTGCAAAAAACGAGACTCCAACTCCAAACACCAGCCATTTTGTTTCGATACAATATTTTGGAAATTGATAATCACCGGGAAAACCAATATGCCAAAAAAATCTTTTTGGTTTTTTTCGTATTTTGAATAACCTGGTCCCTCAAAGCAGTGTCCACCACAAAAGTACTTTTGAAAAAATCTCTTTCCGATCATACACAGGGAAAAAATTACTGAATGTTCTTTAAATGTTGCTTTTTCAAATACAACAATTCCGCACATACATAGGCTTATGATTTAAAAAAAAAAATCTAAAAAAAATTCCGGCTTCCTGACTGAGGTATAATTTGTTGAAACTTAAATAAAATGCTCGATTTTCTATTTCCACACCCAACAGTCGTATGACCTAATATCAGGCTTACTTTCTTTTTTTTTTTCTTTGAAATCTCGTTCTCAAGTGATTCTCTCGTTACCTTAGGAAGAACGATGCGTTTAAAAATGTAAAAGAGGTTTCCCCTCGACTGTTTTCACATCGCATTTTGTCCGGTAGTGTCTACTAGAGTCATGAGATTCTTGTGGACACTACCGTACTTGTAGGCCTCGATGAGTGTTTGCTCGGTTGCTGTATACTATCTCCGTGCAACGTAGAACAATTGCCCTGCTACGGCTACGGCTATATCTGCATCGTCAAGCGAAGAGAGATTATGACTTTGAGAGGAAGGCACTAAGTCCAGCAGTAGAAATTAAACAAGCGCGTGGAAAAACATGAGGTTATGTATGGAGAAAAAAAAATCATGCTACAACAACAAAAAAAACGATTATTGATCGGAAGCCGATAAATCGAAACTATAAAAACAGCTTTATTCTCATTTACCTAACAGTTAAAGGCGATGAACGAATGAAGGTTTACCATATTAACGGGTTATACTTACAAGCATAACTATAGTCATCAGGACTGTAGTCAGGAGGCCAAAAATGAGCAAATTTTTGAAATTTATTATTTCAATCACGTAACCATATAATTTATGCAGAAGTTTTTGTGTTTAAAAGAGTGATTTTTGCAGAACGTTCAATACTTTTTTTTCACGTAAAGTATGCATTTATATGTATAAGGAAGGTAAATAAATAAATATTTTTACACGAAAAAATTACTGAATTTTCTTCAAATGTAACTTTTTCAAATATAAAACACGTCCGTGCAAGTATAGAGAAGACCGCGACAAAGTGAGCACCTCAACTCAAAATTGGAATGTCTTTTGTTTTTTTTTTTTTTTTTTTTTTTTTTTGAAATTCATTATTCTTTGAAAAATGTTTGTTTTCAATTAAATTCAAACTCATAAACGAACCCAACAGCAAAAATGGTTACTCTCCAAAAAATTTATTCGTAAATCTTTTCATTCCAAGATTTTTTTTCCCCCTCAAAACGTTTGTTTTATTCCAAAGTTTTTTGAGAAACGAGTCGTTACAAATGATGCACAATGTTGGGTGTATTCCATCTATTTTATTCGAAAAACCTTTTTTGTGTTCGGCAAAATGTTGCTATACTTCCACTTTGATCAAATCATGGTTTTTAACCACAGTGCCGAATTTTTTTCCTCGAGAAATCAAACCAACGAAAAAATGCTATTTAGATACAAAAGTCACGCATTAGAAAATCATCGTACACGATGACTCATATCTCAAAAAACTTTATTTTATACTTAATATTTTTCAGAAAAAAAAGTAATTTTTGCTTGTAGAAAAAACTGTTATCGAAGAAAAAAAAATGTTTGAAAAAAAATTAATTTTTTCCAACAAAAGTTTTCGAATTTTTTTTTTAAGCAAAATTTTTTTATCGCGAGCTATAATTTTTCGGAGAAAAACTACTTTTGAAAGGAAAAAAAAAGTTTCAAATTTTCGGCTTTGGTGCCTACTCTGCCCCGTCGCCCCTCTATATGCTTACGATTTGTAAAAAAAAATTCTTATTCGCTTTTTTTGGCCTCATATGGCTAGGACCCTCTCCCCCCCTGAAGTAAGAGATTTATGGTCAATTCAAGAATCCAAAATGAAGCTTTAATAAAGTTTGAATAGGCAATTATAATCGAGGCAAATTCCGAAGATAAACTTGACTTAGCGGGTCAACCCGCAAAAAAGTGTATTGGGAAGTCCGATATGTTTCTACTGGACCCAGACCTGGTTCGTGCATGCTAAGAAGCACCAATTTATTGCAGAAGCTCCTCTAACTGCTTGCAAAAGATTCCGGCGTATCAAAGCTGGGCTTCAAGTATACCCGGTACTTGCGATGTACTGAAAGTACAGTACTTGAAGTACAAAGTACTTTAAAAGTATTTCAAGCATTGTACTTAAATTTCCAAGTACTCTCCCTGTACTTTAAGTACTTGTACTTGAAGTTTCAAATACTTTCCTATACTTCAAGTACTTTTTCAACCAAGTATAAAGTACTTTTAAATACGTCTTGCTAATGGTTGCATATATAACACGCCGTTAAATATATAATTGAAGAATGTGCTGCTCCATCTTTGGTTACGATTGTAACGAATAACCGTTAAAAGGCTCAAGCTACGGTAGTTGCGGTCTCATTGTCAATGCATGTCTCCGTTTTTAACAATCCGTGTATTATGTTCTTTATTTTTTCTTTTTCGAACCTGAAGCTAAACAAATCTTACTTACAATCGCCAATGCTATTTTTAAAATCATTTCCAATTCTTCGTTCAAATATTTCTGTTTCAATCTGCCTAGCCTGAGTGAATTGCACAATGTGAAAATATGTTTTGATATATACAAAACGTACTCGAATCAAAACCAAATTAGTTTAAAGATTACGTAAGAAATCAAATATAAGTACTGGAACTTACGAGATGTATACATGAAAATTTGAAAAGTATTTGATACTTGACGTATTTCAAGTACTTGATACCTCAAGTACTTCAAATATTTAGTACTGCAAATACTCAGTACTTGAGGTACTTGATACTACAAGTATTTACGGTACCTGGTACTTGGAATAGACGAGTACCTCAAGTACTTACAGGACTTTGTACTTTGTACTTGAAGTACTTTCGGGTACTTTGCCAAGCTCTGTGACGTGAATAATTGTTTTTAGACACAAATTTGGAGCTTTAAATGCCCTGAACTCATTGCTAAAGATAAAGCTATGCGCGATTCGGCAAGAGAAAAAATTAACTTGATTTTTTTATTTCATTTCAATATTCACGTATATGGGATACCATATGTGATGCTTTTAAAAAAATCAACAATTCACGATGTCGCGTGCCGCTACCTCTTAGTTTTGTACGCCGAATGCTATAGCAGATTCATTTGGGAAAAAATGGATTATTTGTCGACAAACGCAAGATAATTTTCGTCTAAAAGTAAAACTCTTATATGATAATAAAATTTGAATCGTTGAGGGACTACACCACTGTGACAAAAATTGGAGTTTGAATTTTTTGTTCCTTTTACAATGCAATATATTGAAAAGTTTTTTTGACAAATGATGATTCTATTTATATTGTTAGGATCCTTTGAAGTCTCATATACGACTTTTGTATATAATTTTTTTTGATTCATCCAAAAAGCAAACGTCAAAAATAAAAATAATAAACTACAATAGATTAGTGATCGTTGAGCAAAAGGATTTCTTTAAAAATTTTCAAAAAAAAAAATACACATTAACTTTCGCGCAGGCGTTGAACTGAAACAGTTCGCTGCTTCTCCGCTATAAGCAACTCATTTGTGTAATTTCTTGTGCAGTTTCGACGAGAGATAATGGTTGAGGTGGAAGACAAAGTGAGGAAAAGGGGTCGAAAGTAAGAACCGTGTACAAGCCCACAAAGTAAAAAAGGGAACGGAAATTGTGGACTTAATGAAGACCGGCCCTTGTGTAAATATATTCCTTTCTCTTCAGTTTCACAGTTTATAGTAACAGTGAAGGAGAAATAATAATTAAAAGTGATATAATGTAAGATCTTCCTTGGAATTCTCTATGCAGAATATTTTTTTTAAGCTCACTATGGAAATGAAGAAAAAAAAGTTACACCGATAAAAATTAATAAAGTTTAATAAGAAAGGAATTTACCAGCTTAAACAGATAAATATAATCCCCAATTCAGGACAATTCCCTGCGTCACAATTTTCTAGAAAAAATTGCCTAGGAAAAAGTTGCAACGTGGAAAAATATGCTGAGAGGGGAAAGAATAAAAATTACGCTAACGGGAACGAACAAGCTTACATCTATCCAAAATTTTAGTGTGCAAATACAGTGTATAAGAATTTTTGACATAATACATAAATAGGGTAAGTGTGGGCATCACTTTGATTTTTTTTTTGTATTATAATTCAATCTTGTCGTATTATTTATAGCTTAAAAAACCAGAATATCAATTCGGTGCTTAGACAACATAATAAATAACCAAAATGACGTGCATCGCGATTATCTAGTTTATCGCGGATTTGTCAAAACTAATAGGTATATACTTATGAGGGAAAACTTCATCATTTTGTTGATAGTATAATAGTCAAAAATGAATATTAGTATGAGGTACGTTTTTTTTTTAATTATTGCTGCAATATTCTTATATTTTGTTACGGTGACTAAAATAATACAAAGTTTTTATTGTAAAATAGAAAAAAACAAAAAAAATTGTCTTATTTTCATTTTCAATTTGCCACCGCAGTATTTGGTACGAATGTTTCAATCATGCGCGATTGTACTACCATTGCCGTAGTATTAGACCCTGTCTTTTCGAAAAATGATTTAAAATTATTAAAAAAAAAAATTTCATAAGAAAACAAAATATTTTTGTGAGAAACTATTATTGATGTGTTAATAATTGAATAATTTATAATATAGTCACTAGGGCGGTTCAAAAAAGGGTCTTTTTTTAGATTTCGCTCTTCTCCGAGATTCTTATACGTTTGCACTAAAAAATAGCTCACGCGAAACGGCTGGGCTGAAAAAAATTTTTTACTACTGCCTCAACGACGTTGAAATTTTGAAAAAAGGCTATTTTCGGGAATTTCAAAATTAAGATATCCGTAAATCCTTCGGTGGCTATATGTTTTGTACAGCGAAACAAAAGTTTTTGTCAAACCTGAGATGAGTGTAATTTTTTTTAGTACCGAAAAATATATATTGAAATTCGTAAAAACTAATTTTACAATATAATTTTCGATACTAAAAAAAATCGCACGCATCTCACGGTTTGACAAAAACTTTTGTTTCGTCATATAAAACATAGCCACCGAAGGATTTAAGGACATCTCAATTTTGAAATTCCCGAAAATGGCCTTTTTTCAAAATTTCAACGTCGTTGAGGCGGTAGTAAAAATTTTTTTTCAGTCCAGCTCTTTCGCGTGAGCTATTTTTTAGTAAAAAAAAGTACAAGAATCTCGGAGAAGAGCGAAATCTAAAAAAAGGCCCTTTTTTGAACCGCCCTGATGGTCACTTATTATCACAGACTTGAATATCATTATATAATAAGTTTAAATAAGATAAAAAACTATTTTCATGAGAAACGACTTTCATTACGTTTAACAATTATTAAATAATTTAACATGGCTGCTTATGATTTAAGGATGGTTACATACAAAGTTGGAAAATAGAGAGAATGATGTGTGAATTTTAGATAATGATTTCACAGAGAGTCTACAGATTGCCCTGGCGAAATTTTAAAGTAATTGACCGACTGGTTTTATAGATATATCTTGAAGATCTGAAAAATCTTTTATTCAAATAATTCGTTGAGCAAACAGGTTATTCAATGAAAATTATAAAAATTATTAAAAATTCTTTGAAATAGAGCAATATCATTGAAGCATAGAAAAATTAGGGCAACGTTTTTTTCACCTAGAAATTGAATTTTTCCAATTATTAGCATGTAAACAAGTAAGTGAAATTTATGGAAAAAATAGTATGTAATAAAAAATTCTATTTGTGAAAAATAATTTTAAAAAACTCTGAATATTCATTTAACAACATTTATTTTTAATGTATTATTATTACCTTTTCAGTATTATTCATGCCAAAACTCAATATCCTTGGTGTATCCTCTCAAGATCCAATTTTGATAATTAAAAAATTGCTATAATTTATATCGCAGTATTATAGGCGCGAAGTAAGAAGTAATTAAACAACCCACAGTATTTGGTGCATATCTGCCATTACTATATGTTGCTCAATCACGAATTACCAATATTGAAGGACTGTACATAGTGTCAAAAGACAATGACAATAGATTTTATCATTTTCGAAGAAATGATAATTCGATAACATCTTTACAAGATGAATTTCGCCGATTGTCGTTGAACAGATTAGTAACAATAGGAAGAACGATACTCGATTTCATGAATGAAAGAAACAAATTATCCATGGTCACTTTCAATTGCAAAAGTCTGAGAAAACATGTGTCCGACTTGAGCGATCCAGTTATTAATTCAAGCAATATTTTGTTCTTATCGGAAACCTGTACAAATGATGATGAAAATTTTCACGTCCCGAATTTTGATTGCATTGCCAAATCTAGCCGTAACAATGTTAGATCAGCAGGAGTGGCAATTTATCAGAAGTCGAATGATACCTCTAATATAGTTACTTCGAGCATGGATATTTTATTAAGACATGTTAGAGAAATCGATATTGGTTAATCATCAATTGGTGACATATGTGCTGCCAACTGCGTTTTGGATGATGGAACGAATATCATAATGGTAGTTGTTTATATTTCACTCAATAATACCGTTCAAAATATCATTAAATTTCTCTATAAAAAACTACTTATTTACGGTCAAGTAGGCTCAGAAGAATTAGGTGAAAACTATCATACGTTGCCACTGATTTTAGCAGGAGATTTTCAATGTTAATTTCTCGTCCAACGATGGACAACTTTTGATACAATTCCTCCAAGATAAATTAGAATTACAAATTAATAATAATCCACATGAGCCTACCACAAGACATGGAACAACAATCGACGCAGTTTTCTCTAGACATCTTTCAAACATGCATTCAAAAATATATGTCTCTTATTTCTCTTACCATAAACCTAGTGTCTCAGTCTTACAATCAACTACTATAATTACTGATGTATCCGAAAATGAAAATAATGAAATGATGAATGAAAATAATGAATAATGAATTTAAAAAAAAATCAAATCTGAAATATTGATTTATTAATGAAAACCCATGAACATTAAAAAAAAAATTTACTTTTATATATGTATATATATATCTGTATGTTGCGAAAAAAGTTTTACTTCAGTTGTGTGGTCTAAAGCACACTCAATTTTACTCGAAAACGGTGTAGCAGAACCTACGGATACTTTGGGGTTGAACTTTTTATGGACATATCTATCTATAAAAAACAATCAGTACCTCTCAACAGATATCGATGTAGCACTCGACCCTCGTTAAGGCAAAAAAAGAAAAATAATGTCAACGGCACGCGGTGTTCCCAAGCGGTCACCCATCCAAGTACTGACCACGCCCAATGCTGCTTAACTTCAGTGATCGGACGAGAACTGGTGCTTTCAGCATGGTATGGTCGTTGACGAAAATTATAGCTTTATGTTTAAATTTGTCTAAACTTCTACAGAAATGAATGTAGTGTTATCGGAGTCAATTAAGCCCGTGGCACAATGCGAGGAAATAATAAATAGGTATAAAAATCAGTCAATCACATCACACCTCAGACGAGATACACCAATCAAATTGCTGTTTCTTATTTCATATTTCCGATTTCCTCGCATTGTGTCACTGGCTTTATGATGCAATTTGCTTGCAACGCTCATTTTCCTCGAAATGGAATTATAAAAAAAAAAAGAATGTCGAATGTCGAATGTTTGGTCGATGCCATGGGACATCTAGACCCGTATTCACAGTCGAGTCTTATTTCTAAGACGGTCTTAAGTCGTCGTTTAGGACGACTTGATTGGTTGTTGGCCGAAGAAATAAGACTCGACTGTGAATACGGGCCCTAGATCCGTACAATTGGCGATCGACACTACCGATGGCGGCGCTCGCGTCACTCGGAAATATTAAGGTAATATTTATTACCTTAGAAATATGGCGCTATTGGAGTGCAGTTTGTGACAGTTAGCATTGAAAACATGGGACGTTTATACTTGAAACTGCGACAAATTTATGATTTCGTAAAAGGATACCTAAATAATCGAAATATAACTGAAGGGGAAGAAGTTCTGAAGTTCGGGCAAATGGTGGTAGTTGGGTGTAGTGAAAAAAACGAAACAAAACGCGATATATTAGGGCAAGTACACTCTGATTGAAGACTTCGGGTCGCATCGAAACATTTTGAGCACTCTTATCCACATTTTCCGTCGATCTATCATTTCACGCGAAACGTCTATATTCGCGAAAAAGTCTATATTTTACGGGAAACCGGTAAAATGTCATGTCTCGATCCGTGAACGGACGAGAATGACATTCGAACACGCAACAATAAACTCTAGCGTTAAATTTCACTTTTGGGCTGAATTTCGCAGATTCGACCCTTTCAACAGTCTCCATTTCGATATCCAATAATATAAAAATTTGAACTACAGCTTTTTTTTGTTAATTTGAACAGGTACAGAAATGTCAAAACTAATTTACACGCTGTATCGTGTGCATCGCGTGTACAAATAAAGTCTTTTGCACTCCAATAGCAGTTCGTCAAAAACCCGCTAAGAGTCGCATGCTAAGTGTCGATCGCCAATAGGTCAGCTGTCACAGCAGTGGTGCTCATTTCGCACGGAAATTGATACAGCCGCCGGTAACGTAGGGTGACGAGAGTTTGGCCAACGAGACTTTGGCACGCCGAGACTTTGGCATTCGCCCTTTTTAACGACCAGAATCATCGTTGGATCAACAACAATCAATAACAAATGTCAAAAACAGCAATGTTCATAAAATATAATTTTTTTCGTCATTTATTTCGGGTTCAATACGCAAATGAAGTCTAGTGAGAGGTCGTAGGTTCAAACCCCGATATCGACGTTTTTTTTGTTGTTCAAAATTGTTCTATAGCCCAGGTAACAATAGACAATTGCCAATAACCTCAGTTGCGGAAGATAAATAGATTATTCGGGATTTTATATATTTGCCAGATATAAACCACATTTCGATCAGATTTGGACTGGTCACGTCTACTAATCTAGCCGAGAATCCCGATTGGGATTTAGTTTACAACTGTGACGCTCCAGTGTTTGGATCCGATCCGATATCTGGTCAGATCTTTAACGGAGAGAAGGGATAATCGCGAGAATCCAGCTGGATACCCACCACAATTTCTGCACGGGTGGAGAAAAAAAAAATTGAAAATCGAATCGCGGGCACATTGTTTCCCGTTTCCTAACTTATTTTCTAGACTCACAGCGATTTCATTGCGAGAAAACTAAAATCGAGACAAACACATTTGCTTAAAGGTGGTTTTCGTAAATCATTAAAATTATTATAAAAAAAGCCACGTACGCGTTGCAGCATTGATTTTTTTCATGATTTTTTTCACTCTTCAAAATACTTTCATAGAAATTCATTTAAAAATTCACAGCCACGCATATCTCGTAAATATAGTTCAATAAACAAAATGGATATTACTTTCGTACTTGATAAATAAATATAAAAATTGCCAATATGTTTCAGTTTCGTTCACTATATGCCTGTCCCTCGGTCGTTTATCTTTTACACACGGAAAAGCACCCCGGAGTCAGTAGGGAACCCTTCTGGCAAATCTGTCGGGGTTGCCGGTTAACCCGGAAGTAATTAATCGCGATATTATCCTGACGGGACAATTACAATTAGTCGCGCCGGGGGAAGAGAGGATGGGAGAACAGAAATACGAATGAGTGAGCTCGTTATCGCGATTCACAAAATTTTTTATTCATTGCGTAACCCGCGTCCCTCTTTACCGAAGCTACTTGACATTTTATCTGCTTTTTTCTGAACATCTCGTTTTTTCCCCTCATGTAAATTATGCACGTGCCTTCATGCTCGTCGGAGGGACCAAAGAAATTCAACAAAAGATTATATTATGGTGAGGAAAATGAATTTGTTAAATTTGTAATAAACCGTATTTAATTTAAATTCATGTTGGGAGGTGAAAGGGGGTAGAGAGTGAAGATTGTGTTCATATAAAGATTACTGGGCCTGCCCAGAAATAGTAGGAAGTGATGGCGCCACCATCAATATTTTTCAATTCAGCTGATCTTGAGACAAAAGGCTGTCCAGACAGCAGCCAGGTATTCCCTAAACTTTTTGTCGTCTACCCATGCTGTTTGATGGAGTATTCTTGATGAGGTACTAGATGGTACCTGATCAGGAAATTTTCCGGTTTGTTGCACAATAAAAACGTGGCGCCACAATATCTCTGTACCAGTGGACGAAGAGATGCGCGAAATTATATCTGAGCTTGAATTTATCCTAACCTCCTTCTTGTTAGAAGTTTTTTGTCATCTGTGTTCGTCTACGCCGAGCCCGAGGAGGATATTTTTTAGAATTGACAGTCCTATATAAATATCTGGATGTATTATACAAGTCGAAAACCACGTGTAGGGGATCCGTCGACGCGTATGAGCAAGATTTTACGGTATGAGGAAGATTGGTAGAGGAAATGGTAAACAAACAAAAAATGTAGGTGTGTGTGATCTCTATTCTGTTTTTTTATTTAGTCCGCAGAAAAAATTATATCTTAATTTTTTTTTATAAGTCCAAATATATGCCAAATGGTTCATTTGAATTATAAAAAAAATTCATTTGAAGTATAAAAAAAAACCGTAGTTTATTTTATCGAAAAACTGATGAGGTCTGTATTGAAGAATTTGACGAGGTTATTTGGATAAAGACGTCCACTTTAGGCAGCCGATCACACCACTTTATGCAGCATGAATATACGCTTTAGGCATCATGTGAATGTCCACTTTAGGCAGCAGAGATGATCTCGTTTATTCGTAATTTCGCTCGCGTTTCTAATTAGGTTCTGGCACTTATCCTCTACGACGCGAAGCCTTGCGACGCGTTGCCCTCTCTCGCGGAGTAACGCAACTCCTGCTAGCGCGGGAAGCGCGCTCTCTCATTTAAATTTTCAAATCGTGCGTCGCTACGCCTAGTCACTGGGTACTCTCTCTAGCGGAGTAATGCAATCCCTCGAGAGCGCGTGGAGCGCGCCCTCTTGCTGAAAATTTGACACCTACGCCGCCACGGTCTCTCTCGCGGAGTGATGCAACTCTTACGGCTGCACACCGCGCTATATTTACGACTTTAAAGTAGTACCTCCATAGGATAATTGAATTAGGAAATGGTCGAAATTTGTCATACCGGTTATTTAATATGTTATCCGAACATCTGGGCAATTTAAACAAGCTTGAACATCCCGACTCCGAGATATTTACACTCAAAGTTGGCTTGATTTACATATGCGCGATGCATGCACGAAGAGTTAGTTTTAATTCTACTGTCAAAACTAAAATTAAGAAGTTGATGAAAAACGAGGAGAAGCTAAAGAGGGATGTCAGGAATAATGTGAAAAAAAATTCAGGAAGATATACCATTTAGTTTTTGAGATATTTTAAGTGAAAGAGGTACGCGCGAGCCTGTGAGCGGTCCGACTCTTCTTTGTTCCATGCGTGCCCGCTCACCGCGCTTCGCCTTGCCTACGTTCCCGCTTATTCCCCGCCGCGGGTCGCGGAGGTACTACATTAACCCTGAAGAGGTTTCTGTGTATGCTGTAGTTTAAATTTTTATACTATCGGATATCGGAATGAAGACTGTCGAAAGGGTTGAATCTGCGAAATTCAGCCCAAAAGTGAAATCTAATACTCGAGTTCATTGTTGCGTGTTTGGATGTCATTCGGATGTAGATCGATGGAAAATGTGGATAAGGGTGCTCAAAATGTCTTGAAGCGACCCGAAATCTTCTATGAGAGTGTGCTCTTTGCACTTTACGAAAAAAGATTTTATATGAAGCGGTAAGATATTTCTTTCATATTTCTATATTACTTGTACTTATATATGTGTTGGGCTCGGTAAATCAGAGAGATAATTCTGTGAACTGTATTTTGTTATTCCGATGCCGGTGTCAGAGCAAAAGTGAAGAGGTTGAAAACCTCCGCTATGCCAACGCTTTGCTTGCCTGCAACCCCGCAACATGGGATGCGTGGGAGACGCAAGATATCTGCAGAACAACGAGGTGCGGGAGCAGAAAGACTGAAGCGACGACTGAATTTCCATGAGAATAGTGATAATGTTGTGACAAGGTTCGATAGCGGTCTACGTTTTTTTTTTTCTTAGTGTCACAGCTGATATGGCGGTTTTATGCATAAATTCATTAAATGGTACACCGGTAGCATGGGCTTTAACATTCATTCTCATATTATCCTTTTTAACGGTATGTAATTCTAGCAATTGCAGCAGAAGCGGTGAGTCTCTATAGTACTGCCGGTTGAGGAATTAATTGGTCAGGATGAAAGTACTTGTGTGTGTAAAATGCATGAGGATGCGACAACAACAACAACACCAGTCAGTGAATCCTTACTCAGTCCAAATAATCAATTTTGTAATATCGTAATGAGTCCCGAAGACATAGAAGCCGCAAAGGCTTTGCTTCTCTTGTATTTTGGGGGAACTTGCGAAAAAGCAACACAAGTCAGGAGTGGCGATCTTGCACAAGGTATACCGTTCATAATATTAATTACGACGCAAAGAGTTTTAAACACACTAACCGGTATTCCCGGTTCTAAACTTTTGAATGCTTTGGCCGCAGCTGCATAAAAGTATAGTCCAGACTAAAGACCAGTCGCTCATCGATTGTCAACTAAAGAACGGATTGTTTTGACAATGTCAAAGATCAACCAAGATTTGAGTTACGCGGTTTCAGCTGCATTGTTCAACGTCACGTGCGACAAAACTTGTTCGCGAATATTTGAAGCCTCGGTTTAGATCCTTTCAAAAATATCATCACCTGTGATCACTACTTGGCCATCTAGAGACGAGATCAATAAGAATATCCCTCAATGATATCGAGATTACTCCAAAACGAGAATAGTTCTTGATTGCACAGAAGTTCATATGGAGAGACCAAAATATCAGAAATGCCGGATGCGATGCTATTCGTCGTATAAATCCGACTATACCATCAAATTCCTGACTGGAGTAACATCCACCGGTAAAATTTCATATATCAGCAAAGCTTGCGGTCGAGCGTCGGACAAACTCATCTTTATAGAATCCAAATTGATCGAAAAAATGATTCCTGGTGCAAATGCCATAATTATGGACAAGAGGGGTTCCTGGTTGACGTTGAGTGTGCGTTGAACAATATTCAGTTAATTCGACCACCGTTCCTTAAATCGGAAAAGCAGTTTTCCAAAGAAGAGGCCATATTAAATAAAAAAACATAGCTGCAGTTCGAGTGCATATCGAAAGAGTTAATCAGAGGATAAAAATTTTGAAAATATTACAAAATCGTTTGCCCTGGGCATTGATCGGCTATGTTGCCGATATATTTTCAATTGCACGTAGCATGGTTCAATTAAGCTATCCTATCTTGGTAAATGATAAATTTCAATGAACTGCACCCACTGTGTATGAATGATGTTGAAATTTGCATCGTTGGAATTCAACGAAAATAAGTTTTTCAAATAAAAAAAAAAAAAATAATTTCCAGCATTGCTGACGCTTTTCTGGCATATTTCTGACCTTAGCCCGCAAAAAAAAAAAGGTTTAAGATTGTTGAGACGATATTTCAAAATGATGCCATTCAGACCAAATTTTTCCATAATGTATATAATTATTTTGCCTACGTTCCAGTAAAACTTGGGTACGATTCACAGTACCGTTTTTGAGAAAAAAATTCGGAATGTTAATGGGTTTCGTAGGTTAACTGCACCTACGATAGATAAATTCTGACAATTTTTGCAGTATTTACGTAATATCTGACAAGAAAATGGTGCCAATAAGCTGAAAAATGTAATACGTTTCAAGGGACATTACCTGGATATTCTGTAAAAATTTCAGAATTTTTGACAGTACCGTTTTTAGAATATTTATAATATTTCGCGATGCAAATTTCAACATCATGTGCATGAGCCTTTTAAAGAAAAATATTAACACAATATATTTGTGCCAAATATGCGTTGTGATTGTGTGTATGAACTGTGATGTAGCTTTGTAAGCTTATGCAGTTATCGATTATCATTTTTGTACAGTACTTGTTCATTTTTATAAATAGATCGTACAAGTACATACATCACTAGTTGTTAAGTTTTTTTAACGTCACAAGGTCACGGAAATAGAGATAAACATACAACAGGTTGTGAATATTTATATATTCTTCAAAAGATTTGTGATACAAATATATGGGCTAATCCACCAATTTTCAGCCAGCATTTTAGGGTCACATATACGATTTTGTTGCAATTAAAATATGTTATAGTGTATACTGAAATATGAAAGTCCTGAAATTTTTAGATTTTTAGGACTTAACGTCTGGGAGAAATACGCCGATGAGTTTTCCACTCAACAAGATTCTAGGCTTCCTTTTGAATTTTTATCTCAGTCCTATGGTCGGAAAAAAAATATGACTCGGTATGTTTTTTGTATAAAAAAGTCTGATCTTTCCGAATGTGAAATCAATTTTAACGTAGACTCACATGAACTGCCGAAAAAAACACGTTTTTTCGACATTTTCGGTCCTTTATATGCGAAGAAAATAAAAATAAATTGTTTTCATTTTTTCATGTGTAAAAGCAGGCATTTTCGCGTACTTCCTGTGATTTTCAAAGTGGAATGAAAATCGGATCACAATAAAATCGTATAAACAAAAGTATTCTAGGATTTTGGATCTCCGGATTTTCGGATTTTATGATTTTCTGAATATGTATATGGGATATATGGTACATTTTATTTGGTCTTACTACTTTATATTGCTGGTCAATTATGCTTGAAAGTGGATAAGCCATATATCATTCGCGTTTTCATTGAAGATCCTCCCATAAAGTATGATGCGTTAGTTTATAACTTTTAAATTTGGCGCCAGGTATACTAGCTGACTCTAAGGGCGCAGTCCCATGTAGATCCGGACGGAACGGAATGTATACGAAATCTAGTGGATTTTTCCGTTCCGTCTTTCCGTAATCCGGCGATCCGGCTCTACATGTGACCGCAGCCTAACTGCAAAATTTGGAAGATACCCATTAAACGTTTCATTAGCCTCATGGCGTTTACTGACGATTATAAAGACAGCCCAGTGAACACAGTTATGTTGCAGCAATGTAACGGCTATGTTACCGATTGTAACAGGTAATACTACCTGGATGTTACATGTAACTTACATGTAAGTTACAATTTCCTACTCATCAATATAACTGTGTTATATAACGTGTTATATACCCGGTATGTAACAGTTATATTGCAAGGTAATGTAACAAAAGTCATAACAGTTATATAACTGCAATACTCGAAAGTAATATGATAAAATAAAAGATTATTTATATTAAACAATTTTTTTATTTCATTATATTATTTCGTCGTCGTTATAGGTCGTGAAAGATTACACTGAAAAAAAAGAATCCTGCACGGATTTCTCGACAGGATTTTATTCTCCCCGACAGGGACTTGAGCCTGCGACCTACCCATCTATCCTACCTATCTACCTAACACGCTACCCACTATACGCTATCAACTGTTTATGAACTTTGGTAATTCACAACATGTATTTGAGACGCCAGAGAATATTTTATCAGTTGTATGTTGCGAGCTACTCAAAAGATGGTGGTGGTCCCGTCTTCCACCCTTTATTTAGTATAACCATGTTAGTTTTGGAAAAAAAATACACAATTAAATGTGGCGAAACCAATATGGCAGAAACACTTTTGGAAACGTGCAGCCACTTCCCGAGCATGTCTTTGCACACTCTATTTTCTCCAGGGTCACATTATTATAAGCATGTTATGTAGGCGTTACAGAGTCATGTTACATTACTGTAATGTTACTACGTTACACCCCATTAACGTTACATAAATATTACCAAAGGTACACTCACATTGTTATAAGCATGTTATGTAAACGTAACAGAGTCATGTTACATTTACCGTAATGTTACTTAGTTACACCACATTAACGTTACATAAATATCACCAAAGGTACACTCACAGTGTTATAAACATGTTACGTAACGGCTACAAAACTCTATTACATTACTGTAACGTCAAAACGTTACATACCAGTTATGTAACCAGCATATAACAAATGGTACATAACATGTTACTTCCACGTTATATAACAGAAGAATAACATTGCGACATTACCTGTAACTTCCATGTTATATTGCCGCAATATAACGTGTTCACTGGGAGCCAACGTGTCCTGTGAGTGCGTTCGGGGGTATGAACAATGTCTGGACTTACCGATTGAAGTAGCAGATGATTTATGTCTGTAGATATACTGCAATGTTATTCTGGTCGGTAACGTTCGTAAACATAACCTCAATTGCTCGCCGCACAAAGTCCCATGGAGTGAGTTGTCTTTATAATTTTCAGTAAACGCTCGTGGTTCAGTTATTGAGTTTTTCATTTAAATTCTTGATATGACGATGTTTCATGAGTCGTGATTCGTAAGTGATATATCGCTATCATTACAAAATAAATGAAAGATAAACTGACTAGTTTTTGTTAACGTGAAAATGCCGAAAGAAATGTTTTAATCCGTTCAATTTAGCAAACTGCCGCAAGTTATATCCAACAATGCTATTTAAAAATCTTGAAAAATTAGTTGACTAAAAATTATAACCACCAGCTGATGGACCCTTCCTGGCTAGGGTGGTTCGGTTGAAGTAAAAGATATTGCGGATGCGCTCTTCAGCCTCTGGATAGTTCCCATTATCTACAACCTAGCTATCGGAAATTACATAAGCAACTAGGGGCTAGCCAAGATTCTTAGTTCAACCCCGTCCAGTGACTAAGCAAACTATCCAGTCGTCACCCAAGAAAAATTTTGCATGGTGGTGATCGATTTTTTTTTGTATTTATCAAAGTTAAGTATACAATTCTAATTGGAATCAAAATTGCTATTCAATGTTATTCTTGACACCTTGCGACGAGTGTTGTAACATTTTTTGAGAATACCGAAGAAATGAACATAATTTTGTAATATTTAGAATTAAGTACAGTGAGTAAAATACGGACGATATGCTGTACATAGGAAAAACCATAAACTAAACTATTCGTCGCTCACGTATTTCTAACTGAATGCATTACACTTAACTTATTTGTGAAATTAGTGAACTTATTTTTCATGAATGATTTTGCGATCGGAGGTATTTTTTCCCCCCTGAATCGTTTTGAATATTCAATTTAGCAAGTTTTAATTGTATGCCCATGTGGCTACCTTCATTTTTTGTTTGTTTTGCACTTTTCGTTTTCCTCACAGGTTACGAAGTGCAGAATTAACGTAGAACTATTCACTCAATTTCGCTCTCTCTCTCGGCGTGAACTCGTCTCGTTGATGAATTCATTATTTTCGTCACTCGAGAGGCTCAGGGTTTTGATTTCCTTCCTCTCCGCGTTAATCTCTCTCATACTTCGTCCTTCGAGATCTCATCATTTCGCTTTTCTTGATTGGACAACGTTGATTGAGATTGTCTCGGAAAGTATAGCGAGAGCTGGATTCGCCGTGAGTAAATAATTGTCTTGTAAGCGAGCGCTAAAAGTAACAGGGAAATAATAATAATTTTCATATACAGGGAAATAATAATAATTTTCATAAAAATCGAATAGAACGAACAAATGCATATGACTAGGCGAAATAATAAATTATATCTCGATGAATTAATGAATTGACGGATAATAAAATCGGATTTTTTTTTTTTTTTATTAACGTGACTGTGATAAAACTGGATTGATGTCTATCCGGGAATGCGAGCAACCTGATCGCAATGGAATTTCCAGAACTCGGGAAAGTAGTTCGCACGAACTTGTCGAAGATGAGAAATGATGGAATTTTTTTTTTTTTTTTTTTTTCTGATTCGGCGACAAATCGCCGATCGAATGGTATGCGATCGTGTACGACTTCGATTGAACGAGATAAGAGATGAAAATTTCAACAACTCTTGCCGACTAGATCAAGACGGTCGACAATCCCGAGAGGAGAACACGCTTCGTATAACACATTTAAGTGTATTTAAGTAGATCAAACCCGTTAGTGGCAAGGCCTCGCCCTACTCACGAGAACCTGGCACGACCGTAGAAAGTCCTCGCGTTTTTTTTTTTTTTTTTTACTTTCTTCGTTACTCGGGAACTCGTTTGGCGCCTGCAGCATCCCTCAATAAGTACCTTACACGAGGATAATTTTTTTTAAATCTCTTTACGATACAAAATGATTTAAGGAGGTTCTTAACATCAATTATAGGTGCGGCAAGGGGAACATCATGGCGCGGGCAACGTGCGGGGCAGGTTGCTTTCGGCATTTATTTCACCAAATACGTTTTCATTTTATTAATTTGCCATTACTCACGCTCAATTCTGTTTACAATTATATTTCACAATCGGCACGGTGAAAAACTTTCTTTATGGGCAAATCATATCTATTAAGGCCGTCCTCTAGTTTCTCGGCTGTTTTTTTTATGGCTTTTTCAATAATTTTTTTACGGGCAAAGCATCGAAATAATCAATCTCATTATTTTTGCATAATCTTTATTAACATTTAAATAAGCTTTACAAATTTTTTGAAGTCAAAATATATAATAGAATAGCAGTTATAGTGGCCGACAGGAAGACATCAAGTAAAAGAGGTGCTTGACGGTGACCAAGATTGCGGCTGTTCTGCTTATCTGAAATCAAAAAACCAAACGGCATTTTAATCTTCATATTCAAGACTAGCGATTGAACTAGAGTGAATTCTAAATTACAAAAATTGACTTTTTTATACACTTTTGAAAATTACATTCTATTTTTTACTCATTTTTTCTTAAGTTTTTCGCTCGTACGAAAAAAACTATCGAAGCAATCATGATAATCCTAGTTCAATCGCTGGCTTATAACATATTAAAGATGCTGTATAAATTTGAACAAGATCGGTGCAATAGTTTCTGAAATATCGTGGTTACCGTTTCGAAAAATGGTGTTTCGAGAAAAACGCGTTTGAAAGTTCGCGCATGTGATTTATACTAAAAATTTCATCTCACCGTCAATCTGCTATGCCTGGACCATACAATAGGCCTTCCTCTTCTTCTTGGAAGTCACGCAGAGCTGCTCTGTCTTCTCTTTTCGCGATTCGAAAAAAAATCGATTTTTTCGACCCGAGAAACTAGAGGACGGCCTTAAGGTCTAATCTGTCGTTTAAGCGGTTCGTCGAGGAAATGTTACCGTTTTTTTCACTTCTAATATAATCTTCAATCATAGCTTCAAATACTTCTCCCATAAGAGCCCACGTATAAGCGGCATATTCAATGTTTTTTTTTCTCCTCAACTACGTGGTAAAAAAATCTGAAATAATTACAGTGCATTTCTAGTACCAGCACAAACTTCCCCTCAAATTTTAGAATCATTCTTACCGTTTTTCTCTGGGTTAAGAACCTCCTTAACGAGAATTTTGTTTCTGTGTTATTCTGATATATAACTTTAATATATTTTAGTACGTGTTATGTATTCGCAGATAAGATGTCTGCATTGATGAGATTCACGATCACACTGATTATTCAAATTTTTTTTTTTTTTATGAAAAATTGAATAATTAAACTACGTCAAGCTACAAATTGATTGTCATTTATTATATTTTTTGCCACAATGATCTACGAGGTTGTCGTGTAATCATATATTATGCTTGAGGCGTTTTCACACTGTTTCATTATACATTAATTCATATACCTCACGGATTGAATTTAAAGAAATTAAAAAAAAAAAATATTCAAAAGTAACGATTGAACTTTTGTATTGACCGCCATGCTTTTGTCACATTTTGACAATTCCGTGCAACAAATTATTTATTTGTTAATTCGGGCATTTTTTTATTGTACATTCACATCGATCCATTCAAAATTCATGGCTTCATGCTCGTTATAAAGTTTTTCCGGAACCACAAGCGCCAAAACGTCCTACATTGCATTCCGTTATAATTTTTCCTAGATTCGCTAAGTCCCTTTCAATTTTCGTTTCCTGAGAACGGAAGCGTTGTGAATTCAGAAAAATTATGATGAAGCAATGTGCACAGCACATTTCGTAAAAAATAGTATCAAATATTTTTCGTATTTTTTTTGAGGTTACGTTTTTCATCATTGAGAATACGAGAGTTACGTTGTATTGTATGCAATGGCGTTGAAACGAATTAAATCATGAAATAAAAAGCGTGTGATAAAGGAAAATTGATTTTTTTTTAACTCCAGATTGTCGAATAAATTTAAAACCGACGGAATAATTCATAATGTAATGATAAAATTTGCGATATATTTATTACAATGATTGATAAATATTTTTGACTGCCATGGAGAAAATTGATCAAAAATCATCAATTATAAATTTTTATGATAAATTATATCTATAAGATTTATAATTATATCGTGTGTTATTTTAGCCTTTCAGCAGGAAACTAAAAAAAAAACTTCATCAGTTTGTCTGAATAAAAATGGGTACTCGTGAATTACTAAAAATTTCGAGGATCTCTAAAATAATTCTACTAGCGTGAATAACTTTAAGTGGCGTCGAATTTTCGTGTGGCACGAGATCGCAAAATTCATGTGGGTCAGTTGCCTCGAAACTATATACAAGTAAACCGGTCGCAACCGTCCAACGACTTTCATTCCCGACTCGATCGTGTCTGTCTATGATACATATATACTATATTTATCGATGCGTTAATACTGTGTGGTCTGAAAATTGTCAGGAGGTCCACGCAGTGGTCAACCTTGAGATATACGGTGAACGCGATCCAGAAGAATCGAAGCCTTTACACTGATCTGAGGTATGTGAATTTTAACTTCAAGCAAATTTGATTAATTTCAAGCAATTTAAGTGCAAATCGTAGTTATTTCTTTTTAATCTTAAAAGTTTCTGAAAATATACGAATTTAGATCCATTAATTAATAATATAAAATGTTATGAAGAAAAAAAATTTTGATGTTTTAAATAAAAACGAGATTCAAGTTACGATGCGTGTGTGACTTCAGCGGTCTCGCATGCAAAGCAGAACACGATCAATACCGGGATGGGTGACCGTTTAGCCGGGAACTGGCTTATGCGCGTCGACTGTTGAGCGGTTGCTAAAATTTCTAAGTTTCGGGTATTGATACGACTGAAGCTCAATAAAATATAGTCAACTCTGTATCGGCCAAGTTTTTCGCAGTTTCCCTGTGCCCTCGTGCAAATGCGATAGTGAATTAGGAAAACTTATGAAAATCTTCTGGAAAACTGAAAACTGCATAAGAAAAGTTGGCCGCTTAGGCTTGAAAGTAGCGCCAGTGAAACATTTGCGAACTATATCTGCACAGCAAATTGTCCACGATAGAATGTAAATTTTTGGATCAATGCCATTTCTCTAATTTTCCATGTACGGCAACCAAAAAATGCTCGTTGGATAGGGTTTTTATCCGTCCAGAGCTTAATGGTCACAGATGTTGCGCAATTGAGTTATAAAATAATTATTGCATCCATTTTTGTTTTAGACCTCTCGAGTTTTAACCGAAGATGTACATTTCTGTGTTGCATTAAAAAAAAAAATTTATGGCCATTAGGCTCTGAATAGAGGTCTCCAGAATTACTTATTGAAATTTCAAATCATTCGGTTTCATAATTTACAGATGGCATTGATCCAAAGATGAACGTGAATAATCATCCTCGAAGTGAAAGCGGTTATAGTCCGCCAGTATAGGACCGATTGCGTGCCAATATATGGCAACCCTACGAATTCGGAAACATTCATTTATTAGCTCTTTTATATAAGTGACTAGCTAGACCGGTAGCTCGCCAATTTCCAGAAATTTATAATTTGGGAGAAAATCAATAATTTCAAAACCCATCATCAATCATGAAATTATAGCGATAATCTTGCCATATTTATACGCGTCGAGTTAAAATCCATCCTGGCTTAATATTTCACAACTCGTAAAGGATAAAATCAATTAATCACCGTTCGTAAATTGAAGTACCCGTATTGCAATATATTCATAAGGTGACTCTTATTTGATTAGCTAATATTATGCGCTCGTTCTAGCTTAAGCGCGATTCGCACGTACAAAAAATTTCATTGGAATCCGTCAGGCCATTTTTCAGTCATGGCGTGATACAAACACTTACCTTTATACAGCTTTATCCTCTCCCAAGTCGAAATTCAGCCCTCATTTGAATGCTTCATAACCTATTTTTTTTTTTGTAACGCACGACTCTCCTTTGAACCTACTAGGCTTTATTTGCGGAATTCGGTGCTGCCAGTGTCCCTCCTTTCACTGCACTTCATTCCCACTAGCCTTTCCAAACCACTTTTGGATCCCCAACAACCTATTAGACCTCTTTTGGATCCGGTCTCTGGTCTTGACCCCGAGTAATTTCCTTTAGATCCCAATGCAGACTGAGGAAAATCTGGACCGGGCACTTGGGATTGAAAGGAAGCTACTTGGGGTCAAAACCGGAGAATTGGAATCCAAAGGAGGCCGCGTAGGGTCAAAATTTGTCCCAGAGAGCCATTGCAGAAGCCTGAGCTTCCAGCGAGTGCGTAGTACGGATGTTGGCCGCTACGCCGCGCCTCTCACTATGCGCTCCCGTGCGCGCTAGCTCCTTAGAGCGTACATATAATCAGAGGGTGAAATCATTTATCATCATTCGTGATCGTGACCTCTTGTCTCTTGTCAATCACAGATCCGTAGCAGACTAGAAATCACTTACCTCTCTCCACAGAGCCGTGTGGAAGACCTATGGTTTTTCTCTCTCTCGCTCCGACTTAAGATCACATATAATAGCCACTGTGCCACTGTGCACTAATGGCTTAACAATCTTTCTTCACTGCTTTTTTTTTTCTGTAAAATTTACAGAACCTTTATAAATAATTGAATAAAAGGTACATAAGTAAATTACATAATAATAATAATAATAATAATAATAATAAATAAAATAATTAAATAACAGTTTTATAATTCGCGATCTGAAAATGCGTTACCACCCGCTATATTACCCGCAACAGGCCGAAAGAAGGATCTGGAGGATGTGCGTGAGCGTTTGACAGAGGCCTACTTAGATCGAAAGTAGGTTCTTGTGTACCCTCCATGACCTCCTTTCAATCGAAATACCTAGTTCCTGCTACTTTTGTAGGTTCACCTGGAGTCTGAAATAGAGCGTACCTCCATACGTCGCACCCTCCTTTGACTCCTCAATACTACCAAGATTTGACGAACTCTCGAAAAGAATTCGAGGTTTTGAAGAGGCCTAAATTTCGGCTTGGGCCGTGCACCAATTATGCGTATAGATTACGAATTCGTATTTGCTGAAACCTTGAAGATCATCGAAGAATAAGATGTGACGAATTAATTACCGGTCGGCCTTGCGAGAGGCCTGTCTTGACATTTCACTCGATCTGCGGTGAATCTTTGCTATTAATTCACGCATTTTTTCTTGCCTTTCACTTTATCCTTGCGAATCTTCTAAAGTGTGTGTGTGTGTGTGTGTGTGTGTGTGTGTGTGTGTGTGTGTGTGTGTGTGTGTGTGTGTGTCTATATATGCAATTTTCCCCTTCATATATAATATACAACATTTTGTGTTATTTTTAAATCCATAAACACTTGAATTTCGTATTATCGTTTTCTGTGATCATTTTATTTATTTATTTCTAATCATTTTTTTTCTCTTGTTTTCTTTTTCTTGTGCCGACGCCATCGTCCTTCATCAAGGTTACAGATAATATTTGCTACAAAATAATCCATCGCAAAGTACGATTTTTCATGTTTCACAAAAGTTCAAGATGCCGCAGTATCCTTGAACTTTCATTTAACCGACGTACACGCTGGTGGGTTTATATGCCCAGTGCGTAAACACCAGCAATCATTATTCCTTACTGACGAGAGAAAGAGAGAGAGAGAGAGAGAGAGAGAGAGAGAGAGAGAGAGATTACGTGATTGCACAACGCGGCACTTAGACCGCATTGTTGGCGCAATTATATCACCAGCTGTATTTATTATATCCAGTACACTCGATAACTTATAGTAAATAGTGAAATAGTGAATGTATATGCGTGTATACTCGATCATTGAAATAGTGAAATTTCGACGATGAATCTTAGTTGACAATACCCGAATGCCCCTTGAACGTTTATTAGACGAATTTGCGAATTTTTCAATACACGATCGATTGAACAATATTACCTAAATATTAATAATGTTTTCGATAGATTGAACAAAATTACCGCAATGTTACCTAATATTTCCTAAAAATCCTTGGATACCAAACCCTTCAGGGACGAAGAAACTTTTCACCGGAAACGAACCATCCTAACTTCAATTCGTAATAACAAATCAGGAGACCGTTGAATCATCTTGTGTGCCAATCAGAGAAACTCGCTCTACCAGGATCACCTTGAAATTTCTGATATTCATTTTTAGACCATATTTTCAAGAGAAAAAAAAACGACCCGTTCAAATATTTGACCATCGTGGCGATTCTGGACCTCTGAATGACTTTTACCGTTTTCGTTGGTTCTATAGCACCATTCTCCTGGATCCTTCTTGCTGTTATTGTCATTGGAACAACGATATCGATGGATCTGGGTGAGGATTTGAGTACCTCAATACCTGAATACTTGAATTCCCAAATTTCCGAATGCTACATTGTCCATTTGAATTCTCAAATGCCCGAGTGCCTGACTGTATGAATATACAAATTACTGAACTCAGGGTCATTCAGGAATTCAACTCAGTGAATTTTTAGGATTTTTTTCACACAAGTGTTAAATTTATTCCAATGGGAATGAGTGAATATCGTTATGCATGTTTTAACATAATGCAGGCACTTTTTTTATCGCAATATATTGATGCCTTGAAACTGGACGAGTTTCGCTACGCGGAATTGCTCTACGACCTGGACCACGATTCTGACCGTTTCAATGATCGGAAAAACAAAACCAGGCACATTTATAACCAGAAGACGAGTCTCTATTGTTTTTACTACGATCGTATTGAAGCAATGATGACAAAATTGCGGGAAAGATTCGAATAATATAAAATTTTCCGCTTTTTCAGCCTTGTTAATTCTCTACAGATCATAATTTTCAGATTAAGTAGTTGCTTGTAGTAAGGACTACAAAGAGATGTATTCTCAACAAGCCATCGAAATTTGAAGTCGATCGGCAAATTGGTTGCTGAGATATTCCGGTACCGAATTGCAAAAATGTATTTCGTCGACAATATTGCATACTTTATGATAATATGAAAATCGGAAAAAATTCAACCACAATAGAGACGATAAGAATATTAATTTTGAATAATAATAATGCTAAAAAGTTATCGATAAATTGTTTAAACAAAGCATTGTTTAACAAACTTATTGGGAAAGTTTTTTTTTTTACATGTGAAATGAATTCGTTGATTTTTCTGACTACACATGAATAAAAAAAAAAAATTTTATCATTTTGAAATTTCGGTTTTCGAAAATTTTTTAATTTTGAAAAATGAAGGAAAAATCGTGAATTTTGGATATGTTTTCGTAAAAACGTTGTATATCACAATTAAGAAGTTTCCAGGGCATTGAACGAATAGTTTCGTAAATACAACCTATACAAATTTCCGAAAACCGAAATTTCAAAATGATAAGAAAATTTAAAAAAAATTCATGTGTAGTCAGAAAAATCAACGAATTAATTTTACACGACAAGAAAAAACATTCCCTAAAAATTTGTTAAACAATTTTTTTTTCAAACAATTTATTGATAACTTTTGGGCATTATTATTATTGAAAAGTAATCTTCTTATCGTCTTAATTGTGGTTTAATTTTTTCCGATTTTTATGTTATCATGAAGTACGCAATATTGTCAACGAAAGTCACTTTTGGTTGGGAAGGTACGTCCGATTACATCCTTAAAGCTTTTCGTGCATTCTCGATATAAACAATAATCGATTCATGTAACTTGCACTTGATCAGCGATTTCGTTGTCATGTTGCAAATCCTTTTGCTCCAGATGAAACATTTATTCGATGCTGTTGGCCTCTCGTTGAGCTTTTCTTGCTTTTTTGAATTCGATTCCTGATATTACGTCAGCACGCTTATTTTTTACCTGATGCGTGCCAGCCTCTTCAAGCTTCAACGAATCCGCAAAATTTTGCGAATTTGAAAATTTGAAGGGAATATTCTCAAGAATCAACGAAAAAAAAGGGTGAAAATTAGGAATTTGCACACTGCTTCCTCGTTAATTTATCTCCCTCGCAAAGATTTCTCTATGACCAATTGGATTTTCCAAATTTGGCTCCTTCTCTCAGAGGAAGCTTTGTGAGTAAAATAAAATAACGAGGAAGTAATGTGCAAATTTATCAAATATATCATAACCTGTCAATGTAAAAACTTTTGGCTCGATCGCCAAAAATTTTGTCAGTGATATTTTTGAAAAATTTCAAATTTTTAATAATCTGAACCCCTTGAGCAATTCTTGCCAAATTCAGGACCACCCATGCTTGTGACTAAGTTTATTTACGTACGAAAAATTAGCTCGATAACTGTAAAATTACGAATGTCACAACACTCAGAGACATTTTTCGAAAAATTAAAAATCCTGCATGGTAAATAATTCGAAAATAATTTGGACAAAATTCGCAGTAAACAAAGGCGAATACAAGGTCTACTTGTGTAGTTTTAGCTTGATTGTTCGAGTAGTTCTTCAGATAGACAGTTTTCAATTTTTCGAAGCCCGAACATCTCAATGTTTTGGGACATTTTGAGCATACAGTAGACTCCCGCGCTAGGCCTCGGTTCGGGACTGAAAAAAGTGGAGAAGTGGCATACTGCGGGAGCCCCCCACTACTGAGCGATCACACTAGCAGTGGAACATAATTCTGGGAAGCCCTGCCCACTCGGTGTATTTAAGGTAAACGTCCCAATAGCCGGACATGTACCAGTAGCCGGACACTTCATGTTAAACTATATCTATACAGTGGTACATAGGTATAGTTTAACATGGGGTTTCCGGCTACTGGTACACGTCCGGCTATTGGGATGTTAACATTAGTGATACACAGAACTGTCAAAAAGTAAATAAACACGCCGTGACAGATGACAAAGTGCGTCACCGTAACTATGAAAATGGCTAAATAGTGGGGGCAGGCTGCTCAGCGGCCCCGAAGGGAAAGAGGCCTAGCGCGAGCAGGCCTAGGGCGGGAGTCTATATACTGTACTGGCATCAAAATTGTTCTTTTTTTTCCCCATGTAAACACAAACCCAAACCCAAAAACGTGAAACGAATTTCCTTCAACTTATGTTTATTCTATATCGTCATTACAATTCGAAGATTTTCATGTATGAATAGTCATTCAGGCTTTCTTTCCGTATACTTCTGTGAGCGCGATGACGCCTTTGGTCGGTCAATGTTTTCGGTACCATGATGATCTCGCAAGTATGCGTACTCGATGTTCCATCGTTTTATACCGCCATAGGAATGTATATACCTTTATACGATCGCTTCGGGAGCGCCATATGCACGGACGAAAGCGCCTTTCTATAGCGTGACCCTGCGGTTGCGACACAAACATCCTGACGCCTCGGTTTTATCGCGATACACACACGCTACGTTGGTTCTATACACATCAGCGAACCTTACGCGTCCAGGTGGAATCTCAACTTTCATTTTCTGCTGTTGACGTTTGAGAAGAGCTCACCGTTGACTCGAGAGGTCCACGACCAATGACCAAAATTTCAAAACTACCTCAAGGGGACTTCCCTCCTTAAGGTAGATTTGAAATCCACCTTAAAATTTTGGGGGGTCGATTTTTTAAATCACAATTTTCTTGTGAAAAAAAATTATTTTGCCAAGATAAATTCTAAAAAGGTTTAAAAAAAAAGTTGAATCAGTGAATTGGTTGTTGAGAAATCGTGGAAAATATTTTTTTTTTTGGCTCTCACTCAGCGGCTTCTCCCACAATTATTTTTCACAATTTTTCGACGATAAAAAATCTCATAATTTTTTAAATCCAAATAAACATATTGCCGAAATACAATGCCAAAAATATTCAGTACCTTAAAAAAAATATATGCTGAAAATTGATCCTAAACGGGAAACGACGATATGGTGAGAGAATTTTTTTTTTTTTTTCATTCGATATGGAAGATCGAAGTCGATAATCCAGCGAGTCGTTTTCGCTTGTAAAGAATTAAAAAAAAAAAAAGGTTCTCCACGTCACACACGTGTGGGTAACTCGTGAGATCAAAAATCGTATAGGCAGTCGTTTTGCACGATAGATTTTGGTTCAGGACGGATATAATCTCCGTTCGAATAGGTTGATTCTTTCAGGGAGGCCTAAATCCCATCGTGGTGCGCTTATCGTACGGAACGATGAGAGGCTTTTTTACATTTTCTTTTTTGTTTTGCTGCATCATTGCGAAAGATCCTCGGATGAGTCTTCCTCGGCTTCTACTTCGTATTTACGTCGATGAAATACCAGAGCCCATTAATGATGTATCAGTTATTAAACAGGCCATTGATCAACACATTTATCATCCAACATTAGAATGGTTCGACAGCTTCGGAAAAAGTAGATAGGGAAAGCTTAATGAAGATCTTTTTTTTTTGTATTAGGGAGATCAATTATGCTTTCCTACATTTATTGCTCAACTACAATAACAGCAAAGACGCTAATAATTATAACAATAAGGTGTTATTATTATTATTATTATTATTATTATTCAATTGCTCAATATATAAAATACTCTTGATTGTGCCCACGAAATAATTTGAGGATGTATCGGATGTATCTTCCCAACCAAAAGTGACTTTCGTCGACAATATTGCATACTTCATGATAAGATAAAAATCGGAAAAAATTCAACCAAAATAAAGACGATAAGAAGATTACTTCTTAATTATAATAACGCCCAAAAGTTATCAATAAATTGTTCAAACAAAACATTGTTTAAAAAATTTTTAGGGAATGTTTTTTTTTGTCATGTGAAATGAATTCGTTGATTTTTCTGACTACGCATGAATTTTAAAAAAATTTGCTTATCATTTTGAAATTTTGGTTTTCGGAAATTTGTTAAGGTTGTATTTACGAAACTATTCGTTCAATGCCCTAGAAACTTCTCAATTGTAATATATAACGTTTTTACGAAAACATATCCAAAATTCACGATTTTTCCTTCATTTTTCAAAATTAAAAATTTTTCGAAAACCGAAATTTTAAAATGATAAGAAATTTTTTTAAAAATTCATGTTTAGTCAGAAAAATCAACGAATTCATTTCACGTGTCAGAAAAAAAAATTTCCCAAAAAATTTGTTAAACAATGTTTTGTTTAAACAATTTATTGATAATGTTTTGGCATTATTATTATTCAAAATTAATCTTCTTATCGTCTTTATTGTGGTTGAATTTTTTCCGATTTTTATCGTATCACAAAGTATGCAATATTGTCGACGAGAGTCACTTTTGGTTGGGAAGGTACGTCCGATACATCCTTAAAAGATTGATAGTAAATAAATATTCAAAAAAGGCGCATGGTGAGTAAAGTATTTGATTTTGATGTTCATGAATATATTTGTTAACAATACCTTTTGCAGCAAAATGACGAAGTAAACCAAACAATGAAATTTTGTTTTTTGTAATTGTTACTTAGAATTTACCATTACTTCTATTTATTATTGTTATTATACTGTTATTCATGATTTTATTTTATACGCTTTTTTTAATTTTCATTAATTACGATTTGTGAGTAAATTTGATGGTTGTTACAATTATTGGCATTCTATGAAAATAAAAAATTTAAAGCAGACGTCAGTGATTCAAAAAAATGTATTATAATTAAATAAAGACACGAAAAATTATTCTCAAAGCAAGCGGTATAAATGTTTTCTTTTCTTATCCGTCTTCGGCAATGCGCTCCTGGGAAATAAAAGTATTCTTTTTTTTTTACTTTAGTATTATCGCAAGGATATCCCGATTCCTTGAGGCCTGAGATTTTTCTTATATTTACTTTTTTTTTTCTTCGTGCACGAAACATGCAATGAGTCTTGTACAGTTGTAATAAAAGAATACAAAATGTATATATATATATGTCTGGAAGAAAGTCTTCCTTCTCGTCTCATTTCCGTCGTCTTTTCTGTACTACTGACTGAAGTTAAAAGTAAGCATGGAGTATGCCATTAATCATAATCAATGAACTCAACTTTCAGTGATCGTTACGGTTGCCACTTTCTATGAGCCCAAAATTAAAATAACAAATTATAAAATTAATCCAAATGGTATAGGATTGTTTTTTTTTTCTACTCAACTTTGGACTAAAAAGCATGATCTTCATGATTAATGAGATAAAAATAATTGAATCCTGCCGAAAAGAAAAAAAAAATTATGTGTAACATAAAATCCAGCAAAAAATTGTATACATAAAATTTATATATTTCTTATAATGTCCAAACATGTGCGAAATATATGAGGCATTCCACGCCAACTTGGTGAACATTTTTCCTTGACCCTTTGCGATTTGAGCCTTGATTTTTTGTGTTTATTTAACCTGCTTAGAAAGACACCCTGAATTTTTTTTTTAATTCTTCTGACCAGCCACATTTTTTTACGAATTTTTTAAAATAAAAATTTTCACTCGAATTTAAATATCTGAAAAAATTCTTATAAATCCTGTGTCACATAGAAAAATAAAAAACTTAAGCTAAACTACAATTGAAAATTGAAGCAGGTTTAACGTGGGCTGTTGCCTAAAAATTTTCATGTTTTTCATCGAGTTTTTAAGAATTTTTTCCGATTTTTTTCGAAGTGATTTGCTGTATGACAACACTTTTGGAAAATGAAAAATAATGTACTACCTCAGATAAGAAGATAATTTTTCAATATTTAAATAACCGTATTGTCTCCTTCAGAATGTCGTAATAATTTGTAATTTTCCACAAAGCTGTTCGAAAGATATGTTACTTTGACAAGCTAGTTAAGTTATAACTCTGCACTTCGGAAAACTCAGTGCTTCGTAAGAACCGTTAAAAATTCTTAAAAACTCGTTGTTACAAACAAAAATTTTCAATCAACAGCTCATGATAAACTTGCTCTATTTTCTTCATTTTTCCATTTTTTTTCTTCATAAAAGCTCGAAAAAAATAGAAATGAATCTCCACCTACTTCGGAACAAAGCTTAAATTTTTTTTATACATGACACAGGATTTTTAAGGATTTTCATAGATTTTTAAATTCAGGCAAAAATTTTTATTTTCAAAAATTCATAAAAAAAGAAAAAGATGGTCACAAAAATCTAAAAAAAAAATCAGTGTTTTATTAAGTGGGTACAATGATATGGAAAATCGGAGCTTGAATCAGAAGGGATCAGGGTTAATCGTTGACCGGTTTGGCTAGGAATACCTCATATATAAGGAAAATAGCTTATATGCACATTTTATTTTTATTAAAAATATTTCTGTGGCAGGCAGTTTTATATTTTTTCATACCTATTTTTTTTATCCATGGGCATTAAAATATTGCGAAAAGGTCAGAATAAATAATAAAAAGCTCGACGAACAAATCAAACATTTATATAAGCATGTTTAATAATTTTAGAAATTTTGAACAGAAGAAACCAGCAACGGAGCAATCCTACGTGTCCACATTATATTAATAATTTAATCGATCTGGCCCGAAGTATTTATTTTTAAAAATAACTTCTTTCGGTTCCGTTTAAAAAAAAAACGTAAATTTTAACCAGCCTCTCAAAGTGGAATTCTTATTTGCGATTTTCATGTTTTGTTTTTCAAACGTGAATCCTTAGAAAAGGCGAAATTTAGACCAAGTGCGCTGCTAAAAATTTGACAGAATTTTTATCCTAAAGTAGTTAAAATAAATATTATTCCTCCCATTTTGCTCTTTTTTCTATATCCTCGGTCTGTAAATGGAAAAATAAAATCAACTACATAATGCTCCATAAAATATATATACATATTTATATATATATTTATTTATATACATTCGTTTTTTTTGTTCCGGAAATTGGTCGATTACCGGTATAGTATCGTGAATGAAGCCCCAGTGGAACAGACGGTGAAGGTCGTACACGTTGAGGAATACCGATTGAAAAAGCGAATGTCTTGCCTTACCGCACTCAGTTGTGGATCGTCGTCCGCCTTAGATGGTTTTATAAAAGAGAAACGTGAGTCGTGTTAACCTTCCAGCGAGTAATTAATTTATTTAAAAAAAAAACGATTGGATCTTCTTTTTTTTCTCAAGCTTAACATATTTGTATGAAAAAAAATTATGCATATGTACGCACACACATCTATATATATATATATATATATATACTATACGTAAATGAACACCTTAAGTTGACTTAATTCCTGAACACTCAATATTAATTCAACTCGTGCACTCATTTTTATTTATCCCTTGCTTTGGATAGAGTTTGCCGGATCTTAAACGACTACTACTACTTGCCAATTTATAAAAATAAATTTTCAATCGTTTGGAACAGTCTGACTTTCAAAAAAAAACATCTGTTGATGAAAATATCACGTTAATGAAGCCACATATAAATACTAAGCACTTATGAGCGTCCCAAGTTTTTTTTAATACTTAAGCTATGCTAAAGTTGCTCAAGTATGCGTGTTTCAAGTCTCGTGACCCATTCTCAGATTATGATTGTGTCGAAAGATTATTGTCACGTTACTTCCAGTTTGTCAAGTTGTCCCAGTCCAGTTTTATCAGTTTCAGTTATTGTCATTTAAAGTTTATGCCAAGTTATTGTCAAATTAACTTTATGCCAAGGTATTGTCAAGTTAACTCGATGTCGAGTTATTGTCGCGCAAACCTCAAGTCAAATTAGTGTCAAGTGAATTCAATGTCAAATTATTGTCAAGTCATGTTATTTTGAAATCAATTTTATGCCAAATTGTCTCAAGTTTTCAAGTTTTCTCAAGCTTTCCCGAGTTTTCGAGCTGTTCAAAGTTTTCAAGCTGTCCCAAGTGTTCAAGTTATCTCAAGCATTAAAAGTGTTTTGAGTTTTTTAACTGCGCCAAGTTTTCAAGTTGTCCCGAGTTATCAAGCTGTTCCGAGTTTTCCAGTTTCCCTCAAGTTTTCAAAGTGTCCCAAGTTCCAAGTTGCCCTGACTTTTGAAGTTTCTCCAAGTTTTCAGGCTTTTCCAAACTTCAATTTGTCCCAAGTTTTCAAGCTATCCCAAGTTTTCAAGTTGTTCCAGGTTTTCAAGTCATCCGAATTTTTCAAGTTGTCCCAAGTTTTCAAGTCATCCGAATTTTTCAAGTTGTCCCAAGTTTTCAAGTCATCCGAATTTTTCAAGCTGGTCTCGAGTTTTTTTAACCCCACTAAGTTTTCAAATTGTCCCAAGTTATCAAGCTATCCCGATTTTTCAAGTTGTCCCAACTTTTCAAGCTGTCCCAAGTTTTTTAACCGTGTCAAGTTTTCAAATTATCCCATGTTTTCAAGATTTTCCTAGTTTTAAAAGTGTCCCAAGTTTTCAAGTTGCTGCAAGTTTTCAACTGAATCCAAGTTTTCAACTTAATCCGAGTTTTCAACGAGCCTCAAGTTTTCAAGCTGTCCCAAGTTTTCAAGCTTCCCCGAGTTTCCAAGCTGCTTCAAGTTTTCAAGTTGTCCCATAATTTCATATTGTCTCAAAGTAGCCAGACCGTCCCACCTTCGTGACATTTCCCCAAATTTTACGAAGTGTGACAAGTCTTTGGAGCGATGCTAGGTTGTCCAAAGCCACTCAAACTTATCAAACCTCATCCAAATTTGTGCAATTTTATTCAATTTCGCACAAGCTCGTCCCAAGCTCGTAAAAATTTAGTCAAGTTGATTCACGTTCATCCTGTATATTTTCTAACATCCTGCGTAAGCTCATTATCGAATATCCCTCTGAATTTCAAAGGAGACCCAGGTGATACCACTCGATCAAGTGAAATTGAATGACGACGTTCAATTGATCATTACGAAGCGTTGAAAAAATGATTTCACACTACCGCTGCGCTCTTACGCGTTAGATTATGTTTTGCACATTGAGAAATTCCTCCGGTGAGGGGGACTCGAATCTATAACGAAAAAAAATTCGTAATACCGGTTGCGACCGAACTCCGGTGATCGAGACCTCGTGCAATTTATTTTCTAGTGCCGATCCGGCAGTCAAGTGAGAGCGACTCTCGAAGCTATCAGAGAGGACGGTGTGTATGCTAATGCCGTGTTCGGTTGAGACATTCACTAGCTGGTCGTTCGAGATCCTGCATCGCGATCGAATTCATACATTTTCTTCTCATTATCTCATCGCGTCGAATTAAATTCATATCACAATATAATGACCTGATCGAACAATTTTCAATCGTTTTTTTTTTTTTTTTATTTATTTTTTATCGATGGATTTTCAAGGAAGATTACCTCGGAGTGAAATTTACAAATTTCAAGTGATACCGTGCGTGAATTATTTTACACGATCCTGATGTGACAAGTGCATCGGGTCTTTGTGAAATTCATGACAAGGTGAGACGAATCGATTCCACGAAATAATTTAGTGACGGAAAAAAAAAAACATAAAAAAAGAAAACTATTTTAAAATGACGAGGATTAACGTGAGTGTAGTGATAATTTGCCTCGTTGGATTGACACTCGCTGTACCAGGCCGTCTCAATGGTACGTTTCGAACATGAATTTCTCGAAATATGTTACATCCAGGGATGAAAAAAGAAGAACACAATAGAAAAATCCTCTTCTACCCTTAGACAACGTATCGTGATATCGTTAAAATTCTATAACACGATTACTCGATGAATCTATCAATATTTGTAGCGTTATATTGATAATAATTCCTAAATTCTATATAATATTATATTATCATCATAATTATCATTCATTATTATTTTTAATAATCAGAAGTTTTCCAGTAAATAATGAAATTTATACCGCATCATAACATCAATAACGATCATTCGAAAGGATATAATAACACTATGAATACATTATTCATACTTTTGGTGCAGTTGAAAAAAAAAAAATAATCACTTTTTCGGTCATTAGAGAATCCAGGGGAAAAATCGCTCGTGGAATTGTTTCCGGCTGGAATCTTAGTGCCTCGTCAATAATATCTAATATGCTAAAGTTCGAAGAATATTAATATGGCAATAAAAACTTTTCAATGATGGTTCCTGGATTCTGTGGTAATTATTTAGTTTTTTTTTTTTTTTTTTTTCAAAAGGAAACATCCAAAATGTCAGGTAAATAGTGACATGTGAATATTCTTGAATCTCATATCCACCAGAGCTTAAAAATATGGACCATCGACGGTGCTATACTCTCTATTATACTATTATTGCACGAGATTTAAGTTTTCCTGAAACTCATCCTTTTTTATCGAGGAAAAAGAGAATCGATTCACACTCAAGCTCTTGAATATAGATGTATACATGAAAATATGTAATTATAATCATTCTTATCATCAGTTAAGCTATCGTAAATGTTTTTTTTTCAGTAAATATGCAATTGAATTGTATAATGTCTATGAAGTTGGCAGGGGGGGGGGGGGGGACACTTCCATTATTGCTCAGGGAAGTCTTCGGACGTGGTTGTTTTGCTCGTGCACGATGTTTCTGATGCTGCGGGGCGTCCTCATGGGTCGCGCAAGACGCCCGAGACGTGCAAGAAATCGTAGTGTACCTCAGGGCTCAAGATGGACCGAAACAGTCTCTGGGATTTGCAATGTAATTCGGAGCCCTATAGAATTCTCTAAAATTTATCGCATTTAACTCGGGAAAACAAATTCCCTTGTGTTGCAGAGTTTTACTCTGTTATATCTTAATTTATTTAATGACAGTCTTGTTTTGTTGTTGATATTATTATTATTATTATTATTATTATTATTATTATTATTATTATTAATTGACGATGAAGATCTATAATAGTATTAATTTCAAAATATAGTATATTACGACCCAAGGCCCGAAAGTTGGATTTCCTGGCGTGTGTGATATAAAGGCCGAGGCTTCGCCTCGGCCTTTATATCACATCCAGCATTCGGGCCGTGGGTCGTATACTATTTTTCTTGATCCCCTAGCCGAAAGTACGTTCAATAATTAATTTTAATGTATAAAATACACCGCACGAGCATGACAGCTGACAGCTGACAGCTGACAGCTGACTTGTGTTCAGCCATATTTATAAATAGCCGAACTTCCAGACTTGTATGTAGACCGTGGCCACTGTTCTCGCAGGGGCAGGAGGGGGGAGGATCGCCCGCCCGACTTTTGCAAGACCGAGGCGAAGCCGAGGTTTTGCTGATCGGGGCGGGCATTAAAAATATAAACAAAAAGTAAAAAAATATGAAAATATCACCCAATAGTAGAACAATATTAATATTAATATAAAATCAATTTTATACATTTTTTTTCTGATTTTACGACTTATATTATTTACTTATTTAATTTATTATTTGACACACCTGAAGGAATTCCTTCAAAAACGTGAAAAGGGCTAAACGTCAAAAACGTAATGCCGGCTAAACAAAACACTCTTGCGGAGGTGAGGCGAAGAAGCCCGAGAAAGCCCGAAAGGGCTACCTCGGGCAAGCATAATGCGTGCTAGTATATATATATATATATATATATATATATATATATATATATATATCACCGGCCGCAAAAATCTCGTCAGAGCGCGCTGTCGTCAGCCGGCCACGGAAATTGCTATTCTCGGTCTGAAATGCGGCCGGGAAGTGCGTACTTTCGGCTAGGGGAGCAAGAAAAATTTATTAATTTGAGTTATTTTAATTATGATCATCACGATCGACAAATGAAACTTGGGTCAAATCAAGAATAATAATGGCAGTTTTTCGACGCCAAGTTATCAAAATAAAAATTTTATTTTACAGTTCGCGATCGCACGTTCATATAATAAAATGTGAAATGGAAAACATGAACTTTCAAACGAGCTCAAGTGAAAACGCATAAGCCAATCAAAAAACCAAAGATACTTTTGAATATTGTTACGCAATGTTGTTGTTATCTGTCAAATCCTTCTTGCGTTAGATTTTTCGTAAAAATTTTTTACGAAGATTCGGAAAATCCAGAATATATACTCTCACATGATTACTATCGTGTAAACGTTGAGGGAATATTGAGAAAAATAAATCGTTTCGGTTCAGGGGGTCGAGGTATTTCGTTATAAATAATAGTAGAGACCCGGTACATCATTATTTCGTACCATTGGATTTAATTACAGTTCAACGCGAGATAGAGAGAGAGAGAGAGAGAGAGAGAGAGAGAGAGAGAGAGAGAGAGAGAGAGAGAGAGAGAGAGAGAGAGAAAGAGAGAGACAGAGAGAGTGCTTTGAGTGTCATACAAATGGTCAAAGGTCAAAATGCTGCAGTTACGAAAATCAAATGAAAATCAATTGACCCCATTTTTGTAATAAATAATCATTGTAATGAAATTTTTCATAATAGTCAATAATTCGTATTTCGTGAATTCATTAAATTTGTTGATACAAGATAATATATATGAATCCCACGTTGAATTCTTTTTCTTTCACTTTTTTTTTTGCGGGACATGAATATAACAAGCGTTGGCTACTTTCACGGGCCGTGAATGCGCAATTGGCTCAATACATCGATCTATATGTTAAAATTACAAGCATTATCATTTAAAAGGTTCGAGAGCCAAAAACTGTCCGATAAAACAGGAAACTTGATTAGGATACCGTAGAATTATTTGCAAAGTATTCCAGCAAGGGTTACAACCACAGAACTGTGATAATATGTAACAGTACCGTGACATTAGAGTAGCAGTACAGTAATAGCACAGTAAATTTACAGTAACAATGCGGTGATATGACAATAACAGTACAATAATAGTATAGTAATAGTATAGTAACAGTAGAGTAACAGTAATGTGGCAGTACAGTAACAGTGCAGTAACAGTCTAGTAACAGTATACAGTGAAAATGGTGTGACAGCAAAGTAACAGTACGGTAACAATACCGTTACAGGTGTGACAGTACAGTAACAGTGTAACAGTCCAGTAAGGGCATAAGTCATAGTACATTAACAGTATACAATACCAGCACAGTGACAGTAATAGTACAGTAGTAGAGTAACAGTACCACAACAGCACAGTAACAGTACAGTAATACTACAGTAACAGTAGAGTGATAGTACGGTGACAGTACGGTAAGAGTACCGTAACAGTACAGTAATACTACAGTAACAGTAGAGCGATGGTACGGTGGAAGTACAGTAAGAGTACAGTAACAATAACATTACTACTGTAAAGTTATTATTATGTGGCTACATTTTACTGAGTTTCAGTGATATTACCATTAGAAATTCAGAAAAACTGTATAGTACAGTAATATTAAAATAGCCGTGAAATAACAGTACAGTAATAGTAAGGTGTGACAGTACAGTAGCAGTGTAACAGTCTAGTAACGGAAAGTAACAGTACATTAACAGTACAATACCAGTACAATACCAGTACAGTGACAGTAATAGTACAGTAGCAGTACAGTAACAGTACCGCAACACCGCAGTAACAGTACAGTAAGAGTACAGTAACAGTACAGTAACACTTTAAGTAGCAGTATAGCGATGGTACGGTGACAGTACATTAAGAGTACAGTAACAGTACAGTAACACTTTAAGTAACAGTAGAGCGATGGTACAGTGACAGTACAGTAAGAGTACAGTAACAATAACATTACTACTGTAAAGTTACTATTATTTAGCTACATTTTACTGAGTTTTGATGATATTACCATTAGAAACTCAGAAAAACTGTAAGTACAGTGATATTAAAATAGCCGTGAAATAACACTACAGTAATAGTAAGGTGTGACAGTACAGTAACAGTGTAACAGTCTAGTAACGGCAAGTAACAGCACATTAACAGTACAATACCAGTAAAGTGACAGTAATAGTACAGTAGCAGTACAGTAACAGTACCGCAACACCACAGTAACAGTACAGTAATACCACAGTAACAGTACAGTAATACTACAGTAACAGTAGAACGATAGTACGGTGACAGTACAGTAAGAGTACAGTAACAGTACAGTAAGAGTACAGTAACAATAATATTACTACTGTAAAGTTACTATTATTTAGTTACCATTAGAAAATCAGAAAAACTGTATAGTACAGTAATTATTAGTAATTATTTAGTTACCATTAGAAAATCAGAAAAACTGTATAGTACAGTAATATTAGAATAGCCGTGAAATAACAGTACAGTAATAGTATGCTATGACAATACGGTGAAGGCACAGTGACAGTGAACTAACTATTACAATGCAGTTACAGACATAGTATAGTTACAGTATAGTACAGTGAAAATTACAATACAGTCCAGTAATGGTAGAGTAACAGTAACAGTGCAGTTTCAATTATGGTATAATAATCGAACAGTAGCAGCTAGAATTTCCGACAAAATCCTTCAGGAGGCTAGCCGCGATCTACGGAATATTTTGGTACAGAATTTTTTCGACGACGAATATTTTGACCGGGATAATTATATGAAAAGTATTTTCTTGGCTGATGTGACACCATAATTTTATACAAAAATTTGAAAAGTTCATTTTTGCACTTGAAACTTTTTTATACATTTTGTCTGTTAGACAAATACTGTCGAAGATTCGGCGGTTTCAAAAATGAATTTTCTGAATCTTTCAAATTTGATTAATCTTGGTTGATAAGAAAATTGATAAAAAATGCTTGAGTAAAATATTCCTGACAAATTGATGTAATCGCTTTATGAATAAAGATAAATTATCATAAAGTGCGATATTTTTGTCCCTGGGATCGGGCTTTAGAGCATTTTCAATGGCACGGAACGCCTCATTTACAGATAATATTATAGTGATTGCGATCAATTCACTGCCTCCGATAAACGTACATGTAGTACCTGACTCGGTAGGTAATAACCGTGAACTTGATGCTAAGTTGCTCGTGTCCTTATTCGTCGAGCAATAATTCCATTCATCTTGCATCAGCATTAACCTACTTTTTTCCTTCATCGTATACCATCTCATTACAATGATGATAACAATATTTAATAAATGGTTATAATCCTCGATAATCGAATTAAAAATAACAACAATTGACACGAATTATTTTTATCATGAATGGTGGCTTGAATTTTCGGTAAAAGATTCGACGAAACTGGGTCCGATCGGATTTTTAAATATGTTTTTTCAATCGTAATATGCACATCGGAAAAAGAACTGAGAACGAAGGTCCAACATTGTGAATAGAGAATATAGAGCGAGCAGAGGGAAAAATCAATTAAGGTTTCCCGACTCTCTTCGCGAGGCATCGGGAAATTTTCTTTTATCTCGAAATATACGCTGATCAATCTACCCTTCCAGCTCTCTCTCTCTCTCTCTCTCTCTATATATATATATATATATATGAACATTGTTTGTACTTACTCGTTCATATATTTTTCGTCTTTTCTTTGTCACCGGCTGGCACAATGTCAGGACGACTGTTCACTACGTTTTCATTCAGCTGCCATTATACTCCAATGAAAATACTATAGGATTTTACCTTTTGTATCCAATCTTTTGGTTGTACAGCTCTTGGTTGTATTAAAGCTCTCTGTCTCTCACAAAGAACACACTCCTCCTCTTCCTCCTTTGCAGTATTCTAGAAATGTCATTAATTTTCAATGAACCGAAAGCTTTCGCATTCATCGACATTTCTCGAGCGTAAGATTTGTTGCAATTACCATGTTTTGCAATATAAATTCATTACCATTATCACTCGAGTCATTTGGCTGAGGAAAATTTTTCAATTCAATTTCGACAAATGGATTGAAATGATAAATAAATAAAATGGTGTATAATCGTAGAATTGTCGGAGGTCACGAAATCCGGTGTGTCGGAAATCCTGGCCATGATAATTTTCTCGTATATATCGTCTCGCTCCGGACCAGCGATTGTTTGGTAATTTGCTCAACGTTCAAGGAACCGCATCGATCACGTTTCCCGTCATTGTCCTCATCTCCTCGTCTTCTATTCTTTCTACGTATCCTATTTAATCTCACAAATCGTAGCTCCCATGATTTTTTTTTCCATACATATAGGCTCCTTTTTACAGTGGTACTCTGACCGGACAGTTGAACAAGTACAGTCCTGGCATTACTGTAGTAATAGTGATATACTGGGCAGACGGACAATGGCAAAACGTTATTGAACGGGATTTACGATTTATCATTTTGATAAAACAGCAATTAACTAAAAAATAAAAAAAACTGGTCAAGCATGTACGTACTTCATGCCACGATGGTTCTGTACTATTTTCTCGAGTGAAGTACCATTGATACCCATTGTTATGGGTACATCGTATTTTTGTAAAATTTTAGAAAACTTACCAACCAGTGACAAGATAAGGCTATATGTTTTTCCTCGAAAATTCTCATGTGCCTTCGTACAGGTACCAGAATTATTTCTGAAGTTTTGGTCCAGTAATTTCGAAATTAGAGTAAAATAATCGAAATTAAAGTAAAATAATCTAAAATAGGATGGGTCATAAAATGTTTTTGAAAATCTCGAAGTGAGTCCTGCCAAACGATATCGCACTCGCCAGGATACAAAGGATCGTTTAAGGGCTAGAGGTCAAATTTTAAAGGTTCAGTTGTTAGTACGGAACCCTATTGTAATATGTCCAATTTTAGGAAATTTAAATTTCGATTTTTCCAGAGGTTTGACCCAAAGTACGAACGAGAATCAATCTTACGAGAAACGCTGAGTTTTTTGTATGAAGGAAATGCAAACTCGAGAGTTTGATATTGATGGAAAAATCGAATACTTGCTTCCTCGTAAATGTAAAAATGATCCAACAATGACTATACCATTTATTCAGTTAAAAATATGATGTAAAAATATGATACAAGAGCATATCAAATTTAATATTTAGTAATGTAAAATAAAGATTTATGCACATTGCATTTGAAAATAAATTTAATTATTCAATATACAGTTAATTAATTAAGGATGTATCGGACGTACCTTCCCAACCAAAAGTGACTTTCGTCGACAATATTGCATACTTCATGACGAGATAAAAATCGGAAAAAATTCAACCACAATGAAGACGATAAGAAGATTACGTTTCAATAATAATAATGCCAAAAAGTTATTAATAAATTGTTCAAACAGAACATTGTTTAACAAATTTTTGGGGAATATTTTTTTTTGTCATGTAAAATGAATTCGTTGATTTTTCTGACTACACGTGAATTTTTTTTTAATTTTCTTATCATTTTAAAATTTCGGTTTTCGGAAATTTGTAAAGGTTGTATTTACGAAACTATTCATTCAATGCCCTGGAAACTTCTTAATTGTAATATACAATGTTTTTACGAAAACATATCTAAAATTCACGATTTTTCCTCCATTTTTCAAAATTAAAAAATTTTCGAAAACCGAAATTTCAAAATGATAAGAAATTTAAAAAAAAATTCATGTGTAGTTAGAAAAATCAACGAATTCATTTCACCTGTCAAAAAAAAAAATTTCCCTAAAAATTTGTTAAACAATGTTGTGCTCAAACAATTTATTCATAACTTTTTGGCATTATTATTATTTAAAATTAATCTTCTTATCGTCTTTATTGTGGTTGAATTTTTTCCGATTTTTATCTTATCATAAAGTATGCAATATTGTCGACGAAAGTCACTTATGGTTGGGAAGGTACGTCCGATACATCCTTAATTTATCTTCGATATCAAAAATTAATAAATTAGTAAACGAAAATGATTTTCTCTGTAAAGGTAAATGTAATTCATAACTTTATTTTTTTTTGCAATTTTAACAAAATGCGTATGCAAAACAATATAGCTGTGATTGTAATTTATATTTATTTTCAATAAACAATTTTTTTTTGCGTTACAGATATTGAAAAAATCGAAATTTGGCCAATTTTGATAGGATGATCGTCAGTTTGAAAATCGTTGACAATTGTGGATTATTTAGTTCCAATTTGACAAACTGACAATGATTAAATTTCTATGCGTGTAACTGGCCAATGGAATATTATACCTGGCCGCGCGTTCGATCGAGTGAAAGTTTAGTTACTCGCTTGCTATGTAGAAATTTCATCCGATAAGGATTCCCTCTCTCGAGTTCGTCCGAGTAATTCGATGCTGGTGCAACCAGTCAAATACCATTGAAAGATGTTTACTCGTAACTTTTTAGTATCGTATCGACTCTGCTACATACCTTCTCATGAATGAATAAGGTCACATTTCACTGAACATTTTTTTTCATTTGTTGTCCTTTTTTTTATTAATTTATTCAACGATCTGCATGTGTCGTCATAAGAACGTGAAAAAATGAGCGTGAAAAAAAATTGTTTGTCAACACTCGAAGAGTAAAGTCCCGCTTGGTTCTGTTCGATGATCAATTTTTTTTCACTCTTTTATGAAAATTCATAGTCTGCTCGGCGATTTCTGTAATATCTTGCTGATCCACCCTCTCTACTGCGATCTATAAGAATTTCTCATTCGCCACGAATTCTTTCACTTCTTCCTCTTCCGCGTAATTGAATATCTGGCATCATTCAAGCTTATACTTTGCATACCCGTGTATTAAGGCAAGAACGAGGAAATCAGAAAATCGCATGAAAAAATGATCATCGAGTGTTTGCGTTACATCAGCTCCAGCGAGCATCTTGAAGAAAATCGGGATAAGGAGAATGTTTTTTTTTTCTTCTCTCTCGACTGCAGCCTCCGGCGAGAGTGACGTGCGTTAAATGTTTGCTCCACCGCAAACTTTCTTATACCTATTATAATCGACGTATGGGTGTCTCCAGTTTATACAGACCCACCTTTCTCGAGCTTCTTCGAATTATTCGACCCAATTTACGACTTTACATTATTGAAAAAAGCGATACTTTTGGAAAAGTAAAAAAAAATTATAATAATTTATTTTCGATTTTTTTCTTTCAAGACGATTGTCCAAACTGCGTCGATGAGCATGCCGGAAGTCCCACACCCTCGAGATGGACGATGCCGTTGCTGAAACTCGGCGAGAAGAGATACTACCTCGGAATATTTTTTAAGGTACGATGAGAATTCTTTTTTATCCGCCTCCTCCTCCGCCTCCACATCTGCTTAGCGCTCATCCTTTGTCGGATCTGCTGCTTTTTCGAAAAAAAAAAACTCTGAACTATTTTTTAAACCGCCAATGCATGGTACAATTTGAGAAAAAAATCTGTTCAATATTTTAGATTTCTAGAGCGCCTAGCTTACGAGATATATTAAGACATCGATTTTGAGACAAACTTATGCTTTAAAATCGTCGTTGCGCACTTTACTCTGCGCAGCTGACCTTGTAGAGCTAGCGATCCTGCGATAGGCGCGGTGCTTCCCCCGCCACATGCTGCAGCATTCGATATTGCGCCGGAGAGTGGGGAGTGCCGATTCAATCGAAGTTCTCTGAGCCGAGGCCCTACTGTATATATATTAGGGTGTTCCATTCATAATTTAATATTTTTTTCATGATGTTCATGGTCTGGAAGTGTACATTTTGACTTCGAAATATACCTCGTGAAAGAAGCTTGACGGCAATTGAGTTTAAACGGTGCCTCATTAGACATTTATATGTATAAAAAAATAGGCACCTATTAGACTTATCTGTCAGCGATCCTCTCGTCGTGAGGTATTTTTTGAGATCACAATTTATGGTCAGTCATGATATGTATAAATATTTCTTTCATGAAGCTAAACCGCGAAAAATATCTGCCACTTAAAAATCAACAGAGTGGCTCTGCCCACTGTTACGATGCGAATAAAAAAAAAACTAATTATGATAATGATGGATTTTAATTTTTTTGCTACCTCGGTGATTTCCGTGATGATCATTCTGGATTAGTTAGTAATATTGACAGCTGAATAAAGTTGTATTTTTTGTAAAACGGAAATAAAAAAATCAATTCACATGTCTTTTTGGCTGATTACCATATGAGGTTTATAATTGTAACTATGTGTCCATTGATAAGCGAGCAAAAAACGTATAGGTTGATGTTTACGAATATTTTTCAAACAACCACAAGTTTATGCGATACGCTTACATGAAAAAAAAGAATAGTCCTTGAAAGATTCCCTTTATAAATCGTGGATAATTCACGAAAACTTCATCTCACGTTTTATGACAAACCGGCAAAGTATAAATAAATATCTTGACTGACAATCGTAAAAAAAATAGGCCATTTCATGAGGAATGCTTCGTACATTTTTTTTTGTAAGCATTTTCCAGCAAACGATTATGTGATTATTTCAACGTACACTAAAGAATGATATCTTCGTTATCTTACGATATTTGGTTGTTTTTTTTTTGTAATGAAAATTACTCTTTTTTTGCATTAATTTATTTCATTAATCACGAGGTATTATTTTTTGGTGGCATTGAGTTAATTTTTTTCAAGGATTTTTTATGTCATCCAATCCGAAATTGAGTGAGTCATGTATTTAACGAATACCGAAGCTCAAGATAAAATACAACAGACGTAAAAATAAGCACATTTCTTTTTTTTAAATTCTTTTCGTATCTATTGATCTTTTAGTTGAGATAATGTCATATTTCAATTTTTTCCAGTATGCCATTCTGTCTTTTATAAACCCATTCAAGATGAATAGTCCTATTAATTTAATCACATCGTTTGGGGGGGTAAAAATTTACGCATTATGAATTTTAAAGGTCACAGAATATTTATGTTGCCTGTACCCATATCCGCATATTAAATTGAATGTCAATATGACGAGTGAATCATGGCAAATTTTGTTAACCCGGTAGCACGACAGATCTATATGAAATATCAAGGTGGATGGCATTGAAACACTTTCCATATCATAGTTTAAAATTTTGTCATAAATACTCACATCTTGTCATGAATAATAACATAAATACTCTGTTCAATTATAAATATTTCGAGCTATATCTCACAGTAGAGAATTTTTCAATGATCTTTAGTCGTTTTGTCAAAACGAGTTTTTTCGTTTTGTACACGTGGATTTCTAATAAGCACGAATTTTTTTTTTTCTCAAATTCACATTGATTCCATGTCAAAAAAAGAAAAAATTTCAGAGAATACCCTAACATAGGTCACGTGGCAACGTATCGGAACGGACTAGCAGTTAATTAGAAAAAGAATGCGAAGCATAAAAATATTTCATTTAAACAAAAAAAAAAGTGAAAAAAACTAGAAACTTGTACATTGCGTCCTCATTCATCTGGATTTTTTAAAAAAATCAAGCTAACTTCAGATTATAACTGTAAAGAAGAGTGAAGAAAGAAAGGATGCAAAGCATGTAGTTTTGTAAACTTCTTTTTTTTTTTTTTTAGGAACTTACAAAGCTCCTTCTATGAGAATGTTGAGTTTCCTAATTTTAGCTTCCTCATAGATGAAGTTCTATAAATCCGCGTAAAAATGATAACAAAGCAACGTGCTTCGCACCCTTTCTTTCGTCACTCTTCTTTACGTTCATAATCTGAAGTTGGCTTGATTTTAAAAAAAATCCAGATGAATGAGGATGCAATGTGCAAGTTGATGATTTGCACGCTTTTTTATAATTTCTAGTTGATGTATATCAGTATATCGTGACCCTATGAGCGTAACCTCTTAAGGGATTCTCGAAAAATTCAATATCAATTATACTTGATCCCTAAACTATACTTGTGTAAAAAGTTTCGGCTCGATAGATTTATAACTACAAAAGTTACAGCGATTACCACCGTTTTTGGAAAATTTCTAAATTCTATGAAATCTTAACCTCTTTAAGGAATTTCAGTTAAATTCAATACCAATCATCCTTGCCTCCTAGACTATTTATGTAAAAAAAGTTTCGGCTTGATAAGTTAATAAATATGAAAGTTGAAGAAATTATCACCATTTTTAAAAATTTTCAAAATTATATAAAATCTTAACCCCTCAAGAAATTTCACCCAGATTCGATATGAAACATCCTTGGTCCCTAGACTACTTGTGTAAAAAGTTTCGGCTCGATAGGTTGATAATTACGAAAGTTGAAGCGATTACCACTGTTTCTGGAAAATTTCAAAATTGTATGAAATCTTAATCTCTTCAAGGAATTTCAGTTAAATTCAATACCAATCATCCTTGCCTCCTAAAATATTTGTGTAAAAGTTTCGGCTTGATAAGTTAATAAATATGAAAGTTAAAGAAATTATCACCATTTTTTTTAATTTTCAAAATTATATAAAATCTTAATCCCTCAAGAAATTTCACCCAGATTCGTTATGAAACATCCTTGATCCCTAGATTACTTGTGTAAAAAGTGTCGGCTCGATAGATTTATAATTACGCGGTTTGAAGTGATTACACTAGGACCTCGATTTATAGGCCTTCGATTTAACAGACAGTCCCCACCATGTCGCATTTATCGATCGGTTTTTCGCGTGGTGGGAGATGGCGGGGGACGCTCAAAGTCTCCCCGATCAGGCCCGTAGCACGGAGTGCCGATGCGCAGATACAGCATGGGCGGGCGTACGCTACCTCGATTTTACAAGGTGCGATGCGGAGCCGGTCCCGCCACTGGCCGTTAAATCGAGGTCCTAGTGTACGACTGTTTTTCGAAAATTACAAAATTGTATGAAATCTTAACCTCTTGAAGGGATTCCAGCTAAATTCAATACCAATCATACTTGTCCTCTGGACTATTTGTGTGAAAAGTTTTGGCTTGATAAGTTAATTATTGCAAAAGTTAAAAAGATTATCGCCGTTTTTGAACATTTTCAAAATTTTATAAAATCTTAATCCCTCAATGAATTTCGCCCCAATTCCCTACACTTTTAAAAAATTTCTATTTGGTATTTAATAAAAAAGTGTATGAAGCAATTAACATATAACTTTTTGTATATTAAAATTCAACGATTTGAACGATTGAATTAATTAATATACGTAGTTTAAAAAATTCAAAACCATTATCAAATTTCATATTCATAAAATACATTAAATTTCACATATAAAATTTTTAATATGAAAATTAATATACGCTTTAAATATATTTCTTGCAAAATGATTCCATACGCATATATTTTGTCGTTGTTATAGGACAAAGAAGGGTTATACTGGAAAAAAGAAATCCTGCACGGATTACCCGATAGGATTTAATTCTCCTCGACGGGGACTCGAGCCTGTGAGCTATAATACCTACCTATATCCTATCTATCTACCTAACACGCTACCCACTACGCTATCAACTACTTATGAACTTTCGTAATTCATATCATGTTTTTGACACGCCAGAGAACACTTCTTGATCAGTTGTATGTTGAGAGCTACTCAAGGGATGGTCGTGATCCCGTCTTTCACCCTTTATTTAGTATAACCATGTCGGTTATTTATTTACTTAATTTGTAAACTTAAAAAAAATGTTCTAAATTTCAGAGCTACTATGGAAACAATTTTTCATAATACGTTGTAATTTCAAGAGATAAAAATATTAACTTTCAACTAAGTTTTACTCAAATTGCACAAAAGTTTATGAATACAATTTTCACTTATGGAAATATTAATTTCCAATGTAAATGCACTAATTTTATATGTAATTATATACATATATTGGATTTAAGGTGAAATTATAAATTTTCCAATAGAGTGTACGTTAATTTCAATTTCATATAATCACGTTGTAAATTTCATATGCATTTGTATATTAAATATAATAATAATTTTTACAGTGAATTTGAATCTTGAAACTGATCTGTTGAATTTTCAAACATGTTTGCACTTGGCACATTATTATTGGAATTTTCGAAAGGGTTTGAAATTTAGTTCATTTTATTTGAATTTTAAGATAATTGCAAAATTTCAAATTAAAATTTTTACATTTCATAACACATTCTTGTGAACTTCATACATCGTGCTGTAATGTTAAACGACGGTGATGAAATTTAAAATACAGTCACTTAAAACTCAAAGAACTCACAATTTGTTTTGAATTTTCAAGATAGTCTTACAAATATAATACAAAAATATTCATATAGAGCGATAATTATTGAAAATTCAGTACTTTTTTTATTTATTTTGAGAGCTACATATAAAATTTCAAGTTTTTATATATTAATTTCAATTTCATTGCCAGGGTTTGTAAATTTCATCATTTTTTGTTTCTTAAATTGGACGTACCTTCCAAACCAAAAGTGACTTTCGTCGACAATATTGCATACTTCATGATAAGATAAAAATCGGAAAAAATTCAACCACAATGAAAACGATAAGAAGATTACTTTTTAATAATAATAATGCCCAAAAGTTATCAATAAATTGTTCAAAAAGAACATTGTTTAACAAATTTGTAGGGAATGTTATTTTTCGTCATGTAAAATGAATTCGTTGATTTTTCTGACTACACATGAATTTTTTTTTTAATTTTCTTATCCTTTTGAAATTTCGGTTTTCGGAAATTTGTAAAGGTTTTATTTACGAAACTATTCGTTCAATACCCTGGAAACTTCTTGATTGTAATATACAACGTTTTTACGAAAACATATCCAAAATTCACGATTTTTCCTTCATTTTTCGAAATTAAAAAATTTTCGAGAACCGAAATTTCAAAATGGTAAAAAATTTTTTTGGAAATTCATGTTTAGTCAGAAAAATCATCGAATTCATATCACGTATCAAAACAAAACATTTCCTAAAAATTTTTTGAACAATGTTTCGTTTAAATAATTTATTAATAACTTTTTGGCATTATTATTATTAAAAATTAATCTTCTCATCGTCTTTATTATGGGTGAATTTTTTCCGATTTTTATCTTATCATAAAGTATGCAATATTGTCGACGAAAGTCACTTTTGGTTGGGAAGGTACGTCCAATAGAACCTTAAATTTTAGGATATTTTTTACAGTGTTGACTATTTGTGTGAACAGTTACGGCTTGATTGCTTCAAATTTACTAAAGTTAGAGCTCGGTTACCGATTTTGTAAAAAACACACATACACACACACTCACATACAGACATACAAATGGACATTTTTTTGCAAATGGGTTTTCTTGATGTTTTGGGACATTTTGAATATGTTGGCACGAAAATTAAAAATTTTTTTTTTTACGAAAATAATCCTTCTTGTATGAGGGAGCAAAAATGAGCTGAAAGATCGTTAATGAACTTGAAATGTGGTTTTTCATTTGTAAAATGATATACACAATTATGAATCGAATTGGATGGACTCAGAGAAAAAGTTCGTCCGATTGGCATTGCATGAATACCTCGGACTAACTGTATTTTCCGCAATTTGAAAAAATCGAATGATGACAGACGAGAGAAAAAAGAATTAGCGAAAAGTTCAACAAGATCGCGAGAAGAATGTGGAAGTGGAACTGGTCGAACCAGTGGTTATTGGCGATGTCCGTGTCGCAATCGCACGTTTCCACGATTGCACGTGTACCCGACGCTAACACAACCGGAGTCTCGAGTATCGTCCATTATTTGCATTCCTGGCCGGTGGTTCGATGATTTTTTTCTTCGTTTTTAATTCGATTTTTATTCAAATTTTTTGCATTCATTTTTTTTTTTTACCATTCATCCTTCTCGTCCTTATTTCACGTTTTCGATATGCGAATGGCTCTGATGCTCTATAGTTCAATTTTTTTTCTTATTTTTTCGTTGAATTTCGTTTTCGTTTTTTCAAAAATTTTATTTATCGTTGTCATGCGACCGGGTTCGTTTAATAAAAATATAAAAAAATCCATGGCTAGACGAACCGATGGTGAAATTTTTCCTTTAACAGCCCACGGTATGCGGAAAATTGGAAACAACAGCTTTTTTTTTTTAACTTTTTCACGATTTGTTCGATCCTCGTCGATAATTTGTAAAAACGTATAGATCATGCACTTTTTTGAAACGACGACGTGCTAATTGCTCGACTTTTGAGAAATTTAACGAAATTAATCCATCGAATATTTGGTGCATGATGAATTATCAATCTAAAAATGTTTCAAAATATGTGAATTAATTTTTTTTTAAATATGGAAATGTAAAAAGTATTTTATACACCTCAGGGAAATAAAGTGGTTTTCCCTGCTGGTGCAGGGCAAAAAACCACGGTTTTGTATAAAATATCCACGTATAAAAATTATAAAATAACCACGGTTGGTGTATAAAATATCGTATTCACTACAGGGCAAAAAGTTTTTTTTGACTCATGCGATTGTATCCCTCGGCTTCGCCTCGGGATACAATCCTCGCATTCGTCGAAAAAAATGTTTGCCCTGTAGTGAATAATATACTATTAATGAATATTATCAGCAAACGTTAATTATTAAGGCCACCAATTTCAATTACGTTCGTGACGTTAGAAAATTCTCAAAAAATCAATTACTCGAAACTTTACTTGAAATTTGAAATTTTTGTTTTCTTTAAAAATAAATTCAAGGCCAACTGGTACAGAGCCTCGCAGTACTGTCGTTATCATGGGATGCACCTTGCGAGCATCTCGTCTCAGGAAGAAAATGACAGACTGGAGAAGCACATAAAAGACTTTGGGCTGGGTCACGAACATTTTTGGATTTCCGGTACTGATCAGGCCGAGGAAGGAACATTCTTCTGGATGGCCAATGGCAGGCCAATCACTTTCGAGAACTGGAACGTGGGAGAACCAAATAATTTCCGGTAAATACACGTATCAACGTCTAACGACTAAAATAATAATAAATCTAATATTAATAATAATAAAAATAATATTAATAATATCTTATTATTAATATTATTATAATTACTATTATTATTTTAATTGAAAAAAGGACGTTCAGTTTTAACAAAATAAAAACAAAAGCAAAATCGTAATAAAAGAAAACTAGCACACCGCTCCCTCGTAATTTATTCCCATATAAAAATTCCCCTCGACGAGAAAGTGTCTTTTTTGGTGGCCAAAATTTTTCCTCAAAACAGTAACGGAATTTAAACTAATCCATTGCACTATAAGGTAAATGTACCAGTCGCCGCACACGTCTCAGTCGTCGCACACTACCACAAACAATTACATTTATTAAGCATTTCATGTTTAACATTGAAATTCTAATAACTGCAAGGTGATCGGCAATACTTCATTAATGTATAAGAAAAAAAATCGACTAGCGTCTTATGCGGAATATAAATTATTTTTCCTCATTCTAACCTCGAAATCGCGACTTCGTTGCGCTTTCTCGGCTCTCATGAGGAAAAATAATGTTCGATACTCGTACGAAAAGGCTTTTTGACGAAACTCGTTACAGCACTCGCCTTCGGCTCGTGCCGTAATCCTCTCGTTTCGTCAAAAAAGCCTTTGCGTACTCGTGTCGAAATGTACTATTTTACGGCACAGGCATTGAAAAGCCACTTTTCGACGCTTATTATCGATCCGTAAAGTAGCACTTTTCGTGGCTAGCTTCGCAACTGACACAAAAAATTTTTTTTATGGCAGTTCTGAGAGTCGTGCACCGTACTGCGCATGACAAGTACCATAAAATAGTACATTTCGACACGAGTACGCAAAGGCTTTTTTGACGAAACTTTGCCTGGTGAGCCGAAGGCGAGCCTCCGGCTCGCCTTCGGCTCACTAGGCAAAGCCAACGGCTCGTTCTAAAAACATAACCTCGCTCGAAAACAGTCACTTTACGCGCTTGCCGCATAATATACTATGATACCTGTTTAATCTGTTTATTCCGGCCCGCGTGTCATGGAGGCCATATCCACGGATTTCTTATCGAATATGCTAAGAAACAATGAAAGATTTTTAACGCTCATCGTTTAGATTGTACGTATATTCGAGATAAATTATAGCTCATTTTGTTCAGGAAAAAGTAGGGTTTTCCATGCAGCAGTTAAACTTTTCGTAAAAATCAATTGAACCGTGTAATCTTCGTGTTCTATTATTGGGACAAGCAAATCATAAGCTGTACCCCTGTCAAGACACCGATCGGAGACAGATACAGACGCACATCGTAGTTCAATAGGCCCAGTAGCCGCACAGTACGACATTCAGCTATTTCGCGATCGGTGTCGTTATACTTACATGGCATGCCGGGCCGGTTATATGGTGACAAAATTTAATCCTTGACTTTCCTGACTATTAAGTTCCATAAGCTGATTCGATCGAGATTCGAGAATCGATCCTCATTGACTCGGGCTTTTTAATGTTCGAATATCGTATTGTGCGGACACTGGGTCTTCTCGTGTCCGAACACTGGGACATAGCGAATAAGAGCTGTGCGACACTGGTAGAATTTGAGCTTTCCACCTTTTTTGCGGTATAAGTAATAAATTACGCAATACTTTAATGAACATTGCATGTGTTTTGGAAACTCGAAATCGTAACCTTCAAGGTGTTTGAAATCATTAATAAAACACACGAGGCTTTACGTCCTAAATTTGTATAACAATCTGAACGGTCCCTTAGGTGTGTGGCTACCGGTACATTTATCTTACTCATAAATCATTTGTCGGTTGCATATTAAAAATATTTTGAATTATTTTATCCTTTATTGATGGCACAATTCATCTGATTTTTTTTTCGTGAATATGATTGTGGTCAAGTTTAAAAAAAAAAAATTTAACACATACTATTATCAACGTTTTTCGTTTCAATTTTTTTTTAAATTATAGTTTCCATTTTGCAGTCGGGAGTAAAAAAAAATTTCAAATATATTTGTTAAAAATTAATTACGAAACATGTCATCGACTTCGCAACCGATGGTCTCTAACTGGTACATGAAATATGCTATTCCCAATTGTATAAGGGATTATTGTCATCGCTACTATACAGTTTTAGATTTCTCTTGACGATGCAATAACGATTTCTTTTTTTTTATGTAATTTTTCTTTCACCCAGATACGAGAATGGCGAAGAGGAACACTGCCTGGAGCTTTGGAACAGAGACGGAAAGGGTCTCAAGTGGAACGACAGTCCATGCAGCTTCGAGACTTTCTTCGTGTGTGAAGTGCAGTGAAGTTTTTTTTTTTTTTAATTTCTCGAATATTCAACGAAATATTTCGAAAATTGAATACAAAGTTTTTCCCAGACCCGCAGGCGCACTGAAGTTGAAAAAAAAAAAAAATTAATAATACAATAAACTGAGCGCGTTACGCGAGATTCGTTTCTCGATTTTCTGCTGGGCTTTAGCGGGAAGCGAAACAAAATGTATACGCAATTTTCGATTAATCAATTCATCGTTATGACAAGTCGATAAGACACACCCGTCTCGACGGAAAATTAATAAAATAATCGTCGAGATTCCACAAAGATTTTGCCAATTTTGTACGAGGATGTTTTTATTTTTCAGCCCCGTTCTCCGCTGTATTTATAATATCACGTATAATATACGAAGAACAGCGATCGATGAATAAAAATATAGCAGTTGAAAAAAAAAAACGCGTTTTGAAGATTAAAATTTGTTAATTATAATTTTAATGACCACCGTCAGTTACAAAATTTGGATATCCACCTGTAAAAATTTTTTTTTTGATCTGGTTAATTAATTTTTCGTTACGAATAAACGATCAAAAACAGCGATTACATTGCTGACGTTTGAAAAAAATTTTTTTTTTATGGAGAAAATATTTGAGCTTGCGAAATTGTCGAGTTTTTTTCGAACTATGAAGCTCGATTCGCGCATAAGATTTTAAACCTTTTGGTAAAAGATTTTTTTTAATTTTTTATTTTTTTTACAATAACAGCATTGACAAAAGACAACTTCTTTGTTTATTAAAAAAAAAAAATATTACCATGCCCAATTTTTATTTAACAAAATTAAATGTACCAAAAATCTAGCAGAACCAACTTTCGAGTCACAGTCATCGTTCAGCCAAGAATATCACCATGTTGAAAATTCTTTCACCCATTACTGAGAAAAGAAGGATTTTTAATATAAAATCGGTGAGATTTTGAAAAAAGTCGTTTTGAAAGAAAATAAAAACTCAAGAAATCCGTCATATCAATAAGTAAAAATGGAATAACGCCGAAAAAAAAAAAAAAAAAAAATCAGTATCGCTGTAATCGATGTTCTGTACGAAGAATTCGCTATTCTGAAAAATTTATCGTATCAGATTTTCCTTAATTTCAAAAAATTGAAAAAAAAAGCGAAATCGAAAAAAAAAAATCATTCCCATCTATTTTACACCGCACGACTTTGTTGATTCTAAATTTCATGAGCGATTTAAAATTGACAACTCTTTACCAACAATATTATTGTAGATAATAATAATGTCATTGATAATATCGTATTATTGTTAATAATAATATCGCTTTTCGGCAAAGGTTGAACGGTTTTACTTTTACAACTGTTGCATATTTTAATAAAGTTATCCAGGTAATTTTAGAAAAGTTTCCTGCCATTACTCTAGCTCTGCATATCTGATAAACACTTACTTTTTTCGATAACAGCCAGGTAGAATAGACAAATAATCCGTTATTTAGATAAATGAGGCGCACGATAGAAGCTCTGTATTGCGAATAAAAGTCTTCTCCAGCTTTATATTCCAGATAAAAGATGCATGTTATAGATGAAAGCTCCATATTATAGAATTAAAATACGTCTCATAGATGAAAGCTCAGCATGATAGATAAAAGATGAACACAATAGATAAAAGCTCCGCGTTGTAGATAAAAGGTGCATATTATAGATAAAAGCTCCATATTATAGACTTAAAATACGTATCATAGATTAAAGCTCAGTATGATAGATAAAAGATGACCACAGTAGATAAAAGCTCCGAGTTGTAAATAAAAGGTGCATATTATAGGTGAAAGCTCCATATTATAGACTTAAAATACGTCTCATAGATCAAAGCTCAGCATGATAGATAAAAGATGACCACAGTAGATAAAAGCTCCGCGTTGTAGATGAAAGCTTCGTAGCATAGATAGAAGCTCTGCGCTGTAGACGAGGTGCTATGCAGTAGAGAAAACCTCCATCTTGTGGAAAAAATATCCATTTTGTGGATAAAAGCTTCATGATATACAGGAAGCTTTTATATTACAGATACGAGGTCTATCATCTAGTTAAAAGCTCGACCTTTCAGTTAAATAGTCCAGTACTTCCGACACAATCTACGCACATCAGGCAAGCGCTCCATATTACGGATAAAAACTACCGGATGTAGATAAAAGCTCCATATTGTGGATAAAGGGTACATATTGTCGATAAAAGCTCTATGTGGCAGATAAAAGCTACATGGCGTAGATAAAAGCTTCATGTTGTGGATGACAGCTCAGTGTTGTATACAGAAGTGCTAAATTGTAGCCAATCGTGTGAAGAAAAAAGCACCATGTTGTAGAAAAAAAGCTCAGTACTTGAGATAAAAGCTCTTTGTGCTCGATAAAATTCGGCGGTGTGGATAAAAACTCAATATTGTGGATAAAAGCGCCATGTTAGATATGGAAGCTTCATATTATAGTTACTGGCCCAACGTTCTAGTTGAAGGCTCGCTATTTTAGATGAAAAAGCTCTGTATTTTGGATATAATTTACGCACGCTAGATGAGAGTTCCGTATTACCAGTGAACCTACGAGTTTCAGATTAAGCTTCCAGCTTTGTGTGCGCTCCGTGCAAGACCTAGTTTCTCACCTGGCTTTGATAGCTAACGCTCGCAGTGGCGAAAACAGCAACTATCATCGAATGTCCACAAACGCTGCTATTGGCTGTTGCTGGCGTCAGCAAGGCTGCTATTGGCTGTCACTCGTATCATGTCGTCTGCTAGATCGTTTGCTGAACGCTCGTTATTTTTTATTCACGAATGCCAAATAATCTTGAGTTTCACAAATCTTCTCTAATGACATTGTTTTATACATAAAAAAGAGATTGAAAAATAATCTTTCGTCACACCGCTAGCCAGACTGATACATCGGATAATTATTTAATGAGTAAGCCTGAAACGATATGGTATGTCATGCAATCCCAAACTTGGCAAGTCATCAGTGAAATGTTTATCAAATAAACATCAACATTCGATGGCATAACTTCTGTTTGAATGAAACCAAATGGCAGACAATTTCAACATGTTTTTGTTTATCTTCTTTCGCTCTTCGCATACATGCATATTAACAGAAGTGGTGGGAAATCGAGGCGAGGTAAACAACTGCTTATTAGATTGCATGAAACCATGACTGGGTCAACAAATGAGCTTAAATGGTAAAATGTACATACACACAACATTTGGGCCGTTCCCCGAGTTGTGGCATTATCAAGGAGGGTATTATTATTAGCGCTGCAATGACATATTTGTTATCCTTAAATCGTAACGACCATGATGTACCGCAAGATAAGTGAAATAAAAAAAGTTAAAAATTTTTTTAAATATTTTAAGGTCATATTTTAGGTTTTTGGTAACTGAATTCTCCAATCGTTCTTATCTTCAATAGAATTCCCAACTTTCCTAATCCTCGAATATTCTTGCGATTAATTTTCAAATAAATAATAACAAATTAGTCGAAATTGCTTCAATATGAATTAAAAAAAGAATAAAAATTTGGAAAAAGGTGTTGGATCGTCGCATATATTTTCTGTTAAATTGCGAAGGAAATGAAAAATGACATTTCCGGAAAATTGAAAAAAATAAACATGGCATGACGAGTAAAAATAAATACAAAATAAATGAAAACTTTGATTGATTCTCGTCTGTCGCGTGTGCGTAAAGGAAAATGCAATGCAGCATTATTCGTGCAACGAATTCCTGCACGAACTAGCACGATGAACAATTGTCTATCTTTCTGACTCGTGGAGATTTCGCGGTTGAGGAGAGAGTCTGGGAATTCGTGATACTCGTCCTCGTTTGCCGGATTGACAGAACCAATTAGTGGTTTGTCGATTTTTCACCTCTGCCGAGCCGGTCGAAGTGGGGAATGGAGGTTCGGTAAAACGCTTTGTTCGAATTGCTGATCTGCGACCATCTAGGTCTAGGCAATTGTTTTTATATCGAGAGAGAGAGAGAGAGAGAGAGAGAGAGAGAGAGAGAGAGAGAGAGAGAGAGAGAGAGAGAGAGAGAGAGAGAGAAGAAGGGTGGCTCGGAGGAAGAAGGAGAACGACAGAGAGCATGGAAAATGATCAAAGTTCAATGTAAAACCTGCACGATTTTTATACCCACAAATTTTAACTTAAAAGTTCCAAAAATCATGTTTAAAAAAATCTAAAATGTGTATTAAAAAAATGTGTTTGTTGTGGGTGTATGTAACTGATCTTAAAATTTTTAACCGTTATATTTCTCGAACGATTTGAGAAATCATTCTCTGATTCGTTACACAAATAGGTCGCAGAAAAATGATTTTTACGAAACTTGTAATTTGTCGAAAATTTTGTCGAACGAATTTGTTCATGAAGCTTGAAACATTGTGAAATGTTTTCAAGCTTCTTTTGAACTTATTGAAAATATTGATGTACACAGCCGAAATTTGGTGCATGAATGGTGAAGAGGACAACCATGTTTGGTACTAAGTTATTCAAGAATCGATCAAGTGGTTGAGATATTGTAAAATTTTGAACAAAAAAATTTTTACTTTTTCTGACGAAAGTTCACAATTTTTTGCATAAACGGTGAAGGGGATGAACATTTTTGTTATTGAGTCTGAATTGAATTGGTTGTAGAGTTCCGATTTTATGAAAAATGGGAATTTTTTGAAAACTTAAAGAATCAAATTATAACCATGCAATTTATAAACTTGCAAATTGTTCATTTATTGTTTTATTTCGCTCAAAAAGCTTCCCCTGGGAAAAGAAGTCAAAAACCGATTTCCTTATTGGGGTAGCTTTGTGAGCAAGATAAAAGAACGAGGAAGCAACATGCAATTTTCTAATTTTCATATTTTTCATTCGATTTTTTAAATTTTTACGAAGTTTAAGATTGTGTAAAGTTTTTTTTTTTAATTGAAGATTTCATAGAGCTTTTTGAAAATTTGAAGATTTTATAAGATTTGCCTCCATTCTTCACAACATGATGGCTAAAATTTGATAAAATTTGGTCCAATACCGGTACAGTATTCGCTGCCTCTTCGCTTTATCAGCCCATCGTTGCACGCCACACTTGACTGATCGTAGGTCTGAAAAAGTTGAATCGAAACTGTTTTTGTTAATACGTCGAAGTTCAATTGAATTTCTACGAATCCATTCAATAATAATTCAAACAATCTGGTCTTATTACAAAACAACAATGGTTTATTTTTCGTTTATTTGAAACAACATATATAGTCACGTGGGCGAGACATTTTTGTCGAAATTTTTTTTTTTCCCCTATATAAAATTGTTCACAGGCATCCTCGAAACAAAATATCTACGTCCCCCGATTATGACATTTTTATCTCAGATAAAACAAAAAAGAACATAGGTAAGAATGATTGAATAGGACGAGGGAGACATATTTAGCTTATTCCCTCGTTGGCAGAGCTTTTTTCGAAGCTCGTTTTTGTGCTTTGTTCTTGGAAGCTTGCGAACAATTTCGTTCATCGATAACTCGTTCGATCAAGGCAACAATTTTTTTCCTCTCTCCGACTCGTAGCACATACCTTGATCGCAAGAAACTTCGCGTTATTTGATACTGATGATCCATATAACTGTCATTTTATGAATCGTGTGTTTGGTTCGTTTAATTAAGGCAGTCCTTGAACTTTGGCACCTAATTGGAGAATTTTGCGAATTAGTAATATTCCAATCCTGAAACACTTTCTTTTACCGGATAATTGATTCATATGATAATTAATTTATTTACTAAATTATGAGCTTTTGATGGATTACGTAGCAAAACAAGGTAGGGTCGAGGGGATGTTTGGCAAAGAAATTTCGAATTAATGATCAGCAAAACTCACTGTCAGTTTACGATGTAACCGATCAACTGAGAGCTTTTTGCTGCAAGTGTTGCAGTAATTCATGCAAATTGCAAGTATTGACAAAATGACATCGATTATCAATAACAATTTGTGTAATCATGCTATGTATTTATTTAAAAATTTGCAACAGTTTTGAGGTTAAACGAGATAAAATTTTTCAACGGACTCGTCAAATTGATGATGAAAAATTGAAATTACTTTTTGAAAAACTTAATGCAAGTGCCTAAAAAAAATATCTCAACGAACATTATAAATTTTCACAAATTTCACGTGTCATCAGATATTTCATTGCTTTCTCCAACAATTTCATTGCTAAAATGGTTGATCACATGATTATAGTCTGCCACAAGGACTACCTTAGTATGAAAAAAGAGAGTACATCATCAAATAACGCGATAATATGAATTTCTGGAATCATAATTAAATGCAAAATTATTGGAAACGAATGTAAAGTCGACATCTTTGATTTTTCATTAGTATTACGCTCTTTGGTTATACTTGTGTCCCTCATACGTGTGTACGTATGCTATACCCTAACGTAGTATACACTAGGACCTCGATTGAGAAAACTGCGAGAGTCCCGACTGAGCGAGGCGTATCGATCGCAGCAGAGTGTATGCCGGGAGAAGCGCTACGCCTATCGCGGCGTCGCTAGCCACAAGGTCAGCTGCGCAGAGTAAAGTGCGCAGCTTCGACGAGTTAAGTACACGATGTAATTTCGGTACCGCTGCTGTTCGCTAAATCGGGGCCATAGTGTACAGTCTTTTTCCGTTGCCATGCGTGGAATGACTCCGAACTCGTTGCCAATAGAGCGAAAAATTAACCTTGACTCGTCGATAAAATTATTTACAACAGTCAACATTCTGGCACAAATGAGAATATACGATACACGAGATTAACATCATGTTTGTTTTTTTTTTTATCATTTTTTTTTACGCACACATTTTTCGTTCAATTATTAATTTTTACATTACGACGTCGCAGTAGCTTTTCAGCGGGCACGAGGTTCTCCCTTTTTTTTTCCTCATATAATTTGTCTCGTTAAGGATGCATAGGAGGGACAATCACATACAAAAACCAAAGATGAAAATCTGAATAAAATCAACTAATATCGAAGTTGCCAAGAACATTAAGTTTTCATAATAATAATGTTAAAAAGTAATTGAAAAAATCTTTTTTAATAATATTATTCTTACGATGTTCTTGGACGAGTGCATATTTTTCAATTATGTTTCGAAGAATTCGAATCAAAATAGGAATCGCTGATCTTTTTTAGTGACTTCTTGTGCAATTTTAGTACATTCCTTCACATGTTGTTTGATATAAAATGACAAATTCACCACGAAAATTTCTGAAATTAATTGCTCTTTCACTTGCTTAGAATTTATTCATCCTAAGCCCTTCGTTAGCATTGACGCAATAGTGCGTCAACCCTTTATTTTCCTGTTTAACTTGCTCTGATTTGGAATCCGAGCCCCACTCGGGGGTTTTTGAGCTCGCAGAATCCGAATTTGAAGTCAAAATTTGGAAATTAAAAATAATGGTGCCAATATGACAGACAAAAATCAAAAATTTTACTCGATTTGGATGAAAATTGGTACTGCGGGATTTTTGAGGTCGCTTATTACAGATCTGAACTTTAAATTGGAAAATTCAAAATGGCGGCGCCAGAATGACGGACCGAATTTGAAAATTTTACTCGATTTATACATCGAAATCAAGCCGTTTTTTGTATTTTCGTCCGCCATATTGGATTGGAAGTTCAGATTCGTAATCGGCACCCTCAAAAACCCTAATAGGGTACAAGTTTTCAGGATAAAAAATTTTCCTCCCATTTTGGGCACTTTTTGTCGAATTCTCTCTGCCAACGAAGGGGTTAAAGAACTTGAAAATTTGGATATTATTGAACGAGGACCTTTTGAAGATTATATTTGTGAAAGTGGTCATTGAACGACCTTGAAATTTTGCACGTCCGATACCGAGTCCTTTTACGCAAATATATCCAAAATTGATGACTTCACGGGGGGTTTTTTTTTTTTTTCTTCTTTCTAATTCCTTCTATATTCATCTTAATCTAATTTTTTCGAACCATACGAGCTATTTTTTAATCGCCCGATTCTGAGAACTCCTTTGAAAAATTTGTGTTTAAAATCTTACATTTTTATTTATTTCCGATCCATTCGTTTGGGGCTTCGACTCTTCCATCTTGTTCTAATTTTATTTTTTCTCTTTTATTTCCGGGACTTTAGAAAATTCCTCAACGGGCAGTAAATATTCTCGCGGTGGGACCTGTCGAAATTTATACGGACATTGTGTCCTTTTCTTCATTATGATTCATTATTTTTCATTTTTTAATTGTGCGCACCAATTTCATCAGTCTAGGGGGGGGGGGGGGGGAGAATTAACAACAGATTTGTGGTTAAAATGGGAGGGATATCATATTCGTTAAAATATCGTGATTTTTATTTTTCTTTCTAATTGAAATTATTCGTTGTATTCGTCTCATAATGGATAAGATAAAGACCCATTTAGCGCGGATGGTTTTCATTCCGATAATTCACCGCAATTTTATTTTACGATTGGAAGAGTCTCGGCTCGATAATATTAGGATCACTTAGCGATTATGGTTATTTTTTTTTTTTTTTTTTTTTACGAAGGTTACAAAAAGATTCGATCCTTAAGTACTAACGATATATTCGCGTTACAACGTTTGTTTTCTTCTTAATTTTTCATTCGATCGATAATTTGTTTGTTAGTAAAGATTGGAGAACGGGAGAACATTGACAGAGCTTGCAAAATATTTCGCGACAAGCATCCGAGAGACGTCAATTGAACGATCGTATACTTTGAAAAAAAACATTTTCGTGGCTGACCGAAAAACAATGCGAGAGCTGCATCTTAGGCGATATATTAGGCGAAATACATTCGCGTATATACGATAGAAGAAACAATATCGTCGATTGTACGGCAAAACGTTCCACTCGCTAATACCAATTATTCAATAGCGTATATGGAATAATAGGCGAGAGAAAGCTTGCGTCATTCGGCAATCCAATATCTGTTTTTTTTTTTTTCCTTTTCTTCAAATCTTCGTTCGACTCAACAATCATTAACACATCCGCTATCTTTAACAACAGTTTAACAACATCGTTCTCGTGTCAACAATATATTATATGAAATAAATGGAAATTTTCATTTTAGCATAATACTCCACGCGTATGGGCGAATGGCAAATGAACTAACGACATAAAGAAAAATTCATTCTCCTATTAAGAATAATAATAATCGTGTCAAGTAAAATATTGAATTAATATGTGAACGAGGAATAAACGTGAAAAAAGTTACCGGGAAAAAAAATCATATAGATATAATACGTAAATCTAATTTAGATCTAATATAGTTATTTTTTAGATCAAATTTTGACAACGTAGATCTAAATTTTTGAAAAATACGCTACCGAGATCTCCGTTTGTATCTACTTAAGGGGGGGTAGTCTCACATCTCAATGTCTTTTTTCAATAATTTTTTTTCATAGTAAAATTTGTTTAATAATTTAAAATTTTTTACACATAAAAGAGGAACTTGAATAGTAATACAGAAAATTTTGTTGTTCGTTTTTGACGGTATATCTTGCTGGGATGGCCGCCTGAAGTTACCCCTAATTAAATCTGGCTGACACGATATTTCAACTTTAAGGATTTATCGGACGTACCTTCCCAACCAAAAGTGACTTTCGTCGACCATATTGCATACTTTATGATTAGATAAAAATCGGAAAAAAATCAACCACAATAAAGACGATAAGAAGATTAATTTTAAATAATAATAATGCCAAAAAGTTATGAATAAATTGTTTGAGCAAAACATTTTTTGACAAATTTTTAGGGAAAGTTTTTTTTTTACACGTGAAATGAATTCGTCGATTTTTCTGACTGCATATGAATTTTGAAAAAATTTTCTTATCATTTTGAAATTTCGGTTTTCGAAAATTTTTTAATTTTGGAAAATTAAGGAAAAATCGTGAATTTTGGATATGTTTTCATAAAAACATTGTATATTAAAATCGAGAAGTTCCCAGGGCATTGAACTAAAAGTTTCGTAAATACAACCTTTGAAAATTTCCGAAAACCGAAATTTCAAAATGATAAGAAAATTAAAAAAAAATTCACGTGCAGTCAGAAAAATCAACGAATTCATTTTACATGACAAAAAAAAATATTCCCTAAAAATTTTTTAAGCAATGTTTTGCTTAAACAATTTATTGATAACTTTTGGGCATAATTATTATTAAAACGTAATCCTCTTATCGTCTTTATTGTGGTTGAATTTTTTCCGATTTTTATCTTATCATGAAGTATGCTATATTGTCGACGAAAGATACTTTTTGTTGGGTCCGATACATCCTTAAAAAAAAAAACAAAGAGATTATTAAAATGTACACTCGTCGCTATCTCCTGAAGCAGAATTTTGTAAATTCGATTTAAAAAAACAACTGACGGAAATTTAAGTTGAAAAAAGGAGGTCGAAAATTTCAAAAGTCCGCCATTTTGTTTTTTCAATCGAAGTCGCATAATTCTGCTTCAGAAGATGGCGAAAAGTATACTTTTTAATGATGTCTTTGCTTTTTTTCAGATGCTTTAAAATTTAAAGTTGAGATATCGTATCAGTCAGATTTAAATAGGGGTAACTTCAGGCGGCCATACCAGCAAGATTACCGTAAAAATTACAACAAAAAATTTTCTCTATTACTTTATAAGTTTCTCTTTTATGTGTAAAAAATTCGAAATTATTAAATAAATTTTACTATGAAAAAAAAAAAAAACATTAAAAAAAGACATTGAGATGTGAGACACCCCCTTAAATCTCAATGGATTTGCTTAGATCTGTGTAGATCAAATTGAGATCCAGGCAGGCGTGATTGAGATCTACGTTTATCTACGATTTTTCAAGACTTGGATCTGCGCAGATCTAAACTATTTTTTCCCCCTGGTTGTGTGAGCAGCGATTCAAGGAATACATCATTATTTGAAAAAGATTACCCGTTTTTGTTTTTTTGTTTGTTTGTTTGTTTGTTTTTTTTTTTTTTTTCTCGTAATGACGATAAACTCGCTAAGGATTTTGAGCAAATTGAACGTCCTCAAAGTATAAATACCATAAAGGCGGATTTGGGGAATAAGATAATGTTTAGAATATTCCGTTGTTGATCTCGATCTTATACTATAACACACTCACGTAATATACTCGCAATATTATTTCAATATTTTTCCTCCTTGCATAATTTATATATTGTGTATTAAATATATTTATTTTTTTTTTTATGTGTGTATATATAGAATATTTTATATATCATACCGATACCTTGACATCAACGTTTTCCAACATGTATTTAAATTTAATATTTATTTAGTATCATACACATCGATTTTATCCAGCAAGTTTTTAATTATTTCTTTAATATTAATTTTTCCTTCTCCTTCTTCCTCTTCTATACTTCGTCTCTTGGCAATTATTTTGACTGCCTTACCTCGAAAAAAAAAAAAAAATTAAGAAAAAAAGACACCCTTACCGTATAAGACCACTCTCCGGTCATTCGAATTCTCCGGGAGATTACGAAAATTCGTACAAGTTTCGGGGTCAAGAATAGAAAACGAAAAAACGAAACGTTCTTAGCTTTATCCATAGCGCTATTCGTTCGCGAGTCTATGAAAAATGATATCCTTTCAGATCATTCCCGAGAAATCAATTCACGTGTGAGCTTTTACATGTATTTTTTTTTTTTCTTCTCCTTTTCGATGATTCATTTACAGATTTGACGATCGACCGAGCGCCGAATGAACGGATCGTCTCGAGAGGACTGCTGAGAGCATTTTTGGACGAGTGAATGATAATGTACCGACCGAAACTGCAGTTTTGTGTGTCGTGTTTATCGAATGAACTTTCGTGCCTATTTTGTCATATCGGTACGTGCGTCAAGGTATTATCGACGTCGAAAATCAACGGTCGGTAATGTCGAGAGCCCGCAATCTTTCGGGGAACAATAATATTGTCTGGGCTGTGACGAAAGTTCGTCCAGTGTGTGAGTCAGTGTGACCCAAACTTCATTGGGTAATGGAGCGACGTATGCACAGTCGGAACTGTACCGGTAGCTCTCTCTCTCTTTTAGCTAAGGTCTTTGTTGGATGCGCAGACCGTAACGTATTGACAGAAATTCAGTCGGTAATGCGATTACTGTCAGTTATCCCTAGCAGATTGAACGTCACTAGAAAATTACTAAAAAACGACAAGTCATTTTGTTCAACAAGCGTGTGCTTAACGGTGACTCAAGTGCGACCCGAGGGTAATCCCGAAAACTATTTTATGACCGAATAATGATTCAAAAGACACCAAAATATTGATACAAATTCAGTCGTTGAATGGTTAATAAATTGAACATGGTGACTTGTAACATGTCAGTCATCATGATGTCACTTTGAAGTCAATTAACCGGCCGATGACCGAACGCTGACGGTTACCAGACCGCGACCAGTCGCAGTGACTTGCGAATGACTGGAAAATGACCTGAGCAAAAGTCGTTTGGGATCCGCCTGGGATTACTGCATTGTTACATGGTTACATGGTAAGAGTCCGTTTCTATAAATTTTTCAACTGGGCACAGGCCCAACTGGACACGATCCTACACGTAAAAAAATACACAAGCGCAGCTATAAACAGAGGATGGCAGAGAGAAAGAAAGAAAGAGAGAGACCAAAAACAATAACAGAAAGAATTCTGCCTCTACCTTAAAACTTCACTGATCGGTAACATCTCTACCAGAGCTGAAGCTCTCTGAACCAGCCTACCACATAACAAGTCAACCAGAAATAAGCAGCGTCCCTACCAGTCACTACCAGACCACTACCAGACCACTACCAGACCAAACTAACCCAGAACACATCACTACCAGGATGAGGTTTTCGCTAAAGTGTCTGCAAAAAAAAACAAAAACATAATTACCATATAGAGCAACTTCCCGACGTGGCTAATGATAAGTCTGCTTTTGAATAAAACAGTAGGCCGCCGGTATTAACGCTGCGTTGGCAGGAAAAGTATTTTCTGGATTCCAGTATTCTAAATTGTGACTTGTGGCGAAGTCAGCCTGAACCACATGAGTCATTATTCGAAATACTGGGCTCGAAAAAATTATTCTGTAGCATGTTGAAAATCCGTTTACAACTTTACCGACCGATACAGCTGATTGTTTTATCGAAAATCAGACTTATCATTAGCCATGCGGGAGAGTTGTTCTCTGGTAGTAACGGTTATTGATAGAGATTCTAGAGAAAGCTTCATCCTGGGAGAGATGTTTTTGGGTAGCGATGTGTTATGCGCGGCTTACTTCGGGTAGACCTATTTTGCTGCGGATGTGTATTTTGATAGGCTTGTTCGGAGAGCCTAAATTTTGATAGAAGCGTCATTGGGTAATCAAGTTTTAGGGTAGAGATGTAAATGTGCTACCACTTTGGCACGGAATAACTCTCTAATGGCTCAATTGTTCGACCCCGTAACTCCAGACGCTTTGAACCATAGTAAAACATCTATTTCGACAAAAGAAGATCGTTCCAACTGTCCAGATCACCAAACCATTGGGATAAAGTAAAATATTCTATTGTATCTGAGGAGTTTGGTGATGGAGCAATTTCAGTTTAGCAGACCGAGAGTTTGTGTTTGTTTGGGCTATGTAGAGCTCTGGCGTGTAAGAGAGACTTGGGTGTAGACAGTTGAGTCATCGGAGAATTTTTGAAGGTGAAGTTGGTGACGTGTTTGATTCTATGTCAGATCAGCAACATGTTAGAGCCTTTCAGTATCGTGCTGATGACATTGGCGATTTGTTCATGTTCCGAGTTTCTCGGCATTCAGTTACGGTTGTGTACAATTTTTCTGTGTACAGAATTGCAAATAATTGTCTAGTTGGGTCGGTAACTTGGGTTGGTTGGTTGATTGATTTGATTGGTTGGTTGTTTTGATTGGTTGGTTGGTTCGTTTGGATAGTTGATTAGTTGGTTTGGCTGATTGGTTGGTTGGTTTGTTTGGTTGGTTTGTTTGGTTGGTTTGTTTGGTTGGTTTGTTTGGTTGGTTTGTTTGGTTGGTTTGTTTGGTTGGTTTGTTTGGTTGGTTTGTTTGGTTGGTTTGTTTGGTTGGTTTGTTTGGTTGGTTGGTTTGTTTGGTTGGTTGGTTTGTTTGGTTGTTTGGTTGGTTTGTTTCATTGGTTGGTTTGTTTCATTGGTTGGTTGGTTTGTTTCATTGGTTGGTTGGGTTGTTTCATTGGTTGGTTGGTTTGTTTGGTTGGTTTGTTTGGTTGGTTTGTTTGGTTGGTTTGTTTGGTTGGTTTGTTTGGTTGGTTGGTTTGTTTGGTTGGTTGGTTTGTTTGGTTGTTTGGTTGGTTTGTTTCATTGGTTGGTTTGTTTCATTGGTTGGTTTGTTTCATTGGTTGGTTGGTTTGTTTCATTGGTTGGTTGGGTTGTTTCATTGGTTGGTTGGTTTGTTTCATAGGTTGGTTGGTTTGTTTCATTGGTTGGTTGGTTTGTTCAGTTGGTTGGTTTATTTGGTTGGTTGGTTTGTTTGGTTGGTTGGTTGGTTTGATTCGTTAGTTGATTTGTTTTTTTGGTTTGATTTGGTCTTTTGGTTGGTTGTTTTGGTTTTATTGGTTGACGTGGCTTCAAAATAAAAGCACGAAAATTTGTCAAAGTAACCAAACGAGGCAGCAGCCATTAATTCTCTCGGAGAGTATCTGTAAAATGAACTTTTTGTCTTGTTATTTTTTTCGAAGCAAGCTCAAAAATATCAAAATTAGCGCAAAAAGGAAAAGATATCACTGATTTCCATCAGTCTTGCGGGGTCCTCTTTAACGAACGAGTGACGTGAAACGATGGACCGTCTTTGCTCGATGTGGCAGCGATTAAAAAATAAATGAATGAATAACAATCAAACAATGTGTTTCAGTTAACCTCTCAACTTATCTCTCAGTTACCCGCTCGGCTTCTCGAAGTTAACTTTTAGACGAAAAAAAAAAGAAACATACGTTAGGCACTGACTCATTTGATGATCCTGAACGGCACTGATTTTCATTCTTCCTGCCTTTTTTTTTGTTTGCTCAGCAAGCTTTTCAATCCCTCAGAAAGCTCCCCTACTGATGAAATCTGAGCTCGATCGTCAATCGTATTCCTGACGCGTTTGTGGACTCGAAAAATTATTCCGAGACACGCCGAGATCGTGAAGAGCCGGTGTGCTTTTTTTCTTCTTTCCTTATTTTCGATCACGGATCTTTCACCGGCCACGTGGTTCATTTTTCGTTCTCCAAGAGAACGTTTCACGCATGAAAAATCTTTCGATTGTGGTATTACATCATCACAGAACGGTCTCGATTTCGGCTATTTCCGTTCGCGTCGATTCATCCTCCGGAGCTCTAAAAATATATTTTTTTTTTTACAGTCCGAAACAAGTATCACCGCTTTATATTCATTGTATTTATTTAATTAGATAATAATAAGACTGACAATAGTCTGTTCTGTCTACCTGTAAATTTCCGTAGGCAAAAAACCCTCGGCAAACTCCGTGCTAACTATGTGATTTCGTGTCATGTCCCTTGGCCTGGCAACCTCGACCGTGTCAATGAATCTGAATGAGCGAGAAAAAAAAGCCCAAAATTTTCGATCAATAACTAAAACAACGTTCCAAGGAAAAATTCATCCAACACACCGCCTTTCATTTTATTTGTTTGTTTTCTTAAGGATGTATCGGACGTACCTTTCCAACCAAAAGTGACTTTCGTCGACAATATTGCATACTTCATGATAAGATAAAAATCGGAAAAAATTCAACCACAATAAAGACGATAAGGAGATTACTTTTCAATAACAATAATGCCAAAAAGTTTTCAATAAATTGTTTAAACAAAACATTGTTTAACAAATTTTTAGGGAATTTTTTTTTTTACAGGTGAAATAAATTCGTTGATTTTTCTAACAACAAATGAATTTTTTAAAAAATTTTCTTATCATTTTGTAATTTTGGTTTTCAAAAATTTTTTAATTTTGAAAAATGAAGGAAGAAACATGAATTTTGGATATGTTTTTGTAAAAACGTTATATATTATAATTGAGAAGTTTCCAGGGCATTGAACGAATAGTTTCGCAAATACAACCTTTAAAAATTTCCGAAAATCGAAATTTCAAAATGATAAGAAAATTTCAAAAAAATTCATGTGCAGTCAGAAAAATCAACGAATTCATTTCACATGACGAAAGAAAACATGCCCTATAAATGTGTTAAACAATGTTTTGTTTAAAAAATTTATTGATAACTTTTGGGCATAATTATTATGAAAAAGTAATCTTCTTATCGTCTTTATTGCGGTTGAATTTTTTCCGTTTTTTATCTTATCATAAAGTATGCAATATTGTCGACGAAGGTCACTTTAGGTTGGGAAGGTATACGTCCGATTCATCCTTAAAGCTCAACTTGAATTATTTTCTCAATCCGTTCTCGCATGCCGTGCTTGTTAACGAGGAAACAAAAGAGAATTGTTTAGGAATCGTGAGAAAAAAAATTGCATTAACACCAAAAATTACTACAAGCGAAGCCGATGATCTGGTTTAAGGAAAATTGAAAACAAAGATTCGTTATATTCGTCGCGATTAGTGGTTCAATTTTTTTTTCAATGGCAATGCTTGATAGTTGCGATTAAAATTGTCGTCGAATAATGGACTTACGAGTCAAAGTAAGGGGGCAGAGGGTGGGGCGCCTCGAACCCAAGATGATCACAGGATGCCGTATAATCGGCGGACTGTAGGCATCCCTGCCACCATCCCAGCCTCCCCGGTTTCCTCCTTTAAAAAATTCCACCATTTTTTTGCAACTTTTATGTTGCAACGAATTTTCGCTAAAGCTCGCGAGTTTTCGAAAGTTTTTTCGTTGCACCCCTGAGACTCCCTTTTCCGTTCTCTTTGAACTAAAGTAACGGTAGGGTAGACGTACCGGTTTTGTGGCCACTTTAAGCATTTTCGAACATTCATTCACGAACAGAGTTCACATTATTGGAAATTCAGGACTGAAAAAGTGATCGATATATAATCTATAAAGTACACAGAATCGAATTGTTATCATTCAAAACCTTTTCTGATCATGATGAATGAGAAAATATTATTTTATCTCGTAGCTGTCATTTTCACCATTTGTGGCCACATTTGTACTACTTTTGGCCATCCGAAGTACCAGTTGTGGCCATCAAGCTTTGAATTGGGATACGAATGCGCTACAAACGAAAGGTGGAGTTTTAGACAATCAGTATCGGCAGATTCGAGTTAAAAATAGTTATTTATTACCGTAATAAACATATTACTGAAATGGTATAATTTAAGCGTGCTCTGTTTTTGCCATGAGCTGGCCAAAAATAGAACAATATCATTTTGAATGTACCACTTTTGGCCACCGCATATTTTTCAGCTATTTTAGCTGACATGTCAGTTTTTTGTGATTCAAACCCGCAAAATGAGCTTCAACTGATGAAATATAAATTTTTTATGGGGCGAAATGACTTTAGATCCTTTAGATAATGAGAAACCGTATAGTCTTCTCACCTCGGGATCCCTCAACACTTCTGACAAGAAAACTAACCAACCGCTCAGCGTTGACACATTTCGTCGTATTTCGTTAAAATAAATTAACAGATATTCAATAAAGCAATCGATAGTGGTGCGCAAACATCTCGAATATCGAAATATTACGCCCGATGAAGTGAACGCAGCCTTGAAACTTCGAAAAACTGGAGGGAAATGCGGAGTGGCCACAAACGGTACAGCGGCCACAACTGGTACATCTACCCTATATAGCTAAGAAAAATCTCTAGCCATTTTAGTAATTTATAAGCAATTAAAAAAATTGTATTTCTCTTTTTTTTTTTTTCAAAGCACACCCCGGCCGGATAAAATATTTTATCTCCACCTCCTGTAAAGTTAATCCCTTGTGCAATCTTGGTTGAACCGAAAAAAAATCATAAATTTTCTTGCTTACGAAAATAAAGTTTATTATTTAAAAGCTTCTTCGGTCGAGAAAAAAAAAAATTATCCTCAATCGTTCTACAATAATATTCCGGCTACAATTTTTGTTTTTTTTTTTTGTTTTTTTTCTTACAGGAAAGTAATTTCACTTGAGAAAGTAATTTTTCAGTTCGAGAATCAATATGAAGTGTACAAATTTGAGTAAATTTACGACGGAGGGTTGCTCGGGACGACAGAAGATATGAAATGAATATTTCGGGAAGAGCTCGATCCCCTCTCGACGTTGCGTGATTTGTGAGAAAGAAAAGCCTCGAAAGATCGTTATATCAAATATATTCAAGCCACTCAATTTTTCAATGTCACGAGTCATGATAATGGAATTGAGCACTTTGAAAAATAGAATAATAACAGCAACAATGATAATAATAATGATAATAATAATCACAGCGGACGTATACACGTTAATTTTTTTTTTGCATCATCGTAACGATCTTAACTATATGTATTGTGCATTATGCGTCTGTATAGGTGCATCGGAATATATCACAACGAATCGACAATATATTATTGACAAGAACCAAACATGGATGAATAATAAATTGAAAAAAAAAATTCAGAGACACGTAATTGTAGATATCATTTGTATAACATAACAGTAGACTTTTCAGTGCATGCTGCGTCAAGATCGAATTTTAAATACAAAAAAAAAAAAATGAAAGTAAACAAAGATGGAAAACGAGGTCGCGAGGTAATTTTGGAGCTTTAACGCATTTTCTCGTTCATTTAAAATGGCGAATTCTTGGCTTTTCGAAAAAAAAATTCACAAGTGGGAACGTGATCAGCGGAAAAAATTTACATCGCGACCCGAAAATTCATGCAAACATTTTTTTTTCTGTTTCCATTTTGGCCAAAAAAAGATGAAATCAATGAAATTTTTTGAAATTTCACTTTTCAAAGGTATTTTTTTAATTTTCTTTGTAATCGCTCAAGATTTTCTGTGCGTGGTAACGATTTTCATTTAAGCACACTTTTCGAATCGATTTTTTTTTTTTTTTTCATATTTTCGCATTCACTTCGCTGTTTTTTCGACTTGAGTGATTTTCAGAGCCCTCTAATGGCAGTAAAATGTAGAAATAGTTGGATGAATTTAACTGCATTGAATTAAATTGAATAAAAGTTGTGGCAACTTTAAATTTCAACTTATTGTTTATTGTTTCTCGAGTTATAATTGACAGGAAATGAGAATTTTCATTTGTTTTTTTTTTCAGTAAATTTATGTAAAAACGTCAATTGTGAGTCAGACTGGATTTTTATCGAAAATAAAATTATTGCATGTAAACTATACGACGAACGTTGACCGTTCCTGTTTGTCTATTATTTTTTTTTTTTTTAATTTTTTTATCAATGATTATTTGGGAAACTCCTGATGAATAATTTGCTCCAACTCATATGCTCGACCTCGTTAATCATTTTTCATTTTATTCAATCCTGTATTTTGCGTGATCGATGAAAAAAAAAAAAAAAGCTTTTGATTACCTGGCTTGCGAAGGCTTGATCCCATGGGCCTCTAGGTCTTTCTCGAGCTGCCGTATCCTCAATCGTGCCATGTCCAATTCGTGCTTAACTTTCCACAGATGCGTATCGCAAATTGGATCGCGGCATCTGTGGTGTTGGAGAATGTCCTGAGCTTCGAAAACAGCGCCACGAAAAGTCAGAGACTTTCCCATGCTCTGTCAATGAAAAAAAAACCAACCCCATCCCGGTTGCTTGAGTCTTCGGTCATTCCAATTATTCTTTATGCATTTCGAGTTGAGCAGATCATTCAGAAGACTCAATATAGTACGATTATTTTCGATTACTACAAGCGAAATTATAAATCGAGAACGAAAAAAAAAATAATCAATGCATGGGCAAATGAATGAAGAGTGAATGATGAATATACATCATGAAAAAATCTGTAAGTCAACACTCGCAAAACTCATGGAGGAAGCATTGAGCATTGTGCAAAATTTGTAGGAAGCGATTTGCAGGTTTCAACTTGTAGCTTTTTCCCATCATTTTCCCCATATGTATAGCTTCATTTTTTTGAGATTCAAGTTACTAAAACTTTTGTAGATATTCAATATTTCATGAGATAAACGAATGTTTATTAGGCTGTGTCGAAAATGGACTTTTTTTTTTTCTTCGCTCCTATACCACTCAAAACTTTAGGTTTTGACATGAAAGAGGTTCTCGTTCAAGGAGGGCGCTGTAGCTTGAAGCTTAAAGGTCACTCAACGAGGATTTAGGTTTCCCATCTAATTAACACGCGTAAAAAATATTGTTTTTCGTTCAAAATTATGGCAGGCAATCAAAAAATTGGCGATGTCTGTGTTTCTTGGCTTATCTGAAAGCATGACTCATCCCCTAAACGACGATCGGTTGTTTTTCGACTTACCTTGTTCCAATTTTTTTTACGCCACTTTTCGACCACAATAGTCACACTTTCAAGTTTACAAAGTCTCCGAGGTATCAATTAGTCCAAAATGAATTACTACCAGTATTGATTGTTCATTCGAATATGAATAACCAATTCCAAAAATTGGTAAAACCTAGAAAATTTCTCAAAATAAACATGATTTTTTGAATAAAATTGAAGATAAGGAAATACGGAATTCAATTTTATTCAAAAAACTATGTTTATTTTGAAAATTTTTGTATGTTTTACCAATTTTTAGAATTTATTATTTAATATTCGAATCAACAATAAATACTTGTAGCAATTTATTTTGGGACTCATTTATACCTTGGAGACTCTGTAAACTTGAAAAAGTGACTATCGCGGTCGAAAAGTGGCGAAAAAAAAAAAAAAAATTGGAACAAGGTAAGTCGAAAAACGACCTTTCGTCGTTTAGGGGATGAGTCATGCTTTCAAATATGCCAAGAATCACAGGCATCGTCAGTTTTTTGGTTGCCTGACATTATTTTGAACGAAAAACAATATTTTTTGCGTGTTAAGGAGTTTCGGTACAGACCGGCGACGTGGAATAAGCGGAAACGAGGGTGCGGCGGCGCGCGGTGAGCGGGGCATGCATGAAACAAAAGAGAGTCTGATCGTTCATGCGCTATACTCGTCGATAGTGAGTTTATGTTTTGGCTTGTAACTAATAAACCAGATGGACGAACCTATTCAAATTCGTTGACAGTCATATTGAAGATCTGATAAAGATCTGACATAAATTTTATGCGGGTGGTAGTATTTTAATGGAATTGACAGCTCAAACAAATATTGCTCCCATTTACTCTCGTGTACAAGCCAAATTTTCGAAAATAATGTTTACAAAAACGACACGGAGGGTCGACTTGAAATTTGAGCAGTTCACGTTTTATATATTTGTCACTTATTAAAAAAAAAAATTGAGTTGACGGCAGCATTTTCAATAGGTGTACCCAAACTCCTTAACTAGATGGGAAACCTAAATCCTCGTTGAGAGACCTCTAAACTTCAAGCTATAGCGCCCTCGTTTGAACGAGGGCTTCTTTGATGTCAAAACCTAAAGTTTTGAGTGGTAGGAGCGATGAAAAAAAAAAAGTCCATTCTCGACACACCCTAATGTTTATGTATTAGCTAAGATGTCACACAATTTGGGGAAATCAGAGCTGTCAGAAACATTGTTTTTTTTTTTTTTTTTTTTTGGAAAATTCAAAATTTCATTAAATCTGAATTTTTTAAATTGATTCTCGTGAAATTAGATAGCAACCATTTCTTTAAGAGCACATTACACTTGCTCGGATCGGAAGAATCGAATTTATAGAAAGTATCAGAGCTGGGCAGTACTTCGAGTACCCGGTACTTGCCATGTACTGGAAGTAAAGTACTTGAAGTACAAAGTACTTTGAAAAGTATTTCAAGTATTGTACTTGAATTTACTGTACTTTAAGTATTTTTACCTGAAGTTTCAAGTACTTTCCTGTAATTCAAGTACTTTTTCCAGTACCAAGTATACGAAGTACTTTTGAATTCGTCTTGCTAATGGTTGCATGCATAGCGCCTTTGAGTATATAATTGAGGAACGTTTTGTGCCATCTTTGGTTAAGATTGTAAGGAATAACCGTTGAAAGGCTCAAGCTACGGTAGCTACGGTGTCATTGTCAATTGGCTTCGTTTTCAACAATATCCGTGTATTATATTCTTCATTTTTTCTTTTTTAAACCTCGAGCTAAATAAATCTTAATTACAATCGTCAATGCTAATTTTTTTGAATTATTTTTAATTCTTCGTTGAAATATTTCTGTTCGAATCTGCCTGACCCGAGTGAATTGCGCAATGTGAAAATATTGTTTCGTTACAAAAAGTACTCGCGTCAAATGCAAATGAGTTTAAAGAGTACGCAAGAAATCAAATATAAGTGTACTAGAACTTACGAGATGTATATACCTGAAAACTCGAATAGTATTTGATATACTTGATGTCTTACCAAACTGATGAGGGCACAGCAACCACCCTTGTCGCTTCTCGCCAAGTGATGCCTCACGTATTTGAAATAAAGATGCTCGAGGAACAGAAGAGCCGCCGCGAGCAAAATACCGGCCATCAAGAGAAGAAAAGCACTTAAAAATTGTTCAAGCGCCAGAGGATCCGAGCTCTTTTGCACTTCTTTTCCGGGCTTGCAGGTTCCCGTCATCCAGTATCTTCTAAGACGTTCCAGATCGCCTGAACAAATCAATCTTACCGATTACGCTACCGTAATTTGTTGTATTTTTGTTAATTTACTTTTTTTGACCTTTCTCACAGTGAATTCTTGAGCTTTTTTTTTTGCTGGGTCAGTTTTTGGTTCTTTTTTTTTTCTGGGAATTAAGTCGTCGAGAAGTTGCGTAAAAATAAGTTACTGAAATTTCTTTGAAAGTCAGTAAAAGTAAGTTAGAAAGTCGATCATGGAGGTTTTTTTTTTTTTTTTTTTTTTTTTTTTATAATTTATTGAGAAGTCTGAGATGAGAACTTGAGACTTGAATTTTTACAAGCTCATACGTATATAGCTCTCTCGATCTCGACACGATCTCTCACCGTTTTCCCGATAGTCCAGCAGTCTTTTGTTGAACATTGGCAGATATTTCGAATTTCTCGCGAACGCGAGACCGTAACCTGTCATCGCGTACCATGAACCAACTGTCAATAGCCGGCAATCTTCGTCCTGTGCAACCAGGTAATCGAGTACCGTACCATCGTAGAAAAAAGCATCCATTTCTCTGTTAAAAAAATTAACCAATCGGGCGTACGAGATTGTGAATATAAATTTCATTGATTTATTCTTCACGAAGATGGAATGTAATTTTGCTTTAAAAAAATCCCAAAATCGATGAACCGATGCATCGATGAATCAATGATTCGTTGAGTTTAAATCAATGAGATTCGATAAGATCAATAAGTTTGTGGATCAGTCGGTTAATTAATCATAACATCAATCAATAAGTAAACGAATCAATGAATCCATGAATCAATGAGTTAATGAGTCAATAAATTAATAAATCAATGAATCAATGAATGAATGCATCGATGCATGAATGAATTAATTAATCCGTGGATAAATAAATCAATCGATCAGTAGATCTTTGAATCAATGAATCAGTAAATCAGAGAATTCATGGGTCAATGAGTCAATGAGTTAATGAATATGAATCAATGAATTAATTAATCCGTGAATAAATAAATCAATCGATCAGTAGATCTTTGAATCAATGAATCAGTAAATCAATGAATTCATGGGTCAATGAGCCAATGAGTTAATGAATATGAATCAATGAATTAATTAATCCGTGAATAAATAAATCAATCGATCAGTAGATCTTTGAATCAATGAATCAGTAAATCAGAGAATTCATGGGTCAATGAGTCAATGAGTTAATGAATATGAATCAATGAATTAATTAATCCGTGGATAAATAAATCAATCGATCAGTAGATCTTTGAATCAATGAATCAGTAAATCAATGAATTCATGGGTCAATGAGCCAATGAGTTAATGAATATGAATCAATGAATTAATTAATCCGTGAATAAATAAATCAATCGATCAGTAGATCTTTGAATCAATGAATCAGTAAATCAGAGAATTCATGGGTCAATGAGTCAATGAGTTAATGAATATGAATCAATGAATTAATTAATCCGTGAATAAATAAATCAATCGATCAGTAGATCTTTGAATCAATGAATCAGTAAATCAATGAATTCATGGGTCAATGAGCCAATGAGTTAATGAATATGAATCAATGAATTAATTAATCCGTGAATAAATAAATCAATCGATCAGTAGATCTTTGAATCGATGAATCAGTAAATCAATGAATTCATGAGTCAATGAGTCAATGAGTCAATGAATATGAATCAATGAATTAATTAATCCGTGAATAAATTAATCAATTGATCAGTAGATCTTTGAATCGATGAATCAGTAAATCAATGAATTCATGGGTCAATGAGCCAATGAGTTAATGAATATGAATCAATGAATTAATTAATCCGTGAATAAATAAATCAATCGATCAGTAGATCTTTGAATCAATGAATCAGTAAATCAATGAATTCATGGGTCAATGAGCCAATGAGTTAATGAATATGAATCAATGAATTAATTAATCCGTGAATAAATAAATCAATCGATCAGTAGATCTTTGAATCGATGAATCAGTAAATCAATGAATTCATGAGTCAATGAGTCAATGAGTCAATGAATATGAATCAATGAATTAATTAATCCGTGAATAAATTAATCAATTGATCAGTAGATCTTTGAATCGATGAATCAGTAAATCAATGAATTCATGGGTCAATGAGCCAATGAGTTAATGAATATGAATCAATGAATTAATTAATCCGTGAATAAATAAATCAATCGATCAGTAGATCTTTGAATCGATGAATCAGTAAATCAATGAATTCATGAGTCAATGAGTCAATGAGTCAATGAATATGAATCAATGAATTAATTAATCCGTGAATAAATAAATCAATCGATCAGTAGATCTTTGAATCAATGAATCAGTAAATCAGAGAATTCATGGGTCAATGAGTCAATGAGTTAATGAATATGAATCAATGAATTAATTAATCCGTGAATAAATAAATCAATCGATCAGTAGATCTTTGAATCGATGAATCAGTAAATCAATGAATTCATGAGTCAATGAGTCAATGAGTCAATGAATATGAATCAATGAATTAATTAATCCGTGAATAAATTAATCAATTGATCAGTAGATCTTTGAATCGATGAATCAGTAAATCAATGAATTCATGGGTCAATGAGCCAATGAGTTAATGAATATGAATCAATGAATTAATTAATCCGTGAATAAATTAATCAATTGATCAGTAGATCTTTGAATCGATGAATCAGTAAATCAATGAATTCATGGGTCAATGAGTCAATGTGTTAATGAATATGAATCAATGAATCAATTTATATAAATATATCAATCGGTAAATCAAAATATCAAATATTGGATCTGTCATTGATGTAACGTACCCGCTTATAACCGCATCGATGCCACCATAAACGCTGCTCTTATTGAACTTTTTCATGTAATTGTGCATCTCGTAAAAATATTTTGCGAGCGTACTATCCGTATGACTCCACGGTATGGTGCCAAATCTGAACATTGGCTTGTGCGTCCATGGCTTTGCTAGTCTTGGATCGTCGATCCCCGAGAACTCGTGATACTCCTCCCGGGTTATCATGAACGCTGCCAAGTTGGCAGTATATATGGCAAGAAACACCACCGCAAACATTGCCCAAACGTTCGTCATGAATCTAAAAATCAAATTCATGAGCTGTCGTTGTTTGGTGATGGAAAAATAAAGACAATCGCTCGGGAATTGGACGATAAAGAAACTTCATTGTGCTTAGTTTTTTTTGTGCTTTTGCACGAATATTTCAAGAAACCATTTAGGAGATTTCGAAAAAAAATTACGTAAAAGAACGGACTACAAGGAGGTTAAATATAAAAACATTAAAATAATGACATGAGGACGAACCAAAGGAAAAAAAAAATTGCATTAAGGGATAACACCACTGTAAAAATCTAAAAATGCACAATTTTTTTTTCGGATAGAAGAAAAGGTAATAAGATAATAATATTTGAGGAAGTTATTAGGCATATATTTAAGTATAATACGAAAAATTATTATCAAAACATATTCAAAAATGGCAACACTGGAGCCATTCTCGCGAGACATGCGGCACGCAGTGTAACTGTCACAAATTTGAATTTGAAAAAAAAGCACTTAATCTATAGATATATTATAAGCTACAGAAATACGTAGGAGATTTTCGAAAAGTTAATTTAAACATTATTTATTAACAAATAAGTGCCCTCTCTTTTGTCGAAAATTCAAAATTTTCATTCAAATACTCGCCAATTACACAAAAATCAATATTTTTAAAATCCCCTACGTATTTCTCTAGCTGTAGACATGTAGATTAAGTAGTTTTTTTTTTCTAGATTTAAATTTGCAAATGAAATTCTGCAGCACTGCGTGCCGCAGAATTCATTCAGTTTCACGATAATGGCTCCAGTGTCGCCATTTTAAAATATTTTTTGATAATAAATTTTTGTATTATACTTAAATATATGCCTAATAACTCCCTTAAATATTATTATCCTATTACCTTTTCTTCCATCTAAAAAAAAAATGGTTAAAACAGCTTTTGTTTTGACAGTGGACGTCCCGATAGCCGGACGTGCACCAGTAGCCGGACATCCATATTAAACTATATTAATTGAGTAGTTTACAGGTATAGTTTAAGATGGGGTGTCCGGCTACTGGTAAATGCCAACTATTGGGACGTTTACCTTATGGTAACTGTGTAATTTAATTCGCTTGGAAGCTTGCATTGACATATCGGGTAACGTGTGTATGGGGGTCGAGTAAGTATATACATCGTATTAAGGGCTTAGCTTTACTGCAAAACGATATTAATTGTTTAAATTTATTCTCCACAAAACTACAAATGACATTTTATTACTTTTTCATCATTTAATAATGCACATTTTAAGAAGTACAAAATGAAAATTATATAAAAAAATATTCATAATAATTGAAAATTTTATGCGTTTTTCTCGAAACAATGTACTTTATAGAACTGTGAACACGAATTTCAGCTTGCAATGGATATGAATTGACTGGAAATTTGAAATATTCAGAGAAACAGCAATATCGACCGACGATTTTGTTGATAACGTATTTTTTTTTTAGTAATTATAAACAATTATCGAAAAATCCCAATTTCTTCACGCGTTAATCCGCATTGTTATTATTTATTTCTCCACAACAGAGAATATTTTCAAAAAAAAATCATCGGTTACACCAAAACTATTGTTTCTCTGAACATGTGGTTGAAATTTCCAGTCAATTTGTCCATTATAGTCGGAGGCATATACGGTTCTAAGACACTATATTTCCAGATATATTTTAGTAGATAAGTAACACAATTATTATTGTACATAAGTGTTTATATTTATTTTTCATTTATTGGCAGCGACCTAAAAATTTCCGTTTATCAAAAAGAACAGGTGCGGTATTTATTTTTTACTTTGCAGTGCTTGAATTATTTTTTGTATTTCAATTTTTCTTTAATTTTTTATTTCAATATTTAACACTTTATATTTGACCCTCATGTCCCTGGAATATTTGCAAAACCTGTGCAGAAAACCTGGAAAAGTCAGGGAATTTCTGAGTCAATAATGCCCAACAACCATCATGATTTCTGTTTTAAATCTCTAGAATTTCCCTGAGCATGTGACTGCATGGCCGAGCTTAATATTTTTGGAGTATTCATTATCAGGACCCCTTGCCCTGGTACCATTTTTTTTTATGCAATCGTAGCACTTGAGTGGTATTTCTCCTATGCTTTCATATTGAAACAAAGGCAATATGTCACGAGGATACCATTTCTTTCTGTATATATTTGTTAAGAAGTAACAAAACTTTTGCATATCTTCTAGCATCCTATAATATGCTCTCCCGGAATTGGGCTATTAAATTTTTCATAATATTCTATTTGTATTTACCGAGCCGTGAACCCTCGTGGTGAATCAATGTGAACTGCCGCCTGGAAAAGTACTGCCCAGACGAGCCAGTATGTTCTCGATAACGAGAATCGATGATTTGGCGACGGATTTACCTGAAACGGAAATTCGAGAATTTATAATTTACGGGAATTCAGTTTTTTCGAACAAAAAAACAATTATTCGTATTATTATTATTATTATTATTATTATTATTGCTGTTGTTATTGTTGTTATGGTATTTTTAGTATTTACTTTTTTTTTTCATTCATGTTCTCTACAACTTGAGAACACGAACAAATTGCCCCTTGAGGGACACGAATAAATTGCGTTACGCGTCTGAGCCTCTTCCTTCAAGTACTCAAGTCAATGCTTAAGGTAAGTACCCAAAGAGGTCGTACAGTCAGGGGCCAAACAATGAGAATATACTCAAATTTTTTTAAAACGTTTATTTGCTCAAGATAAATGTACTGTTCAAATTTCGCGAAGTTTGACCATAATGTAGTTTCGGAGGAAATAAATTATAAAAATACGTTCTTACAAGTAGGATTTTATGAAGAAAACAACCGATTCGTACTTTATGATACTTCTTGCAATGTAATAACGGTGGAACTCCTTAAGGATATATCGGAGGTACCTTCCCAACCAAAGGTGACTTTTGTCGACAATATTGCATACTTTATAAGATAAAGATCGGAAAAAATTCAACCACAATAATTTTAAATAATAACAATGCCAAAAAGTTATCGATGAATTGTTTAAGCAAAACATTGTTTAACAAATTTTTAGGGAAAGTTTTTTTTTGACACGTGAAATGAATTCGTTGATTTTATTGATTACACGTGAATTTTTAAAAAAAATTTCTTATCATTTCGAAATTTCGGTTTTCGAAAATTTTTTTAATCTATAAAATGAAGGAAAAAACGTGAATTTTGGATATGTTTTCGTAAGAACGTTGCATATTACAATTAAGAAGTTTCCAGGGCATTGAACGAATAGTTTCGTAAATATACAACCTTTACAAATTTCCGAAAACCGAAATTTCAAAATGATAAGAAAATTTAAAAAAAATTCATGTGTAGTCAGAAAAATCAACGAATTCATTTCGCGTGTAAAAAAAAAACTTTTCCTAAAAAATGTGTTGAGCAATGTTTTGTTTGAACAATTTATTGATAACTTTTTGGCATTATTATTATTAAAAATTAATCTACTTATCGTCTTTATTGTGGTTGAATTTTTTCCGATGTTTATCTTTTATCACGAAGTATGCAATATTGTCAACGAAAGTCACTTTTGGTTGGGAAGATACGTCCGATACATCCTCAAAAGCTCAGACGCAGTTTTCTCATTGTTTGATCTGGATCGTCCACGAGGTATCCAAAATTGCAATATTCTTTTGCTCATTGAGCGAACTTTTCGATCCAGATCGGACCATGAGAAAGCAATGTGGAAGATTAAATTTTCAAGATATTATGCTATTCATCGTTTGATGTTAGGAAAAAAGAGTCTTCAATTCATTACCTTCATATCAAAACCAAAAGGTGAGAGCCACTCGAAGAGAAATATGACAAAAGTTGCAGCGTGTATGGCGACAATCCCAACGAGCATCCACGAGGCCGTGTCGAATGGCTCTGAAAGATAAATATCAATTTTTTTGTTATATCTTGAGAATAGTTCTCAGGAATTTTTGTGCAGGCAGATCAAAATCGTGTTTCTACGAAGTTCAACTTTCACCGGTGACGAAACTGGCACGAGCTTACGAATATTTTTTTTTATAATTACTATAATTAATTTATTAATTATATAGTGATTGTATAGTTTAAAGGCTTTTATGTGAGCACCAGCAACGATAATCAGACGGGAGGGCTCAAAGAATATGTTGCTTTCAAGTTTTTATTGGTATAAATTGGCATAATCAAAAGTAGTCCAGTCATTGTAGCCATTTTGATCACACAAATCAAGATATTGCATTATGTACCATCATTCTTTATTTTACTTGCTCACGAGGTACGTGTTACTTCTAGCGATTATTTGTATTATAAAAGGAGAGAGATATATAAATCAAATTTAAATCAGTGGAACGAAGGTCATTTCTGTATCCGACGAATAAATTAATATTTTTATGGACGTTTGTATCGCGATAAATATATATGTATATATTTCGGCCTGTATGCGTCTGTATGCGTGCATGTGACGTGGTCCTATTAGGAAATATCGAAAAATAGTAATTAGCGTGATATTTTGAGGCTCTTTACACCCTCAATTGTAACGGTCATATAAAGTACCTCGATATTAAATTTCAACCAAAATTTATCTTGCCTGTTTTACTCTCATTTTGTCTTTGTCTCATTCTCTTATCCGGAATGCCTCGATCCGTCAACATTTATGTCCCGTCTGTGATTGGGATTCTTTTCGTCATTCTTCTCATCATTTATATTTATCAATATTTTTCTTTTTTCCTTTATTCTTCATCTAATTGAAACGCCCTTAAGACTCCTCAATTTCAAATTTTATTGTTGTCATATTAAGCTCATACACTGCGACGAACGAAACGGTGTATATTTTTTTCAAAAAGACGTTTCATAATATATGAAAACAATTAAACGCACATCATTTCATTACAAAGTTGCCTGTATGACTTAAAAGTACTGCAAGAACCATCGCAAAAGTTCGACACAGCTCAACCTTTTCCATCCTAAAGGAAATCTTACCAAAAGGCTTTTAGCCACGTGTCGTTACCTCCGATCCCATGTTCTTCCAACCGGAAGTACCCCCTAACGCCCTGTGGCTGTTGTTAATAGATTATATTCCCCCCTCCCTCGCTTCATGAGTTAGCTCAACTATTGAAACTTTGTATCTTTTGGACATCGCATCAGCTAAAAGTCAACGTTATGGCATGTTTTCGTATTTCCCGTTAAGTCTACCCCAGCTCCCTCATCGCAAGGGGACCCTGTAAGGTACTTCCGCCTGAACAAACAGAATTCAACGACCCGGGCGCTAACGGCAAATGGCTAAACAAAAAGCCCTGACTTTGGACGCGCAGTGGTGTGAATTTACTCGATAGCGGTCTTTTTACGAGGATATCATTTATATATAAAGGGTCGTTTTGTCGTGGAAAATATTATGTAATATTCGTGCGCTTGGGACAATTGGATCGTGGAAGTTTGGTCGGGTGACTGTTATTGGGCTTTGCAGAAACGCGAGTTCTCTGCAGTTTTCCGTGCCCGAGAGAAAATTCAAAATACAGTGCCGGGGGATATAATAAATACATGTAGATATGGGGAGACCGCGGGGCAAAGTGGGCAGCTCAGCCGGAAATTGGAATCTTTTTCAATTTTGAAAAATCGTTTTTCTTCAAAAAAATTTTGTTTCGAATGAAACTCAAACTGAAAGACACATTTTTTTTATCGTCAAAAGATTAATAAAAAGCTTGTTTTTCAAAGAACTTTTTTCCCCAAAAAAAAATTTGTTTTCTACAATAATTTTTCTGAGAAATGGTCAATTTTTACGTGGATTTATCAGCTAAACACGAAGACGAGGACTTACCCAAAAAAGCGGTCGGTGAGATGATGCCGGTCCTCTTAGCGACGACAATCGCAATTCCGGTTTCCATGTAAGGCACCGTAAAGTCTACGACTGCTTCCCTCTCGGAATTTATCATCAACGAGGTAAGCACCATGTCGGTCTTGCGGTTAACAAGATCAGCTATGAGGCCATTCCATTTTCCGTTCTTCGTTTCAAATCATAAAAATAATAATGTAGATGCAACCAAGTGATCAATACATGTCTCTATTGTCTGACACCATAAACGCGCTAGAAATATACTTTCGTCTATTTTTTTTTTTATCATAAGCATATGTGTGGAAGTTTTGTAATTTAAAAAAGTAATATTTAACGAACGTTCAGTAATTTTTCCGTGTCCTTAAAATTATCACAGAAATGAATTAGGTTAATTATTCGTCGATGCACAATATGAACGAGGTTAATTTAACTATGAGGATGAACCATGACGATGATTAATTAAGCTCGATCAAATTTGTGAAAGTTCGCGCTCAATAAATTCAACTTTTTTTTTCTCACATTTACCTCGAGCGTTCCCCATTTGCCATCTTCCACCCTCACGAGCTCATAAGTGAATCCAATCTCTTCGGAAAATTTCTGCAACAGATCTATGCATAAACCGCTGCAGCACTGATAAAAGCTCTCGTTCCTCTGAGCCGATTGCATGTCCATTCTGCAAACGATTAATCCGATTATACAACACAAACGAATCGATATATATAGTATATATATCTATACATTGATCTACAGTTTAAAGGTGATTATCTCGGATTATCATTACAGCCCCTCTCATTATCATTCCCACCCTCGTGCGTTCGATAATCCCGAGATATCGGGGCTTTGCGGTATATTTCGAGGAAAATAAAAATGAGCTTTTTCTTGTGTATTTCACATCTGTTGATCCTATCTCGCACGTTCAAGAACCTTCGACATGAATGCTTGAAAAAAATATTACCCCTATAGGGACGTTTTATACCGAGTCAGGGGATGTTTTGTATCAAGTTAAAGCGATATGACATTCCGAAATGATAAGCTCGATGGCAATTTCGCGGAAATGCTCAAAATGTGAAGCTTTAAACGATCATTGAGGAAGCAATGAAGAAATTTATTTCGGCAAAGATGTTCGAAAATTTATTTGGACAATTTGTTCGAACAATTCAAACAAAATAGCTGGCCGAGTATTTCTTGAAATCGGACGTACCTTCCCAACCAAAAGTGAATTTCGTCGACAATATTGCATACTTCATGATAAGATAAAAATCGGAAGTAATTCAACCACAATAAATACGATAAGAAGATTAGTTTTTAATAATAGTAGAGCCCCAAAGTTATCAATAAATTGTTTAAACAAAATATTGTTTAACAAATTTTTGGCAAATGTTTTTTTTTTGTCATATGAAATGAGTTCGTTGATTTTTCTGACGGAACATGAATTTTTTTAAAATTTCCTTATCATTTTGAAATTTCGGTTTTCGAATATTTGTAAAAGTTGTATTTACGAAACTATTCGTTCAATGCCATGGAAACTTCTTAATTGTAATATAAAACGTTTTTATGAAAACACATCCAAAATTCACGATTTTTCCTTCATTTTTCAAAATTAAAAAATTTTCAAAAACCGAAATTCCAAAATGATAAGAAAATTTGAAAAAAATTCATGTGCAGTCAGAAAAATCAACGAATTAATTTCACGTGTCAAAAAAAAACTTTCCCTAAAAATTTGTTAAACAATGTTTCGTTTGAACAATTTATTGAATACTTTGTGGCATTATTATTATTCAAAATTAATCTTCTTATCGTCTTTATTGTGGTTGAATTTTATCGGATTTTTATCTTATCATAAAGTATGCAATATTGTCGACGAAAGTCACTTTTGGTTGGGAAGGTCCGTCCGATACATCCTTAAGAGCCTTCTCATATTTTCTGCTTCGGTCATTCAGCTCTTTACTATTGCAGCAAATAGTAATTAATTGAGTCAATTTAATAATTAGCAATCAGAAATTTTGTTCAATCGTTACTTTATGTATTATCTTCTATATTTTATAATAAAAGTGTAAACAACGAACAATTTCCTGATATTTTCTTTGGCTCGATTTATTTGCAGATTCGAGAACTAAATTGTGTTTCATGAAAAACAATCCAAATGAATAACGAACAATCCGTAAATCGTCTCTATAATTTATTTCTCACGGTTAATGAGAGTGTAAAAAAATCATGGCCTATAACTTTTTTGTAGTCTCGTGAGTTGTTTTATCCATCTGGAGCCGTCAGTGAGTCTTCACAATAATAATTTTTTATGAATTTTTTTCAATTTACTATTTCGACTTTTTAGAGCTAGAAAATTATGTCACTGAAAGTCCGACGTGTTTTTTTTGCCTTTTACTTAAGGTTGTTTAGAAGCAAATCACGCTTTATGAAAAAAATTTGAAATTTTTACAGTGAATAGTCGGACATGTGAACTATGTCTCTGTAAAATTTCAAGTTGATTTGGAGCTTATTTATGGAGAAAAAAAATCACAAAGTTGTGTACATTCGAGCGGCTGACTACAGTCTCCAATGGACAGAGCCGTGCGCGACCTCAGCAATCTTACAATAAATATGATCGTGCCATTGAACTTTTTTTGAAAAACCAACAAACTATTCTCTGAAGTATTCCGCGTCGATCAATGCCAAAATGATTAGCCTTTTTGGAGATTTTCCTCTAAAATATTACAACATATATGCATGACAAATCGGGTCAAAACTCACTCGGAGCGGCCGGGTATCTGCCAGGCACGGCAACACCGGACTTTCGAGACAGAGAGAAGGGGCGGAAGGACTGAGCTAGCGTGTATATTGAATCCGCGCGCGAAATTTGAAAAATTAATAGCATGCGTGACGCTTCAGCACGGAATAATTATAAACATACCGAAAAATAAATTACAATCATCCCTCCCGGTCTCACTCATCTTTTCATCTCGCTCACTATTCATTATGATGTCGTTACAATAATCAATTCGTCAATCAAAACATTTCACCGCTGTGTACTTTTTTGAGGTTATGTCACTCACATCAGCAGGCAACGAACTTTGAGCCTACGTTACTGGAAACGCGGGCGACAAAAGGGGCCCCAATGTTGCCCCGATTATTTGTGATTTCAACATTTTTTATTATCGATATGTTTAACCATTTAAGAATGAACAAAAATAAAATATCATGATAACTTTGATAAAATCTCCAACTTATGCGAATTTAAATAATAATTGACGAATAAAAAAAAATAATAATAATGGATGGATAGGCTACAGGGCACAAAAAAAATTGCTACTGCGCCCAATGTATACATAGGAAAATCTCCCCCACTCTGATCCATCCCCACCATGCTTCTAAACAACCTTAAATTTATTTATAAAAAAAGCTCCATACGTTTCTAGATTTGAGGATTGGCTCACAAAAAGCGTGAAATCATAAAGTAAAGACAGCTTCTGATTCATCCAGTTTCTGGACCATCTTATGAACGCACATCGTCCTCGCCGTTGATCTCGTGAATGTTTGCCACAACCACGAGTCAAAACAAAACCTTGCAAACTGACGGGTGAAGCTTTCGCTGAACTTGCTATCGTGTGGGCAAGAAAGTTACTCGAAACTTTAAAATTTTGCTTCGAACGACGTCACGTTTGGTAGGAATTTTTTTTCTTCATCAGCCATTCTCGTCTCGTGCTAGTTTTTTTTTTTGTTTACATGAGAAAAAAATTGACATTGGAGATGTATCGTACGATGGTAATTTTCAGCTTTTTGCAAGCTTCGACCTCGTCGTTTAGTTGGAAAGAATGTTTTTGCAATATAGTTCCAATTTTCCTCGTCAGTAGTGAGAAAAAGCACTAACGAGCAATGTCAAAATGGCGTCAGTGACAACTGACCGGTCGAAGTCTCGGTTCAGTTCCAATTTTTTCCAGTCAATTTCTCATGACAGACGACATCGTTCAATATGAAAATCTGCTGAAATTCAATATTGCCAGCAGGCTCACCGTCTGCATAATTCTGAATTCAGCTGTTGGATCTAACAGAAGGCACCAGCGACGAAATGCAAATTATCAAAAGTTTTATTCTTTTAGGAATTCACCCCTGTTCTCTGTTTAGTTCGAATTTTTTGCCGTCAATCTTATCCAGGGTTACACTAAGGTTCGCTTAGGAGTTTGGCTATTTATTTTCGTAGATAATCTCTCAGTTCTGACAAAAGATTCTCGCGAACCTTTTTCAAACTAATTGCTAATAAATTACCTGTTAATTAACTAAAATGTTGACAATATTTTTTCGAAAACTGATGAAAAGTCGACCAACTCAAAGCTCTGAGAAAGAATTGGAAGTCCGTTAAGGGGTTATCCTACTGTAACCAGCGTCCAAACAGGCTAATTTTTGGGATTTTTTTCGGAAAATGACAAATGCAATATTATTTATTTTCTTATATTTTTTTATGTACATCTGTGTAGAAATCTTGATCAAAAAATATTAAAATATTCACACTAGGATGAGTCGAAAATGGACTATATTTTTTTTCGCTCCTACCACTGAAAACTTTCGGTTTTGACATTAAAGAGATCCTCGTTCAAGGAGGACGCTGAAGCTTGAAGTTTAGAGGTCGCTCAACGAGGATTTAGGTTTCCCGTCAAATCAACACGTGAAAAATATTGTTTTTCGTTCAAAATTATGTCAGGCACCCAAAAAATTATCGTTGTCTGCGTTTCTTGGCTTATTTGAAAGCATGACTCATTCCCTAAAAACGATGATAGGTCGTTTTTCGACTTACCTTGTTCCAATTTTTTTTTACGCCACTTTTCGACCACATTAGTCACTTTTTCAAGTTTACAGAGTCTCCAAGGTATCAATGAGTCCAAAATGAATTGCTACAAGTATTGACTGTCGATTCGAATATAAATAACCAAATCCGAAAATTGGTAAAACATACAAAATTTCTCAAAACAAACATGGTTTTTTGAATAAAATTGAATTCCGTATTTCCGTATCTTCAATGTTATTTAAAAAATCATGTTTATTTTGAGAAATTTTGTAGGTTTTACCAATTTTTGGAATTGGTCATTTATATTCCAAACAACAATCAATACTTGTAGCAATTCATTTTGGTCTCATTGATACCTTGGAGACTTTGTAAACTTGAAAAACTATTGTGGTCGAAAAGTGGTGTAAAAAAAAAATTGGAACAAGGTAGGTCGAAAAACGACCTATCATCGTTTAGAGGATGAGTCATGCTTTTAAAGAAGCCAAGAAACACAGACATCGCCAATTTTTTAGTAGCCTGACATAATTTTGAACGAAAAGCAATATTTTTTACACGTGTTAATTAGATGGGAAACCTAAATCCTCGTTGAGTGACCTTTAAGCTTCTAACTACAGCGCCCTTCTTAAACGAGAACCTCTTTCATGTTAAAACCTAAAGTTTTGAGTGGTAGGAGCTGTTTTGAGTGGTAGGAGCGAAGAAAAAAAAAGTTCATTTTCGACACACCCTAATTCACACGTTAAGGATGTATGAGCACAAGGTGGCAGGGAATAAGCGAAAACGTGGGCGCGGGTGAGCGCGGTGAGCGAGGGTCACGCATGAAACAAGAGAGAGTCGGACCGCTCATTATCCGACCCACGCGAAAAATTTCCTTAAAATCGATAATTGTATGTCAAAAGGTTCGTTAACCCCCATTTTTTATGGAACGTATGTAATCGTGATAGTTTTCTGAACATTAAACAGTTTTAATATTGATCGTATCTGATCGTGAAAGATACGAATTTCTGTTTCAAAGTTGCGTCAGCCCAGAATTCGTATATGGCGTGGGATAAATATCTTGATTTCACGAATTAATTACTCGCGTAAAGAGTCGTTGACCCACTTTGAAATTTTGCAGGTTTTATCCTATAAGCTTCTGCTACACCATATAAAAAATTCAGATTTTTATATGATCGTGAAGCTAGTGCTCATACATCCTTAATTATTCTTCTTCGCGTCGGCTGATGTTTTTCGAAACAGTGTACACGATATCTAAGGCTGTAATTGATGAATCGACTTGAAGTTTGGTACACACATTCAGAGGAATACAAGTTTAGGAGTGACGATTTTCTCAGTACGTTTTTTGTGCAATATATATTAATAATAATAATAACAAGCATTATTGCTCCGAGAATTTCGAAAAACTTCGAGAACTCTTTTCTCGTAATTTAACACGAAAAAAAAAAACTCCGTCACGGTACAGCTAATACCATATAGTCAATGAAGATATTTTTCTTTTTGTTTTCGGGCCAACTATATATTTCCGAAATCATGTCGCGACCGATCGATCGCGCACGGGAAAAGCCGACGCGACGAAGAATAAAGTGTGAAAATTTGTATGCAATGATTTTTTATGAAAACTTTTACACACACTCTTCAAGACGAACACGAAAATATACAAAAAATAATAATAATATTGCATTCGTGGTATTGCCGAAAGAAATTACGAAAAAGTAATAGCCTGTTTGGACGCTCGTTACAGTAGGATAACCCGTCAATTTTATTCCTTCACACTTCTATCTCGATGGACTTCAACGTGTTTAAATTCCATTAACCGTTGCTCGTAAGCCGATAGGATCAACTTCTCTCCCTAATTACGTTCGAATCCATTATCCCATTAAATTTTTTACCGTGCCCTCGCGAAACTTTCCCGTTTGGTCTCAATACTAATCGTATCCCTGCTCATTCACTGAAGTCACCGATAATCTATAATCGCATCCATCCTTCAATTGAAAAAAAAAAAAGAAATATACCTGAGAATCCTTCATTATCGATCAGGTAAATATTTCGCTTCTTCACAGAAAAAGCTCTGTTTTGATGAAAGATTTTTTTTTTCTTAAAAGGTTATACACCACCCTGAGACTCTAGAACAAGACTAGGTATTAATGAATATTTTGTAGCTGAACTAATGCTTATTTTTTATTTCTATCTTTGCACGGTTTTAGTACATGTTTTCAGCTTCTTAAACGTATTTTTTAAATCTAAAAATATTGATAATTGACGGAGATCCGTGCGCGCCAAGTTCTTTATCCACCTTTAATCTGCGGGAATCCCAATGGTCTCACGCGGTTCATCTGAAACATCAAAGAATGAAATTTTTTTGTCACGTTAGGTTAAATGCACGGCACTACATAGGATTTTCTGAAAAAAAATGGATTTTTGGTATCACAAAAAAATTGGTTTGTTTTTCCTATAAAATTTCTACTTGAAAAAATTGATTACACAAAAATGATTAACATTTATAAAAAAAAAATATTCTACGTGCGGATTCAGATAAACATATGTTAAAAATGTGAGTTATAAATTTCAAATCAATCGGAGTAGCTTTTATTGAGTTATATTTTTCGCATATCCGAAAAATTTCGTTTCAAGAAAAACACGTTTAAGGATGTATCGCGGACGTACCTTCCCAACCACAAGTGACTTTCGTCGACAATATTGCATACTTTATGGGAAGTTAAAAATCGAAAAAAATTCAACCATAATAAAGACGATAAGAAGATTAATTTGCAATAATAATAATGCCGAAAAGTTATCAATAAATTGTTTAAACCAAACATTGTTTAACGAATTTTTAGGGAAAGTTTTTTTTTGACACGTGAAATGAATTCGTTGATTTTTCTGACTACACATGAATTTTTTTAAAATATTCTGATCATTTTGAAATTTCGGTTTTCGAAAAATTTTTAATTTTGAAAAATGAATTTAAAATCGTGAATTTTGGATATGTTTTTCGTAAAAACGTTTTATATTACAATCAAGAAGTTTCCAGGGCATTGAACGAATAGTTTTGTAAATACAACCTTTACAAATTTCCGAAAATCGAAATTTCAAAATGATAAGAAAATTCAAAAAAAAATTAATGTGTAGTCAGAAAAATAAACGAATTCATTTCGCATGACAAAAAAAACATTCCCTAAAAATTTGTTAAACAATGTTTTGTTTAAACAATTTATTGATAAATTTTTAAAATTATTATTATTCAAAATTGATCTTCATATCGTCTTTATTGTGGTTGATTTTTTCCGATTTTTATCTTATCATGAAGTATGCAATATTGTCGACGATTGGTTGGGAAGGTACGTCCGATACATCCTTAAGGGGGGGAGATACATTAAACGGGACAAAATTTAGTATTATTAAAAAGCGTTTCTCGTTAAGAAATATTTATTTAAACATAGTGAAACTTTGTATGCTTGTTAATACACTTTTGTATAATCCATAAATTTTTTTTTAACAAAATGGCGGCTGCACAGCGGGGTGAGGAGGATGCATTTTAAAATCTGTCGTAGAAGATAACTCAAAAACTAATGAACTGACTTCGCTGAAACTTTCAGGATTTAGTCGTCACGATAAAAACTAAGCACTGAACCTAAAAAATTCGGAATTTTGCAATGAAAAATTGGAAAATTACTGCAAACATGTTCGAAAAAAAACCGGAAAATTTTCAATTTTTGCAATAATTTTTCAATTTGCATTGCAAAATTCCAAAATTTTTAGGTTCAGTGCTCAGTTATCATCATGAAGAATAAATCCTGAAAGTTTCAGCCAAGTCGGTTCAATAGTTTTTGAGTTATCTTCTATGCCAAATTTGAAAATGGGTCCTCTTCACGCCGCCGTGCAGCCGTCGTTTTGTTAAAAAAAAAATTTCATGCACTCTACAAAAGTGTATTAACAGGTATACAAAGTTTCATTATGTTAAAATAAATATATTTCAACGAAAAACGCTTTTTAAAAACGCTTCATTTTGTCCCGTCTAATTGTATCCTCCCCTTAAAGTTTTGACGACACTTCAACAGTGAAAAACATTTACAATTTTTTGCTTACCTTGTTGCATAGTTAATCGGCGATTCTTGCTCCATTCTGGGATTCTTCCTCAGCAAGTCGCTGGTCCTCGAGAGATAATCTTGACCTTCTCCGACCTATTCTGGCTTCTTTTGTAGTTTCTTGGACTCGTTTTTCAGCAAACAATATACACGGTGCTCGTCCTCGTCATTGCACACGTCATAACAATTACCTCCGATGGTTATGTTTAATGAGCGTAATATCAATAAAATATTACAATAGCCATCATTATAAATACCTGTCGCGATTTAAGTAGCTGTTTCAACTACTTTCATACCACTAAAACTTATTTTCGGTGCTATTTTCCATATCATAGCGTTTATGCTTTTGTTGCAGTTTTGATTATATCCTCCTAAAGACCGTTTGAGCAGGGCATAGTCAGTGAGAGCTCCGTAAACAGGGCAAATTTCTTTTTGTACATCTTTATGAAGTGCAGATTTATGCTGATATTCGTGAAGGTTTGCTTGCCTGCAGCGGGCGAGCGCTGGAATATAACGCACGCGGAGCGGAGCACAGTGTGGTAGAAAAAAAATTAATACCTTCGTTAATATTTTAGGTACAAACTTCGCATTCAGCTTAAAATTTTCTTTGAGGTTCAAACTATGAGAAAAAAGTTAAAACAAAAAATCCATTTTTCGAAAATTTCAGGGTGGTTTAACCCCTTAAGTTTTCAATACCAATGAGCTCAAAATATGCATGAACGGTGACAAGTCATATTTAGAAAAAAATTTCCAGATGTGTGTGTGTGTGTGTGTGTGTGTGTGTGTGTGCACTATGCAAAATTGAATCGTCTGTAATTCGACAACAGGTTGTGCTACGATGCTGAAATTTAGCAGTCAAATGAAGCACTATGAGCCTTCTATTTACAGTAATTTTTATAAAAATTCATGCAATGGCTCAGACTTTATGTTATTTTAAATTTTTCGAAAAATGTGTGTACTCGCAGTTCAGAAAATTTTGAAATATTGTGCTAATTATTTTTACACGAAATAGATTATCATGAAAAGACGGTTGGGCGGGTATTAAATTTGACGGAAATCGATAAAGCAGTTCAGATTTTATGAAACGTTAAATTTTTTGAAAAAACTTGATAACTTCCGCAGATTTTGAAATTTCGTGCTAAATTTTTTTTTAGTCCAATAAATCATCATTTGAGTTCTTAACGAATTTGGTGAAAATCGATAGGGGAGTTCAGATTTGATGAAATTTTGAATTTTTCAAAAGATTCATGCACCAACTCTAAATTCCCCACATCTTTATCATATCCGGATAAAATTTTCTACATAAATAGAGTACGTGGATACGTTACTCATAATTAAAGACGGGTGAAATGTGAAACTTGCACATTGCTTTCTCGTAATTTTCGAAATTTTACGAAACTTTTTTTTATCTTGATCACAAAGCTTCGTCTATGAGCAAGGCTAAATTGAAAGACCCCCTTGCTCATAGAGCAAACTTTAGGTGCGAGATAAAATAAAAAAGGATTCTAAAATTCAGAAAATTACGAGGAAGTACTGTGAAAGTTTCAATTTTCACCTTTTTTTTTAATTTCAATTTCAATGGGGTTGAGCTTTTTCGTCGATTATACGACTTCAGTATAGCATTGTCACGTATATCTAATTTATATTTGGGAGAGTTATTTACGAAAATCTATCGAGAAATTTTGTTATAATTTTATCACTGAGCTTTCAGAGCTTATGATTTTTAATGCCAGCTTACCGAGTTGATAGTTAATTGCTTTTTTATCATTTTCTTTTGAGAATCAATTTTTGCCTTTTCCTCTGCATTAATTATCATGAAAGGCATGAATGGCGGGGAGTAGGGAAAGAATTAACAAAACTCTCGTGGCAAAGCATAGTATGCTGCAAGCTCGATGAGCTCACATGGATTGTCAGAGTTTGTTTGTTATATTTTAAGATCTGACATGAGTAGCCATGGATGATGGGGTTATATAGGAACCGAGCGAATGATAGTCGGGGGAAAGAGTCTGGTCCGAAACGTCAATACGCAAAGACGTATTCCCGAGTTGTACGACCCCAACGAAATGAAGAGTAATTATCTTCGTGCATTATTATTGAATCTCATAATATATATATACGATGCTCGAAAGCCTGTAGTAGGGAACGTCTGATTTCAATTTTCTCTGCTCCACGGCGGGAGAAAGCGAAGGAAGTGACCCGGAGCTTATTTTGATGTCGAAGCTTTAGTAAAGCCCATTTGTATCAGCTTAACGAATTTGAGGAATTGTTAGCCAACCGAATCCAATTCGAGAAATTGGATTTGAGGAATCACTGACTCTGCTACCCACGCATTCGTTAAATTCGAAAAAAAAAAAAATCCGAGCTTTGACAGAGGGCTCATAACAAAAATATAAAGGCACTTCGATGGCAAACATTCTCGTTCTCTATGGCCTATTTGTGAAAGAAGCTTTGACCTGATAACTGAAAATTTACTAGAGCTAGAACGATCATGAACATTTTTGGGGAAAAATTCCAAATTTCATTATCTCTGAATTTTTTAAGAATTTTTTAGGAAACTTACGCACACACGCACACGTTCAGGAATTTTTTATGGATATAAATTTCGTACTGCTCAACATAATTACCACGATTTTGTAATTTATTATTTTCCTAGTTGTGCATGGTTAATGATAAATTCCCCGGTCATTAAATCAGTTAACATCAATAATTCAGCATTAAAATGTTTATTTTTTTCCACAATATCCATAGAACACGATTCCAACCTGGTTCGATATATAGCAGTATCGTTCCTGAAACGTTTCGATAAAAACCTCAACTAAACTATAAACTGAACAGCAAATGTTGGAAAAATTATGTACATCTGAATTAGTTGAAAAGTTCATCATACATCACAAGGTCTCTTATAAATCTTATGGGAATGCAAAAAAAATAACGAGGAAGTTGTGTGCACATTTCAGCTTGATCCTTTTATTTTTATTTGCCGTTTTATTCGTATTAAATTATTTCTTTAAAAAATTATGAATTTACCTACGTTTAACAAAGTTAAAAATTTTTCACACCGAATAAATCGGTGCAAATGCTTCAAATTTTTGTATTTTTTTTTTTTCTCCAACTGTTGGTGATATCCAAAAAATTTTTTTTTCCTAACAAACTTTATAAACCTCGAACATTTTGATGAAACGACTCGTTGCGAAAGCTTAAAAAACAATTGTCAACGCTTTCATTGCTATCAATTCTTTCATTTATTCAAATACCTACATATTTCTTACTTCCTGAAAAAGTCTCTTCTCGATATTTGCTTTGAAATATCATTAGAGAATTTATTGGATCTGACGAATTCGTTACAGTTTTCATCATTTTTTATAATGGGTCTTCAGAGTTTAACCGTAAATTACGTGTATATTTAAGGGCCTTTAAGGGAAGCAATTTTAAGTCAATGATAATTTTCAGATTAATTGTGTTTTTTTTTTTGTTAGTCTGACAGTCGTCTAAAAGCCAAACTTTTCGAATACGTTGAAATATTTCTCGTGATAAATAAATAAATGTAAAAAAAAAAAGATTATTTTTTATTTTACGGTAAAGATGTACGGTTTTTATTAGTAAAGGATTTTTTCGGAAAATTTATATATCTCGTCGTGAATAAATGAATGAAAAAAAAAAAAAAAAAAAAACATTTGCCCATACATTTATTCAATGGTGCGGATGAATGCGATTTTTTTTTTCTTTCAACACCCGTGGTGATTTATTGCCTGACTCCGGTGAACGGTATGATTTCTTTTATTTTCACGTTCGCATGGACCGAAAAAATAATCACGCGGGAATATAATCCGGTCGTACAAGGCGACCGTTTTTCCGAGGGCGTTGACGTGAAAATTTTTGTGGCAAACCGGAGTCAAGCTGCACGAACGGAATAACGCGGATTACGCGAAGTGCACACGGGAGAATAAAAATAAAGCGTGGACCGCGAGCGAGAGTAGAAAAAAGAGCAGAAACCAAGTCCAGGATAAAGAGTATTTGTATTAAAAAGTTCGAGTATCCATTTTAAGTTTTTGCGAGTAAAATTTTAACGATTTTCCACAATGCAAAATAATTATAAGGCAAACTCAGATAGGGGAAGAAAAAATAAGAAGTAAATAAATTTTCGCGTTCATTGTAACGAATAAATGAACAAAAACAGACACTTCGTTCAGCATCGCTTAAGAAAAATTATCCGGGAGATTTGAAGTTAATTTAAAAAATTTTCAAAACACATTTGGCAAGACGTCGGATAGAAAAGCTTAGAAATTTATTAATTCACATTTTTTTAAATTATCCGTTGGAAAAATAGTCCACGATCTGGCATAACTTAGTTCGTCAAATTTGAAATCAATTCAGCGCTTAAGGTAGTCCTCGTGCAAATGCATATATAATGAGAATTTGTTGAAATTTATAGTGCGGACGAAGAGAATGCTAGTACCCAACTTCTCGTGAAATTTGAAGCAGATTGACCGTTCCCAACTCGAGATATTCAATGTCAAAGTTAGCAACCATTACGTGTAGAGCACATAGCAAGCATTGCTGTACCCTGATACTAGCGCGGTTTTTCAAATATTACAACTAAACGCGTAACCAGATTTTGATTAAAAAAAATTGTAGACGGGAGAAAATTATTATTCACATGTTAGGAAAAAAGAGAAAAATTATTAACCGTTTCGTTTACGAACGACGATCACAAAAAAGAATGCAATATGAATGAAAATTCGACGCATAAGCTGCATATTATATGGTGTGAATGTATCTAAATATGCACGGTTCCGTATGTGCAACAGTCATTTCTGTACAGACTCAATCAAAAGTTCGCTGCATATGACCACTAGGGTCGTGTATATATTTTATCATGTGGTACATAGAAAACTTTCTCGCACTATTGTGCCACGAGGACTAACTTGAACAAACGAGGAAGAGTTACGTTAAGGATTAATCGCTTTTTTTTTTCTTTCAAACGGATAAATGAGTAGATGAAAGAGCGCATGTGATAAAATAATTATCGAACTCACGTGGATTTTTAATGTTCGTTTCATGTCGTTTGAAACGTCGTAAAACCCCAAGGGAAATTGTTAGCCAATATTGGACAAAAGCTCTTAACTCTGAAGTTTCATAACTCGATAAACTGCCGGACAACCGCTTACTACGAGGTGGAAGCTCGGTCGTTAAATTATTTTATCTACTGGATCACCCACGTATAAATAATTGCGTTCCAATGAATATGCCGCTAATGTTGATAATGTGATCGTACCAAAGCTCGAAAGTTATTATCGGTCGACGTAAACGTCGACGAGAGGCTTAATCCTATCAGTGTAGGGGATCTATTCGACCTAGGCCAAAATTTCAAACTTTCCCCATTTGAAACAAAGCAAGGGAGCGTGGCCTTTACACCCACCTAAAAAATTGTACTTTAGGGTGAAACCCTCACACAAAGTTTCGAGTCCTCGGTTCCTCTCAGTCTGCTTTAGTGAACAATGAAATGTCGCTTTGGGTCGATTCAACCTCCCCACCCCAACGCTCAACGGTTGCATTGTCTCAGACGATAGTTCAGGTAAGTTTTTCATTTTTTGTGTTTTTTTTTTTACTAATAAGAGTACAATTTCACTTTATATGAAATAAAAAAAAAAAAAACTATGTGTCTGTTTGTACGCGATTTAGATTGAAAAATGGCGGGACGCTCCGAGACTGATGTAGGTCGAGCACTCCGTTCTCGTGGAGTAGTAAATTATTTTGAAAGTGAGAGCGAAGACGACGATGATGATTTTGTAGTAGATCAGGACTACTCAAAATCGAAATAAATAGTTTTATATTGAAAAATGTGTATATTTCCTACCAAAACCTCCTAAATTTACACCTCAAAAAATGCATGTGTTCTTGTATAAAAATAAGGGTCTCACTTTTATAATATTATTTGGCAACATTTTTTTATTAAAAGGCACACTCTCAAGCTTTAATTTTAATTTTGACTCGTTCCATTTCATTCATTTTTCTCCGAGTTATGAATTTTTGAAGAAAAATACTTTTTTTTTTCACGAGTTTACTTGTTTATTGTTGTTTATTTCATAAATTAATTCGGCAAGCCTTATATTTCAAAATTTTATCGTAAAGCAGAATCCTTAAGCATGACACATGAATTTTTTCAGATTTTTCGGAAGACGCTTTCGAGGCTTTTTGAGCATGAGGTCGATTCAAATCCTCCCTAAACTTAAGTGGTGCGAAAAGAAGCCCTATACAGTGATAGGGTTAAAATATAGTTTTGTTATCAACCTACTTTAGCGGACATATCTTTTTTAACCTTAGCTTGCAAGATTGTTGATCAAAAATTCGAAACATAAATAAAATTGTCTCTTTTATCACGACACGACAAATTTGTTGTACAAAAAATTGATAGCATTAACTTACAACCATTTTCATCATGAAACAGGCTAGGGGAAAATCTTTTCTCATATTCATTCGGAAAGTAATCGGTAAAAGGCTTTGAATTTTCAAAATTTTGAATTTCCTCAAAATTTCGAAAACTAAACAAAACCTTACAAATTATAAAACCGCTCGATGCTTCGTGATTATTTAATTTCGCTCATAGCTACCTTTATGAGTAGGCCAAAATTTAAACATTAACTTCGCATCAAGCAAGTCACCAAGTCATCAAAAATCAATAACGAGTTGGAAACCATTTCGTATTTTCACAGTGTATTTAAGTACTTTTTTCATTCGAAGCCGATGCCTATCCCTGCTTGCTTGTAGAGGACGCTTTGTGACTGAGAAAAGATAATGGGGAAGCAACGTGCAAGTTCTTTATATCGTTATTGCATCAGCCTCTGAGATCCCGAGAGAGATCCAAAAAAAGTTTAAACGATAGGATAAAAGTTTAAAAAAAGGGGAATTCCACGCTGTAAAGATATTCTTATCTTTTTTATCATCGCTATATGCTCACAGATGCTAAAAGGGATCCCGAAAAAAGTTGGAACGATTTTACTCTTCCGCAACCTGCCCTTGTGGGTTTGGGTTTGGAAGTTTGAAAAAACCGTGCCTCATGCTGAATAAATATTCTCATCTTTCTTATCGTCATTGTACAAAGAAAGATAAAAAATAAATCAAGAAAGCTCAATGGTGGTATGCAATGCACATGGAGCTTTTCTGTTTTATTTTATTAGACCTTCAACAAGCTCAGATCTCCAGAGAATTCGCTACGGATTACCTGTTATTGATGAGCTCTCCTGAATTTTTTTTTTTAGTGTGCACATAATTTATGCGAACAACTCAACACGCATCGATAGTTCGTTTGTAACACTGAGCTTTATGTTTTTTTTTTTTCCTCAGCGATGGGACTTGTATGGAAAATTTTGAGATGTTTGCATAGATCATGTGAGCATTTTAAAAAAATCAGAAGATCTCATCGACAAGAGGTGATGCACGAGGATACATTTTGTAGCTGTAAGCCTGTCGAAGGTCTAATCACACATATCCTGATGCATGATGTTCGGTGGGTATAATAAGCTGCTAGAGTTTACTTATATGGACCTTTGACCGTGCAGTTACTCGCCTGCTATCAACATTTATTTTGAAAAGTCGAGTTCAGAAATTTTACTTCCACCGCCTCTTAACGGGATACTTATCTCTAAAAAAACCTTTTTCCCTATCCGCGCTAAAAATCTGGAAAAATTCAGGCATGTACTGTTTGACACTAGAAAAGAGATCCACATTAGGTATGCTGATAAATTAAGAACCATTCCAGAGATAAAAATATTTTTTGGTCCAAAAATTTGAATTTATCAAAAATCTAACGATTGTTTTTCTAAACTATTCTTTGAAGGTGCACGTAAATTTCAAGGTTCTATGTTGATTGATGTAGGAGCTAATCTATTTTTTAGATTTTGATACTCGAGAAATGCTCCATTTGCCTGTACGACAGAAATTACGAAACTTTTCTACATTTTTAAGGATGATATGTGATTAACATTTTTCTTCTATACCCGAAAAATAATAACGTGATTTCGACTGTAAAGGTCCAAAGGTTGAAAGGTCTGTTTACGTTTTGTCCAATGCATATCCAGTTTGACTGTGACAGAGCAATACGCAGCCTGGGAGGTAATGATTTTACATAATCAGTTAAAATTCTATGAAATTTATATTTATATTTATTTTATAATTATTGTATCCAAATTTATGAAATCATATGAAATTATATCGAGGTTATAGTATTTCAGATTTTCGTATTATTTTATAAAATTTTGTACAGTTTTATAATTCCATGTAATTTCATCAGGTCAGATTCAAGATACAGTGTTGTAGAATTTTATCGAACCATATGAAAATATTTTTTCCTTGGAGGAGTCGACTGTAATTGAATCTTACTAGTTTTATATTTCCGAATAAATCAATAAATAAACTCGTTGCAGCCCAGTTACTTCATTCCACTTATTGCTAAAATTTTAATTTCGGTTTATAGTACACGCTGAATATATGTATAGCATACTCAGGCATGTTTGTGTAAGAGAGAATTGCTCAGATACAGACCTTACGTAAATGAAAAACGATTTTCTCTTTCTTCTTATAAATTAGCTCCTATAAAAATCAACGGAGAACCTTTAAAATTTACGCGCGCGTTCAAAAAACACTTTAGAAAAACGAAGCATTAGATTTTTGATTAATTTAAATTTTTGGACCAAAAAAAAATTTTATTTCTGAAATGTTTCTTAGTTTATCATCGATCTGATGCAGTTCAGTTTTCCAGTGTAAAAGCGGACATGCGTAAATTTTTCAGATTTTTAGCATGGATAGGGAAAAAGTTGTTGTGTGGAGGTTATTATCCCCTTAAGATAACGTAACCTTGATAATTTCTCGGGAAATTCAACACTATACATAATTCAATAACGTAACCATCAGCAATGAATTCTATACGCCTGAATTTATTGACCATAGACATTATTTTATTAATTGTGAAAAAAAAAAAAAAACATAACCAAATATTTGCGGCAATGAGAAAATTTTTAATACCGGAAATAGAAATCTGATACTCGCGCCAATGGAAAAATTCTCAAATATAGAAATAATATAATTATAATCATGGTAAAGCGTGCGATGACGACGACGAAATAGCTGTTTATTCTGAGGGTTGTCGTCATGAAAAATGAAACTCTTATTTGCATGTATCTTTGTACAGCCTCCATTTTGGTCGCAACCGATAGAGAAAAAAAATACACGATTATTGCCGAATTCAAAAATCTTTCTGAGCAATATACAATAAGGAATATATGGGTCTGTCCACGTCAATCCGATACCCCTCCAGACCGCACCATCTCCGATTTGCCCCGTGATTTTTTGTGTTATTGTCCATGCTTTGAAACACTTTTCTAAATTTTTTCAAATTTTTCTGATCAACCCTTTTTGAGTTATAATTTTTTTTAGGTAAAAAATAACGACCTTTTTTAAAAATCTGAAAAAATTATGACAAAATCCTCTGAATGACGCAGAACAGTCTCCCGTTTGGGAGAATATGGACCGAATTTTTTTATATTTTTTTTACCCAATTAAAAATTTTTTTCCAAGAAAAACACTACACCCACGACTCTTATCTTCTTATAGACCTGCCAGCACTATGTTTGAACTACACGAATGTTTTTACTAGTATTCATAATTGGTATTCAACTGGTCAGTTACAGGAAAAATTAGTTTGACCCAGTATTCATTTTGTGCCAAGGGTAAAAGGTGGAGAAATTGGTTGTTTCAAAGTGTACATCCCAAAATATGTGAATATGGAAGTGAATATGCTCCCATGGTGGATAAGCCGCGTGAACGATTTGAATCTGTTAAAAGGATTTCGCAAACCCAACAGGTGCATCGTTTTATCCCCCGACGGGACGGAATCGTTCTTACGAAAGAATATACTCGAGAGCAGAAGAGTTACGAACGCACACCTTTTTGAAAAAAAAAGTTCGCAAGCAATAAACAACATTGAATAATAAAGATTGATCTAAAGATTATGTATAACATTATTTTAAGGTAGTTCCTCCGCGACCGGCGGCGGGGAATAAGCGGGAACGTAGGCAAGGCGAAGCGCGGTGAGCGGGCACGCATGAAACAAGAGAGAGTCGGACCGCTCACAGGCTCGCGCGTACCTCTTTCACTTACAATATCTCAAAAACTAAATGGTAAATCTTCCTGAATTTTTTTCACATTACTCGTGACATCCCTCTCTGGCTTCTCCTCGTTTATCATCGACTTCTTAAGGTTAGTTTTGACGGTAGAATTAATAACTAACTCTTCGTGCATACATGGCGCATATGTTACGTGTAAATGAAGCCAACTTTGAGTGTAAATATCTCGGATTCGGAATGGTCAAGCTTATTTAAATTGCACAGATGTTCGGATAACATTAAATAACCTGTATGCCAAATTTCGACTATTTCTTAAATTAACTATTTTGTGGAGGAACTACCTTAACTCTCCCAAACCACGTTTCTGCCCGCAGAGGAATTTTTTTTTTTGTTGTTTTGGGAAAAAAAATTTTAATTGGGTAAAAAAAATGTAAAAAAAATTCGGTCCACATTCTCCCAAACGAGAGACTGTTCTGCGTCATTCAGAGGATTTTTCAGAATTTTTTCAAATTTTTAAAAAAGGTCGTTATTTTTTACCTAAAAAAAATTATAACTCAAAAAGGGTTGATCCGAAAATTTTGAAAAAATTTAGAAAAGTGTTTCAAAGTATGGACAATAACACAAAAAATCACGGGGCAAATCGGAGATGGTGCGGTGTGGAGGGGTATCGGATTGACGTGGACAGACCCATATATATCAATAATTTTGCAAATAGACGATAAACGAATTTGTCATAGTATAAGAGTCTTAGATCCGTCTCGATAAGTCCGTCGCTGTCCTTTTATCGACAGTCGGTAAATGTACTTGCCTCGAGACGCTACCGCGACTAAAGATTATATATCGAGGGCTTAGGACCAAAAGGGCGTAACCCACTGTTTTTCGACTTTTCATTACCTTACTGCCATAAGGGCGTATCCCCAACTTTAACACGGAAGTTCCATAAGAGCAAAATTAATCAGCCTACAGCCAGAAGGGCGTAAGCCCACTACAATACTGCCAGAAAGGCGTAAGCCACGAAAAAAAAAAAAGTGGCTTACGCCCGTCTGGCAGATCATTCATCATTTTTTCCCGGATTTAAATCGCCTGATTACAGCCAGACGGGCGTAACCCTCTTTTTTTTATTTTTCGTGGCTTACGCCTTTCTGGCGGATAACCGGTCAATTTTTTCCGGATTTCGATCGTCTACTTACTGCCAGAAGGGCGTTACCCCAAAAAAATTGAAAACTTGATGTGTGTAAGATGCTGGCCAGTTTTCCATCTTTCTGGCCAGTTGATGGCCAGTAAACTGTCGAGTTCCAGACTAGGTGTGTAACGCAAATCTGTTCAGTGCCAGTCTTGGCAGGCTGACGAGTTGCTGGTCAGCAAAACTCGGTAGTTGCTGGTCAGGAAACTATTCGCTATTTGCTAATATTTTTTTATGCGAAATCTAAACAAAAACGAAATATACCATTTTCAAAATGGTTGCATGCGCATATTTAGTCGTTGCTATAATTTTTCAAAATAAAAATTTTTTTTTAATTTCAAATTTTAAAAATTTGTCAAAATTTTCAAAATTTTTAAAATTTTTCAAAATTTTCAAAATTTTCAATATTTTAAAATTTTTCAAAATTTTCAAAATTTTCAATATTTTCAAATTTTTCAAAATTTTAAAAATTTTCAATATTTTCAAATTTTTCAAATTTTTCAAAATTTTCAAAATTTTCAAATTTTGGAAAATTTAAAAAATTTGAAAATTTTGAAAATATTGAAAAATTTGAAAAATTTGAAAATATTGAAAATTTTTAAAATTTTGAAAATTTTGAAAAATTTTAAAAATTTTGAAAATTTTGACAAATTTTTAAAATTTGAAATAAAAAAAAAAATTTTATTTTGAAAAATTATAGCAACGACTAAATATGCGCATGCAACCATTTTGAAAATGGTATATTTCGTTTTTGTTTAGATTTCGCATAAAAAAATATTAGCAAATAGCGAATAGTTTCCTGACCAGCAACTACCGAGTTTTGCTGACCAGCAACTCGTCAGCCTGCCAAGACTGGCACTGAACAGATTTGCGTTACACACCTAGTCTGGAACTCGACAGTTTACTGGCCATCGACTGGCCAGAAAGATGGAAAACTGGCCAGCATCTTACACACATCAAGTTTTCAATTTTTTTGGGGTAACGCCCTTCTGGCAGTAAGTAGACGATCGAAATTCGGAAAAAATTGACCGGTTATCCGCCAGAAAGGCGTAAGCCACGAAAAATAAAAAAAAGAGGGTTACGCCCGTCTGGCTGTAATCAGGCGATTTAAATCCGGGAAAAAATGATGAATGATCTGCCAGACGGGCGTAAGCCACTTTTTTTTTTTTTCGTGGCTTACGCCTTTCTGGCAGTATTGTAGTGTGGGCTTACGCCCTTCTGGCTGTAGGCTGATTAATTTTGCTCTTATGGAACTTCCGTGTTAAAGTTGGGGATACGCCCTTATGGCAGTATAGTCCGTTTTTTGTGGGTTACGCCTTTCTGGTTCTAAGCCCTCGATATATTAGGGTGGATCGAAAAATTAAAAAACTTTTGGTTACCCTCAAAAATCAAAAATATCATTAAAATAAAGGTCTCCGTGCAATGATTCGATTTTTTGACAATATATAGGGGGCGCGCGGGACGTTTAAAAACGCCATTTTTAGCGTTAAATTCACTTTATCACTGATAACCGGAAACAGTTCATTCCAAAAATTCTGATTTTTTTAATATAAGGTACCCAGATATGTACCCTTTCAAACCCACATTCACGGAACATTAACAGATGGTTCATATCTTCGAAAAAAATCTCTAAAAATCAATATTTTAACTATTTTTCAATTATACCTATCGTTAAATGTTGATTTTTTTCTTCTAAAACGTTTTTGTATTGGTTGCATCTTTTTTTCTTATAAAACTCGGTATCAGTATTGCTTACAATGCGAAAATTGCTGAATAATAAATCTTTATTTTGGAAATTTTTATATTTTATTGATTCACACCATTTTTTCGTGAATATGAAAATTTCCAAAATAAAGATTTATTATTCAGCAATTTTTGCATTGTAAGCAATACTGATACCGAGTTTCACAAGAAAAAAAAGATGGAACAAATACAAAAACGTTTTAGAAGAAAAAAATCAACATTTAACGATAGGTATAATTGAAAAATAGTTAAAATATTGATTTTCAGAGATTTTTTTCGAAGATATGAACCACCTGTTAATGTTCCGTGAATATGGGTTTGAAAGGGTACATATCTGGGCACCTTATATAAAAAAATCAGAATTTTTGGAATGAACTGTTTCCGGTTATCAGTGATAAAGTGAATTTATCGCTAAAAATGGCGTTTTCAAACGTCCCGCGCGCCCCCTATATATTGTCAAAAAATCGAATCATTGCACGGAGACCTTTATTTCAATGACATCTTTGATTTTTGAGGGTAGCCAAAAGTTTTTTAATTTTTCGATCCACCCTAATATATATATATATGTCGCATTGCGAGGAAAAGTTTACATTTATAAACAGCGCAGTCGATTTCTTGACTATATTTTCGAGCTGTCAAGTGTCAGGCGTCGGGTGATAGAACGACGACAAGACGTTCGAAGAAAGACCTACCCCGTCGGTGGTGCGTGGTGCATGTACCACGAGTGTGTTGCGTTGCGTATAGAGGCCTAGGAAAAAGTAGAGTGGGCGACTAAGAGGCCTCGGTTATGAGTTGATTCCTTCTCGGGTCATTGGGTCGAAAGGACTAATTTTAAAAAAGGCTCTGCGCAAGGCACCTCACTATAGCACTCTGCTATCGGATGGCTATATTTTGTTTTATTTTAATTCTTTTATTACATCGATTCGTCAATAAATTTTGTAAGCCGTGTCACTGCGGCAGTCAGTGAGATACACTATTTCTTCTCAGCTTAATACCAGAATTCCTGACTCTTATTCTTATTACTAACTTCGTATCTGACATATGAGAAACCTGTTTTCGAGTGGTAATTGTGAGAGAACAGCACTCTTCCAAAGAATAAAAGGGATACCTCGTGCTGGGCTCTTCCCTGGAGAACCGCATACGAATAGTGCTTCATCAGCGAGACCAGGTGTGTTTGCTCGGAGTTTCAGAGGTCCCGGATAAAAACAGAGCAAGGGAGGAATAACCAGGGAAATACAGAGTGTGTTTCAGCGAGCATGAAGAGAACAAGTGCGCGGCGAGCAAGAGGGTTGATGAGTCCCGCGTGTATAGGCGAGTCTCGAAAGACAGCACTCTAAGCGTCCTCGGAAATACAGAGAAGTTTGGAGTAACATATAGAACGATCGTAGATATTCATCCTGAGTTGCCTCCATATGCATACTCGTGAGTAAATATTTGGTTGCTAAGATTTTGTTGGACATTAAGCTTTGATCGACTGTAGCGAAATGCTTTTTTTTTTCAAAATTGCCATTTCAACGCCGAGAAGACTCAAATGATACGATTATAATACAATATTGACAAACTATTTTCCTCCAATTTTTGATCTTTCATGTTACCTACATGTAAAAACTCAAATATACATGTAAATATTTTTAATAAAAAATGTCTCGGGTTCCAGGTTGGTAAAGGTTAACGCAAGTTCGAGACCATCCCCCTTTCGGAGGGGTAAATGAGGGGTAAAAGATGTGATAAATGATTGCCACAATCATTTTTCAATGAAAAATCTCGGCTTTTTTCTTGTCGTTCTTTTACTCAATTATTTGAATAATTGGTCAATGAAAAAAAAAAAATGATTTATATCCGTTATTCCCTTTATATGAATTTTAATTAAGAAAAATTATAATCGGTGATGCGCACAATATTCATCAATATAAAAAAAATTATTATGGCAACTCATTTAAAAAAAAAAATTGCCATAATCCCTCAAAAGCCCCAAGAGCCTAAAAAATTTTCCAATATCACTCTTCTCCGAGCTTTAACCACCCTCTGCTTGTAACTTCGAGGACCTCCGGGGAGGGTTAGCTTTGTATTTCATGCTATCTCAAGCTACGGATGTTTTTATACAGGGTGCAAACACATTTGAAGCTCTTTTTATCCGTTACGACCGTAGCATAGCACGGAATAACGCAGTTTACATCTTCGTTCGGTTGCAAGAACGAAAGTGAACAAGGAGAGAAGGGTGGCTGAGGAGAGAGTACCCGAGTCTTGGTGAAGCAGACGAGACACCGAAACGGGGACGGAATAACGGATAATGGTTTGTCAGACGCACGACTGTTTTTCGGAATTGAATTTTTTCACCCCCCCCCCCCCCCTCCCGCGCTTCGTGAATCACCATCTCTTGCCGTTTTAAGAGCAGGCTCTTTGAGTTTGTACGTGCTTCGTAGCCTGACTTGTCACTTCTGCCCCCTTACTCTTTTCTTTTACTTTATTTTTAGTTAGAATTTAAGTCTCTCTGTATTATATTCTATTATTTTGTTATTTTTCTGCTATCTATACTGCTTTGAACTATACTTTTTTACTATATAATGCGCACTGATGCTGGGAAAGCATGCTGGGGATGCATGACTGATGCTGGGGAAGCATGATTGATGCTGGGGAAAGCATGACTGCATAATATAAACAATTTGAGGGGATAATTTTTTTTTAAGGTTCAATTTTTTATTTTGGATAAGACAGATATGATTCCATATTTTATGGAGCTTTGACTTACGTGCATAATGAGAAATAAGGTCCCTAAAAACCTGTCTGACCAAATACGTGCCTTATCCACTAGATCGAGTTTGTAAGGTTCGTTCGACTATCTTCTCTCTTTCCATGTTCACAAAATACGAGTACCGGTGTTATCATGAAAGGAACGAAATTTATCGTGTTACATCCCGTACAAACGGATATTATAAAGATTGATAATAATTTAATACGAAAGAGACATGAATTATGCGAGGACGGATTGTGCCGCTGCCACCAAAAGTTTTTCACGTATACCGAAGGTACGGTGGACAGTATATTAAATCTGATGAATCAGACTAAATAGGAAAATATTGATATTCAATGAAAGAATGATGATTCAAAAAGAGTAGAGTTGTATATACACTCACACACACACACATACACACATATACACACAATACAATTTACGCGATACGACGTCCGAATAAATTCAAAAAGACATTGAGAAGATTAGCGAGGTGCCGTAGATTCAAGACGTATAACACCTCATTGTTCCATGAGTGTAAATCAAAAACTTTTATTCTTATGCTGTATTCAGGCAAAAAAAATTTATTCGCGCATCGTGATCTTGTCTCATTAAAATTTTTATATTAAATAAATTTAGTTATTTAAAAAAATCTCTCCTCGTATTGATTACGATCATCCTTCAGAGAGGTAGTCATGTGACGATGATAATAATTTTTTTTTTGTAAATAAACAAAATTATTCATTTTGTATCGAAGCGCGATCTATTCTCACAGAATTTCATACGATTGATCCATAATTAATCAGTGCACGGTAAAAAAATATACATATATATTAGGGTGTGCGGAAAAAAAACAATTTTTTTTTTTTGGTTGCATCCACCAAAAGAAGTTGAAGTAAGGTAAAAAAAGAAGAATCCTAAAACGTGAGGTCAAAAAAAAATTATTTCGAACGGCGCATTGCATTTGAATATTTTCCATAAGAATGACACAGGGAAATATTGGGATTTCTGAATGTGGTAGTGCAACTCGTCAGAAAAAAATCACAAAAAGATGTCATTAACATATTCTCATGGAGAATCGAATTCCCTACAAAAAAAGTTCTTACGAAAAATTAGCTCGGAACAACCGTTCAAGTGGAATATAAAGCGAATGAATATAGTGGAAATAACGCTGTCTGAAATTGAATTGATAGAAAAAAAAATAATTCAAAAGGCTGTAAAAATCGAATTTTTCGCTTTACGAAAAAACTTTTTGGGGGTTTTTTGCAGAGAATGTTCTGCTCTAACATACTTGCATGAAATTTTTCTCAAAATATTTCTCTAATACAAAAAAAAAATCAAGTACAACAAGAAATATAAAAGAAACGACGTTCATCATTGATCGTGTTTCGAAAAGCTTTATTCAATGAATTTGGTTTAATAAGATATAATAGGTTTTTTTTACATTATAATGCTTAATAATCATCGTTTCTTTTTTTAAGAGTCTGTTTGTTGCAATTAGGGTATTTCTATCGATAATTTTGCACTATGCCTAATAAATATTGTAGCTGCTCTTCGTTTTTTGTCAATGAACCGTTATATGCTTCTATCAAAGCGACGTTGTTAGAGCAGAACATTCTCTGCAAAAAACCCCCAAAAAGTTTTTTCGTAAAGCGAAAAATTCGATTTTTACAGCCTTTAGAATTTTTTTTTTTCCTATCAATTCAATTTCAGACAGCGTTATTTCCACTATATTCATTCGCGTTATATTCCACTCGAACGGTTGTTCTGAGCTAATTTTTCGTAAGAACTTTTTTTGTAGGGAATTCGATTCTCCATGAGAATATGTTAATGACATCTTTGTGTGATTTTTTTCTGACGAGTTGCACTACCACATTCAGAAATCCCAATATTTTCCTGTGTTATTCTTATGGAAAATATTCAAATGCAATGCGCCGTTCGAAATAATTTTTTTTTACCTCACGTTTCAGGATTCTTCTATTTTTACCTTACTTCAACTTTTTTTGGTGGATGCAACCGGAAAAAAAATTGTTTTTTTCCGCACACCCCAATATATATATATAGTATATCTATGAATAAAAACATCAATTATTAGCCAAGTTTGGGCTTCACTATCGGGGATCTTTTTGTAAGTTACACAGCTTGGTATTTGTGTTGAAAAACACGTGCCATAATTTTTTCAAATTTTTTCCTCTATTTTTTTAGCTACGATTGGGTATCGAATTCTTTCATTTGAAACTTTTTTTTTTCATTTAATTTTGGCGGCTTAAATTTGAAAAAAAACCAATTGTGTATTTTTTTTGTAAAAAATCTCAAATTTCCGAAAAAAAATATAGCCTAATTAATATACGTGTAGAAGACTCTCAAAATCAAGATTATAATCTGAAAAATTGTTTTCTCGCCATTGTTCAAAGTTTCAAAAAAATTTTCCATTTTTTTTTTCAGAAAGCTGAGAAAATTTTACATAACATTTGTTATTTCTAAGTTGGGATCTCTAAAAACACTCTTGGGATTAATAAAAATGTAACAAAAAAAAAACATTATAAATCTCATTTGTTCTAACAATGTTAATACTAAATGTAACTTTTGAGTTTTTGGAAAATATTGAGAATATGAATTCAAAGAATGAAATTAAACAAAGATTTTTGCGTTCAAAGACTGCCAAAGGTATTCAATCATTGCATTTGATTTTGCCTGTACGAAATAATTTGGGAACAGTTATTCACAAATTTATATTGTCGAACTCAAAAACGTTTTCTCCAGCACATGTATTTCAACTGGAATGATTTTATGTTGTCGTAATGGTAAAATAATAAAAACAATAACCCAGTATTTACACCGGTACACAACAATTTTCTATTGTTCGTTTCAACAGCCACTCCAAAAAATAAAAAAACATTAAAATTGTTAGAATAAATGAGATTTATGTTTTTTTACATTTTTATTGATCTCAGGACTGTTTTAACAACTTAAAAATAACAAATAACTCAAAAATAACAGATGTTATGTAAAATTTTCTCAGCTTTCTGAAAAAATATGAAAAATTTTTTTGAACTTTGGGCAACGGCGAAAAAACGACTTTTTAGATTATAATCTTGATTTTGAGAGTCTTCCACACGTATATTAATTGTGCTATATTTTTTTTCTGTGAGTTGAGATTTTTTTACAAAAAAAAATATAGAATTGGTTTTTTTTCAAATTGAAGCCGCCAAAATTACATTAAAAAAAAGTTTTAAATGAAAAATTCGATGCCCAATGGTAGCTAAAAAAATGGAGGAAAAAATCTGAAAAAATTATAGAACGTGTATTTCAGCACAGACACCAAGCTGTATAACTTTAAAAAAAAATCCCCAATAGTGAAGCCCAAACTTGGCTGATAATTGATAATTTTACTTATATGTATCCGTTAAGCCTTGACTGAAAAATAGTGATGACAGTGCGTTCGATCTAGACACAATCGTCCTGTCTGATCGAGGATGTTGCAAAGCTTTGGAAAATTTTACGAGAGTTTCAGACCTTCGGATGTCTCCGTCGAGAACTTGCTGAGCAGTTGCAAGTTTCTTAGTGATGAAATTTAAATTGTTCGACAATATCGACTAGAGCAGTCTTGCTAGTATTGTTCGCCCATCCACGAGACATGAGACACGTGACTTTGGCCACACACGACAATAAATCATTCACGTGTCATCCACTCGAATGTGACATGGAATATTATATCAAAGCTTCCATTGCATATTGCAGGCTCAGACACGAAAATTTTACTTTTTTTCTTCACCAAAATTAGTCTTTTTTAAAAGTTGAGATTTATAAACCAGGTTCGAGAAAAAATTAAAGTCTCACTTTTTTTTTTAAACGAAAATATTGCAATGAAAATTTTACTGAAGGGAAATAACGATATTTTTTTATAAAAATAAAATGAACATAAGTGAAAGAAAATGTTTATTTTATTTTATGAATTATGTTATTGTTTTTTTTTTGTGGTAAAAAAAATTCGATAAAAATTTCGCGATTTAATTACATCATTAGGAATTAATGGGGATGACTTTCAATTCGTTCAGTGCGGCGGAAAAATGATTTTAAGGATTGCGGACATGAATTTCTGGCTTACCCAACCATGTCGGACTCCTTGGCGACTCGACACAGAGTTCCACGATTCATTGGGCACTTTCCACTGACGGGATCCGGTGGTGCAAGATTAATGTACGGCGGCTCTTCGAGGAACGTTATCTTCAAATAAAATTTTTCCGGGACACCCTGTGGCGGTGTGTGAGAATTTCCCGGCCAAACAATATCCTTTATGTCAAGTCCCTCTTTCTGCCATGACTTCCATACGCCAATCTTGAACGAGACGCACAAAAAAAATCTTTTTTTTTTTTTTTCCAAATATTATTTCAATTTTTCAGAGCAATTTTATTCTGCCCGATTCTCACGAAATTTATCGCACTTAAAAAGATGATTTTCGAAATAATATGAAAACTTTTGATTTCTACCCCACGCGTTAAATTTATAATTTTTCTGGCAATTTAACGACAAAGGAAGATTTTTTTTTCTCGATAAATTCTCATTAGCTCTGTCAAATCTTATTCGACGAATTTTCTTACAAAATTCGTGCATTCAGTTTTTTTTTTTTTGCAATAATTTTTTTATTCTCATTTCAAGTCACCCTTGCGAGAAACGGAGGGAGCGAAGAAAAATGAAAAAAAGTCATCTGCATGGAGGATAAATGAAGAATTCCCGTTGAGCCAAAGATCTGACTCTATATCCCAAAGATAAGATTTATAAATTGTCGCCGCGTGCGATGAAAAGTGAGATCGAAAAAGAGGCACGTGAACGAAGATTCATCAAATGTCATGCGTGTGATGGTATATCGATAGAAACGCGCAAGGGCTAGTTAAAGTGGTGGATTGGCACTTCTCATTTATATTCTAAAAGACTAAGGGAGGAGAATTTTTTTTCTCCATAAAGAAGGAAATGAATTATTGAAAAATGATGATTCAAGATTATTTTCATTCATTATTTGTATATTATATTTTTTAATATTTAATAATAAGGGAGGAGAATTTTTTTTATTTATAAAGAAGGAAATGAATTATTGAAAAATGATGATTCAAGATTATTTTAATTCATTATTTGTATATTTTATTTTTTAATATTTAATAATAAGGGAGGTGAATTTTTTTTTATTTATAAAGAAGAAAATGAATTAGTGAAAAATGATGATTCAAGATTATTTTCATTCATTATTTGTATATTTTATTTTTTAATATTTAATAATAAGGGAGGAGAATATTTTTTTATTTATAAAGAAGGAAATGAATTATTGAAAAATGATGATTCAAGATTATTTTCATTCATTATTTGTATATTTTATTTTTTAATATTTAATAATAAGGGAGGAGAATATTTTTTTATTTATAAAGAAGGAAATGAATTATAGAAAAATGATGATACAAGATTATTTTCATTCATTATTTCCATATTTTATTTTTCAACACTTAATAATAAGGGAGATTTTTTTTAAATTTATAAAGAAGGAAATGAATTATTGAAAAATGATGATGCAAGATTGATTTCATTCATTATTTTTATATTTTATTTTTTAACATTTAATAATAAGGGAGAAGATTTTTTTTTACTTATAAAGAAGGAAATGAATTATTGAAAAATGATGATTCAAGATTATTTTCATTCATTATTTGTATATTTTATTTTTTAATATTTAATAATAAGGGAGGTGAATTTTTTTTTATTTATAAAGAAGAAAATGAATTAGTGAAAAATGATGATATAAGATTATTTTTATTTATTATTTGTCTATTTTTTTTTTTTTAAATATTATTGCAAACGTACTATCATTGAAAATGAGTCAAAAAAACCGTACGTCCAACACAGCCATGCTCGAAATCTTATCACTTATTAATATAATTTTTTTTCACTGAACTCTAATAATACTGGAACGTGCGCTGGCTATACTGCACATGGAGAAGGAGCGTATCGAGAGAGATAGCTCGCAAACTATCTTTCTCTCTGTCTGATCGTGTGACGCACGCGCACTTGAAGGTGTTGTATAGGCGCTTCAAAAAGTTTATCCCACTGAATTCTATTACTCTATCGAGTGTGTGCTGCAAACTGAGAGGCAATGCTCTTTTTTTTTCTCTTAATATAACTATAATGACGCACGAGGAATTCAAGACTTGACGACTAATAATTGGAAGTAGATATGTATACCTCGGTGACGCTCCGATATAAGCAAGATCTGAAATCGAGGAATAAACTTTTTGACTGTACTGTACAGACAGAGACCAAGATACCAACAAGCGTCGTTCGTGGCTATCTCTCTCGATACGGTCTACCAGCGGCAGCGCACGTTCCAGTATTAGTAGAGTTCAGTGTTTTTTTCAATTCTTCTTTTCAATAGTTTGAAATCTTTCCCCTGTTACCCCCTCCTGCTCTTTCACTTTTTCATGCTGTTTTTTTTTTCAGCCCTTACAGTCGTTTTTCCCTATGCTGTATCGAATTTGCACATGGGTATGGGGAAAGTAGTGAAAATCCAGACAATACATCGAGCAGCCCTGCCGAAAATTTTTGATTATTTTATTCAACGATCATGTTTTATTCATGCATTTATCCTAATGCTTTGTAAAGCACATTAAATGTACTTATCAATTCTCACCTAATTCAATATCGAACAGCCTTGTATACCTTGGCTGTCATTATGTACAGTATCCACAGTTCGCAGTACATTAGGATCTCTCGTAAGTTATTACCTCAGGGATATCCCTCGCAAGTTTCGTTACCCCTACATTTCATGCTTCACAGTCAGTCAAGGGCCGGCTTGGCCGGCTTAAATATTGATACTTGCGTAACGATAGGGGGATAAGTGGTAAAGAGGGTACAATACTTCTAGAGGGTCGTACTGTTTTAATTTTTTTTTCTTAATTCACAGCTCTATGACAAAGTAGAAAGTAAAGAAATTATAGAAAATTTTCCTAATTTTTAATCACGAAAAATAGAAAAAAAAATATGGCAGTAAATTCGATAAGACGAGTCTATCAAATACAAAAAGTGTATATATAAACTGTGTATGCCATCTTTCGGGGGTTTTTTTTTCCCACCAAAGATAGGAGCCTGAATGAAATCCATCGCCGTAAGCAACGGAAAGTTTGTTGAAACTTCGAAAACGTTCGTTTCTCAAATTTTCTCAACAAAAAAAAAAAAAATAATAATACAGAAACAAATTTTCTAATTACATACGGTTTGATGTGAAATTAAAAAAAAAAAACTTTTTACAAGAAAATATTTTATTCTGTGGCAAGCTGATTGTTTTATGAGAAGACATGCAAATATATTTCCCAAGCAATATATGTTCTCTCATTAATCTCACAATGGACACACGTATTTATGGATTTAAGGATGCACACTGAATCCAGAATACCTTTCTAGTAATAATTTCAGTAGAAAAAAATATTACGGTAATGGTACCGAAACAAAACTCCGGAAAAGTACTGAAATTGAAAAGTAAAATTTACGTGTTGTATCGTCGTGAGATGAAGAGCTGATGAAAAAAAAAAAAAACCGAAAATGAAAAAAAGTAGCGCCAGATAAGAACGCTGGAGTATCGATTTTCGATAGGCACGACGAATGCTTGTATGTCGAATGATCGAGTTGGCGAAGGGTGAAGCAATGAGAGAGGTAAAAGAAAAAAATAGCGCAATTTAAAAAAAAAAAAAGGGAAGATGACTTTCATCTTCCCTTTTTTTTTTAAATTGCGCTATTTTTTTCTTTTGTGAGAAAGTGAGAAAAGGGTGGTTGGTGAATAGGGGTGGGAATGAGTTTGAAAAGCGGTGGAGAGTCGATACGTGCATCGAGGCATATACGAGAGCTTTTAAAATATTCAAAATGTAGCCTCGTTTTACGATATCCCAACCTCTTATTTTCATCCCCCTCACCCCTCTCGTGTCGCTGTCGTATAACTTTGCCCTGCAACGTTTCTTTTTTCACAACCATCAGGTTCACGGGCTCTTCGAGTGGTTTTATTTTTTCAGCTTTACATCGCGAGACTATATGCTGTGCAATTCGATAATTCTTTTCAATGTAATTTCATTATTTATAATGTCGTATTTTTCGTAATATTTGGAAATCCGTAGAGGTTAGTGTCATCAAAGATTTTTCGAAAAATTTCATAAAATCTAAATCGTTCTATCGATACTCGCCAAATTGAATTTTTGCCGTCTCTGAATGATACGTGGGGAAAATACTCGACATGGGTACAAAATTTTTGCTCGATAAGTCAAAATTTACGGAGTAAAAGACGCAATTTTTGAAATTTATGAAATAAAATCCGAGCAGCGCTACAAATTGTTATGAATTGCTATGATGAATAAAAAATTCTTAAAAATCACTGAAAAATTTGCTTGATAGATATATTTAAGCAAAAACTATAGTAAATGTAGATCGATATAGTAAATGTAGACCTCCAAAGATTCTAAAACTTCGTGGCGGATGAATTAATCTGGAATTCAACACGTTCGCTCCATCTCATCAAGCTGTAAAATCGCTAATCAACGTTGATTTGAAAGCTCTTACAGCACGAGTTTCCATGCTTAAAGCTCTCAACGTCGTATCTTCGTGATAAAAAAAATAATAAAAGAAACTCTTCAATCATCGTCATCCCCTCGCGTAAAAATTTTACGTGTCCCAAGGGACTGACATTCCCCCCCCCCCCCCCCCCCCCCCCTCTCTAGTTGAAGGTTAATGTCGAAGGATAAAGACTTGGAAATACGTTAAATAATATGAAAATTTAACTTGCACAATTCAGGAATTTAGTATTTTTTTTCGTGTATACATTAAAGTATAGGGAAAACGAGGTAAAACGTAAAACCAAATGAGACAAGCCATTTCTTGCTACTTTCACATAACATGTACATTTTTTAGTATTTTATCAAAATTAAAAAAAAAAAAAAAAATGTTCGACTATATTTTTACTTTTGTCACTTTTCGTTGTTAATTTTATAATTTCATCAAAGAAAAAAAAGTTACGATAATTTTTTTTTGCTTCGTTGCTTGTTTTTTTTTTTTTTTTTTTTTTTTTTTTTTATGGTGAATGACATTTGTTTGTAGAGGAAGGTGAAGCAAAACTCACCACCGAAAAAAAAAAAATGGCCAATCAGCATTTCCGTATCGAGAACAGTGATACAAAATTGTATGCAAGGTGGCTCCGCGGTCAGCGATAAAAAAAAACTAGAATGGTGGGGCAAAACGGATCGCTCCCAAAAAGTGGCTGTCGGACATTTCCGCGTCCAAGTGAGTGAGACAAGATGGAATTCAATATTTTTTTTTTGCTAAATCCGATCAAAGACCGGATCGGTGCCACCGCACCACTCCACCAATATCGTATTTCGATCGAACAAAGATTCTTAGCATGCGGCTGTGCGAGAAGGAAACTTCAACCACTCACACGTTCGCACTTGCGTGTCGTTCGAGAAGCGAAAGACACATCTAAAATAGCGTGTACCCAAAATAAATCGTTTCAGACCGTTTTAGATCTAAAATATGGCCTGTAAGTCCTCAAAAGAGCCGACATTTATATTTCTTCGAATTGTAGACCTCTCTAGGTTTTCGATTACAACTTGGGCAAAAATTAAAATTATCCGTTGAGTCCCAAAAATGAGTATTATATTTGCCACTTTTTTTTTTTTAATCGATTCACGCGTTTACCAGCTCGCGCGAGAGTGCGCGAAAATTCCATGGTAAAATTTGTGTTTCTTACTAAAAGAAATATCGACTCGACAAAATATATCAAAACAAATGATAAAATTTTGAGGTAAAATAGCTTTTTTTTTTTTTTTTGTCAACTCAACGTATTTTTAAAGTGGTTTTCGAGGAGATTTTTATTTTTATGAAAAATGAGAAAAAAATTATTCGAAAATTTTTTGGCCCAAAAGGCTTGGCAAATTGCCAATCTTCCAATTTAAATTTCCAGAGCCCAAATATTGATTAATAATTGGCAGAACGTTCGATATAAATAAAGGCTGAAAGTGTACTCTCTTATTGACTTATAAGTGGAATAACGCTTTTTGTCTCTGAGATTTCCTGATGTCTATAGTCTATTAAACTTCCGATAGAATTCCTTATTCATGCTCAAATTTCTCATTGTCTTACTCGCACTTTAACGCGAGAATCTTCGATAGCCACTAGTTTGGGGTTAATCGGTTTTCCTAGGACTATCGGTTTTTATCATTTTTAGCGAAACTGCGTTGAACTATATGTCTTGTCTTACTAACTTTGATGCGAAATTGTCAGATAGTCACTCTTTCGGGGGGGGGGGGGGGGGGGGAGGGGGGGGGGGGGGGGGTATCGATTTTGCTCCGACCTTTTTGTTCTTTCATCGCTGACAGGGGAGCTACATTGCATAGATTTGTTTTTGTTTCACTGCCCTTGGACACGAAAGTCCTCATGGGCAATTTTTTTTCAGTGGTCGGTTTCGCCCCATCTTCCCCCCACGTGTCTCAAGAATTTTCTTTACACAGAAAGTGTCAATAAAATTAATACTGAAAACTATTCCAAAATCGACAATGCAAATTTTTGAATGGCATTTTTTCAAGTAACTCGTTCTAGCATGATTCGCATACCTATATGTCATTGTCAGCAGATTCATCGTCAAATTATTTAACAATTTTTCTTTCCTTTTTTGAGACATCCAAAAAGAGTCGTACATCGTTCATTAATGTTCAATTTTTTCCCGCAATACTATTTCAAAGTGATGTTAATTCAATTGAGTCAGACATTGAACACACAGCTGGAGATTCTGTCTATGCATACGAGGCAGCTCGATATCGGAGAAGGATTGAAATCCTTCGGTTGATCAGGTGGTTGTAGGACGTCTTAGAAATTTCAATCTACCCTTAGAGGATCGTGTGCTTGAGTAATCAAGAGATTCGAGTGGATTCCTATTGGTTGGGATGACGAAGCTTTCATGGACATTGTCACTGAGACGTATATCGCGATGTTATTCCTCGTCTGATCAATACAGTGCTTGACTACTGGCCCGTTCAAATCACAAAAGTTTTTATTCGTACAAATGATGTGATCGCGGGATGGAAGAATCGATTGTGCCGGGGACAAATGATTTTTTTATTCGAGTAGAATTTTATCACTCGATCGTTCGTTAATTTTATGCCTGCATGAAAGAATTCAACGTCCAATTAGTGATGGGATAGACCAATTTGCTGTCTAATCAATAGACGCCAATGCTATGTGGATAATGCCAACAGCATTGGACGCGCGGTAGATGTGCGGCTTCGCGAATCTCCGAAATTCAGCAGGATCAGCCTCGGTCAATACTGAGATGGGTGACCACATTCTATACTGGCGCGCACGCTGACTACCGAGCGGGACACAATTTTCAAAGTTTCGCGTGATAATAAAATGAAAAATTCAGCGAAGCATAGCGATCTGTAGCAGCCAAATTTCCAGTACTTTCCCCCTACCCTCGTGCAATTGCGATGCATCAGGAGAGTATGGCTGTGGACAAAACCCAGGGGCTCTCAAGGTATAGGATAGAAATATGGACAAAGAATAAGTTGACGTACGAAACTGAGAGAATGAAATGAAAGTTTAATTTCAAGAAAAGTTGGTATTTGAATGAGAAATGTGCAAAGATTTTTTCAGAATGTTTTTTAGGCAACAAAAAAAAGGTAATAAAAAATTGAAATTAAAAAGAAAACCCGGCCGAAAATGAATAAATTGAAAAAGTTTAATACCGGAGTCGGAAGTACATCGATCGAAACAAATATAGCTGAACTGCTGAATTGCATCAATTTAGTCTGAGGCTCCTATATTTATGTGATTCAATCAACGAAGCATTTACTTCAACATATTTTACGATTTTTTTCAGTAATCGAAAACCCCGCAATTCGTCAGCGTTAAGCATTTATATGACGAAAGTGCTGCAATTTTCATATTTTTAAAATATTTTTTTGATCTATGTTTTCCCAAGTAATTACTTGAACTTTCTTGGAATGAAACTTCCCGGTACAGGGGTTGCTTACGGAATTCTAATTTCCTGTATTCTCATCTATATTGTGGCTATAATTCAGTAAGAAAAAAGTGACTGGACCGCTGTGCTGAATAGTCAGCAATTGCCGGAATACAGCAGATGAATGTAATTTTTTCGGCGCACGGTGAAATGGAGTCTGACGAAAATGTTCTATTACTCCTTAAACCGGTTCTTGCAAGACCGGTGATGGGGAATAAGCGGAAATGTAGGAGCACTGCAACGCAGTGAGTGGGCATGCACGAAAAAAGAGATAGTCGGTTTGCTCACGGGGCTAGAAAATTGTTTTGGCTCGATAGCCTCGAATTAAGGAGGTACGATCACTTCTGTGGGCGAAGAATAAGCAGAAACGTACCCATATGGAAAAGAAGTATATTACAAGATGTATACGAAATATCGAACTTATTGCCGCAAAGTATATTTTTATAACTCCGTAATATATATATTATATATCTGTTATATATCCTCCCGGATATATCGGGCAGATATATCCAAGATATATAAGAGATATAGAACTTATTGCCGCTATATATAGAGATATATTTTTTATATATCTGAAGTATACTTTTTTTTTCATGGGGGTAGGCTCGGATAAGCGTGGCGATCGAGGGGCAAGCATGAAACAAGAGAGAGTCGGAGTTCTGACCATTTTCAACCGGAAAATTCGAACTTTTTTGTGATGTAGTCCTTGAATTACACGGTGAAGAGTAATTTTTCAATTTATTACAATATCTATTATATCTGATCTATCAAATTTCAGTTTTTCAACGGGTGTAGTTGGATACGTGAGCAGCAAAACCGTGATCACCGCATTTCTGGTTGACCGTCTGCACAAGACGACGTGCTTTATAGTAACTCAAACTGCTCGACTTTGCAATTTTATCACGAAAAAACTAAACGGTCAATATAGCTCAAATTTTGGCAATAGGCGCATAAAGTATTCGTCAAAAACATATAAATATTTCAAGTCCGAAAGTTGGATTCGTAGCAATGATCGTACCTCCTTAACGGAAGATAGAGCAGCGCATACAAACGTTTTGGAAAATTTCGAAATTTTTTGAAATCCGAACCGCTGAAGCGATTCTATCGAAACTCAATACCGATTATTCGTGTCCCCTAGACCTATTAGTATAAAAAGTTTTGGCTCGACAGCCTCAGAATTGACAAACGATAGAGCGCCTACAAACATTTTTCTGAAAATTTCAAAATTTTCTACTATCTGAACCCCTTAAGGATGTATCGAACGTACCTACCCAACAAAAAGTGACTGTCGTCGACAATATTGCATACTTCATGATGAGATAAAAATCGGAAAAAATTCAACCACAATAAAGACGATAAGAAGATTACTTTTTAATTATAATAATGCCCAAAAGTTATCAATAAATTGTTTAAACAAAACATTGCTTAACAAATTTTTAGAGAAAGTATTTTTTTTATCATTTCATATGAATTCGTTGATTTTTCTGACTACACGTGAATTTTTTAAAAATTTTCTTATCATTTTGAAATTTCGGTTTTCGGAAATTTGTAAAGGTTATATTTACGAAGCTATTCGTTCAATGTCCTGGAAACTTTTTAATTGTAATATACAACGTTTTTACGAAAACATATCCAAAATTCACGATTTTTCCTTCATTTTTCAAAATTAAAAACTTTTCGAAAACCGAAATTTCAAAATGATAAGAACATTTTTTAATAATTCATACGTAGTCACAATAATCAACGAATTCATTTCACATGACAAAAAAAAACTTTCTCTAAAAATTTGTTAAACAATGTTTTGTTTAAACAATTAATTGATAACTTTTTAGCATTATTATTATTCAAAATTACTCGCCTTATCGTCCTTATTGTGGTTGATTTTTTACCGATTTTTATCTTATCATGAAACATGCAATAATGTCGACGAAAGTCACTCTTGGTTGGGAAAGTACGTCCGATACCAAATTCGATACCAATCATGTTTGGCCCCTGGGCCCCTGGACTATTTGTATCAAAATTTTCGGCTTAACAGCCTCAAATTTACGAATTATAGAGCGCCTACAAACATTTTTTGATAAGTTCAAAATTTTCTAAAATAACCCTTCAAGCAAATCTATCCAAATTTAATACCAATCATCTTTGTCCCCTAAACTATTTGTGTTAAAAATTTCGGCTAGATAGGCTTAAATTTACTAAAGTTTGACCACGTAAAAAGATGTTTTGAAAATTACAATATTTGTTAAAATCTGAAGCCCTTCAGCGGATCTAGCCAAATTGAATACCAATTATTCTTGTCCCCTAAAATATTTGTGTAAAAAAGGTTTCGACTGGATAGCTTCAAATTCACACACACACACACACACACACACACACACACACACACATACATACGGACACATTTTCTAAATCTGTCTTTCTCGACGTTTTGGGACATTTTGAACATTTTGAACGCGCTTCCACTGTGTGGGTAGAAATTGGAAAAATTTCAACTCACCATTTATATGATGGGAAAAAGTTTAAACTCGCGCGAAAAAAATTCATCTATTGAAATACAAAAATTCTATGGAATTCAAAATCAAAATACGGGATTAATTACTGAACTGAGGAGTACGAATCATTTAATAATAGACCGGTTAATACGGTGAGAAGGAGGAAGGAACGAACGATAATACAGCGCGCGAATCAGCATCGCATTCACGATGAGATTAGAGGGAGTAATTACATTCTTCATCACTGGCTCTTGGAGAACTTGATACGGGAACATTTCAATTAAAGGAAGTTCGCTTAGTAGTTTCGCACTGCCAGTTTCATGAGAGATAATTAACTCAGCATTATCAACTGGCGGGTTTTATTATTATTATTATTATTGTTGCTGTTTTTATTGATGTTATTGTTATCGTTACTATTATTATTAGTTTTCATTAATTTATTGCCTTTGTTCAATTTTTTCCTTCTTCTTTTTTATTGCAATCACGAAGCGAAAAATTAAAAGAAATTTTATAACAAAAAAAAAATTGCACAATTGAGCTTACCTCCTCCCAGACGAGTTGTTTACTCACTCCGGGCCGCAAATTCATAATTTTCAATTCGGCAGCTTTCAAAACTCCGTCCTGAGTGAATTCGACGTTTGGCTTACCCTGATCACCCTCGACCGACACGTTTTTCAAGTATCTACAAAGTACAGAACGAAAAAGAAGAATGTCAGTGCAATACGCGACCCAAGCTCCAGCGCACATTTTCCATTTCCAATTTGTTCGAACGACAAATATTTTTAATCTCACTTCGATCCGTAGTTTAAAGAAATGAGTAATAATTATCATAATCAGGAGAAACAATCAAACGGTTGCTTACTTGAAAAATCGATCTCCCGTGTTCCATCGTGACTCGCCAATTCCCTCGCAGCTCAGCGCGGTGTGTAGCGTATGATTATCGTTCTTCGGATCATTAACAAAGTCCTCGACACCGTAGGCATAAACTTTTATCGCCGTTGCGATCTCATTAACGAGGCTCGAGCTGCTCGTGTCAAAATGAACACCTGCAAGCAACAACGGTATAATCGAGGATGGTGGGAATGGTAAAAAAAAAAAAGCTCACACTCAACGATGCAGGGATGAAAAGATTTGACTGGTGCGTTTACAAAAACGGTATAGATATATATATTATGAGAGTGTGCACCAGTGAACAGTGTCCGAGTTGTCATGCGAGGCAAGGATTTAACACCGAACTCCGAGCTTAAGGAGCTTTCGATGCGGATTTTCTACCCCGGAGAAGCCTCACAGTCGAATATTGTATTACGGAGCTTTCCAGCGTGAAGACAAATGTCGAGGGTGAAAGCTTGCTTTTTTTTTTTTATTCCTCTCTTTCCTTCAATGCAATAAAACTCAGATTCGGATTTCTCACAGATACGCTTTGTGCTAGAAACGAGAGCTCTGAAGTAGCTTATTTGGGCTCTTTTCTTTTTCGCCATGGTAAATATCACCGAGTACGATAGCATATTTGGAAAAATATAAATGTTACCTTGACTTTGAAATTTGTTTCGATGGCTTGAAATTGATTCAAAGGTTTTTTTTTTTCATTTATTTTAACGGGGATGACTTTGTATGGGGTCGAGAATTTTTCCTTGCAAACAAAAAAGCTTTAATTTCCAATGTCATGACAATCAATCGGAGCAAAAAATTGGAAAAAATTTCTAAATTGCTCTTTTTTTTTTGGTTTCCATACAAATGTCATGAGTTGCGAATAAAATGGTTAGTGGCTGGTGCAAATAAAATGATTGTTCGCGCAGTTTCACGGGAATGAACTCAACACTTTTTTGAAAAGAGATTCGAAAACATCACGGATTTCAAGTACCTGAAAAAGTGGGAACCCGAAAGATTGAATTAAGCCTCAGTTTTGAGCTTTGCATGATCGAAAAAAAAAAGCCTGAACTGAAATAACGTTAGTACGGTAAAATATATAAATCGCTGATTGCAATACGAAGCACTTTAGTCCAGTCATTCTAGCTAAAAAAAAGTAGGTTCATAATGCAATCTTCTGCAGAATTGATTTTGGTTTTACAAAAAGATCCCTTCAGTGTAAATTTAAGTTTGTGGGACGCGGGGGGTTGAGCTTCAGACGCCATCTTGGAAAACACGTTTTATCAAATATCTCGTGAACCGTGAATCGCACGACAAAAATAGTGAAAATCTTTTTTGTAGATAATAAAATTTTCTACAACTTTTATTCGAAAATTTCCCATGTATTCTGCATTGTGTTTTACTTACAGTGCGGCAAACTTTTCCAAACATCACCATTTTTACTGTTACATTAACCATTAACACATTTAGGAATAACCATCTTTGGAAAAGTTTGCCACGCTATGAATGAAAAAAAATGCTTTTTACAGAAAAAAGTTCTCAATAAAAGTTGTGGAGAATTTTATTATCTACAAAAAAGTTTTCAACTCTGTTTATCGTAGGATGCAGGGTTCTTGAGATATTTGATAAAACGTGTTTTTTTTTTATGATGGCAGCTGAAGCTCGACCCCCAGTGTCCTGCTAACTTGAATTTACCCTCAGGGGACACCCCTGAACTTTTTCCAAGAGCAAAATCAATTCTGTAGAAGATTGCAGAAAAAATGGCCACGACTGGACTACTGATTAATTTTATGTCTCGACGTGAATCAAGGATTCAATCATGTGGCTGCTAGTAAGCCTCTCGCAATATCGTCGATGCAGTCAGAGAATATTTTCAATTGCGAGTTCGTCTTAAAGGTAAAGCTTTGATGAAGTATTATTGAACGTCAATGACGCAAGGAGATCAAAAGAGAGAGAGAGAGAGAGAGAGAGAGAGAGAGAGAGAGAGAGAGAGAGAGAGAGAGAGAGAGAGAGAGAGAGAGAGAGAGAGAGAGAGAGAGAGAGAGAGAGAGAGAGAGAGAGAGAGAGAGAGAGAGAGAGAGAGAGAGAGAGAGAGAGAGAGAGAGAGAGAGAGAGAGAGAGAGAGAAAGAGAGAGAGAGAGAGAGAGAGAAAGAGAGAGGGAGAGGACGAGAGAGAGAGAGAGAGAGAGAAAGAGAGAGGGAGAGGAAGAGAGAGAGAGAGAGAGAGAACTCAGATTACAGTGAAATAATAAAAAATCGTAGCTCATTATAAATCGAAATAAACGCTTTTTCTTTCATTAGGAAAAATGGAACCAAGACAAATTTTAGTATGAATAAAAAAAAAAAGCAACGTTCGTACGAATAATTCAAAGCAGTACTCTGGTTTTTCGGGTCAAAAAATGAGGTCGAAGGAGTTTTTTTTGTTTTCGTATAAAAACACGACGTATCAATGTAAACTTTTGGTTATTTTTTCGCTAATATTACGAGATAAAATTGAAAAAATTCTAAAAAACAAAAAATCACACCCACCGAATATCCGGTCAGATTTCATTCGATTTAAAAATAAATTCTGAATGGTCAAGAAACTTCGAATTTTTCGACCACTGAAAGTTTAAAAAAAAATTGAATAAAATTGACGATTTTTTTTTTAATTTCGCTATTTTTTCCTACCTGTTGTTTTTTTTTTTTTTGCATAATTGAGATACGGACCATAGAGAATTTACATAAAAATTGAATGACACCTGAATGAACTCGATCGATTCATTCACGATCTGCTCAGAAGAAATTTTACAGCCGGTCATTCTTGGCGCACTGTGGCGGCTGGAATTTTTATTTCAATTCTTTAAAAATTGCATAACGTCATCGCGCGGAGCATCGATACAAAAATACCCAAAAAGCCAAATTCATGTGTCGTTTTTTTTTTACATAGAAAAAAAATTCCTCCGAGTACCCGATTTTTGGACCCGAAAATTCATCATACTGCCTTGAAGAAGTACAACTTGAAAATAAGCTCGAACGTTCCAAAGCAGGCGCCCAATTAGACTCTATGTTGAGAGCTCTTCGCGGGGCTCTGCGTTTCCGGTTTCGTTCAAGCAGACGGAATTCCGAACCGGTTATACGATTCAACGACTAACCGGACGCTTGACCAGGCCAAGAGATGGGTCGTAAATAATTCAAGAACGACACTGCCGTCTCGAAAGCTTCGAAATCCACAGCCCTCTCTATCCGAAGCTCTCTCGCAATCTGAATCGTTATATCGGCCATTCGATAAATCGATAGATCGATAGATCGTTGGAATTTTTTTTTTTTTTGGGCGATCGACTTACCGAGCATTCCAACCGGAAATTGATTCGGAGTCTGTAGATTCTCAATGACGCTCTGCGTAACGACCCAGACATAATTTTCACCGGTTATCTTGTATTCCCTCGCGTCCGACAGAATTTGCGACGCTTCCTCCCTCGTCGAGTACAGCAGCATTACCCTCGATTCGCTGTTAACGAGCTCAACGAGATCGTCCTTTTTTGTGACGAGAACGGCGTTCAATATCGTAAACTTGAATGTGTCCTGCATGTCCGATATTCTTTCTCTGACGGCCTGTATGAAGTCGTCGTGACCGGCAATCTGTGATGTAACAATGCTGAACTGATGCCACTTGTAACGCTCGAGGATGCTCAGCATCGCGGCTGTCTGATGCTCGAGCGACGGTGCCAACTGCAGCTGCAAGCTGCTCTGCGATGCTCTCTGTTCGATGCAAGAATTTTTTTTCGCGAAAACCAAGAATAATTGGAGATTTCTCGATCATTTTAATGGGTGTATCGTAAATTTTTCCGAGACACGAGAGTAAAAATTAATGAAAAATGTAGTTAAATCGAGGTTCGAAAAAAAAAAATGAATCTATTCGATTTAAGAAATATACGGAAAATATGACGATGAATTATTTATTCAGTGAAAAAAAAAAAAAAAAACATTTTTCTATATTCCTCTCACCCTCTCGAGTCCCGAGTTGTCAGCGTTCCATGCAATCACAGGAATCCCAAGATAACCTGCTAGCTGGAGGAAATATTGTGCGCTCGCTGTGCTGCGGCCATATTGCTCGTAGTTCATGAGGTAGAGAATAGCTGAGACATTGACTGTCAGAAAATGATCACACAGAGAATTCAGTATGTCTGCAACAGGCAAAGGAAAATACGAAAAAAAAAAACGATGAACGACATATTTTTCAATAAGAATTAAACAAAATGTCATTAACGATAATGACGAATGATTAAGGGAATACGAACCTCTAAAAAAAACTTTTTCCCTATCGACGCTAAAAATCTGAAAAAATTCACGCATGTATACTGTTTGACACTAGAAAAGAGGTCCATATTAGATCATTGATAAATTGAAAACCATTCCAGAGATGAAAATATTTTTTGGACCAAAAATTTGAATTCATTAAAAAATCTAACGTTTGTTTTTTCTTGACTGTTTCTTTGAACGTGCACGTAAATTTTCAAGGTTCTATATTGATTGATGTAGGAGCTAAACGATTTTTTAGATTTTGATACTCGAGAAATGCGCCATTTGCCTATACGACAGAAATTACGAAATTTTTCTACATTTTTATGGATCATATATGTGATTAACATTTTTCTTCTATGCCCGAAAAATAATAACGTGATTTCGACTGTAAAGGTCGAAAGGTTGAAAGGTCTGTTTGCGTTTTGTCCAATGCATAGCCAGTTTGACTGTGACATAGAGCAGTACGCAGCCCGGGAGATAATGTTTTTACATAATCAGTTGAAATTCTATATGAAATTTATATTTATATATATTTTGTAATATTTTATCCAAATTTATAAAATCATGTGAAATTATATCAAAGTTACAGTATTTCAGATTTTCGTATTATTTTATAAAATTTTGTACAGTTTTATAATTCCATGTAATTTCATCGGGTCAAATTCGAGACACAATGTTGTAGAATTTTATCTAACCATATGAAAACATTTTTTCCTTGGAGGAGTCGACTGTAATTTAATATTATCAGTTTTATGTTTCCGAACAAATCAATGAATGAAGTCGTTGCAGCCCAGTTACTTCATTCCACTGATTGCTAAAATTTTTATTTCGGCTTATAGTACATGCCGAATATATGTGGGTCATTCTTTCGAAACCCGACATACTTGTGGACCTCGTGGTCTTCTATCGTCTTGTAACTTTGACATTCATTTAAATATGTCAAGTGGAGCATACACATTTTTTCAGATTTTGAAATTGACATTTCTGTCAGGGGTTCTGTCTTCCTATTGGTCATTTGGCATTTTTTCAAACGATAACTAATAAATGAATTTTTTCAACACGTAAACGTCGATAAATTTTTTTTTCGACACGATAATTTTTTTTTGAAAAATTCTCAGCTTTTTGATGGGAATATTTCCGATCCGATTCATTTTTAAGGAGGTATTATCGTTTCTCACGTGAAAATTATTTTCCAACTTAGCTGCGTGAAATTTTGTGAACACGAAATTCAGAGCAAAATCCAACTTGTGGTGAAATTTCACAACGATTTACCGTTTAGAAACTGAGATATTTAATTTCAAAATCACAATTTTTGTATACTTTGAACACATGTCTTATGGCGTGAGGGGTACCAAGGTTAGGTTTTTTATTTTTTTCTGCGTGATATTCCAACTTTCGTTGATGAAAAACGAACACATGCAACTTTGGATTACAGGTAATAAATTGATGTACTTTAAATGTAGGATTACCGATGAAATAAAAGAGAAATATCGAGTTAATCGCACTGGTTTCTGAACGCGACGGACTATACGAGCTGATTGAAAATAAATTTGGCAACGCCGCATAACCAACTCAAACTATCGCACGCATATATGTGTGTCTATATATATATATATATAGATCGGAACTTGAAAAATAAATGCAAAAAATAAGCAGTGAAATAATTTCACCATTTGCGGTTCGATCACAAAATAAGTGAGGTTAGGTTCACATGCTTCACGCACGCACCCATACAACTCTGACACACGACACACGCATTCTTCCGCTAAGCGATGTTGCCACCTAACCTTCTTCGCCATATAACTGCTAGAATCATGCAAGTCTTTTCTTATGAAAAAATTTTTTCCTAACAATCAAAGTGTTCAAAACACAAGCATATTAGTAATAAAAAATTAAAATAATTTTTTTAGTCACTATTTAAAAATAAAAATTTAGCAGAAAATCCAAACACTATTTTGACTCAGAAGTTTCGATAATACCTCCTTAAGGAAGCACTGAAAAAAGCCAAAAAAGGTTAAAAAGTCATTTTTAGTGGTGAGCCTGTGGTTTTAGACGAACAAAAATATTTTTTTTGGTTTCATTGCAGTGTTTCACCGGCTAGGTGAGGTTTTTAGACTGGGACGAGTAATATTTTTCGTTGAAAAAAACAAATTATGAAAGAAGGAAAATTTCCGGCTTTTCATCATTTTCTAAAATCTCTCTATTTTTCTGGTAATGCGTATAAATCGTTTTTTTTTCACTGTTGTGCTGAAACAGTGAAAAAAAAGAACTTATATGCTCACACAGGCTTAAACAGGCTCACAAAATTTTATCGACGTTTACATGTTAAAAAAATTCATTTATTAGTTACCGTTTGAAAAAATGCCAAATGACCAATAGGAAGACCCCTGACAGGAATGTCAATTTAAAAATCTGAAAAAAATTGAGTATGCTCTGCTTGACATATCTAAACGAATGTCAAAGTTAAAAGACGATCGAAGACCACGAGGTCCACAAGTGTGTCGGGTTTTGGAAGAATGACTCATGTATAGCATAAACAGGAATGTATGTGTAAGAGAGAATTACTCAGATACAGACCTTTCGTAAATGAAAAATGATTTTCTGTTTATAAGTTAGCTCGTACATAAATTAACATAGAACCTTTAAAATTTACGTGCGCGTTCAAAAAACAGCTTAGAAAAAGCGTTAGATTTTTGATGGATTAAAATTTTTAAACCAAAAAGAAATTTTATTTCTGAAATGGTTCTTAGTTTATCATCGATCTTAAGTGGATCTGCTTTCTAGTGTAAAACTGTACGTGCGTGAATTTTTTCAGATTTTTAGCACGGATAGGGAAAAAGTTTTTTTGCAGAAGTAAGTATCCCTTTAAGGGATTAGGGGTAGTTAGGATTTTCAAATAATTGATTTTTTTGCATTTTCTTGAAGTATGATGCCTTAAAAATATTCTCTGAAAATTTCAAGTAAATCTAATGAATAGTTTTCGAGATATACGACAATAACTGAAGGGCTCTATCACCCTCGATAGCAGGTAGCAAAAACTTTCAACCTGTTATTCTCGAAACTATGTTATCGAAGTCGGTGATCACTGTAATTAAAAAACCACTGGATGGATTTGAATTAAATTTTTACAGTTTATTGTAGGCATAAAAAACTAGTGCCTGATCATAGGATATTTTTAGATAAAAAATTATATTTTTTTATAAACAATAAACAAGCGCTTTTTCCTTAAAAATTCGCAGGCTGCCATTTTGTTTATTTAAAAAAAAGGTTTGATCAGGCACTAGATTAACTATTAAACTAATGATTCTTTTTGTTTGATTGATTTTAGATCGACCAGTAAAAAGTTATAGTCACTTTAAAGCACTACTTGTGGACGGGATTTAACAAATGTGGCGATAACTTGGTCTACAATGAATATTTTTTTATTAAATTTCTGTCAAATGAAGTTATAAAATTGTTCAATAACTTTGCATTATTTGTTTTATAAAATACATTAAACTTCTGTCAAAAACAAATTGTTTAATATACCAATTTTTCCACGCCACTGACTACCCCTAATCCCTTAATCAATGAAGCTGAAACTCGGGACACAAGTAGACTATATATAACCACCGTTGTTGACTGCAACTTTTTTTGTTCAAATCGCTTCAGAAATTTCGATTTTGCGGGATTTTGAATTTTTCGAAAAATACCTCTGGGTGCTCCAACTTTCGTAATTGTGCAGCTATCCAGCTAATTCTTTCTTATACAAATAGACTCAGTCACAAGCATGTTTGGTATTCAATTTGGCAAGAATCGCTCAAGGGGTTGAGATTTCGAAAAATTTTGAATTTTCAAAAAATATCTCTGATGGCCCTCACTTCCGCAAATTTTTGGCTATCGAGTCAAAAATTTGTGCATGAATAGGTTATAGGACAAGAATTCGAGGTACTGAGATTGACGAAAATCGCTGAAGGGGTTCAAATTTTTTTCAATTTTTAATTTAAAAAAAAGTCACTGACAACCCTAATGTCCCAAAATTTTTGGCTAATAAGTCAAAAGTTTTTTTATATAGATTTTTAGTCACAATCACCGTCGGTATTAAATTTGGTAAGAATCGAGATTGAGGGATTCAGATGGTAGAAAATTTTGGAATTTTCAAAAAATTACCGTTGATGTATCGAATGTTATTGAAATATATTTGTGATCATTATTTTATCGTTCACTCTCGTCTGACCTGAACAATTAAAAGTATGTCACGACTGTGTAATTAAGTTCATTGTTGCTTCTAGTAAACTATTCATGCAAACAAATGCAATACTTGTATAAGAAAAATAAAATTTATGTCAGTAACGAAGAATGAAATATCGATACCTTGCGGAACATTTAACGACGTAATAACGCTAGTTTTATATTCATGAGCTTGGTCCATTCGATTTTTCGAAAAGTTGGGTTTCTCCATTCCCCGAAAATTGTGTTTATCCCCAGCTATTCATTGCCTCGAATAAATATCCTGGTCAAGTAAGAAAAAAATGTGACGGAGATTCGGAGGGACGAATAAGGGTGCGGTAAGGATTGGCTCGAAGACGCTGGTGGTCTGAAGATTACACGGTCGTGTATTACCAGCGATTTATCCTCGAGTCGCCTGAATCCACGGTAGACGACGACAAATCTCGTGAACGTGGCCCATTATAATGGTAGAGGAAGAGAAAGAAAAAAAAATAATAAAACCGGGAAGAGATACGACCAAAATATTTCAAGCCTACGGTGATGTGGTTTATATTATCTTCGTCCAATTTATATGGATCTATGTCATATTGTAATATTTGTAATATCGAGGCCTATGGGCATTATATTTATTTTCGTATATCATTACGTCGTCGGTAATGAAAATAAGGGTGTCGTGATCATACGAAGGAGTCATTATATCAAAGAGAGTCGCAGTTGAATATAAATTTGTGCAATTTTATAAGGGTGGTTTTCATCACGCAATTCTCAGTCCTCAAACAGTGAACTAATTCACTGACGTACATAGATGATCCTTGAGTTATTGAACCATTATCCCGTGCAGAAATTGTGATGGGAATCCAGCTGGATTCTCACGATTATCTCTATCCCTCCCCAAAAAAAAAAAAAACATCAACGATGGTGTACAAAAACTTAAGACAAGCACCTGCGTCATATATATATATACATAGGAGCCATTGCTCATGGTCTGAGAATTTAATGCTTGAAGGATTTGAATTGAAAAAAATGTCGTATTGAAACAAAAAATTCGGACGAAGTGCTTGGCGAATTATGTAATGGTCTGTACGATAGAGTTCATGGTTCATGGACTACCTATCACTAAGATTCCAAGTACTTCGTTCGAATTTTTTTTTTTTTTTTTCCAATGCGATATTTGTTTTCAATTTAAATCCTTCAAAGCATTTGTTAACGTCCTAGGTCGAAATACCCACCTAAATTTGAAATTTTTCATATACATTCTTTTAGTATCGAATTTAACACCGGACCAATATGATCCAGGGTAAAAATAAAGAATATTCACTCTCCTACTCAAATCACGAGAAAACACGAATGACCAGAGGTGACCCTCATTGCCGGAGTTTACCCAGCACCTAACGCACAAAAACTTTAATCTTTTACGAACGAGGCTCGTCACGGGGGAGAAGGCGTGTGTATAATATTTTGAAAAATAATGCAACCACGGTTTTAAATTCGTTCATCGATTTAATTGCTAATTTATAGATAATAAGCTATATTTATTATGCCAATTTGACCCGTGCATGCCAGATCTTCTGGCCAGGCACTGCGGAGAAATATGTTTTACCGGCCAGGACTGGCTCAGCCGTGCTGAACTGTCCATTGCCAGGCCAGATTCATGGAAAACTAGCCAGGTACTAGGCCACACACCAGAATTAAATTTCTGCTTGGGTTACTCGGCTTTTATTTATACCTTATTTTTAACCAATAACGGCGGCAGAGCAGGGATAACGCGTCCTTATGGAAACTCGTAAGAGTGAGAATATTTTGTTGTGACTTAAAACCGGTTGAATGAACATTCATTCAATTTTCGTTTTTTTTTTCCTAATATAATTGAATGCATTTTGTCATGTGTAGCATAACAGATATTCTTGGCATACAAGAAATATGACTTACGTGCATTTTAAAAATTTTCACTAACGAGAAGTTGAGCGTCGCGATGAATTTCTCGTTAGACTTCACGTTATCATCGAGAACAAGCTCGTGAGCATGACTTATCACGTTCATGAGTCAATCTATATCAATAATAATTATGGATATGCTCCGAGAATTCGAAAGCGCTTAGAATTCTTTAGCGCGTCGAGAACAGACGAAGACCGAAATAAACGTTGTAGTTTAAAGAAAAAAAAATTGATATTTCGGAACTTTGAAACATCCATGAACGAAGCGCACGAGTATTTATTGAAAAGACGGGTATATACAACCATATACGAGCTCGAAACTCCGATTACACATATTAAAGGTGCATAACATGAGTGTCGCGAGTGTGTCGCGTAGACTTGCGTAAGTGTGACATCTCGTGAATCGAATCGAAATCTTGTTGGGACGCGAAAAAAAAGGTACGATTCTTTGAAACTTATCCAATTACAGTAATCCGGGACACGTTCCGGGATCCAGCTGCTATCCTAAAAGGAATTTATTTGTTTGACATCTCAAAGAAATCCCCGTTGGAAATTTTCCAAAATATTTTATCATTCTCCGGTCATTTAAATGCGTAGCATAGATCCATAAGTTTAAAATTTTATGATTGAGCCTTCATCAGGATACGATCTAGGATCCTCCTGGAATCCAGATAGGATCCCCGCCGTATCGGGCATAGTCTCCAAAAAGATCCCAATCGTGATTTCCCTGGAAGTGGGAACAACCAGACTTATTATAGGGCTGTGACATGATTTTTGGATAAATTATTTTTCAATAAAATGCCACAAAGCTAAGCTAATGTGATAGTTGAAGAAATTTATTAACGGTTCGTTTGTTTAAAAAAAAGGTTCAAAACTGTAATACGTTTGAAACGCTTGGATGGTCCGCAGAGTTGCCAGATTTGGCGATTATCCAACGGTAATAGTTTATATGCAGCCAAAAATCTGGCATCTCTGATCAAATGAGGCCTCGGGTAGTAGAGCCTGACACCTTGGTGATACACGCTACACCGCACCGATCGGTGATTCGCATTCAGAAACAGTGACTGAATCGAACCACTATGAAATTTTGTTCTGGAGCACTAGTCAATCAGCGTACAGCACTGGCCGTTTACGCGCGAAACAAAAATTCGTTACTTTTTACTTTCTTAACTTAACTTTCCGGGAGTTGAAGCCTAATTTTCAGTTTCCTGATGATTCAAGCTAATCTTATTGAATTTATGGGCTCGAAAGTACTGAAATTCCTTAAAAAATGAGTATCCGTCTCGAAACTTCGATAGCTGCAACTGCGAAGTAGGAAAATGATCGACAGCAATATGCCCTGATTGCGACGTGCCTCTTTGTTTCGAAATTTGCCATGCAAGGAAAATTTATAAGATCTACGAAAAACACTATATTCTTTTGGCTAAAATTACTTTTTTCGCAATATTACTTTTTGTATAATGACTCTCTGCTGCCTCATATCTCACGAAGAACGAAATAATCCATTTTTCGTACATGTTTTTTGGCCGATTTTTTTCAAATTTCAGGTGACGTTCAACAATCGTTTTAACAATGAACGATAATATAATATTCTAATGCTTCATAAAATATTCGAAATCCAATAATTTTTAAAAGATAAAAAAACTTCATTGATCAAATGGAAATTGACATTGATTAAGGTAGTATGAGCATCAGTATGAGCACAACTGTGGGCGGGGAATAAGCCAAAACGTGGGCGCGGGTGAGCGAGGTGAGCGAGGGGCACGCACGAAACAAGAGAGGGTCGGACCCTCATAATCCGACGCACGCAAAAAATTTCCTTGAAATCGATAATTTTATGTCAAAAGGTTCGTCAACCCTCATTTTTTATGGGACGTATGTAATCGTGATAGTTTTCTGAACATTTAACAGTTTTAATATTGATCGTATCTAATCGTGAAAGATACGAATGTCTGTTTCAAAGTTGCGTCAGCCTAGAATTCGGATATGGCATGGGATAAATATCTGGATTTCACGAATTAATTAATCTCGTAACGGGTCGGTGACCCACTTTGAAATTTTACAGGCATTATCCTATACACTTCTGCTACATCATAAAAAAAATTCAATTTTTTATCTAATAGTTAAGTTCGTGCTCATACTACCTTAAGGAGGTACGATCATTTCTGTAGGCGGGTAATAAGCAAAAACGCAGGCGCGGTTGAGAGCGACGTGCGAGGGGCACGCATGAAACAAGAGAGAGCCGGAATTCTGATCATATTTTCAACCGAAAAATTGAAACTTTGTTTCAAAAATTGAAAATTTTGTTTCAAAAAAATATTTTAATAAAAAACATTTCAAGAAAAAACATTCCAAAAAAAATATTTAAAAAAAATATTTCAAAAAAAATTATTAAAAAAAAATATGTAAAAAAAAATATTTCAAAAAAAAATATTTCAAAAAAATATATTTCAAAAAAAAATATTAAAAAAAAAATATTTGAACAAAATTATGTTAACAATAAATATATATGTATGTACTTACACACCGCGGAGAATACCAACAGAGCAGATGTAATACCTCTATATATACAGGGTGAGGCAATAACTATTAGCAGTAGAAATATTTTCTACCTTGCCAGACTGAGGCGAAAACTTTTCCTACAAAAGTTGCATGGTTCGTAGGGGGTCATCAAGTGGTGGCTACGAGGCTCATCTAGGTGGAGGCGCTTCGAGCATTTCAAGGTCACCTCCGTTTTTTCAAATGGATCCACTATTTTTTTCTTCGTAATTTCATCGAGGAACTATGAATAAGTTTACACACCAAATTTCGTCATGATCAACCAAGATGATGGCCACCACTTTCAATTCATGCTTGCAATCTGATTCGTATTAATTGTATGGTCCCATTAATAACGTCAGTCTGTATTAACGAAAAGGCTCTAATCGAGGTTTCAATACGTGAATCAAAGCAACATCGAGGTAAGTCGTACGACTTTGTTTACATTTTGTTACATTGTTCGCAACGGTGATTCTTAAACTGTGTTCTCTTCAATGCTAAATTTTTTATGCTAAATCTTGGTTGATCATGACGAAATTTGGTGTGTGAACTTATTCATAGTTCCTCGATGAAATTACGAAGAAAAAAAATAGTGGATCCATTTGAAAAAACGGAGGTGACCTTGAAATGCTCGAAGTGCCTCCACCTAGATGAACCTCGTAGCCACCACTTGATTGACCCCCTACGAACCATGCAACTTTTGTAGGAAAAGTTTTCGCCTAACAAGGGGACAGTACGGCAGTCGGATTTTTGTAATTTTTCGTACTCATGGTACGTGAAGTTCAGAGCTAGAATATTAATATCCCAAAGCAGTTAGACGCCATATTCAGAAATTTTCGAGAAAATTGACTTTGAAGTTTTCGAGCGCACTCTTATCCCACAAAGATGCAACGATATTCGAACCAGGCTCGTGGCGTACCCGGTAGCGCTCGAGTCTAATAATCGCGGGGTCGCTGGTTCGAATCTCACTTCGAGATTTTTTTTTTTTTTTCATTTTTTTTTTCATTTTTTTTAAATGAAAAAACGCAAGTTATATTTTTAATTATCTCTTGATTATAAACATACATTTTCAAGTATCAATATTTATAACCAACAACATTTTTAGGATGAAAATGAAAAACGTCGGGTAAGGAATTGAATACTTTATTATTCGGTCTGTATTCGTTTGTTTTATACATGGGGTGTAATTTCACACGAGCCAGAGTGATAACCATCGTAAAAACAAGGAAAACAGTAATTTTCACGGCATCTCGCACACCGTACAAACGCTGCATTGTTACATTCGCAATTTTTTTTCAATACATCGATCGGAAAACAAACTTCATTCACATTCATGAAGATTTCTCTTTGATCGCAAAGTGTCGAAGCAAACCACGCATATCTGATCATGTTATTGAAGACAGGAGAAGACAACTGATGATGAACAATAGAATGAATTTTTATGCAATCTTCTCTATCATTAATTTCACGTCCTTGTTCAATCAGATAGGCGCAGTTCTGCAGACGCTTTATGAAATTTTTTACTTGGCGGTAAAATACACGTCACAAGGTTGCACTAATGGAGTGCATTTTGGTGGAATTACCTGCACCGTGCAAGTAGGCAGACGCCTGTCATTTCGAAACACCTCATTGTACATCACGGTATCGGTTTGGCCTCCCCAGGAATCGATAATTAAGAAAAACTTTTCTTTTTTTACGTAGGGTTTCAAAACGTTGATTAAAAAATCTTTGTACAACTTTGTAGTCAATTTTCCCGATTTCGATGACGTGACTACGACATTTCCGTATTTTTTTAGGTACTCGTCGACCGATTTTTGAACTCCGGGACCAAATGAACACGCAGAACTGTTATTCACAATATCGACGGTTGGCAAAGCAAGCGTTATATTCACATATTTCAACATTTATTCTTCTATTCATATTCCTATTAATCTACAAGGGAGTTTATGTAAATATTATTACTGGATATTTTTACGTCGCCTATTCGCAATTTCAAGCAAGAGATAATAAAAAATAAGACTTGCATTTATCATTGACAATTATAATTACATATATGTGAATTAGCATAGATTTTATGATTTTTATCCCGGGATTATTTATTTATTTTTTTATAAATAATCACCTGAGCGAGCAGTGGCCCAGTTGGTCCGACTCTGGACTGCCACGCAGGCGGCCAGGGTTCGATCCCGCGGCCGGCACCAATGGATTTTTCCAGATGCTTTTTCTGCGAGCTCGGTGGTTCGAAACCCACCTTAAATTGTAGGTTCTCACAAATACACTGGGCCAATAGCAATGAGGTTGCAAAAATCGAGAGAGAAAAATAGTTCCGTAAATGAACAGAAAAACTAAAATAGTGGGCCCAGTGTAAGAGTGATATAGTGAATGGAAGTGTTGTAAAAAGCCGAAAAGGCTATGCAAGTAAAACTTACTACTACTATAAATAATCACCTATTGTTATATATAAATAATATATGATCATATATGAGAAAATATACAATTATGTATAACTATAATGAATTTTGTACATAAATAACTATATATGGATTTTGTCCATATATAAACATATATATTATATGTTATATATAAACATATATAGACATATTATATTAATTATATATAATAATATGTGATTATATACAACAAAAATTTATCGGGATATTTAAATGACGGAGGTATGCGAATGAAAAAAAAAATGAAAAAAAAAAAAAAATCTCGAAGTGAGACTCGAACCAGCGACCCCGCGATTATTAGACTCGAGCGCTACCGGGTACGCCACGAGCCTGGTTCGAATATCGTTGCATCTTTGTGGGATAAGAGTGCGCTCGAAAACTTCAAAGTCAATTTTCTCGAAAATTTCTGAATATGGCGTCTAACTGCTTTGGGATATTAATATTCTAGCTCTGAACTTCACGTACCATGAGTACGAAAAATTACAAAAATCCGACTGCCGTACTGTCCCCAAGTCTGGCAAGGTAGAAAATATTTCTACTGCTAATAGTTATTGCCTCACCCTTTATATGTTGTGTCTGTATAGTGTAATACGCTACACACGCACCGACCATTTTTTTCCGACAACACTTTTGTCGTTCGTTGTCGTTCACTTTTGTTGTGACTTTCAAAAAACTGAACCGTCGGCAAAGTTTTCTTGTTATTAATTTGTTTCCTTAACAAACTCTCTATTTATTTATTTATTAATACGTTTTTTACACAGACCGCAAATAGAGGCAATGATGCCCAGCAACGTGGAGCAGGATGGACAGAGCATTTGAGTGGTGGGAGCGTGCCGAGTAGTAAGACAAGAATAGCCTTCGTGATAGATATATGCGCACGAATAAGCCACGTTCATACTAACTCCTGATCTCGAGTTCACATAGGGTATAGAATTTGTAAAGAACACAAACGTGGCAACGCTGCTATTGAACTTGGCAACGTTTACTCCCTCGAGGGAGCACTTCTTCTTTCTCTTACGTACGAATCACTGTCTTCCGTCTTTTTTGCTCTACTCGGCACGCACTCCCCAATGCTCCAACATAGGGAATCCTCCGTTCATCCTGTATGGCTAAGTGCTCAGCTGTCACTCCTATCCCCGCTCTCCGCGCGGCTACGCATTATATCCATATAATACAGCCGTTGCCCTCTCTCCGCCGCCGCCAGCCTTTCTCTCCCTCCGCCGCTGCCGCCTCTCGCCGAGCGATATATCGTCTACCCCCTCCACGCGGCCGTAACGCTTTTTCGTGAGCCCGGCCGTAACGCTTTTTCGTGAGCGAAAAAATCCTAAGACTATATAGAAGTTTCACTTCAAAACCTTTTAGTTTTTAGTAGCCCCCTGATCCAACAATTTCGCATTCATTTTTCAAAGATTCAACTTTTTTGCACTTTTTCCTCTAGAGGTGTTGTTTTTTTTTTTTTAATTTTATCGCAGTCACCGAGTTATTTTGTTGGAAATTCAACATCCAAGTGTAGAATTTCAAAATACGGAATCGAATGTAACCGTTAGAAAAACAAAAAGTGATGCGAATTAACTGGAAATTGTCAACAAGGGATTTTGAAAATCAGTGACTAATCTCAATATAGGATTTCGCAATTAAAAATGACAAAATGAAGATGGCTTGCAGGAAAAAAAAATTATTAGACTTTAACGCAGCAAAAAATTGTTACTTGAATTCGAGGTCGATAATTTCTAATGTAATGGCAAACTCCAAAAAATTGTTGGACACATTCGTGTTCTTAATTTCCGTACAAGAAACGTACAAGAAGTAGAACGTACAAGAAGACGAATTCAGTAGAATCATCGCAATACGACGAATCATCAAAAATCCCCAGTTGCTGATATCATCAGGAACAATTGTCTCTCGTCTCTCGTATTACAAATCGATTAATGATGTTTTGTGAAAGTCAAAATTGATTTAAAATGCCAAAAAAAACAATATGCCCTGCTACAACAGTGGAGACCGCGAATCGATAATTAAAAAAAAGTCTCTCATAAATAATCGAGACGTGCTTGAAGGGAAGATCACTGGATTTTCAGTAGAATGCCAATCATTCGGTGAATGTCAATATGGCATCTGAACGGGACAATCCACGAAAGGATTACGTGACGTGATAACGTTGATTAAAAAGTAGTACGTGCGTAATGTACGGACATAGAGCTTTGAGTGGGGATTGATAAGCTTTGTTCGGCTGACAAAATATTTGAGATTAATTGCCAGGGGAGGTTGGATTGATTGAATAATTATTTGATCAGTGAATAAAAATGATAGTCATTTTTTCCTTCTAACAATAATTTATATTTATCGTGGGCTTTTCGTTTTTTCAAATCACTAAAGTGCATGTTGATCTTTCCCGATGAAACTGGGCGATAGCTTTATACATGTTCGGGTGTGTGATGATTCAAAAAATTGTTATTATTCAAGACAAGGCAAGTCATATAAGATTTTAGTTCGGTTAACGGGTTGTATAATATTTAAGATTTTTTTTTTTTTAGAAATCATAAGCATAGATTTGTATACAAGTTATGAATTTTAAAAATTAACATTTCAAGAACATTCAGTATTTTTTTTTGGTAAAAAAATATTAATTTATAAAGAAGTTATGGACGACAATCGAAAAGCACTTTTTTTAAAAATAAGCTCTGCGCACGTGGTACCAGGTTTAAAAAAAAACGTGGGAATTGCTTCCTGCCAATTTCCAACGAGGCTTTTCATCGGGAATCGAACCCGAGACATCTTCCCAGCCTTTCGGTCACCACACCAAGGCGCTGGTTTCCTTTGGACCTACTTTTTTAGGTGGGTTCCGAACCACCGGGGTCACAGAAAAAGCGCTTCGAAAAATTTTCCATTGGTGCCGACAGTGGGAATCGAACCCGGTCCACATCGCGCGCCACTGCGTGCGAGCCGAGCACGCTACCCACTGCGCTACTGCTCTCCTCTCACGTGAATTGGATGTATTACAATAAGAAATAGACTGGAAGAACACTATTCCGTACACAGTCATAATTCGGGACATCACCTTATCTTGCTCATCGACTTTGAAAACTTTAGCTTCGTGAGAAACACGTTTAAAGGTTCAAAATCTCATTACACGTAATTAGGAGATTTACTTTATGACTTAATCAGAGTCCCCTATGCCAGAGGCCCGTACAAAATGTTTTCAGGTGCTGCCTCTGAAACGGCAATCCAAAGCCCAATGCGAGTGTGGCTAACTGCGTTCGTTTCACCAGTGCGAGCAGCCCATTATCGTCATGAACCGTTTGACACTCGATAGGGCGTAATAACGTGGCCGCGATAACGGCGATCAGATCGCAGAATCGACCTTGTTTAATTCCGTCAGATGGTGAGACAGTTTGGCGTATACAAACGTTTTGCGTTATCACAAGTTAGTGACGCGTTGATTGACAATCACTGCCGGCTAATTTTGATGAAAGATCGATGCACCATATGCAGCTCGATTTCCCGTTATCAATTGAGGAATGAACAGTGCATTGTTGCCCGATGTGCTCTGATCAATGTCTAAGAGGACACAGTTCTCTTTAAGGCGTGCGATGAACCGGGTAAATTATAAATTGGATCCAACAACCGATAGCGAATGACTGCGTTCTAGTGTGAAGTAGTTTAAATCGAGCGGAATCTTTACGACGAGTGCGCTAGCAGGATCGATATTACGAACATGATATTATGGAAGGGACAACAAAATTCTCCTAGGCTATATTCATTCACATAAATCAAATCTCTTCTTAAATCAATTGATTGCATAAATTAATTAACTTCGCTGTAGTTTTCCTTTCAAATTCTCATTGGCTTCCATACATAAGAATTTACATTTTGCGATATCATTCAAATTACAAAGCAGAGAGCTTTTTTTTGGCGTGCTCCAGCTGCACGTCAAATCTCAAGTTGACAAATGAAACCGCTTAGGAATTGGAGGCCTGTCGCAGTAGGTCTCGTAAAAATTCCTGAAAACCGTAAGAACAACGTGTGGCTGGAATGTGACACGTGTACGAGTGCTACAAAAAGAGTACAAACGAATGTTCGTGGATGGAAGAAATGTATCTGCGATAAACGTGCAATTTCAAGATTCGAGAAAAAGCTCTTTTACAGCGATGAAATTTAATCGAAATTTTGTCGCAATGCGACAACGGATGGTATACTCGTAACGCTTTTCGCAGAGAAAAGGCGTAACATTGACTAAGCTACGTGTGCGAAAAGTTCCAAACTGTGAAAAATTGAAAAGAAGATGAGCAGAAAAAAGAATCAAAATTGAAAAAAAAAAAGAAATAGAAAGGCATCAAGGAAAATACTAAGCCGTAAAAATCAAAACCTAATTCTTAGTTGCAAGTTCGAGAAATGAATACGAGTATATTCCTGAGTGTCTGTGTCTCTTGACATAATAAATAAATTCATAAAGACTGTGCCTATGAAGCTCCAGGGGAGCGACTATAAATATTTGTGTGTAAAAAAATTCAATAATTAATGGATTAAACGAAAAGTTAATTAATAAAGCAAACCAAGAAAATAACAATTTAACATTTTTTTGTTCGAATCATCGATTAATTGTTGATTTAATTTATTAATTAATCAATTAAATGTAAAACTAAACGAATTTATTGAATAATAAATTCAATTAATTAATTATTATTGACTAATTTATTATTGAATAATAAATTTAATTAATTGATTCAATTTATTATTCAATAAATTTAATTAATTGATTCAATTTATTATTCAATAAATTTAATTAATTGATTCAATTTATTATTCAATAAATTTGATTAATTTTACATTTAATTAATTAATTAATTAATCAAATCAACAATTAATCTATGATTCGAACAAAAAATGTCAAATTGTTTTTTTAGAATTCTTCATTTCAATTCTTATTTTTGAGTAATTATGTTTCAAGCTTTATTTTGTCTAATTAATTGTTTATTCATTATTTTTGAGTAATTATGTTTCAAGCTTTATTTTTTTTTAATTAATTGATTTTTCATGTAAACTCCTGGAAAACTTTTCGGGAATAGACTCAATAAACTGTGACGCTTCTCACTCGTTTTATGTCGAAAAGAGCAATGTGTTCGGAATTTGACGGGGTGGCCGCACGATAACGCGTCAACATGCAATCCCCTCCCGGATACGAAAGTACTAAAAGTCCTTCAGGATCACGCCCACAGCTGCTCCAACGAGTAAAGCATCGTCTGCCAACCAACCGTATCGCTTTATGTGTACTTCAGACTTCTATTCAGCTTCCCGGGTTAAAAATCCTTCGAAAGCCGACGAGGCAACGGCTAGACATTGCAGAACGCAAAGAATCAATCAAAGCCTCGAGCCTACCCTTGGGATTTTCGTTCTTCACCCAATAGATCCATTAAACTTCCAGACTTTTTTAAAATTATACAACGACCTTCACCTCAGTGCAATAATTAATTCATAGTAATAAAAAAACTGATAACGTAAATATGTAATTTACGATTGCGCAATAAATATATGCAGAGAAATATTCCATCGTATACCTTTTTCTATTCCATTCCTGAACCCACCACCTTAAGTATGTTCAGCAGTTATTTTTTCCTCGTGTACTCTATCCCACTTACACAAGGGCACAGGGAAACTGCGAAAAACCCGGCCAATTTAGGTAGCTATATAAATTATAAACATCGAGGGGGTGATTCTTTGATGCGTATGAGCAAGAGGTTTTAAGGTATAAGGAATATTGATCAGGAAAAGAGGAAGATACGTCGGTATGCGTGATCTTGATTCTTTTTTATATAATAAAGTTGTTTTTTTATTATAATTTCGTTTTAACACAAAAATTATATTTCTAATATTTTATAATTTTACACGATGTACCAGAATGGATCGAGCATTCATTTGGATATTTTTAATGATGTATATTTTTAATGATGATGATTATATAAGATGGAGAAGTGGTGACTTTAAATGGATACCGGAGTTGAGGTGGGAAAAGAAAAAGGTATTCACTTGAACAGCGGGGATGCACACGCTTAACCCATTAACGACGAAACGAACACATTTTTTGGGAAATGTTGGAGCTTCAAACTCAATAAGAGAAATGAAGTGACCGCAAGCCAAAACCATGTATTATACTATTTTCGGGTGTGCTCTTTCGATTGGCAGGGTCGAAATTTCTTTTTCATGACTCTAAAAAACAATATGGCGGATTTTAAGTGAAAAAGTACCAAAAAATGGAAGATATTTTTTTTCATCTTTTTTTTTACTCGAAAGATTATTAGGATCGTATTCCTACTATGATCAACGCTGATCGGAATAGTTAGAATTAAAGGAAAAATTATTCTTTTAGACATCAAGTCACTATAACCTATCCAAAATGGCGGAAATAACGTGAAATCATGTAATATTCAGATTTTTCTTGTATTTTTTTTTGAAAATCACGTTTTCATGAGCCACTCTGTATGCAAATGTAATTTTACGTTGGATAAAACATTACTGTATATGTTTCATCTAATTTTACATTCTCAATTCAATATGGTGGTCAAAAAACTGAAAAAATAACTACTTTCTCCGAAATAATAAGCAACAGAGTTCCTAAAATCATTGGTTTCAAACGTTTTTTCATATTTTTGTCACCGTCGAATGCGAACATGATAGCAAAGTTTCAAAATTCAAGATGGCGGATCCAATATGGCGGATGCGAATAAAAAATATCGTAATTTCAAAATGAAAAAAATACTGTTGTTATCTGCACAAAATTTGTAAATGAAAGTATACATAATAAGTTTGACGCTGGATGCGTTGTTTTTGAGAAAAAAATTCCTGAAATCTCCGAATCAACGTAGGTTCGATTTCTCTACGATTTATCTCTCGAGATCTTTGTCGTGCATAGACATGCTATTCATCAATGCAATACGAATCGGCTTATGTTTACATGCACATTCCTAGTTATAATTTTACTCTCAGCATCACCCACAGACAACGGCGTGGACGTGGTAGGAATTTGTGTCCTTTGGGGTGCTTCATTATCGTGAGTCCCCTTGCCTCTCACGTTTTGTGGTGCTTTATTTTCGTGAGTCCCCTTGCCTCTCACGTATTGGGGTGCTTTATTTTCGTGAGTTCCCATGCTGCTTAAGGTTGTTGTGCTGGCTAGAAAGAGGGGGTAAAAAAGGGGGGTGTGCCCTATGCTTATACATTGAGTTGACCCACTGTTACCACTCGTATGCTACAAAAAATCGAAATATTTAACATATGTTTTCGGACGATTTTTTAAGAGATATTTATAAAATAATGCGTTTTGTGAATTATCGGTGGTTGCAATAAGGGTTTTTTTTTATCTTATATAATTAATTTTAATAATTTCTTCTCACATGAGATCCCGAGATGATTTGGCAACGTCGCAAATCATAACACGATAATATTCAGGTTGGCAGTAATGCCGCGAAGTTAGAGAATTCCGTAGAGAGTATGCGTCCCGTGTATAACCTAAAATCTCGTGAGGCCGTTACAAGTGACAGCCACTTCTCAAGTTCGCGATTCGCGATAAAAAATGAAGATGTTTGCGATATATCACAAAGATTGTTTTTAACGGATTTTTGAATTACTAAGAAGATGAAATAATTTTCTTTATTAATTATCCCGAATTACTCCTCCTTTCCGACTCACTCTGATACCGAATGTCGATAAGTCAGGTAGCGTATGTGCCGTCTACGACGTTGCCGTCTTGCGACCGCCTGTTCTTACATATGCTTGATTTTCGGCCACATTCCCTGATAAATTAATTAATAACTTGATAACGGTACTGTGGATCCTCATTTGAACGTCGCCAAGAGTTAATACGATAGTTCTTCGATACGTACACTTTTTTTGAGCTCATTGGCACCATTTTCTTGTCAGATATTACGTAAATACTGCAAACATTATCAGAATTTCTCTATCATAGGTGCAGTTAACCTACAAAACACGTCAACTTTCCGAATTTTTTTTCTCAAAAACGGTACTGTGAATCGTATCCAAGTTTTACAGGAACGTAGGCAAAGGTGTTATATATATTGTGGAAAAATTTGGTTTGCGTGGCATCATTTTGAAGTATCGTCACAACAACCTTAAAGCAGCTGTTTGAATCTTCAAATCGTGCACCGCCACGGCGGCGTGACGCGATCTCCTTACGGCTATGACCTGCGCTATATTTACGGCTTTAACCCGGAAGGGGTTTCTGTCTATGCTTCAAGTGTGTAGTTAAGTAAAATAAATATGATAGAGTAAAGTGAATAAAGTAACTGCTCTCGGTACATTTTGGGGGATGATTAATGTAGAAGCGTAGGTGCCCGTACGAACGTGAAAAGATAGAAGAATAAAAGGAATTATTTATATGTACATTTGAGAAGGTTTTTGCCGAGGGACTGGTCAGTTTGCGCGTGATATCGCTTATCTATGCGGTTATATTTACTTAATACAGTCAAACCTCGGTCCCTGTCCTCTCAGTCCTTGTCAAGCTTCAGTCCCTGCCCGGTCCGTAACTTCAGTCCCTGTCCGCAAATCCAGAGCCATATTGAAAAAAGATTTATAAACAATTTTCATCTGTAACGCATTTGTGCCCGGGGGCATAAAATTAATTGATACGGACCAGCAACTCTTTCGCGATTGGACGAGCGTCTTTCTCAACAGTCAGCTGTTTCGTGGACAGGGACTGAAACCTTCGGTCCCAAGGTGGACAGGGACCGTGGTTCGACTGTATATATTTAATTTTACTGTGTTTTATCTTTTTGTCACTGGTCAAAATTATCGAGGGAGGAATAATAAAGTTAGAAACTCAGAAAAACTGCCGTCCGCTCAGCAGTCAGCGCACGGACAGTGCACGGCCAAGTAATCGACAATCTTAGTATTGGACGAGGCCAATACTGCTCAGCGCGGGAGATCGCTGAAGCCACGCACGGAAATTTATTTCAAAATTCGTGTATCGAAAATTGTTCGGTATAAAAATTTTAAAAAATTCCGCAATCCTTGTTTCGTCGTGAGGAATCAAATAAAAAATCAGCAATTATTGTAGCGAAAAAAAAGAGCGGAAAGGTGTTGCTGAAATGGTGATGAACACTTCGTTTATAGACGTGATGGAGCTTCTTGTAGAGAGATACAACTGCAAGATTTTTAGAAGAAATTGAGAAAATTGGGACTGGGTTGTGACCACGGGCTTTCCTAAAAAAAAAAAGGTTGTTCGAAATGGAATAAAAATTTTGGTCGGAATTGCCACGATCTCCTTCTCGTATACCTATATAAATGTAAAGCATAAAACATTCAAAAAATAAAATACAGTTATAAAAAATATAGTCAGTACTGAGGTTAGGTATCCGCTGAGTCGTGCACTGGCTGGCGCAGCGAATACCGAGAAGAGGACAGTTTTTCTGAGTCTCTGATGGTAATACAACTGAAATTTAGTAATCTACGTAGCCTCCTGTATCGGCACGATTTTCGGCAGTTTCCCTGTACCCTCGTGCAAATGCGATACAATTAGGATAGTATGGCTACCGACGATACTCCGATGAGGTCTCAAGGAATGAATTGGAAATGGGAACAAAAAGAAAAGAACGTAAAAACCTGAAACGATAGAAACACTGACAAAAAAATAGACACATATATATATATTATTAGCGTGCGTCGAAAATGGACTTTTTTTTCTTCGCTCCTACCACTCAAAACTTTAGGTTTTGACATGAGAGAGACCCCCGTTTAAGGATGGCGCTGTAGCTTGATGTTTAGAGGTCGCTCAACTAGGATTTAGGTTTCCCATCTAATTAATACGTAAAAAATATTCTTTTTCGTTCAAAATGATGTCAGGCAACCAAAAAATTGGCGATTTCTGTGTTTCTTGGCTTATTTTAAAGCATGACTCATCCCCTAAACCATGGTAGCTCGTTTTTCGAATTACGTTCCAATTTTTTTTACGCCACTTTTCGACCATAATAGTAATTTTTTAAGTTTAAAAAGTCTCCAAGGTATCAATGAGTCCAAAATGCATTGCTACAAGTATTGATTGTTGATTCGAATATAAATAACCAATTCCGAAAATTGGTAAAACATACAAAATTTCTCAAAATAAACATGGTTTTTTTAAATAAAATTGAATTCCGTATTTTCGTATCTTCAATTTAATTCAAAAAACCATGTTTGTTCTGAGAAATTTTGTATGTTTTACCAATTTTTGGAGTTGGTTATTTATATTCGAATCAACAATCAATACTCGTAGCAATTCATTTTGGACTTATTGATACCTTGGGGACTTTGAAAGCTTAAAAAAGTGACTATTGTGGTCGAAAAGCGGCGCAAAAAAAAAAAATTAGAACAAGTTAAATCGAAAAACGATCTATCATCGTTTAGGGGATGAGTCATACTTTCAAATAAGCCAAGAAACACAGACATGGCTAATTTTTTGGTTGCCTGACATCATTTTTAACGAAAAAAACAATACTTTTTACGTGTTAATTAGATGGAAAACCTAAATCCTCGTTGAGCGACCTCTAAACTTCAAGCTACAGCGCCCTCCTTGAACGAGAACCTCTTTAATGTCAAAACTTAAGGTTTTGAGTGATAGGAGCGAAGAAAAAAAATTCCATTTTCGACACACCCCTCAATATATATACATATGTAGAAGAATAAATACGAAAATATGGATAAATAATGGTACATGAAGTTTACATATACTTTTTTTTTACCTGTTGGACTAGGCGTGAGTCGCATCAACTTATGTGTGACATTGTGCTGGGTAAAATGATATTTCGATAAAAATGATAATTTCGGTTGCCCCCTCCCCCTGTGAAGACTGCCAACGGCTCTGTTAATTGCTCTCGTGTATTCCCTCGCGCCGAAATTCGTATGAGGCACTATAATGCCGATCGATAGACTCGGCAGTGAATCGTTTCCCGTTGGAGCATCTTGAATGGTGCTGAAAGACGACGATGATCTCCATTCGTACGTTCTCCCGAAAACAAGACCGCCAAAAAATTGTACGATGCACAACGAGAGTTTCATGTTTAATTTTTCTTTTTTTAATTTTTTTTTTAATTAATAATTCGACGAAGGCACTCGTGTATGAAATTTATCGGCACTCGCGACAATCTATTTTATTACTTTTTTTTTTATTTATATTTTTGGTTTTTTTTTTAATTGTTACGATCGTTGACACTGCGTGATTACACTACAACTGTGATTATCGTTATCTCGATTACGATACGTGGAAGACGGTGAACACTTTTATCGATGACTCATTCATTATTAATTATTGATTTTTAAATTTTTGATTCTCGTGTGTGTTGATAATCTGGATTTTTCATTTCATTGATATTCATAGCGACGTGAATTATGAGGACGTATAAAGTTTCATTGCGAATTTCTTCGAGTAGTAAAAATGCGATCGATGCTATTATGTGTAATGTCTGAAAGTTATCAAGGGTGATATAGTTTCCCTTGAAATTAAATAATATAAATTTATCAGTGTTTATTAGGCTCTTGATTTATTTAATGGCTAATATTTCATCTTAATTTAACGAAATTTCCATAGTCAAACATTTTCTTCTTCCATCGGGTCTCGTTCGAGAATCGCACGTAACGCGAGAGTGGTGTGGAATGGGGTTGGGGGGGATGTGGAGGATTAAGGGTTGAAAATTGTGTTCAATTAGAGGATCAAATTTTCGATCGATTCACGTGTGCCGTGAGGGATGAAAAAAGACGAGAGTATATCACCGAAAGGGTGATGGAAAAAGCTCGATCGATCATCGGATCTACCGATAATTCGGTACGTGTCGCGATCGAGTCGAGCCAACCTCGGGGCTATCTCAGAACCAATTATTGGGATTTTGATGCCTGGAAGCGTGTAATCCCCCGGGTGATTGGTAATTACGCTGAAGCGCGTGGAACGAGAAGAATTGTGACGCTCGAAGTTTTCCGGTACCCTACGAGGTGTTCGAAACTTTTTTTTTTTTACATTTCATCGGTTCGGTTTTTTTCTCACGATAGACACCTTGATCGATTGAGTAAAAAATTCCAGAGCGTTCTATATTGAAGGATAAATTTTTTTTGTAATCCAGATCTTTATTCAAATTCAAATGAGTCGAAAAAGCTTCTTTCGAGTCGCTCGAATGACCCAAAGCTCGACGGTCGTAATTCAAGGAAATTGGAAAATTCTTTTACTCGTGCTTACGATCGAAATGGAAAAAAAAAAAATTGTTTCGAATAACTTTCTCGGAAAATTTGATTGTTACCAAAAAGGCAATCTGGCGGAAATTACAAAAAGCTCTAATATATAGTAACTGTTATTACAGTGCAGTGAATTTCTTATGACTCATCAGTGATAAGGGATAAGAAGTTCATTGCTCGAAATTCGTACAGATAGAAGAAAGCTCATACCAGAAAATTTTCATAAAGTGCAGAATGTTTTTACGCTCAGCATATTGACAAGTGGGGAGAAAAGCTCGCGCAGAAAAATTTCACGCGTAGCATATTGGCGAGTGGAAAAAAGCTGATACGGAATAATTTCACGACCAGCATATTGACAAACGGAAAAAAGCTTGCACTGGACAATTTTTTACGTCCAGAATTTTGATAGGTGGAAAAAGCTCGTTCATAGACGCTTGAGCGTGGACAACTAAGCTCTATGTCTTTGAGCGTTCGAAGAATCATCAGAAATCTCGTTTTGAGATAAGTAAATCAGTGTTTTAGTTTAAGTTAAAATTAATTTCCTTAACTTAATTTTTTAAAAATAAATATTTTACTGTTCTGTGCAGTGCGATGAATCAATAGTGTACTGTGTGAGTGTGATTAATAATTTTAGTACGGGACTTTATTTCTTTACGAAAAGCATAAATCAGATAGCGGAGCACACAAATAGAGCCACCGAGTTTTCATGAATCTGTTTTAAAAGAAAAAATGAAAATTAAATCAATGTTAATGCCAAAAAATGTTCATGGCAGAATAATTACGACACATTGAACCACAATTTTTCATATGATACTGATTTAGATAGTATTTTTGCATAAAAAAATGCAGAAATTCAGGAAAAATCCATTTTATACCGTTGAGGCAAGCACTTGGGGACTACTTTTTCGTGCTCCCCCATTTGATTATCATTATTGATTATGATATGAAGGCTTTTTACTGATGAGTAAAAAAAAATTTTTGGCATTCGGAAAACCCGTCTTTCCAAATAATTAGGAGTATAAATAATTTTTTTTTTTCAATCATTGGGGCGGATAATGTAGAGTAAGTAAAAATAATGAGGATGTATTTTTTATTTTTCGTTAAAAATGACAGATGCACCTGTTATAGGCAATTTAATTTTGCGGAATTTGATATATATAGATATAGCGTAACATGTGTGACGTCATTTCATTTTTCATATGATACTGATTCAGATAGTATTTTTGCATTAAAAAATGCAGAAATTCAGGAAAAATCCATTTTATACCGTTGAGGCAAGCATTTGGGGACTACTTTTTCGTGCTCCCTCATTTGATTATCATTTTGATATGAAGGCTTTTTACTGATGAGTAAAAAAAAATTTTTTGGAATCCAGAAAACTCGTCTTTCCAAATAATTAGGAGTATAAATGAAATTTTTTTTTTCAATCATTGGGGCGCATAATGTAGAGTAAGTAAAAATAATGAGGACGCATTTTTTATTTTTCGTTAAAAATGACAGATGCATCTGTTATAGGCAATTTTATTGCCTATAACATGCCTGGAACATGTGTGACGTCATAATGTTATATTTTTCAATTTGTTATACTAACGGGAATTTTGATTCAAATAAAAAAATAAAAAATACGTACTAAGTATTTTTTCCTAAACTACCAGATTTTGAAATAAAAAAAATTTCATTTATGCTCCCAATTACCTTCACTCTTATCACTCCAATTGGACCTCTGAGAAATCAATAATTTGCTTGACCTATTGGAACGTGCTACATTTGTCATGTTAATCGCGCAGAAACCTTAAAAATACGTTCGAAAATGATTAAGAACAAATTCAAAAGTCATAGAAAATGTTATCCTGTGTAAATAAACGTTTCATTCATTTGATACTATACCCAAGAGACTTTTATATTTCTTGGATTATTTTTTGTATTTGCCATTCTCCGACATCAGGCAATTTTTTTTTCTGTTTCATTTCAACCTCCCGGGAAGGTTTTCAAAACCTCTTTTGACTTCATCAGCTCTCTTTGGTCGTACTTTTTCCTATATACTGTCTCGCTGACGGTGACATCCCCTTCATTATTCGCCAAGCGACCGCTTCGGAGTCTTCGAGCTCACTCGCTCGCTTCAAGCTCAACCACTCCCATCCTTTTTTTAAAACCCATACATCCCACTGCTTTTAATATCATGGAACGATCTTTCTCAAGCTCGTATATCCCTTCGTGGCTATTTCCTTTTTTTTGCCCATTACTCACGTTGCTTTAATGTATACGTTACGTTTTCCAGAAGTTCATTGTCTTTGAGCTTGCGACTGCCCACTAATTGGATCAACATTGAAAGTAGTTATAAAAAGCTTCAGAAAGCTTCTCATTTTTTCGCCGGGGCTCTCGCGACGAATTTTAAATGCCAGAGGCTGCTCATTATGACAGTACACTTCCGTGACAATCTCGATCAAAAGTTGGCGCCGAGCAATGTTAGGCAGATTTTTAATTAATTAATTACAAATTACAAATTTTGTATTTTGTATTTTGTAATTTGTAATTTTGTATTTTGTATTTTGTAATAGAAAAAAAAAATCAATTACAAATTAAAATTGCAATTGACATCCTTTCTCGAATCAATTACAAATTACAAAACTAATTGACACCTTTGTTTGAATCAATCAAAAATTACAAAAAGAATTGACACTTTTTCTCGAATCAATTACAAATTCAAAATGTAATTCACATCCTTTTTCGAATCAATCACAAATTACAAATGTAATTGACACCTTTTTTCAATCAATTACGAATTACAAAAGTAATTGACACCTTTTTTTTATGTCAATTACAAATTAACAATATCATTGACATCCTTTTTCGAATCAATTACAACCTCCAAATGCAATTGACGTCTTTTTCGAATCAATTACAATTCCCGAATATAATTTACGTCTTTTTTCGAATCAATTAGCGCGCGGCTAAGTGGTCACTTCAAGTATTGGCCTCGACCAATGCTGTTTAACTCGGTGATCGCCAGAGCTGCGTGCCAACCGCGTACCTATCGCTGTTGGTCGCCCCCCTGTGCTATTTTGTCATTTTTGATAACACTCATGGCTGTTGGGACACTACAAAAAAGCACAATATCACGTTTGGAAAAGCTAACCACCCTAAAATTTCGTACACTTTTATGCAGCATCGAAATTGGCGAAATTTCGAAAAATTCGGAATACACGATCGTGCAGGGATTTTTTTTTAAGTTCACTGCTCGTCAATAAGTATAATTATTATTATTACTAAAATCGTCTATCGTATATTTCAAAAGCATGCAAATTAGAAACTTTTGCAGGAAGCTTGAGAGCGGAGCGGTAAGGAAAATTAATTTTTTTTCTTACAATTAAATAAAAATTTATTTAACCATTCTTCGTCAAATTTAATTCCAACGATCCTTCAATGATATTCTATTCCGTACGATATTTAAAAAATTCCGTCTGTCAGAGCGACAACGAACACTTTTTTAAAACTTAAAAAATGCCACAAAATTTGTCATTTCGGAGTCGTTTTGAGGAAAATTGCAGTTTATGAAGGGATCGTACTATTTTATTTGTTTGCGAAATGACAGCCCTGTAGGTCAAGCCACAGCTGTACAGCTGTGTAACTCTAGTTATAAACATATGAATTTTGCATTTTTTGTTGCATATTTTGACCACATTGGTATTGAAAAGTCGAGAAAAAAAAACAATTTTATGATTACAGACTTTCTTCTATGAGGGAATAAAAATATATTAAACATTTCTCGTTGAAAATCCGGGGTTTCAATTTGTTTTTAAATCTAAAAGTTTCCAAGTAGGCCTGAATTATGCAAATTTTAAGGTTATCCTCGCACTTTGCCACCCATCGGAGAATTGGAAATATTTTAATCGTGAAATAGTTTTTTTAAGACTGCAAACTTTCAGATCACGTAGATTACTTTTATCGCAAGAAATTTCGATTTTAAAGTCACCGTTACAAGCTCGCTACAAGTTCAATTGAACAACGAACCTCCTTAAGTACCGGAGATATTATTCATTTAGTAATCAATTTATTCGCGAAATTAGATAGATTATATATTACTGTATACTATATAGATCGATAGTTTTCGATAGATTATATGAAAAAATAGGGTCGCAGAATGTTTGTCGAAAAATTTAGAATTAATTAGCAGCGCAACTCGATAAGTTTACGATTTAACCAATCAGCTGACGGCCCTCTGCTACGAATCCTGCGGTAATTCATTCGAACTTTAAGTAATCATCAATATCAAACTGTCCGCCCCTGTTATTTCCGTACGTAATCAAATTATAATAATTATGAAGATCGATCAAGCGTTATGTAATCATAAAATATATTTAATACAAAATTTTAAACAGTTTTGAGGTTAGCCAAGGTTAAATGATTCAGCGGACTAGTAAAATAGATGGCGAAAAATCTAAATTGCTTGCAAAAAAAAATTAATCCAAGTGCCAAAAGATATCTCCGCGGTTACTATAAATTCTGATAACTACTTTGAAGTGTGTTATCAGATTTTATAGCTTTCTCCAACAATTTTATTCCTAAAATAATCCGTCACTTGACTAGTCTTCCACGAGAACTGCCCTTAAAAGAGGCCAAGCGTTTGATAAAAATATGTCAAGAGATACTGAGTTTTTTTTTTTGTTAAACATTGTTATTAATGGCAAATGTGTAATCCAAGAGTATCCGTGAGTCTAGCTTCAAAATTTTCAATAAGAAAAAATATTGAAATTTCGGCCTTCCGTACTGCGTCTTACGGTAGGTCGCATATTTCACTGTTAATAAACGTAACTAATGAGTTGATATTGTGAACGACGTATTAGGAATTGTACACTATATTCTTATAGGAATACCCCGTATTAAATGTGGAATCGATTTACATCGGGGTTCGTAAGTTTATGGGTTACTTTTGTGAAAAAAATCGCAATGCCTGTTCCTCTCACTCGTGCAAGCTCGTTGGAGCATTCCCATTTACCACTGCCTCGGTGCGGTGTCACGAATCCTTTGCTGATACCCTTCGTTGGGGATTCCTTAAGTTGTTACTTTAAGGATGTATTGGACGTACCTTCCCAACCAAAAGTGACTTTCGTCGACAATATTGCATACTTTATGATGAGATAAAAATCGGAAAAAATTTAACCACAATAAAAACGACAAGAAGATATTTTTGAATAATAATAATGCCAAAAAGTTATCAATAAATTGTTTAAACAAAACATTTTTTAACAAATTTTTAGGGAAAGTTTTTTTTTGACACGTCAAATGAATTTGTGGATTTTTCTGACTACACATGAATTTTTTTCAAATTTTCTTATCATTTCGAAATTTCGGTTTTTGAAAATTTTTTAATTTTGAAAAATGAAGGAAAAATCGTGAATTTTGGATACTTTTTCGTAAAACCTTGTACATTACAATTCAGAAGTTTCCAGGGCATTCAACGAATAGTTTCGTAAATACAACCTTTACAAATTTCCGAAAACCGAAATTTCAAAACAATAAGAAAATTTTTAAAAAATTCATGTGTAGTGAGAAAAATCAACGAATTAATTTCACATCACAAAAAGTAATATTCCCTAAAAATTTTTCAAACAATGTTTTGTTTCAACAATTTATTGATAACTTTTGGGCATTATTATTATTAAAAATTGATCTTCTTATCGTCTTTATTGTGGTTGAATTTTTTACGATCTTTATCTTATCATGAAGTACACAATATTGTCGACTAAGGTCACTTTTGGTTGGGAAGGTACGTCCGATACATCCTTGAAGAGTTTAGTCCAGTCATTATAGCCATTTTTCTGCAATCTTCTACACAATTAAGTTTGCTTTTGGAAAAGGATCAAGGGTGTCTCCTGAGTATAAATTCAAGTTGGCGGGACGCGGGGAAGGGGGAGGGGGTCGTGCTTCAGTTGCCATCTTAGAAAACACGTTTTATCGAATATCTTGTGAAGCGTACTTCGTGCGACAAAAACAGTAGAAACCTTTTTTGTAGATAATTAAATTCTCTACAACTTTGGTTTAAAGTTTTTTCTGTACAGAGCATGGTTTTTTATTAATAGCACGGCAAACTGTTCCAAACATGTGGTTATTTCTAAATATATTAATATATAGTTAACGATTGATGTAACAGTAAAAATGGTGATGTTTGGAAACGTTTGCCGCGCTATAAATAAAAAACCATGCTTTATACAGAAAACAGTTATTTACAAAAGTCGTAGAAAATTTTTTAATCTATAAAAAAGGTTTCCACTATTTTTATCTTACGATCCACGGTTTTCGAGAAATTCGATAAAACATTTTTTTCAAGATGGCGGCTGAAGCTCGACCCTTTCGCGTCCCGCCAACTTAAAGTTACACTCAGGGGACACACCTGGATCTTTTTTAAAAGCAATATCAATTCTGCAGAAGATTGCAATATGAACCAACTTTTTTGGCCAGAATGTCTGGACTATATAGTTGACTATATCGGAAAGCACCCGTGTATAAGTATAGGTTTGCCTCTCCTACCCCTCATTCCCTTCGAAACCAACGACCCTCTTTAAAATACCTTCCGTTGCTCGACTTGGCAAACGCACGAAATAATTTCACTTCCGTCCGTACTGTTGACTCGAAGCAGCCCAACTTTGTTGGAATCGAGGAATTAAATATACAAACTCATATATATATATATGCATTGTGTACGTCGAGTGTCGTTTACGACGTATATTTTCATTCGTAAAATAGAGTTTGTTATTTTCCTAGATTAAACGATGTCAACGAAATTCGTGCTCAGAGAAACTCAAAGCTCGACTATATAAAGCGACCCCCACCCCCCTTGCCACTTCGAAAACTTCATTCGAATTCACGTAGGTATTAAAATTCTAAATGCCAGACTGCACCAGTAGCAGAATAACTTCACGTTCAGACGGACTTTATTGCGCAAAGTTTGGGATTCAGAAGGACAAAGCAAATTTACATAAGTCACATGTATACTCTTGTTGTCCTGATAACAGCTGGCGGAGACTCTTATTTGTACCAGAATATTTTTTAATACTGTTAGAAGGATTTTTTCCGAAAAAAATTTTATATAAAAACAGAATCCCTTTATTGAATTATCGACAGCAGTGATCGGGTGATCGGATTTCGACTTTTGGCGATCTCACGCGTTGAGCAGCATTGGCTTTGTCCAATACTGAGATGAGTGACCGCTTAGCCGTGCATTTGTGGGCAAAATTTCACACAGAAGGACCGATTTTTTTTCAATTTCCGGTGGTAATACAACCGAAACTTACTTGGCCAACAGTATTGGCCAAGTTTTCGGCAATTTCCCAACGCCCACGTACAAATGGGATACAGTCTTGTCTATGCGAAATAAAAATAAAAATAACTAAAGAAAACCACTGGATAAATATATAGGCCATATTTCGATTTGATAAATAGGGAGAGAGAGTGAGAGAGAGAGAGAGAGAGAGAGAGAAAATAAATTTCTATTTCCGTTTAGAACTGCTATCAGGTCTGCGGCTAATGATCCGTATGGAATGAAATGAAGTTGCCATCTCCGCTTGACGTTTGAAGAGGACGTGTGGAAATAGAAAGACACGCATGGATGGAGATGGAAGAAGTGACAGACAGATATTTCAGATATCGATAGGTGCGAGTATACGAGAAATCGATATTCCTGATCTGCGATGCAGCGAATAGATACAGGCAAAAGCGAGTATGACGATTGATGGACGACACAGAGAAGGCTTCATGCAAAAATGGAAATAGATGTAAATAAATTAAAAAAAAAATGAACTGTGCGAATAAAAAATTTGCAAGCGGAGGAAAATATTCGATTAGGAGCACGAAAAAAGAAGATTATTGCCGCGAACTGAACCGCATGGTAGGAACAAAAAATTAACAGAGTACATGATGCGCTATGAATAATACACAGATGAATATTTGTATAGAAGCTCAAGCACGATCATCGGCTATTTGCACGAAATAAGTAAATCCAAAATCGACAGATTTTGGCACGGATTCTCATGCAGAAGGCATGACAATCGCTTTTTCATTTCGGTATTATTTGTACTTCGCGATTAGATTGCTACATACAGGGACACGAAACGTTAAAAATGAACCGGAGGTTCCAAGGGCTTGAACGAAATCTCAAGGTATTGGGGTTTGCCGAGTGTTTCGATGCGAATCTCTTAATGAAAGTAAGCGATTAGTCCACCAGTGTAGGATTTATTCTGTGCAAATATGGTGACTATAAATTCGAGGTCATTTATTTGTTAACTGCTCTGTTTGGTTAGATCAGATCTTGCAAAAATACGGAAATACGTGAAATTTATAGAGAATTGTTCATTTTCCAATTTTTTATCGATCGTGAGACGACAATCTTGCCATACTTTTACACTTCGTATAGGTAGGTTGTGCTTGAGCGTCAAATTTTTCGCCCGATCAAAGAACGTATAAATCAAAATCCGTCCTCTCTTAAGGATGTATTGGACGTACCTTCCTAACCAAAAGTGACTTTCGTCGACAATATTGCATACTTTGTGATAAGATAAAAATCGGAAAAAATTCAACCACAATAAAAACGATAAGAAAATTAATTTTGAATAATAATAATGCCAAAAAGTTATCAATAAATTCTTTAAACAAAACATTGTTTGAAAAATTTTTAGGGAAAGTTTTTTTTTGATACGTGAAATGGATTCGTTGATTTTTCTGACTGCACATGAATTTTTTTTTAATTTTCTTATCATTTTGAAATTTCGCTTTTCAAAAATTTTTTAATTTTGAAAAATGAAGGAAAAATCGTGAATTTTGGATATGTTTTCGTGAAAACGTTGTATATTACAGTTAAGAAGTTTCCAGGGCATTGAACGAATAGTTTCGTAAATACAACCTTTACAAATTTCCGAAAATCAAAATTTCAAAATGATAAGAAAATTAAAAAAAAGTTCATGCGTAGTCAGAAAAATCAACGATTCATTGCACATGAAAAAAAAATCATTCTCTAAAAATTTGTTAAACAATGTTTTGTTTAAACAATTTATTGATAAATTTTGGGCATTATTATTATTAAAAAGTAATCTTCTTATTGTCTTTATTGTGGTTTAATTTTCCGATTTTTATCTTATCTTGAAGTACGCAATATTGTCGACGAAAATCACTTTTGGTTGGGAAGGTACGTCCGATACGTCCTTAAAACTTTTCAATTCGCAAATAATGTGAAATCAAATAATCTGATGCCCATGCAAAATTGTACTTTGTCGTATTATTGTTTTTTTTTTCTGAATTTGAATAACAATATTTCAATATTTTCACGATCTAAACTCTAACTTAACAAGCAATTGTGCTCGTACTGCCTTGAAATTTTTCAAATCGTGCAAAATATTCGTATGATGTGTAAAATGTTCATCTACAGAATCGCAGAAAGTTCCTCACATCAGGGCTGAATGAACACCGTATAACGAAAATCGTCTGAATTCGCCAAAATAAAATCGTAAATAAATATATAGTTTATTATTAATCGATTTTAAAATACTTCAAAGTATCGTGATAAAGATGGGTCAGCCGAAAATGAAAACTATAAGCGAGAATAATAAGTCGAATAATCATTTATTGGAGGTCGAAATATTCAATGAGTCATTGAAAAAAGGTTCACTTAAGATTCACATAACAACTGGTAAGCTTAAATTTGCATCTTCATTATTTAAGAATTACAATTGGACGATAATAAATGAATGCATACCAATTTTTGGATCATAAATGAAAGCCCAATTCGACGCCCGCAATTGTAAAATCACATTTCCAGGCTCACAATCGTAAAGTTGTATTTGTATAATCATCATTGGTGGCTCATGACTGGTGGCTTACAATTAAAAACTGAAAATTGGAATCTCACCATCGGAGCCTCACAATTGGCCGTTCATATTTGGAGGCTTACAATTGTAGGCTCATAATTTGAGACGCACAATTAAAGGCTCACTCAATTGGAAGTTCAAATCTATATGCTCACAATTGAAGCTTCAAATTGTGAGAAATTGGATGCTCACAATTGAAGGCTCGTAATTGGAGGCTCACAATTAGATGCTCACAATTGGAGGCTCATAATTAAATGTTCATAATTAAAAGTTAAAAAATTTGAGGCTCACAATTTAAGACCCACAATTGGAGAACCACAGTGGGAGGCTCACAATTGGAGGCTTAAAATTGTAAAGTTGTAGTTGGAAAATCATCGTGGGAGGCTCACAACGAATGGCCCACAATTGAAAACTAAAAATTTGAGCCTAACCGTGGGAGGCTCAAAATTGGACACCTAAATTTACAGATTCACAATTACCAACTCACGATAAAAGGTTGAAATTGGTGGCACACAATTGATGACTCACAGGTGGAGGCTCGCAATTAGAGAGTCGTAATTGCAAGTACACAACCTGAAGTTTAAAATTAAAGACTCACGATTGGAAGACAACAACTTGAGGCTCACAATTGAAGGCTCACCAGAAGATTGAGACTGGCAAATGAAGACATTCACAATTGGAGGCTCACAATTAAAGGCTCACAATTGGAGGTTCATAATTAAAGGCTCACAATTGTAGGTAGACAATTGGTGGCTCACAATTATAGACTCAAAATTGAAGGATCATAACTGGAGGCTCATAATTCAAGACTCTTAATTTGAGAGCGAAAAATGCATACGCAGATTTGGAAGCTAGCTGTTGAAGACTACAAATCGGAGTATCATAATTGGGGGTTCATAATCGGTTCACAATCGGAGGCTCACAATAAAAGGTTTATGATTTCGGGCTTACACATCGAGGCTCACATTGGAAAACAAACGATTCGAAGCTCCTAACTGCAAGCGCAAATTTTAACGTTCAAACTTGAATCCCTCGAATGAAAGTTTCACGATACCTATGATAACTCCTATGATAACTACCTATGATAACTCGTGCAGAAACACAAGACGTAGACCATCTAGCTCAGCCATCTGCGTTCAAGCTCAAATATGCATTGCTTGTCGAGCTTGCAAGCTCTGTCTGTTCTTCACTGATCACTATGCTGGTATGTACACACGAGCTACGCGCGAGATATGCAGAGACACTCTTACGGATGTCTCTGTATACGCTGTCATGGTGCTATCACCATGAAGGTTCTCGTGATGCCTGGCATCTGAGGCAGAACCAGAGGAAATAGCACGGGTTTGTCAGGAGTATGGACACAGACGGGGTTGCTTGATCATCCGAAAACCACACGAATATATCCATATAGACGTACTGACCTGATATATAAAAATACATTCAAAAAAATTGTAAAATATATTAAAAATGATGAAATGTGAAAATAATTCTAGAGAATAATCATGATAACGATTTCTAACAAAGTAAAAGATGCAAGATGCAATGCTGTTGGCAACCGAGAAAATTTGAAAAATAAAATTTAGGGTGAAGATACTGAATGATTTTTCATGAAACTTTACAGGATTCTACGTTCGTGCAAAATCGCAGGGTCAATATACAGTCGAGCCAAATTGTATAATTACTATCATTATGACTTGGAGATTTTGCACCTTCGCGAAGTATCATTTTCCATTTCGTGATAGTCGACCAGGTACTTTATCGAATAGCTAAGAGAACTACCAGAAAAATGTAAAACAAAACTCGCACATTGCGAAAAAATTATTACCCTATTTTTATAATTTCGGATGAAAAATATAATAGGTTGTATATCACATTATAATGAGGTCAAAATGGGAGCTTGCACGTTGCTCCCTCATCCTTTTTTTCCATTCATAACTCTATGAGTATTGAGTGGCTTTCTCAGTGCTGGCTTCCTCGTAGAGCAATCGTCGTGAATAGGCCAAGATGATGAGGGAGTAATGTGCAAGTTACAATTTGCATCTTTGTTCTTGCTTCCTCATTACGAGATCCTGGATTTTCGTTTGTTTGAATGATTTTCCGAAATATTTAACAATTCGTGAACATCAACCGAAATGTCGACTGCCGTTAAATTTGATACGAAACATCACCCAACGTAACTTCGATTCTGTATAAAATTTCATATTGATAATGAACGAACCTTTGAACACATGAATAGTCAATGAAAAATTTTCGAAAAATTTAAAATTTTACAAAAAAAAACGTAACTCTTCAAATAATTATCAAATTAAGTTTTCGTCGATTGTTTTGTTTACCATCTGCAATTTCACTACATTGGATACCAAACACTCCCAAATGTCACTTCGTTTGGGGAGAAAATTTTCTATCAATACCGCCAAAAGTTGGCCCGAAATAGTGGATTCGAATGGATATTCCATTATTTTCAAAATATCATAAGATCAAAAGGCTCCTATCGATTAATTTTAAACTCACCCTTACGGAAACATCCCTCCAAGTTTGAGGGTTAACCTTCAATTCCAGGGTTTAACCATGACTTTCGGAAGGAAGCCTTGAAATTTCGGGGTCAAGCCTCCAATTTTGAGGGTTGAACCTTGAAATTCTAGGGTTGAACCATAAATTTGAGGGTCATCCCTGAAAAGTTGGTGGTTCAACACTGAAAATTCAGGGATAGCACTCAACAATTGAGGAATATCCATCAAAAATTGAGGGACAACCTCCAACAATTGAGTAATAACCCTGACGTTCAGGGACAACCCTGAAAATTGAGGGATGACCCTGAATAGTTTGCGGTGAACCCGGAAAGTTGAGCGTAACCTCCCAACAATTGAGGTACATCTCTCAAAAATTGAAGGATAACCTCCAACAATTGAAGGATAACCCTGAAAGTTTCAGGGACAACTTCGAAAATTGAAGAATGACCCTGAATAGTTAGGGGTGAACCCGGAAAGTTGAGGGTAACCCCCAAACAATTGAGATACATCTCTAAAAAATTGAAAGTTAACCTTCAAAAATTAGGTGATAACCCTGCGAGGTTTATAAACCTCTAATTTTATTATTTCAATCAGTTTCAATGGTATTGAAAATTAGAAATATAATATAACAGTTTGATACTTCTTGATTGCTTAGAATAGCCAACAGTATTGAAAGCTTGTCTATTCGTATCGAAAATGTTAGTATAATGAAAGAAATCTGAAAAAAAGTTCGTTTAACAGATCATTAGAAATTTTTTCGGCTGCATTTATTAAACTATTCGTTCAATAATCCATAAAATTTTTACTAAAATATTCTCATTGTCTTCCTGATAGTTCGAGAATCGTAATTTAATAGCATTTTCCGTTTACTTTTCGTTAAATTTTTCAAGTTAGTCCATCAATTTTGATCACTAATTGCACATCCCTTATAGGATCCGATTTCGGATTGCGCTCTGTGAGTCAAGCTGAGTTTCGCAGATTTCTCTGTGAGTCAACATTTCATGTTCCCCAAAACAACCTTTATCGGCATAATTTGGCCAAACAGAAGCAAAGTTGCAACTATACATATCGATATTTCAAAAATTCGGATATTCTTTTTTCTGACTGGCCAAAAGGAGTTTTTTTTTCGTGTTCTTACGATGTTTCAACAACCTGTTCGATAAAAAACTTTCCATCGATTATGAATTACATACCTTTTTTTTTCTACAAACGTCAAAAATTTCATGCAAAGATGCAAAAGAAACGTTGAATTATCTTTATTGTTCTATCAGTGAAAGTTCAAGAATCCGACACGACAGAGCCATTAAAACCTGATATCATAAGCATATAAATGTTCCTAACCATTTGAATTTGTATCTTGTTTTTTTTTTTTTATATGCAACGATTTCATGATTTCCCCTATGATGTCTAAACTGAGAGCGAATCCGGTATCACATACGGCTAGCTAATTCGGAAACCCAGCGCAAAGAGACGGGGTCCACAAAGCTACGACAACAACGTGGACTTTGTATAAAGAGACAATTCCCAGTTTGACGGAGGATGGGGGGGCTGGCTCTGAGAAGAATAAAGAGGGCTCGGGAAAACTTAGTGAGGGCTGAAAAAAAGTCATGAGGGAGGAAAAAAGGGAATGACGAGGAAACGGAAAAGCTCAATCAGCTCAATGTCCTGTCAGCCACACCCTGCTCATATACCAAGGGCGATGGTTAATAACTAATTTTTTCATCAATTTTTTATTGCAAAAAAAACACCACCAACCTTCATTGCAAAGTGGAAGGGCGTTATATTTATTTTAAATTGATTGATTCATACAGCCAGCAATTAACGGTATGAATAAATAATTACTGAATTGAGTAAATTAATAATTTTAAATATCATTAATACTCTTACTGGCAAAATATCAATAATTATTATTTTCTTGATGCTCAATGATTAATATGTGATGAACGTCAATCGCAATGAGAATTAATATTTCATTCTAAATAATCAAAAATTAATTCCCATTGCAATTGACGTTTTAATTATGAATGATAAAAAATTAATATTCATTCCAATTGACGTTTTTCACACATTAATTTCTGAAATGAATATTCATGAAGCAAAGAATAATTATAAAAATCTATGAAAGTTTATGAAAATCGAGTGATTGGGTAGCTTTTTGTTTTCGTTTTCAATGTCACTTTTTTATTTTTCGTTTCTCCGAAAATTGTCACGATTACCTAACGTATTGCGAAGCCACGTGCAGCTCAGACAAGTTGTCTCAAAATATTTTATTTTTTATTGTAATTCCATCGCGATCATTGATTATTTTTATTCGGGTATGGAATGTCCGATTATTTCGAGGATTTAACTGTACGACGATGCTTACGAAATAACCGTAATTTTGTAAAACAAATATATCAATGATTAAATTATCTCGTACGTTTGTCGATCAGAAGTTATTAAATCAATAATAGGCGTTCGAACGGGTTTGTTATTTGTATAATTTAATGCATACACGTTGAGAAAAAATGACAGTAATGAATATTTTGTCAACGTTCATTGATTGCTTTCTATTTGATTTATCGTTTAATGAATATGTTTCAAGAACTGTATTGCAGTAACTTCTTTTTCTTTTTTCTAAAATTTTAAATTTTATCATTAATTGATATTCATAGTTTTAGAAAAATAATAAAATATTCAATGACGTAATTTAAATAACTCTATTTGCTTTCTTTCAACGCCATTGTAAATTATCAGTCGTGAAAACTCACCTAAATAAAACATGAGTAAAATTTATTCATCGATTTTTCCTCGCGAACAATCACAACTTCACTTCATGGTATAATAACGAGGGTATGTCCGCAACAGAGGACAATACATCACGCATGAATTGTCCTATATTGTAGTCATTTAAAAAAAAAATAATATTTCAGTTCCTTCGCTGATGCTTCTCCGGCAATTGTGCTTTGATAAATGAATACAGTAATTAATTGCTGAATAATCAATAATGCTTTCGAAAAAATCATATTTCGTTTTAAGGATGTATTGGACATACCTTCCCAATCAAAAGTGACTTTCGTCGACAATATTGCATACTTCATGATAAGATAAAAATCGAAAAATATTCAACCACAATACAGACGATAAGGAGATTAATTTTGAATAATAATAATGGCAAAAAATTATTAATAAATTGTTTAAACAAAACATTGTTTAAAATTTTTTTTTTTTCGGCATGTGAAATGAATTCGTTGATTTTGCTGACTACACGTGAATTTTTTTAAAATTTTCTTATCATTTTAAAATTTCGCTTTTCGAAAATTTTTTAATTTTGAAAAATGAAGAAAAAATCGTGAATTTTGGATATGTTTTCGTAAAAACGTTGCATATTACAATTACGAAGTTTCCAGGGCATTGAACGAATAGTTTCGTAAGTACAACCTTTACAAATTTCCGAAAACCAAAATTTCAAAATGATAAGAAAATTTAAAAAATATTCATGTGTTGTCATAAAAATCAACGAATTCATTTCACATGACAAAAAAACATTCCCTAAAAATTTGTTAAAAAATGTTTTGTTTAAATAATTGATAACTTTTGGGCATTATTATTATTAAAAAGTAATCTTCTTGTCGTCTTTATTGTGGTTGAATTTTTTCTGATTCTTATCTTATCATGAAGTACGCAACATTGTCGACAAAAATCACTTTTGGTTGGGAAAGTACGTCCGATACATCCTTAACCCCCGTAAACACCACACTAGTGCAAATTTGAACCACCTAACATTTCTTTTTTGTGAATTTTTGAACATTTTTGTTCTGATTTTGTCGTATTTTCACTGAATGAATAATATTTATCGCATTTTAAATTACGACCTTCGGATTTCTGAGAAACTATTACCCCAAAAAACACTGGTTATCGAATAGTTTTAGATTATTTATACGAGAGTTATAGTACATTGAAAATGCAAAATCCCAAATCGCACTAGTGTGGTATGTATGTATGCTCAATAGAGGTGTCGTTTTTACGGGTTAATAATCGAGAATTTCCATTTCGAAATAATATATCTTTAAATAAGTGGAATATTCATATTAATTTGGGTAATTTCCATTAATTGTTAAATATATGATGAATTTTGTTAATTTTTGAAAAAACCTCCACATTTGTTCCTTGATCGAAGACTATAAAAGCGTAATTCTCTCACCTTGGTGCAATACATACAGAGAGAATGATTAAACACGGAATGCTTATTGGCTTAAATGGCAAACGAGGATTCGAGCACTAGCAACTTTTTTTCTTAAATTATCTTTCTCTCTTTCTCTCTCTCTCTCTCTCCCTCTCTCTTTATGCCTAAAAACCCCGAAAATAATGTCAACGAAAAATAAATCATTCGCCAATTCGAACGAATAAAGTACCCGATTGAAAAATTAAGATAACAATAATCTCTTCAAATCGCTAAAAATATGCAATGTTTAAGGTATAAATTGATGCACTATAAAACGGAGCACCAAATAGTTTAAATGTCATCCCGTTACATTTTTCTTTTTTACGTGATCAGTCACCAAAACAGTTCGTCGAATCACGTTTACACTATCACTTTTAACTCGCACTTTTTTCGCAACGGGGGATAAACGAAAAAGTTGTTGAAGAGAGAATGAAAAAAAAAATAAAATGGAAAAATATCGCGGTGAAAGTGAAGAGGGTAGAAGGGAAGAAGAAAAAGACGAATAGAGAAAAGTCGATCACATTTCAAGAGTGGTCTGACAGTCCACGCGCCACGCCATCGTGGATCCGTTGATTTCATTCCCCCCACTACCATCTACAACCTCACGAGCGCGCCAAAGTCAAAAACAACCCTTAAATTGTCGATTGATAAATGATTTTTTATTTTAAATGAAAAAAAAAAAATCACAAAATTTTCTCGCGAATCAACTTTTACTCCGATCCACGGAGATGTAAAGTCTCCTTTTGCGAGTTCGATTAAGCACATAGGAAAATATCAGACGAGCTTTTCTTTTTATACCCTACGCATCTCGTGTGCGAGTCATGGAGGCAGACACCGCCCAGCTGGCAGGATTCCCGGGTGTGCAGACGCGTAACCTTCTCCCTCATCCTCACCCCCCCCCCACCCCACTGCCACTGAATTTCGTGGTCCAAGGGGGATGAAAGCATTGCAAAGAGCGCAAGCGCCATCAAACGTGTCCATGGCAACCCCATCTGCCTTTTTCGTCTCGGTTATAGTCGCGACCGAGAGCGAGAGTAAGCGTGAGAGTGAAACCAAGAAAGACGACGGTGAGATGAAGGGATGAGAATTTGGGGTGGGAAGTTCGGGGTTAAAAGTTTGAGGTTGAGAGAAATTAAGGAGGTACAAGTGGACGACGAAAAGAGGATGCTTGGTCAGCATGCTCGATCACAAGCTGCCTGAAACAAGAGACATACACTTGTCTAACATGGTAAAACTATCCCTCTACCGTCCCTATATGTGATATTCCATTTTTTTTAAATGATTAACCCCCGACAGAACGATTATTCGTACTTAAAGGAGATTCAGCGTTTTTTTAGCGCCGCTTCTTCGATTTTCAAAATTCGATTTCAAGCAGTTGCGGTCAAGGATGTTTCATATAAAATTGAAAAAAGAAGTGAATGACATGAATTTTGGATGTGATTTCACACAGGGTACCAGATTACACTTGCAAAATTTCAAGGTCTACCGACTAGTTTAATCGATATTTCTTCTTCAAAATCTCGAAAATGTTTCATTCACATAATTTATTCAGCACAAGGGGTTTTTTTTTTTCTCAATGGAAATTGTAACATATTTTTAAAATTCTCATTAACAGTATAGAAAAAAATTAAAACAATGTTTCTGTCGTGTAGAAATTCAATTTTTTTCCATTATTAGCCTATAAAAAATTAGGGAAAATTCATGGGAAAAATTATGTGTGATAAAAAAGATTACATATTACAATTCATGAAAAAGAATAATGATTTTTCTGAATATTTAGCTAACGAGATTTTTTTTCAAATTTGTTATTATTTCATTGTTATTTATATATATTATATATATATTATATATATATTATATATATAAAATTTCATTGTTATTGGTGATGAAACTCAATATCCTTGGTGTCTTTGATGTCATTGACTTGTGTATTTTTTTTTTTTATTTTGAACTCATCGAGATCTACTGCAATGCACAATGATTTTTTATTTTGAATGAGAACGCAAGTGCAGAATATCCTTAAGGGTAGTTTTCTGTATATTACTTTTTGTGACGTGGCTCGATTTTTATTCGATCTCGATTTTTCTTTTTTGAAATGTGTTTTTTGATGTTTCAAAGGGAATTGGCTTGGTAAATTATACAAGACACTAAAAGAGCTATGATAAAATTATTTCTTTAGTCGAATTAAAAGTTTTTGGAACATCCTACTTTCGTTATTGCGCTTTTAAGGGTTGTTAAAATATTCAATATATTTGTAGAAAGTTGCACATCACTGAGGGTGGTTTAGTCCAGCGATTTGGCCGTTTTAATTAATCTTCGTAATGACATCGTGACGTGTGTACAGTCACTGTGTGTTTTTAAAGGTAAATTAGTTTGAAACTTTGTTACGTGTTTCAAGTTTTTTTTGCGCTCCAAAGTAAGAATACATTTATTCTCATCTGCTGCGTATTCTCCGTAACGAAGTTACTCGAAAAATCTCGAGACAAGTGTCAGTGTGACTTTTGAAAAAATTCCATTTGACACGACATATCGTAAAAATTTTCGATCTCAACAAGTTTTTTTTATTTATCGTTCCCTTCTCGGTTGAACGATCAAATAATTACAACAAAATCTCTGCAATTCAACGAGCCTGAAGCTTGGCCTGGCAGTTAAAGAAGCTGTGGAAGCACGAAATTACATTTAAAGTTCAAGACAAACACGGTTTCTCCATTGCACAATTTGCCAGGACCACTCTACCGATTTTTGAAACAAATAAAAGCATGAGGGATCGTAATATACCAGGCGAGGAAAACAAAATGAGAAACTTCAGAGGAGCCGATATTCCATCAGTCACGACGGCCGATGAGATGGGAAGGATATGAGGCTGTGTATGGAGTGGCAGATCATTTCACGCCCCTATACTTCGATCCTTGAATTTTTCAAAGAGCAATTTCGACAAATGTTTTATCTGATGACAGATGTATCATTTTTATTCCGAAAGGGATGATCGTCAAAGCCCAGCGGAGGATCTTTTCTGGACAGTTCTTTATTTAGTATAGCCTGTCACAGATTGAAATTTCTAAATCGGCTATTATCTGAAATTACAAAATTCCACGATCGCGAAATCTTTTGGGATGCTTATTCTTTGTTAGGTCACAAAATGTGTTATAAACTTGAAGCGGATTTGGGTAGAGTGAGTTAGCGAATTAGCGAGTGGGCGAACTAGCGAGTGGGCGAACTAACGAGTGAGCGAATTAGCAAGTGAGCGAGTGAGCGAGTGGGCGAGTCGGTGAGTGAGCGATCGGATCGGTGAGTAGGAAATTCGATGAGTGGGTGGAATCGACGATTGGGTGAATCGGTGACTGAGCGAATCAGCGAGTGAGCAAGTTAGTTGAGTGGAACGAAAGTGACGAAAACGAATTTCCTGCTAATTCCTGTCGAACTCGCGCAAAGTTCTAGGCGCCTGACAGCGCGTCTTGGAACGTTCATATCTGGCTCTCTGATTCGTCATATTATAGATACTCATTCAGCTATTATGTCCTCGTTCGTTCCATCTGTGAGATAAAACGATTAAGTGCTTGGAAAGGAAAAATTCGCGGAAGGAAATCGTTGGGTCAGTGCGAGCGCGAGTGATAAGAATAAATAACGGTGCGAGAATAAATGTGTGTTATCTGTCGAAAGTGCTTGGCACACCTTGGGAATTATGATCGAGTCGAACGGACACTGGCAAAAAGGGTTTGTGCGTCGGTGGCTGGCGGTGAAGCTTTCGCAAAGCTTCCAAGGAATGGAGCCACGACCGTCTCGTTTCTGGGGGTAATCCAACTCTTGTCCTATTCGACATGTGACCCAGGAGAGAGAGTATACGAGGGCCGAATGGAAACGATAAACTCCCACAGAGCTCCCACATTTCAGCCTCGATACTTTATACTTTGTATGCGGGACGCACTTATCACGACGCACGATATACCCATGTATCGTCCTTATCTCTTTTTCTATACGAGGATATTTTCGGTATGCAAATTCATCCTCTGCCATACCGCTTCTTTTTTTCATACTATTATCGGGATACCGCTTTATCATACGTAATCTCTTCTTGGCGCATATTCATGAACCTTTCTTAAAAACTAATCACTCGAAACGTTTTGCTTCCTCGTACGGAAAGCTTTTTGACGGTGGAAAAAAAAGCATGCAAATTGGAAACTTGCAAATTGCTTTATCATTTCAAAGTTATCTTTACGAGGAGATGGTTTTCATCGTTTCGTAAATGTGGAGATGGCTTTCGTAATGTTGGCTTCCTGATCAAGAAAGCTTTGCAATGAGAAAGCAATGTGCAAGTTTCCAGTTTGCAGACTTGTTTTATAAATTCGATTTGACCTTGCGAAATTTAATATCCTGTCTCCTAGCGTATACTTACGTACTACGTTTTTTATTTATTGGTAATTTTAAATTAGCAACGGTCAGAGTGATCACAAATATTTTTCGAAAATTTTGAAATTTTATGAAATCTGAACCCCTTAAGCGGTTCTTGACAAATTCAAAGTCAAACATTCTTGTCCCATATAAGGTATTTATATAAAAATTGTTGGCTAAGTAATCGAAAATTTTCGAACGTTAGAGCCATCGGGGAATTTTTTTGGAAATTTAAAAATTTTATGAAATCTGAACCCCTTGAGCGGTTCTTGACAAATTCAAAGTCAAACATCCTTGTCCCATATAAGGTACTTATATAAAAATTGTTGGCTAAGTAATCGAAAATTTTCGAACGTTAGAGCCATCGAGGAATTTTTTTGGAAATTTAAAAATTTTATGAAATCTGAACCCCTTGAGCGATTCTTGACAAATTTGATATGGAATATCCTTATCCCTTACCGTACTTCATGAAATAAGTTTTGGCTCAATAATCTTAAATTTACGAAAGTTAAAGTAATCACAGTAATTTTTCAACAATGTCAAAATTTTGAGAAATCTCAATCTCTCAAAAGCGATTTTCGCCACATTTAGTAGCGAACATTCTTGTCGCCTAGCGTATTTATGTAAAAAGTTTTTAGCAAATATCCGTCGATTTCCCAAAGATAGAGTGATCACAGACATTTTTGAAATAATTCAAAATCATCTGAAATCAGACAACGGTCATAATTTTTTTTTTAATTTTCGAAAGAGGGGTTCCACGTTTTAGTAGTGTGCAAAGTTTCAGAATTGTAGGCCCAGCAGTTCAAGAGATATTGCAATTACAATTTTTTGAAAGCCTGTCTGTCACAAAAAAAAACACACACACACACACCCACAGACCGCTATTTCCTTGAGTGTGTTTTATCGATGTTTTGGCACATTCTGAACAGATTGGCATCGAAAATTCGATTTTTTTTGTCCCGAAAACAAAGCTCCCTCTATGAGGAAGCAAAATTCCAGCGATCAATGTCAATGTGTTCAAAATGTGTCAAAAAGTCCAGAAATCACACTTATAAAAAATGTCCAGGCGTGTGTGTGTATGTGTGTAGGTTTGTGCGTGCGTATTCATTAGGATCTCGATTTAACGGTCAGTGACGGGGCCGGCTCCGCATCGCACCTTGTTAAATCGAGGTTGCGTACGCCCGCCCATGCTGTATCTGCGCATCGGCACTCCGTGCTACGGGCCTGATCGCGGAGACTTGAAGCGTCCCCCACCATCTCCCACCACGCGAAAAACGGATCGATAAATGCGACACGGTGGGGACTGTCTGTTCAATCGAAGGCCGTTAAATCGAGGTCCTAGTGTATCAACCTTGAAAAATTCAAACCACTATATCTCATGAATGGCTTGCCCGATCTTGCTGAAACTTTACCCACACTTTAAGCATTCAGCCACAATAGTTTGCTGCATCTTTTTTTGAAATTCCTTAAGGGGTCTACATTTTAGGAGATTGTGAAATTTTCGAAAATTGTCGGTGACCACTCGAGCTTTTGTAAAATCGAGGTTACTGAGCCAATTTGGCAAGAATCGCGTAGGAGGTTCAGATTTCATGAGATTATGAAATTTACGAATAACCACACTGATCGCTCTAACTTTTGTAAGCTTGAGATTACAGAGCGAAAACTTTTTGCATGAAGAGTCTTGCGAACAAGCATATTTGGTATTGAATTTTGCAATAATCGCTTGAGGGGTTCAGATTTCATAAAATTATGAATTTTTCGAAAAAATTTTAGGATCAGCTCTAAATGTCGCAAATTTGACGTTATCAAGCCAACATTTATTTAAGTGCTTTATTTTCCTAAAAATTGTGTCTTTCATTGTATCTTATTGAAAAAAATTGTATTTATCACTGTATCGTAATTGAAATCAAATTTCGAAGAAAATGAAAAAACTCACTTTCTCATCGAGGGAGCTTTTGTGAGTGGGATTAAATAATGAGGAAGCAATGCGCGAATTTCTCATTTGCACGCTTTTTTCTGGTAAGAATCATGTACCAAGCAACAAACTTGGATATCTCGAAATTTTATTAGTCAAATGATCATTTTCAGTTTTTTTTTAAAAAGCTCAGCTTTTTGCTCAAGAACGGATTGATTGAGAAAAAGATTGAACGAATTTATCCACCTGGTCCACGAAAATATTGCAAACGATTGCTCGTTTATTGGACTAAATATTTTTGGAAACTGATTAGGGAAAAAAGACCATGGAGTTTTTCAAATTTCGATAGGATGGGTTGGAGAGAGCAGAAAAGTCCCAACTATCGTTCTTGAAAACCGAGAGTGGAGAACATTGGAATTTGGTCCATCGAATGGTAACAAACGAGGGACGTCTCTTGCATAATAAATGTATGAAATGTCTACAGTCGTAAGGACCTTTGTACTCGGTAGGGGAATCGATAAACTTCTTTCCACACAACCCTCTGGGAATTCAAGAGAATGTGATATACTTTGGTGAAGAATTTCGTGGACGACGAAGACCGAAATAAAAAAAAAGAACAATAGATTCTCATCTACGTATACTCCCTATGGGATAATGAAATAAATACAAATATCAAAGGAATGCCAATTTCGTAAGATACTGACTACAGTCAATATGGAAACTATCACGTCAAGACCCCTGATGTGGCAAGGAGCAATATAAATACTCCTGAAATCGTTGAAATTTATCTGACTGGGGTGTTTGTCATCAGTTTTATCCGAATCTGCCGATATCTCCGGACGACTATCGCGGATTCACACTACTGCGAAATAAGTTTTTACGGATTGTATGGAATTTTCCGGGGATTTTCTTTCGAGATTGAATTGAAGCTATTCTATCCCAACACGTAGGAGAATAATCGTCGGATAAAAATTTAAAAAAACATTTTTTAGCATTGCACAACTTAAACCTTTGGACCTACTTTTTTCGAGTGCAATACTTTTTTGTTTCTAAAGGCTGCATTGTCTTTGTATTTTCCAGTTTCTTTCACAGTCAAACCTCGGTCGATCCCTGTCCCCTCAGTCCCTGTCCGATCTGTAACTTCAGACCTTGTCCGCCGTTCCAGTGCCGTATTGCAAAAAGATTTATAGAAAATTTCCATCGTGTTGTGACGCATTTGTGCCCGGGGGCATAAAATCAATCGGTACGGACCTGCAACTCTTTCACGATTGGACGAGCGTCTTTCTCAACAATCAGCTGTTTCGTGAACAGGGACTGAAACCTTCGGTCCCGAGAGTGGACAGGGACTGTGGTTTGACTGTATTGCGTGTACGGGATTTTGTAAATTTTAACATTGTAAATTGAATTTTAAAAATTCGTTGTGTCAACTACACGACTTATCGACCCACCCAATTCGTGGCTTCTCACGACTAACCTTTCCCAATTTTTTGTCACATCGAAAAAGCTTTGTTTTCATGAAAAATAGAATTCATGATTTTCATGCCAGTACGTTCTAAATGTCTCCAAAAATTGAGTCATCATGTTTAGAAAAAATGTCCGTGCGTGCGTGTGTGTATGTATGTATTTTCTGGTCTTGAAAAATTAAAATCCTTCTATCCGGAGAACTGCTCGACTAATGAAGCTGAAATGTTCTACAGAGGTAGAATATATACATACCCACCTTTTTGTTTAATGCGATATTTGTTTTAATCGATTTATAATTTTTTATTTTGCGGGATTTTTAATTTTTTTGTAAAATGTCTGTCAGCGCTCTAACTTTCGTAATTTTGCAGCTATGAAGCTAATTTTTTTTTTTTTTTTTGCTTAAATAGACTGCATAGCTATCTAGACAGCTACATAGCTCTGCAATAGACAAGCACAGCTGGTATTAAATTTTGCAAGAATCGCTTAAGGGGCTTAGATTTCAAAAAATGTTGAATTTTCCAAAAATTAGGAAATTACTCTAACCGCTCTAACTTCCGCAAATTTTTGGCTGCCGGGCCATAAGTTTGTGTATGGATAATAGGTTATGAAACAAGAATGCGTGGAACTCAGATTGACGAAAATCATTTAAGGAGTTCAAATTTTATTTTATTTTGCATTTTAAAAAAAATCACTGATAGCTCTGATTTCCGCAAGTTATTGGCTAACAAGTCGAAAGTTTTTTTCTCTTACCTAGATAGATTTTTAGTCACAAGCACCGTTGGTATTCAATTTGGCAAGAATCGATTGAGGGATTCAGATTGTAGAAAATTTTGGAATTTTCAAAAAATTACCGTTACCGTTTCAAATGTTATAGAGAAATTTGTGTTTGTTATTGCATTTTTATAATTAGGGTCTGAATACTGGGTCAGTACTGGGCAAGTACCCGTGCCGCGACTGCCAGTGCTGGATATGTACTGGACGCCGACATTGGGCCAATGCTGGCTTTTTCCCGGGATGATAATACCGGCCCAGCATTGGCCAACAGCACTATGCCTGCACTGGCTAGTAGTACTGAGACTACCCTGGTTAACCAAATGCCAAATAAAAAACGCGGGTCCAATTGGCATAATAAATATAATTATTATTTATAAATTATAAATCAGGAATGATCTATGAACTAATTTAAAATTGTTATTCCATTATTTTTAAAAATCCTATAAATTTTGAAAAAAAAGTCATTGTCCGGGATTCGAACCCGCTATCCTTCAATCGGCGAATACAGCACTTTCGATCCGCAAATAATTATTAAAAAAAAATTAACGCTCTGGAGGTTATTTTTTACGAGTATTTTTATCTCCCTAGTCCGGATGTTGTTCCGCCGGAATTTTTTATCCTACCTAATATTTTAACTGAGACCTACCTGACGACCTGCTTAACGACTGACACACTACCGCTACGCTATATTGATTCCTTATGACTTTTTTGTATTTAAATGACATAAGTCTACGAGTTCTAATGAAAAAATGCTGTCTCACCGGGCTGGATAAAACAGCGTGATATTCAGTAAAAAGGTGATATACAGTGAAAAAATTTATTCAATTGTTAATTAACAAATGGGTTTCATAAGAACTAGGAGCATTGAAATTATAAAATTCATGCGTGGAATATTGAAAGTGTGAACAGAACAGGATGATGTAGAAAAAATATAATTATCATGTAATCAATTTACTTATTGTTAGTTAACAATTACATTTCTCAAGATCCATGTATAGTCAAAAGTGGAAATGGTTATATGGGCTTGTGAGACTATGTGCAAGGCAATAGTAAGTGAAAATGTTAATTAACAATTGCTTTTCATAATAATTACGTGAGCAGTTAAAATAGGAAAACTGCGGTATCTTTAATCGCGAGAGTGTCAACAGGACAGGATGACAGATAATAAAATGATCATTCGTATAATTAATTTACCCTTTGTACCTTAATTAACAATTATATTTATCAAGAACCACGTCTAGATTCAACAAGAAAATTGTTATATAGGCTTTTAAGATTGTTAACAAGGCGACAATAAGTAAAAATGTAATTTAACTGCTAATTAACCATTAAGTCCGATAATTATTATATAACAAAAAGCTTCGGTCCTGCAGTTCAAAATATGAAAGTCAATTATAATTTAACCGTTGAGTTACATTTTTACTTAATTTTTCGCAGTCCATAGACTTACAAGCCTGTACATCTTTTTTTCATTTTTAAACCACACGTGATTCTTGAGAAATGCGATTGTCAATAAAAGTGCAATTCTCAACCAGCTATTTCCGGTCACTAAAAGCTGAACCAGTTTTTTGCCGGCACCGTAAACCCAGTATCGTCTGACCAGCAATTCTCAATTAGTTATTACCGGTTGCTGGGAGTTGGGCCGATTTCGAGCCAGTACCGAATAGCCAGTATTGGGCAGTTCGGAATTCTCAACCAGTTATTACTGGTTGCTGAGAGTTGGACCGGTGTTGAGTCAATACCGGTTACACAGAACCGGTTAGCCTACGTTCGACTCGTTGCCAGTACAGTACTGACCACTGAGCAGCGGGTATCCGGTGCCGAACTAACAACGGGTACCCAGTATCGTGGAACCGGTAATTCTCAGTCTCCGACCCTGGCTTTTCAAGACTTAGACCAGTATTGAGTCAGTATTAAATACAGGGAACTGGCTAGCCTAAGATTGAGCCGGTGCTGGCACAGTACCCAATCTGCAATTCCGGTTTTCCTGAAGTTGGATAGGTTTCGAGCCAGCACTGGATACTCGGTATTGATTTCTCAACTATTTATCCGGTGCTGGCGCTGTACTCAATGACCGGCACTGGCTTTTCGGTAATTTAGTATTGAACCAGTACTGGGTGCTGCCCAAAAGTCGGTCCGCCATAACTGTACCAGTATTGGGCCAGTGTTAAAATCACAGTACCGTTTCACCATTGCTGTAACAATATTGGGCCGATAGTGTCAAAATACTGGGCCTGTACTGAATACCAAGACTTGGTTGCCAGTACTGGCCCAAGGATTGTCCCTGTTGTTAGCTATGGCGAACCCTACTTGGGATATTGAAATCGAATTCAGGAAATAGCATGCAAATCAGAAATTTGCCCATGGCTTCCTCATTAATTTATCTCACTCACAAAGCTCCCTCCATGAGGGAGCTCAGTTTGGAAAACCCACTTGCTCGTAGAGGGATCTTTATGAGCAAGATTAAAATAATGAGGAAACAATGTGCAAATTTATAATTTTTTTTATTTCTTCTTTTCTAATAACGACGACGGACTAAGAATGGATGGCAAATAATAATGAACTAAAGTCAAAATTCTCCGTTCTAATTTGGACCCTCGGACCATCATTCTCGGATAATAGTCGTCTGACCAGTAAAACTGTCATACTACTGCGAGAATAAATACTTTACGAAATTTTTCATCGTGAAATTTCTCGAGTTCGACAATCCCTACGGAAATATTGCGTAGGAAGACTCAAGCAGCGAAGAATATTATTTTTCTTTCGTGAAAAGCTTCGGATATTTCCAAGATCATAGTTCAGTAAAGAAAAAAAAGCTCAGGATCTCTCCGCTTTCATCCCGGATACTCTCTCTCAGCTTGAATATATCCATCGAACATGTTATTGACATTCTCGCAGCGGGGCGAGAATCGATTCGATGAACCCCGATGCTGCAAGAGATTTCGAGCTTTTCATCCGTCTTCTTGCTTTTCCTTTTTTTTTTCGTCGGCAAGCATAATAATTTTCATTCCACATCTAGGATTCGAAGCGATTTCCAAGAGGAAAAGAAATCACAGAGGCTAACATCTACCATAGGAAATCTTTTTTTTTCTCGACTATATGCGTTTTCAAATCTTTAGAATATCCTATACATCACGGTTGTATCGTTTCTCTTAACATGAATTTTTCTGTCATATTTTTGCATACCTCAAAACACGTTCATGCCACACGGATCTCAAGAGCATTGTGGCAACGGGAGGCATTCACGACGTGCCTTCTATGGGGCTCCTGCGTAAAAGCTTCTTTTGCATGTCTCACGAGTCTCGCGAAAGAAAAATATTTTTCGGATTTTTCGACCACGGGGAAAAGCACTGAGAGGAACGTGAGTGAGAGTGCGAGGGGGAAAAAAAGCACAGGACAAAGAAGGACAGAGTTGTCCGACCATATCCGGATTTACTACTGAAGGAAGAAGAAAAAAAAAAGAAGGGAAAAATCGAGATAATGAGATAGAGACGTGCTGGCGTCAGTAAAGTGCGGGTGGAGATAGAAAGTGAGAGTTGCTTGACCGAATAACGATAGCACCGTATTCAATTTGTTCGTGGCGAGAAGCGGTGCTGTTTTTTCACCACTCCCGACTGAAAGATTTGCCAGTAAGAATAGAGAATGAATTGTGAAAGGTCCTTTGTCCCCAAAGGTCCTCGAACTTTTTCTCTCCGTCAGTTTGGCGCGAACGTGATCCATTTTTGGCAACCGAAAAGCTTTTACAACCACCCTTCGATAACTCCAATGTTTTACGTAGAAATCTCCCTTGAAAGTTTTTTTTTTTTCTCGGCTTTGGTTAATTTCGAAGTGGAGAAGAGAAGTTGGGATCAAGGAAAAACTCGATGAGGGCAGTTAGCCAAATGCTCTCAGCTGAAATCTTTTTTTTTCTCTGGAGCTCAAATCACCGTAGTATAAGAAAAAATTAACTGAAACTTTACGAGTAACGTGGTGAGAAAGACAACGTTCCTTCGAGGCCAGATTATAAGGATTTTTTTTTTTCCAGAAAAAAATGTTTATTTTTTTTGTGCTTCAATCTTTTTCATTGTATGCCTGGTATATTTTTACCACACAATTCAAAATTTAGTTTTACTGCCTTGAAATAATATTTTATCTATATTAAAGTGTAAAAAATAATTAATTAAATTTTTTTTGTTCAAATTGTAATCATTTTCAATTTTCATTTTTCATTTTATTTAAAAAAAAAAAAAATGTTTTTCTAAAGTTCAAAAGATGGGTGCGTGGTAACTGGCAGTCTTGACGTCAATAATGATGAATTTTCAGAATTCTCACTGTCTCAAATCACGTATTTGCCATTTTATTAGCGTGTCGATTCGGAAATCTTCAAGATATAATGCCACATGACGGAAATGACCGCCTACCCGATAGCACGATCATCAACCACCGCGTTATATATGCTGCTATGCTGCTATGCTTAGGTATACCGAAACAGCGCGGGAAAATTAATAGCAAGTAAAAGCTCTGTCTTGCCGACTCTGACAGTAAAACAGAGTGCTCGTTAATTTTTGGATCAATGACATTCCTGAACTGTGACACGGAATCGTTTGAAATTTGAACAAGTGTTTCCGCAGACCACTATTTAGAGGCTATAATAGCTAGAAAATCAAAAAATTCATCATAGAAATATTTTCGGCTAAAATCCATGAGGTCCGAAGCAAGAATGGATGTAATAATTATTGTGCAGCTTAACTACGAAATATACATGGGAAATCAGAGTATTCCACTGGCCACTTTCAGGGCTCATTATGTGACTTTTCTTGTCCAGTTTTCAGTTCTCAGACGATTCCCCATGAGTTTTCGAGGTATTGACTGTTGAGTGAGGAGCCTGATACCAAAAAAGACATCTAGAAAATCGCTTTCGAGTCGGGTAGCTCGTGAGTTTTACGCACTTGCCCCGAATGTTTTATATTTTTTTATACTTCCCACATTGCCGATGTCACTGGAGTTCCTCGTTGCTTTTCACATCTAATTCGATTGTTTCCTCTCGACCACGATTCAATATGAACTTATATTTTACTTCGATTTTTCAGAATTCAGTGATGTGAAATTCTGCTTTTCATGGCGCAATTTTATTCCTCAATTTCTCATTTCATTCATGCGATATTTTTTAAAAAACTTCATACGTGTCACAATCACCATCGTCGTTTCGTGCCCCGTTTGTGATTGGTCGGTTCATGTAACGTCGAATATATACGACGGAATTACGATCGTTTATCAATCTCTGAATTTGTCAGTTCGACAATTTCGCGGATTCGCAGACTCGATCAAGAGAATCGGTAGAGTTTCCTGTCAAAGAAATCGGCATCGAGCTCATCGAGTCTAAATTTTCCCGAACGAACTAAATTCGTCCAATCCAGTGAACGACACTCGATTGATCGAGGAATTTTTTTTATGGAAAACGTAAAATGTTTTAAATATACTTTGGTGAAACTTGAAACTTGAAACAAGCATAGGGTAAGTCCGGTATAGTTGCCCCGGCGGGATAGTTACCCCACCTTCCGGATCTCCATAACTGTAAGCCAGATGGCGCTGCTGTCGCACAGGTTTGATCAGCTGCGTAATATAGTAGAAAAAATACGTGGTTTGTGGTTGGTTTCACGTACCTTAAGAACGAGCCAACAGACTTATAGGTTAGATGTTATGTCAAATTAACGCCAAAGTTTTTTTAGACTTTTGGATATACATATAGATACGTATAATGCGATTGAATACATGATACATCTCAGTTTATCGACTACACGGAGAAAAAAGACTGGTTCGTGTAACAAACTAGATTATAGTTGTCTGTAGGTCCCTTACTGCAACCTCGTGTTTCGTTGTACGAAGTTTACGTATTGCTCTAGTAGCAATACGGTATAGCATTTAGCGTATTTGTTGCTGTAACGATGCGCCGAAGTTCGTACAGACATACTGTCAGTTACATAAACGAACCTTCTGTTATGTTCCGGTAACTATCCCGGTATAGCTCTGGGAGCTATACGCATGGGTCCCCGAGCTAAGCGTATAGCTATGGGAACTATACGCATGGGTCTCCGACCCAACTGTATAGTTCTCAGTTCGCGCGTCAAGCATAGCGACATCGATGCTCGGGATATTGTGCAATTTGCAGAAAATTATTGACAATGGACCAGTGGGTGAAGGAAAAATTATCACAGTGGGGTTTGGAGAAATACGAAGGCGTCTTTGAAGGTAAGTCACGCAGTTTTATAACGCTGTTACATGATATTAAAGTCACACGTCCAACCTAACCTCTAACTCTCGTAGGCCACATCGTTGCCTTGATTACTATTACTATATATAAACTATAAATTAAACGTACTTTAATATTCCAATTATCTTGAAACCTTCTCTGATAAATACTCTGTCTATAATTTATCATAAACCACATCGAAATAGGTTAGCTACATATGCTTATGATTTTGGCCCTCTAAAATTGACGTACTGAACGTGAGATAGTTGTTATAGGAATCCGTCATTCAGCTCCCACAGCTATACCGCATCGTTCGTGCAAGTAAATAACGTATGGCCGTACTGTTCTGTTCCTGTAGCTGAACAACTGTACTGTTGTGACCAAAGTCTCGATTATACCTACAAGAACTAGAAATCTGGCTGTCACAACGACACTTTTTTCTCCGTGTATAATAGAGAAGTACGAGTCCCGCACAACTATTTGGGACCATAACCTCAATTTTAGAATACGAAAACATAATTTCAAAGGCCTGGGGCATCTAACCCCTATATTCGGGATACTTGGCCAGCTTTTTCGAGGATAAATGCCCCATTCATAACATATATAGAAATAGTACATTATGCTACTAGGGAGGAAAGTGCGTGATTTTTGCCGAGTGCGAGGTAAAAATCCGCTCCTCCCGTGTGGCATATACTTCTTTTCACCCGACTACGATAAAATGACCAAAAAATACGAAAAACAACACCGAAGGTATGCTCAAATCGCTTCGCATAAGGGAAGTGCGTTCCAACAGATCCCACACAAACCCTACTTTGACAGACCACTATGCGTGACAGCGGGGTCCAGGGGTGGAGCCCCTGGCGGGGTCAAGGGGCGGAGCCCTCGTGGGGGGGTTCGAGGGGGGGGGGGCGAAGCCCCCCCGACTTAAGACATATCCGGAATTTAAATTATTTTCATTTCTCTTAGCGAAATAACACGTCAATTTTTGTCTATCTACAAATTTTTCGTTTTATCGACTGAAAACATAATATGGCAATCATTATTGCTATTTTCAATGAATTAGATATTTGCAAGAAGTGAAAAATATTCTAAACAGAAAAAATACGATGTAAATTGCGTTGAAATATTGTGCGATTATCGAAAAAATTTGTATTAAATCTTTCATAAATCTCGCGTAGTCAGGGTTGAATTTCTATTCGGTAGATAGCAGCGAATTACGTTTCGCTTTATGTATTATTAAAAAAAAAAAATAAAAAAAACATATATAATAAAGATTTGTTAAAAATATATTGATGTTTTTATTTCGAACAAATACGTTTGGTGGTTGAAGAGAAGACCGAATGTAGTCATTTGCGAAAAATTTACTTTTTTGCCCGGAAATTTACTTTTTTGCCCGGAAATCTACTTTTCTTCCCTCTGGTCAGGAATTGATGACTTTCGACCCGCGTTTGAGGTGCGAAATACGGTCATTTTATCGCAGTCAGGTGAAAAAAATATTTCTGCTAACAAAAAATATTGAAATACATCAAATTCTCGAAATATTCATTGGAGTTAGATAGCGATTAGATTTGGTATATGATTTTCAGTCATACCACGGAAATACCGCACACCACACCACAAATAATCGCTCAAAAATTACGGAAGAGGATATCAAAAAAGCCGTTGCGATGATATGGAAAAAAATGGACTTGCAATATTTGCGGAAAGAGTGTAAAAAGAAAGAAACGCGATGAAAAATGAATATATAGGCGAAGATACGTGATTATAAGGCGGGGCAGCTATCCCAAACCAGTGGGGCAATTAACCAGCAAAACCTCGGGATAGTTGGCCATTCGCCTAACTTAAATTTTTTTTTTTTTTCAAGCACAAAATATTTGATTAATGCATAGATATGAGATTCTTATGATTGCTTCATGTTTACTTGACATGAAAAAAAATATAAATAAATGGATACTACAAAATCAACATTGTCATTCAACTTTTTGAAAATGTGGGGCAACTATACCGGATTTACCCTATGCGAGCTTTTATGTGGGGGATGAAAATGAAATCGATCCATCGGGCTTATCGTCAGATACAGAGACTTTTATTTTCGAGGCGTATACATTTTCCGTTAAAAACTTTTTTCTAATATTTTGAAGGGTCAAAATGTGTGATTTTCACAAAATTTTCAATAGCGTCCATTAAAAAATTATTTTTTCACCCCCCCCCTCCCTCTTCCCCTGAGGTTCTTGTGGTTTACTTAATAAAATGTGATCTTGTTTTTATCATTGAGACAAGGTCACGAAAGCTCCGGAAAAAATAGAATACGAAATAAAAAATTCTTCATATACGCAGGAAAGCTCTCTCTCTCTGCTCAATTTCCCTCTGAAACGTTTCACGCCGATCGCTGATAACGACGAAAGCACTCTCGCTTTCTGTATCTCTCGTGCTTCGAGGAGTCCCAAGGGCATTAAACACTACGGGATACGGATCAGATATTCCAATAGTCGTGCAAGCTCGGAGCTTTCACGTGTTCCTCATGAATCGAAACTGCGCCTCGATTCATTTTTCCTTTTCTTCATCCTCCATTATCCTTTCTCGGGTCATTGGGGGCTTTCGAGAGCCAAGATTATGTATGTGCGCGTGGGAGCCATTAGTCATAGGGAATGAGAAGCGTAGAAACGAGGAAACGAAAAACTTACGAAACGCCACGAAAATATGTAAGTTCTTCGAGGAAATTGGAGAAAAAAAAAATACGACAATGAAGTTCGATTCACTGTCAAGAGCCTGGATGCATTTTTTCCATAATGTCAACACTTTTTCAACCTCCGGAAATTTGTAATTTTTTGACATTTCACTTGGGTTCCCGAGGGTTTTCTTTTCTAGAAAGCTCTTGCGAGCTTCAAATTGATTCTCGGAGTTTGTAATTTTTACAGCCGCTTTTATACAAAAAAGCATGGAAAAGTTGGTTGAGGAGCAACTGGATGGAAAAAAAAAATTTTAAAGCAGTATTAATAGAAAAAATGATTCATAAGGTAAAAGGAAAGAAAGAGCGTGTGTCTCGCTGGTCTTTGTAGTGACAAAAGTTTCCTTGATGCGATTGCCCCGTGAGATATGTCATATGCTCTCGAAAGCTCGAAACTTTTCGCCCCGTTTGGCCGGGACGTTTTAATACCTGGGAATAGGAAAGAGTTTTGCAGAGTTGTGTGTATAAGGAGGAATCAAAAGGGAAGAAAATCGAGGAAAGCGAAAGAGAAAAAGAGCGATGGGTTGAGAAAAGTTTTTACTCCCCGAACAACGCAACGAGTCGACTGGAAGGTTGGGAAGAATAAAGAGAAAGCTTAAAGAGAACATATGGTGAAAGTCTCTGAACTTTTATCCTCTTTACCTTGTACTGTCCAGCGTTGAAAAAAATGCACCCTCGAGACATTCAAAACTGTCGGACAAAACAGTGCGAAGGAGCTCGCGCTGATCTTGCAAGCTTTAACAATTTACGAAAATCACATAATTGAAACTTTAATCCAAAAGTCGTTTAGAGATACGTGTAACAGAATTTTTACTTCTCCCTGGCACTGAAAGCTCACGAAAAGATATGACATGTACCGGAAAGCTTTTTAAAAATAAGCTTAGAGAAAATAATTTCTCTCAATTTTAAACGATGTTTTCGATCTTAATTTAAATTGCAGTACGAGTATAGGAAAACTCTGAGATAATTTACGTTGCAAGCTCAAATTACGTTTTTTTTTAAATCGAATTACTTGGAAGGAAAAAGAAAAAAATTATTACCAGCAGAAAAGGGACAAGGGATATGAGAGTAGTTGTGCCCTGAGAGTGGTGAGATTGTCACCCTCGATGAGAGGGTGAACACCCCTCCAGGGTTTTGAAACAATATATAAGCTCTTTTATCCAGCCCACATACCCATGTTTTGTCTCTTTTTCCCGGCCTGACCTTAAAATACGTAGTCAGACACTCTTTCGGACCACATAATCGAGATTATCCGAAAGCTTTTCATATGTGGTTTGATGTCAAAAAAAAAAAAAAAAAAAAAAACATAGAAACAAAAATCGCTATTCTTCTAACATTGTAAAAAGACTTTTTTTTAAGATACCGAGTATCATAGCGGTCAAAAAAAACCTAGAGTTTGCGAAAAGTTCACTGTGTCAATGGGGGGATGAGTCTTCTTGAAGGGTTCTTCGGTTAATCGATCAATGGACTAACTCGCGATGGCAACTGAGAAAACACGAGGGTGGAGTCACCATATCCGAACTCCGTGGGTGAAAAATTAATTTTCAATTCATAAATGAGCTTTCGATCCGGAGCTTCCAACCCCTACTCTCGAGGCCAAAAATTAATCTCAAGTCGATTGAAAAGATGAAAGATATACATTGAAAATTGCTCAAATACATGGGCTCAAAGCTTTGCCTCGAAATTGTAAGAGGTTGCTCAATATGTCGATAGGCAACAAAATGTATTCATGCTTCGTGAAGCATGGTATTATTCGGATAAGTCCACGAATGGGGCGAAACACGATGAAGCGTGGAATTAGGTGAGATCGTTACAAAACCAGTTCGGACACATTCGAAGGGAAGATTTCCAGAAGTGATAAAAAGGATGATAAGCTCCGATATATGTTTTGCATATACTCTCGAAGCTTCGATCGTCATTGGACAGTGATAGAATGAATTTGAATATATTGGAAAGCGTTATGGTCTGTCAGGATTAAAGTTTAAATGAGCATAAAAACTTACATTGCACTTGCTGCAAGCTTAAAGCTCAAAATTCTTGGTATACCGATTTCGGTTTACTGTAATAAAATATAAACATCGGGAATACATTACTATTAACGTTTTAAATAGCTTTATTTCTTAAAAATTCGTGTAGTAAGCATTATGCTTTCTTTGCAAGCACGAATGTGAATCACGCTCTACAAAGAATTATTTTTTCATCTTAAATTGCAGTCTGTCTTAACCTGAGAAATTTATCACACCGAAATCGAACACATGAGGATTATTTTGAAGGGAAAATTTCAGAATCGACGAGTGATGATAAGCTTCGTTAAAAGTTGTCAAGCTCTCGAAGCTTTGGTCGCTTCATAAAAATTGTAGATCAATTTTTTAAAAAAATTTCTAATGTCTAAGAGCGCACATTTCCTATTTTCTGTATCGTAAAATGGAAATTAATTGGTACTTGAAGTTTCATAAATTGTAGATGACCGAATTTTTAAATCTCAAAGAGCTTACGAGCTTTATCCAAATTTTCATCTTAATTTTATCTATCGGGGATTATTTTTTATTCCCACGCAAAATATCTCGTGATCTTCCGCACCCCGAGAGTGTCGATAATAACAATGACGATGAAAACGCGTATACCCGAAGTGGCATCTACGAAAGTCCATGAGCTTCTCGACAGATGGCGAGAGCTTGCGACTATACGAGATAACTTTATCGACTGATTCCATTTGTTTGCTAAGATTTTCCGGTGATAAAAGCGATACGTGGAAAACAAAGTCAACCGAAATAATGAAAATTATACTATAAATAACAATAATAATGATATGAATAATAAGAATATAAATTTTATAATATGCTTCGACGCGCTGCTTTATACCTCAACTCACCCTTATTTTGAAGCTTGTGACGTTCGATGTTTGCTAAATTAATTGAAGCATAAACAGAAAAAAAATCAACAAATTCCAAGAAAATAATAAGTTGACAAGTATATTCACGAGCATCGGAATGATTTCTCCTGTTCGTTATTTTCAATACCCCTCAAATGATGCTCGTTGAAAATTGCGATCAAAATGACGACTTGTGGTGCTCCATCAGAAACGTATAACGCACTTACAATATGGATTTGCTTGTTCCACTCTCACTCAACTACTCTCAACTTATCTCTTGACTTAAGCTCCTTACTTGCTTGCTCAACTTAAACTTCCAAATCCTTAACTGAACTTAATCTCTCACTCAAACTCTTACTCCCTTACTTAAGGAGGTTCTTTACCCAGAAAAAAACGGTAAGAATGATTCTAAAATTTGAGGGGAGGTTTGTGCTGGTGTGTAGAAAATTGTTAGGGCGTCCCAATTTAAAAAGAGGCCCGTTCTAGGCATCAACGGGGCATCCACTATAAGGGCTTCCTCGCTGTTACCTAACTAGGGCCTACCAAACTAACTTAGGCATCCAAGTTAATTTTGTTCAGGCTTGCCTAATCAGTGCCAAAGTTGGGCCAAGACGGGATTTATTTAGGCATCCACGTTAATTTTGTTTAAGCTTGCCTAATCTGTGCCACAGTTGGGCCAAGTCGGGATTTATTTAGGCACCCAAATTAATTTTTTTCAGGCTTGCCCAATCAGTGCCAAAGTTGGGCCAAGTCAGGGTTTATTTAGGCACCCACGTTAATTTTGTCCAGGCTTGCCTAATCTGTGCCAAAGTTGGGCCAAATCGGGGTTTATTCAGGCACCCACGTTAATTTTGTCCAGGCATGCCTAATCTGCGCTATAGTTGGGCCAAGTCGGGGTTTATTTAGACATCCACGTTAATTTTGTTCTGGCTTGCCTAATCTGTACCACAGTTGGACCAAGTCGAGGTTTACTTAGGCATCCAAGTTAATTTTGTTAATGCTTGCCTAATCTCTGACACAGTTGGGCCAAGTCAGGGTTCATTTAGACATTCACGATAATCTTTTTCAGGCTTGCCCAATCTGTGCCAAAGTTGGGCCAAGTTGGGGTTTTGCCAGGCATTCAGGCTCATTTTGTCCAGGCTCGCCTAGCTTTTGCCGAAGTTGGACCACGTCGGGGGTTAACTGGGCATTTGTGCTGATTTTCTCTAGGCCTGCCTAACTTGTGCCAATGTTGGGCCAAGTTGGGGTTTAGCCAGACATTCAGACTCTTTTTGTCCAGGTTCACCTAACTTGTGCCAAAGTTGGGCCAAGTTGGGGTTTAGCCAGGCATTTAGACTCATTTCGTCGAGGCTTGCCTAGCTTGTGCCAAAGTTGGGCCGGATAGGAAGTTAACTGGGCATTCCCGTGTAGAAACTTGTTTGAGCATCCAAAATTATAAAGATCTAGACATCAGTCGTGCATCCACAGTAAGGGCTTCAACTGTTAATTAATAATTGAGTTTCATGTTTCGAACTGCAAGAATGAAGCTTTTTTTCATCTAATTATTATTAAATTAATAATTTATTAACTATAAATTATTTTATATTGATTTTTTAAAATTGAATCAATTAAATAAGTTAATAATTAATTAAATAAAAATTGATAAATTAATTTAAAAATAACAGTTAAATTACATTTTTACTTAGTATCGCCTTGTTCACAGTCTTGCAAGTCTATATACCAATTTTTATATTTTATCTAGACGTGGTTCTTGAGAAATATAATTGTTAATTAAGGTACAAAGGGTAAATCCATTTTATGAATGCTAATTTTGTTACCTAACATCCTGTCCTGTTGACACTCTCAAGATTAAAGATACCGCAGTTTTCCTACTTTAATTGCTGCAATTGTTAATTAACAGGTAAATTAAAATTTTTGCCTGGTATCGCCTCGTTCACAGTCTTACAATAAGCCTATATAAAAATTTTTTGATGTTGAAACCGCAAGTGGTTCTCGAGAAACATATTAGTCAACTAATGTGCAAGGGGTAAATCAATTATATAAATATTATTTTTTCTGTTTACATCATATCCTGTCCTATTCAGAATATGAAGATTCGAGATCTCAATTTTCCAACTTTGATTCCCTGAAGTTATTTTTAACTCAATTGTTAATTAACAGTTGAATAACATTTTCACTTGATATTGCCTTGCGCATAGTCTCACAAGCCCATATAACAATTTTTATTTTCAACCTATACATGGATCTTGAAAAATGTAATTATTAACTAAGGTGCACTAAGAAAACTGATTATTTGAATATTACATTTTTTCAAAATCATCCTGCCCTGTTGACACTTTCAATATTCCACAAATGAGATTTATAATTTCAATGCTCCTAGTTCTTATAAAACCCATTTGTTAATTAACAATTAAATAATTTTTTCACTGCATATCACCTTTTTACTAAATATCACGCTATTCTATCCAGCCCAGTAAGACAGCGCGTTTTCATTGGAACTCCTAGACTAATACCATTTAAATACAAGAATGTCCTAGGGAATCAATAGCGTAGTGGTAGCGTGTCAGTCGTTAGGTAGGTCGTTAGGTAGTTCCCAGTTAAAATCTCAGGTAGGAAAAAAATTAATTTCGACGGAATAACGTCCGGACTACGGAGCCGGAAATAATGGTTAAAAAGAAACAATCTTTAAGTGTTAATTTTTTTTTTTTAATTATTATTTGATAATCGAAAGTGCTGAATTCGTTGACTGCGGAGGATCGTGGGTTCAAATCCCGGTTAATGACTTTTTTTTTTTTTTGAATTTACAGGGTTTTCAAAAATAATGGAATAACTGTTTTAAATTCGTTCAAGGATCATTTAATTGCTAATTTATAGATAATAGATTTTAAAAGCGGGGCAATCCTATAAACTTTACCTAAAGTTGGCCCACGTTTGGCTACCGTTGTTGGTCCAAATTTGCGAGCCCGTATAGGGCCAAACAAAAAAAGCGTTACATTTGAATATTGGCCCAACTTTGACACCCAAAGTTGGCCCTCGTTTGGCTACCAATGTTGGTCCAAATTTATGAGCCCGTATAGGGCCAAACAAAAAAAGCGTTACATTTGAATATTGGCCCAATATGGACAACAAAACTTGGGCCTAAAGTATATCGAGGAAAGTCAACTTGGCCCCTATTAGCGCCAGGAAAAAAATTCTGCACGGGGAGAGAAAGGGAAAAGCTTCGAGTTGAAACTTGGAAATTTCTTCCTCCAAATCTCGCACAATGCTCAATGCTTCCTCTGTCAGGAAGCCAAAATTTACACAGGTAGTATAAATTGAGCATTGATGCGAAATTTGGAGGAAGCAATTTGCAAGTTTCAACTTGCAGCTTTTTTGGCGTATTTTTTGTGATAATCCGGTGGACTCTCGCGGTACGAGTTTGCCGTTTCAAAGCGCTGTAGATGGGCTTCGACGATCAAAATATGTTTTGGACTAAGAGAAATGGCCCACGCTATGAAAGTGGTAAATACCGTCAGCTGGTTGTGGCGAGCGATGCCACCGACAACCGCGATATTCAATTTGTTTCTGTGTCCAGGCCATTTCCGGTCTGCACGATCACCACCGGGAACTGAAGAGATTTTCAATGAGACCCGCACCCTGTCTGGAATTCGCCCCTCCCCCCTGCCCTTACCCCTCGACATCCCTCATCGTCCCCCTCCCTCTAATGCTTCTCGGATTATCCGTTGTTAACTCTTGCGGAAGCTTAAGTACCGATGTGGTTGCACGACAACCCTTCACGGACGAAATACAAGAGGATGGATGCAGGGGCGATTGGTAAAGGGAATGAGGTCCCAATAACAGGTTATACCCGACGTCAAAACCTTTTACGAGCGGAAATAATCGTTCCTTGCTGGTCAAACAGGAAGGAAAAGAAGGAAAGCGAAACGGAGAGGTGAAAGGCATAAGACGTGGAAAAATGATGGGAAAAGGGGTAGAAAATAGGAGTTGAAGTTTCGAATGGAGGGATAAACGAGAAATCTATAATTTCATTAATTATTTTGGATGATTTTGAGTTGGATTTATCGCTTGTTCCTCTTGGAGAATTATTGAAACGTGAATGAATTTTAGAGTATAATCAACTGCTGCGTGTAAAGTGACGAAGGGACGATCGAATATTAAAGACAGTGGTATCACAATGGGCGTTTTTAGCGAAAAAAAAAGTGCGCAAATTTTAAACTTGCATATTGCTTACTCATTCATTCGGATCGTTTTTTCAAACGAAAATTATCATTTTTGTGGACATTTTGTGGACTGCGGAAGCGAAAATTAGGAAAGCCAAGCCCTCGTAGAGGTAGATCGGTAAGTCCGGAAAAATGATAACAAAGCAATAATGTGACATTCAATCTTGACTATTGTTCTCACTTCTTTAAATTCATAATCGTAAGCTGGCTAGAATTAAAAAAAAAATAGGAACGATTCAGGAAGCAATGAGCAATTTTTCTTATTTACTGTTTTTTTTTTTTAATTTCATATTTATAGGTCTTGTGACCATTTAACCGCAAGCCTCTTAAATGCATCTTGTCAAATTCAATACTAAACATCGCCCCCCTCAAGGGATTCTAGTCCCTGAAGGGTGCATCGAAAACCTTTAAAGGGTTGCAGCCAAATTCATTACCAACCATATACTTGTCCGCAAGCCTGTATGAGTAAAATTTTTTGGTGCGACAGCCTCAAATTTACGAAAGTCAGGGGACGTAGCAAAATTTTAGAAATTTTCAAATTAAAAAAAATCTGAACCCTTCGAGCAATTGTAGGCTAAATGAATACGAACCATCGTTGTCTTCTAGACTTGTTTACGTAAGAAGTTCCGGCTTGCTAGCCTCAAATTTACAAAAGTTACGGCGCATAGAATTTTTTTTTAAGAAAATTTCTAAATTTTCTTAAATCCGAACCCCTTCGAGGATTTTAGCCGAATTCGATACCGCATGAATTTGTCTCCAAGCCTGCACATGTAAAAAGTTTTAGCTCGATAGCCTCAAATTTACAAAAGATGTAACACGTACAAACATTTTTAGAAAACTTCAAACTTCTATAAAATCTCAAGCCTTTGAGCAATTCCACCCAAATTCACTACCCGGCTGGAAATTTGTTCAGGTTAGCCGGATTCATGATCAGGCTCTGTCCAGGGAGCGGCATGGCTATCCGTACCACGGCAATTTTTATTCGGCCGTGAGCCTGCCCTGAACAGGCCAGCCACAGTCAGGCAAAGTTGTGGTAAAATGAACAGGCCGTGATGCGGTTTGCCTTATTAGAGCCGTAGTATGGCTCTCTTAGAAGGCCCTTTTAAGGCTGTGCTCAGGCTAGCCTTGGTGGCGCTGGTGGTTGGTGGCGCTCTAGCATATTACATTTCTGTCAGTGTGACACACGCTACCCCTACCACTACACTGAAGCAATACGTGTTGCGCCTCAATTATATTTCGGAACTACAAAACTCGACACACATTTGTCAAAGTTCAAAATTTGTTTAAAGTTTATGGACAATGCAGTGAATAAAAAAATAATAATATGGATTCGAAACAACGGAAGCGTTTGCTTACACATATTCGTGTACAAAGGTTCAGATCTCGAGCCCGTAAAAACGATGAGCTAGAATCGACACCGATGGAAGGTATGTTTAACCTCTTTTGAAAAAAAAATATATATATATTTATATATACAATAAAAAATTATTTTGTTTTGTTGATACAATTTTTATTGTATTTACACAAATAAAAATGTTTTTTTTTTATTCAAGTATATTAATGAAAGCAGAAAATCTATTTTAATGTATTAAATCGAATGTATTTAATGTTAGGATAAGATTTCCTTTTCGATCTGCCAATTAAAAATTTATATATTTTTGAACATACAGTGACGCCATCCACCAGTTATCATCATGCGAATGAAACTCGTGAAGAGTATTATATCCACGGTGAGGCGAGGAACAGCAGTTCACATTATGGGAATGAAACTCGTGAAGAGGATAATCGCACGCGGGCTCATCGCGAAAGCGAAATGAATAAAGAGTTGTCGGATCTCTGGTCGGTGCCAATATCAATCGACATATGAACGATAATATGTGTAAGTATTTTCTTTCTTCAGCGTTTGTAGCAAAAAAAAAAGTTCTTCGCAAAAATATATATTTCATGCTTCGCGATAAAATGTGTCTTCGCACCGACAAGAATGGCCAGCGATACAAAAATCCATGAGCATTTTCTGTCTTCGCAGCCACAAAAAATGGACAGCGATATAGAAATGCATGAACATTTTCTGTCTTCGCAGCCTTTCGCAGCCACAAAAGTGGACAGCGATACAGAAATGCATAAGCATTTTCTATCTTCGCAGCCCTTCGCAGTCCTAAAAATGGACAGCAATACAGAAATCTGTATCGCTACAGCATAACAGAAATCTGTATCGCTGTCCTTTTTTAGGACTGCGAAGGGCTGCGAAGATAGAAAATGCTCATGCATTTCTGTATCGCTGTCCATTTTCTATCTTCGCAGCCCTTCGCAGTCCTAAAAATGGACAGCGATACAAAAATCTGTATCGCTACAGCAAAACAGAAATCTGTATCGCTGTCCATTTTTAGGACTGCGAAGGGCTGCGAAGATAGAAAATGCTCATGCATTTCTGTATCACTGTCCGTATGTATGAGCATTTTCTGTCTTCACAGCAAAGACACATTTTATTGTCAAGCATGTCAGCAAACATTTTTCGATTCAATGTGTGTAATGTAGATGATAAAAAATTCTCTTCTATGTACATTACAATGAGGCATGTCGAAGAGGATCTTAAAAAAAATTAGTTGAAAATTATTTGTAACAAAAAAAATGCTCATCAATAAATTTTATTAACACGAGGAATATTTTTCTTCACTACAAAAAACTCAATGAATTTTTTTGGAAAATGCTCTTGGAGATATTTAATTGTCATGTACATAGAAAAGACTTTATTTTATCAACAATACACACGTTTATATTATAATTTGTTTTATTAAAATTATTCTTTAATATAATTTATTTCATCTTCATTTATAGACGATTCGAGTGCACCGAGTACGTCGACTCGGCAAGTGGAAAAAAAAAGGGAAAGCCCACTAAAGTGAGCTGCATATTCGACGAGGATGTACCGGTCGTCAATTCCCTCGAAATGGCGTTAAGCATTCGATCAAAAAAAAAGTGTCATTTCAATATTATTAATTTTACATATAAGTATATACCTGTATAATTACCTTGAAAAAGGCTCGTGAGAAAAATTAAAATAAATTATTTTTCAATAAACACTTTCATAACACTTTATTAATGAATTCCTCAATGTTTTAGTATTTTCAGCTTGTCCCTGGTTGAAAGGACTATATATTTATAATTTAAATTCAGAACAAAATATTCTGAATCTAAATTATAAATATATTTTGCCCTTTCAACCATAGGGACAGGCTAAAAATACCACAGCGTGTGTAGCAATAAAGAAATGGCTAACCTGGATGCGCCATGATATGGCGTCGTGGTACGGACCTGATCACGCTGGCCTGACCACGGCCACTTGTGACTATGCGTTACGAAACCTGTCAGGCCATTCTCAGGCCGCCATACCACGGCCTGACTTGGATAGCAGGATAGCCTGATCACAGCCTGACCCGGCCCGTATTCAAATTTCCATCCGGGTACCAATAATCCTTATACTGTAGACTATGCATGAAAGAAGTTTCGGCTCGATAGCTTAAGGTTGTTGTGACGATACTTCAAAATGATGCCATGCAGACCAAATTTTTCCACAATGTATACAATTTTTTTGCCTACGTTCCTGTAAAACTTGGGTACGATTCACAGTACCGTTTTTGAGAAAAAAAATTCGGAAAGTCAATGTGTTTCGCAGGTTAACTGTGATAGATACATTCTGCCAATTTTTCCAGTTTTTACGGAATATCTCGGAAGAAAATGGTGCTAATAAGCTGTAAATATAAATACGTTTGAAGAGACATTACGTGAATATTCTGTGAAAATTTCAGAATTTTTGACAGTACCGTTTTTGAAATATTTATAATAAAAGAGAAAGAGGACCCGCTTGCCCGTGAGCGGCGCAACATTGTATCGTCGATGCATCCACCCCGCTCACCGCGTACCATAGCCTCCCAGATAGACCACTGACGTCTAATATACGTATATTTTAGGTATATATGTATATGATATGTATACGTCTATGATAGACTTATATTATACGTATATTATACGTATATTGAGTGTATATTGTGGTGCTATTTAACTGATGTAGTGAAAGAATTTTATATACGTATATTTTACGTATATTATACAATAATCATTTGACATCAAATTATATACATATTGTTATGAACATGGAGAGTAGCCTAATAAAATACACAGGATAGAAGAAACGACAAGCGAGCTCGTCATTGACAGAACTGACGAACTGACAATCGAACCTTCAGTTGTTTAGGAGTCTCGGGATAAACGTCATGATGTGCGGCCGTACTGTGATAAGCGATCAGGGATCATATTGTAATTAATAAATCCGCCCCGAAAACAAATATCCGCGTTGTCATTTCGTTACATTGGTGTCAGAAGTGGGATTTAGAATACGCGAAACCAATAAAATTAAATTTAAAATGATCAATAAATAAATATCGAAATGACGTTCGCGATCGAATAAATTAATTTAAAAAAATGGAATAAAAATAAAAATAAAATCCGGGTTTCGATAACTCAATTGTAATAAAAAAAATTAAAAAAAAAGTAATTTGTTTCGGAAGATAAAAAAAAAAAAAAGAAATTGTGATCTCCATGGCACATTCGTGAAAAAGGATCGTGAAAATACGAAGAATACAAAAATTGAGGCCTCGACGGCACTCTATAAACGGCAATAAGGACACCATAGGACGATGTAATAGAAGAATAATAAGGATTAGCTGAAAGAAAATTTGGAATTTGACGAATCCACGGATTCCTATATGACAGAACAAAGGATGTTACGACATTAAAGCTATGTATTTTGTCCTTAGGTCGTTAATTCACAATTTACTAAGATTGATATTTATGAAGAAAATTATACAAATCAAAGTTTACCAAAAGTAAGGTCTTGATGACCTGTTGATAGATAAGAAATCTTGCGAATGAATAACAGTTATTTATGAACAAAATTGAGGTCTTAACGGCACTCCCAGTAGCATTTACAATTGAGCGGTTATACAATTCGAAAAAGAATAAATTGACGTCTCGATGACGCCCTTCTACGAATAAGAATTCATAGGTGAAATCTAATCAACGGACTTCGGAGGAAGAGGTTATGCTCTTTCGGGTTATCTAGGACTGGATTTTCAGTGATTGATAAGGCACGTTGGCTTGGGCCATGAAATATTTGTTCTGGGCACCGGGAAATAGGGAGTAGGGGCTGCCTGACGGGCTTAGTGCCGAGGAGTCGCCATTTAATTTTTGTCTTGAAAAAGACTGTGATCAATTGCTGGGGTCAGAATTGATAGATAGGTTATATTTTTTTTTATTTCATTCCCGGATGGCTTGCAGAAAGAGAAAAGAGTTTTTGATGGGGAAATCCAGGTCCGAAAATATTCTCGGATAGTATGGCTGATTTTTTTGAGGTCCTTGTCAAGATTTACAAAGAAAATAAAGTTTCAAAAAGTAAATAAAATAAATACATCAATATAGTAAAATTGAAGTTATTTACATGGAGTTATATAGACGCTAGGAAAGCCACCTTAAACAATTTTTAAAGAATTTCGTAAAGAAAAACATTGAATTTAGACAATACGTAGATTAAATGCAATTGAAAATAATTAAATCATAGGTAGATAATAGAAATAGACAGAATAAAAAAAATGAAATGGAGGAAAAATATTGGTGCGTACAGAAGTCTACGCTTTTATTTCATCTATTACAGATTTTCTTTGATCCCGAGTTCGGACCATTCCTGTCATATTTTGGTGATGGTTGGCATAAGAAGAGATTTACATGAGAGAAAGGAAGGAAAGAAGAAATTTGAAGATGAAAATTATTGAAGGAATGTGTTTATTTTAACTCGGGATATTGACAGATCAAGTAAAGGACGGTTAGAACAGTGATCATTTGGATATAGCATATAATTATTTAGCTTGTGAACACTGTCCTACCTCAGGTTTTTTTCGTCATGGTTTTCCCTGAGGACATGGACAAATGTCAGGACAGTGTAGGCTACGTATTTCAGATCGAGTTTAGAACGATGGACCATGACACATCATAGGGACATTTAGGCAGTTGTAGGGGCGGCAACTCCCAGGAGGAGAGAATTCTTAAATAGATAGTGAAGTTGTCGGGACGACAACTTTTTCGTAGGGGAGGATAGTGTTATGAACATGGAGAGTAGCCTAATAAAATACACAGGATAGAAGAAACGACAAGCGAGCTCGTCATTGACAGAACTGACGAACTGACAATCGAACCTTCAGTTGTTTAGGAGTCTCGGGATAAACGTCATGATGTGCGGCCGTACTGTGATAAGCGATCAGGGATCATATTGTAATTAATAAATCCGCCCCGAAAACAAATATCCGCGTTGTCATTTCGTTACAATATATTATATGTATAAGGAACATCTACTTGGCGATAGAAACGAAGCCAACTGCATTGCTGTCAAAATTACGTATTATATACGTATATTGGACGTGTGTTTTTCAACAATATCTCCGTAGAATTTTATACATCTCATATACGTATAATATTCGTTCATTATCTTTCGGTTGTAATTCCCGGATCTGAAGCATATATATATATATATATAATGTACATACGTACATTGAATATTTATATATATTTATATATAATTATAGCTTCAGATCCAGGAATTACAACCGAAAGATAATGAACGAATATTATACGTATATGAGATGTAAAAAATTCCACGGAGATATTGTTGAAAAACACACGTCCAATATACGAATATAATACGTGATTTTGACAGCAATGCAGTTGGCTTCGTTTCTATCGTCAAGTAGATGTTCCTTATACATATAATATATGTATATAATTTGATGTCAAATGCTTATTGTATAATATACGTAAAATATACGTATATCACGTATACATATCATATACATGTATATTTGTAATATATTGTCACGTCCTGGGTGAGAACGATAGGGTATAAATAAAAATAGGGGTGCCTCTTGTTTCGGCCGGAATGCGCCGGTCGGGGATAGAGGCTCGCGGTAATGAAAGTGGTAAATTTTTACTTACTTTTTGGGCGTAGCGGGTCTTTATTCCAACGTGACAATTTCTTCGTTGTCGTCGGAGTCCGCGCTGTCGGAGTCTGCGCCTAACGTAGACACGTCGCTGACACTATCTCTATGGGGCCGGTGAACGGGTCCCGGAAGAATCGGGTCGGGGAGAACGTACGGGGCCGTTCCCTCGGGAATTCTAAATATCGTGGCTACTCCCACAGGGCGCTCCTTGATACTCGGTGATCCGAGAGGAAAATCGGATTTCGTTGAAGGGCCCGGTAGGGGTTGGGCCACGATTTTTACTGCCGTTTCAGCAACCGGTACAATAACCCGTACTTCACCGTTACTTCCGCCCACAGAATGTCGTTCGATAAAAGCGAGGCGCTTTAATTTTTTATCCTTGCCACCGCGGCGTTTACCCATATAAATCTAAATTAAAAAGATTTGGTGACCCCCCTTTGAGTGAGTCCTAACTCTCGGGCAGAACTCTCATATGGTAGGGTTGGTTAGAGTACAGAGCGTGCATCTGGTGCACAGGGCTGTACCCGGAGAGAGGAATAAGTAACTACGTGAGCATGTGCATCTAGCGCACTATGCTGTAGTTAGAGAGAGTGAGAAAAGTAACTACTCAGGCATGTGCAACTAGCGCACTATGCTGTAGTTAGAGAGAGTGAGAAAAGTAACTACTCAGGCATGTGCATCTAGCGCACTATGCTGTAGTTTAGAGAGAAAAGTAACTACGTGAGCATGTGCATCTAGCGCACTATGCTGTAGTTAGAGAGAGAGAGGTAGAAAAGTAACTACGTGAGCATGTGCATCTAGCGCACTATGCTGTAGTTAGAGAGAGAGTGAGAAAAGTAACTACTCAGGCATGTGCAACTAGCGCACTATGCTGTAGTTAGAGAGAGTGAGAAAAGTAACTACTCAGACATGTGCATCTAGCGCACTATGCTGTAGTTAGAGAGAGTAGAGAGGTAGAAAAGTAACTACGTGAGCATGTGCATCTAGCGCACTATGCTGTAGTTAGAGAGAGTGAGAAAAGTAACTACTCAGGCATGTGCATCTAGCGCACTATGCTGTAGTTAGAGAGAGAGGTAGAAAAGTAACTACGTGAGCATGTGCATCTAGCGCACTATGCTGTAGTTAAAGAGAGAGGTGTTGGAAATACGTGGATTTCGATGGGAGTTCCGCTCGAGAGTGTAGACAGCTCGAAGTTCGGTTTGTTCAATTTCCCCCTCTTATTTAATGCCGCTGGTGCACAAATGAAACGCGAAAGCGTTTTATTTTTCTTTGGTTTTTTTTTTTCGATATTTATTTATTTTTTATGTTTTCTTACACTGGTTTTGCCGGGGCTACCGTGCTACCGATTCTTATGTTGAAAAAGTACAGTATTTTAACTTAGAATGAATTTGAATAATTCGCGACGGGCTATAGCTTTGAGTGATCTCGGGTGATCAGGCTCGAAGTTCGACTGACTGTCCTTAATTCGCGATGGTCATTATATAGGCCCTTATTCTATTGTCGCGTAAAGTGGGAGACGTCGGCGCGTGAGGGAAGAGTTTCTCTCACACCTCGACATTCTGCTGACGATAATCTCCAGACGCATTTCCAGTTATGACGACTGGTGATATGAAAAATCAGCGTCGAGACATCGATATTCTCCAGACGAAATTCCGACTATTGTTGGTGCCAGGATATCGATATTCTCGAGGCATGATTGTAGTTTAAGTGATATACAAAGTCAGCGTCGAGACATCGATACTCTTCGGACGGAATTCCGATTATTATTAATGCCGGTACATCGATATTCTCGAGGCGCAACTTTTGCTTATGTTTAGGCTCGTCCCTAGGCGATAAGCGCGGTCATCTTGTGCGAGCCGGCAAGACGCTGATTCTCACCGGCTTCCAACATCTGTGGGAGGTCGGTGATAATGCGCGACATACGCCGGTTCGTCACTCACGCGCCTTCTCCCCGCGGCGAGTTTCGTTAACTGAAATTTCGTATGTATGCTCGCAGGCATATTTCGTGCTTGGCGGGAGAACTCCGGCAATGAGGGTCACCCCTGGTCATTCGTGTTTTCCCGTGAATAAATGAGAGATTAAATATTTCTACTGCGGATCATACGGATCCGGTTTTATGTTTGATAAATGGTATATGAAATGAAATTTTTTAAAATTTATTTGTGTTTTTTCGACCCAGGACGTTACACCTCCCCCCTTTTAGACCGAGGCAGTGCCGTGCATTGCCGAGGTTCGGCTAACAGCCGGGAAGCAAGTTCTGGGTCGATGAAGCTTGCTCGTGATATTTCTTGCTTGGGTAATGTTGGATAGGTCGGGTTTCGTTCCTGTAGTTCCATCTCGATGTCTTCGGTCTGCGTCTGGTGGTTGGCCTTGGTAGAGTTCTGCGTAGGTGTTCGTTCGGGTGCCTCATTGGTTACCTGATTTTCTCGTCGGTGTCCTAGGGCTAGTAGCAACCCGGTTACTGAACTCCATATGGCCCCGAGTAGGTGGATGCTCCAGCCATATACCGAGTGAAGAGCGTAACCGTGGATGCATGTGTCCAGGATGAGTTTCGCTATTTTTATAATAATGAGGATCGCGAAGACTCCTGCGCTTGCGATGCCGAACTTTTCAAAGCCCCGCCAGAATCTCCGGGCTGCGCTCTCCGCGAGGTGGTCCAGAGTATGTTCGTCGAGGAATCCCTGGATAGAGACACTTCCTGGTGGGACTGCGTATCCGACTGATCCTCTAGCGATAGTATTCAAGAGGCCTGGTTTTTCGGCTGGAAACATTATACGGTTCCTTAATCTCTCGATGTCCGCAGCGGTGTATATTCCGCTAGTGGCGAGGTTTCCGGCCGATGCGTATTCCCATGTTGGCGATGTTGATGGTCTGAGAGTTTGTGGTGGTGGTACTACTACTGGATGTGGTGAGAAGCGATACCAAACGTTGTCGATAAGGTATTGTGCTGGTAGTATTGGATCGCACTCTATCTGGGTTGCCGATTTTAGCAACATCCTCGAAGTTGTCGATAAGTAGTAGGACTCGTTCCGGTATGTGACGGGGAGCTCGTGGTGGCAGTCATCTGCGCGTCGTAGAGTACACTCGATCGGAACGCATTTGACGATGTGTGCCACCTCACCTGCTATCACCGCCATGTATCCTGGTCCCTTCATTAGCACGTAAGCGAGTCTTTCTGGCAAAAGCGTAGCTGTAGATAGTGCGTTTTGCATCACTTGCCTTTCCAGATTACATCGTTGCATGAGTACGTCCCTGTAGAGGCTTTTTATTTGTGTCCTGACGTGTTTTTCTACGTATACGAACTTGGAGTTGATATAGGAGAATATGTCGAGGTTGCTTGTGGATACCTTCCTTTTTGCTGCGAATGTAAGTCCATTTGGTGTTTCGAGGACATATAACCTCGGGTGTTCAGTACGAATCAGATTGTATCCGCATATGCCCTTTTGTGATCGGCCAGTGAGGGCGAAGGTAGTGTCCTGGGTGACTAACGTGTAGACATCGGGTGAATGTCCGTCCTTGTTGTCTGATAGTTTGGTGGCTTGGCCCTCGTAGAGAACGTCGTATCTGTTAAAGTTGCAGGTGTCTGTTGGTTCCGTTTTCCAGAAGGCGGCGTTGCCATTTATGTCTATGCAGTAGCCGTCTTCCAATTGGCACTGGGTACCGGATAACAGGATTACTTTGTTTGCTGCTAGGTCGACGGTTGCGTAGTAGTCCGTTAGTGTTACCGTGACGGATGCTTGCACGACCACGTTGTCCCAAGTTCCAAATGGATCACTATATTGGGCCCCGGCGCATTTCCCGTCCATTGATACGGATCCGGCCATAGTGATACTCCGTGTGTTCGTGTTATTACGTTGTAGGCCCACGACTTGGGCGCTCATACTGAGTTGGGCAATACCGGCCTCCTGTAGTCGTGTGCATGCGTTTCCGTCTAGTTCCTGTAGGTATACTTGTCGACCGTTGTGGACAATTGAATTGTGTGAGTGCATGCCGCAATGGTAGATAGTTCTGTCGATTTCTATGCGACACTGCATCACCCTGGTGCTGTCGAAGTCTGCTAATTGGAGTAGCTGCATCTGCACCAGCGTGGGTGTTGGGTCGTTATGTGGGAGGTCGCATTCCCCGACCTCGTTTAGAGATATTGTTGTTATGTTGAGAGAGGCTCCACCGCAGTCATAACCGATTAGTCCGTTGGTTTCCGGTAGTCCGGTGATGATCAAGACCGTGACGATAATTCTGATGGTTTCCATCCTGTAACAAGATGTACCTTTATATTGATGTTTGGTTATGCTAGGGTAGGTGGTTTCTTCCTCTCTCAGTTTTTGTTCGGAAAACTGCAGCCCGCCATTCTCGCGGTAACGTACTGTATCATTGCTATTTTGAACGCTTTATTTTCGTTAGGTAGCAGGTACTTATTTCCTAAGAGCGTGGCGATTCCTACGTCTTCCTGGTCAATTTGTATTGTTTTTGTTGGTCGTGTTTGATCGAAATTGTTCGTGATTGTGAATTCCTCTTTGAAGGGGTCGTAGCTGCTGACCTTGCTGAACCTGAAGGTGTTCCATTCATCAGTGAAATGGATCCACAAATGTTCCTCCATTCCTTCTGGTTTGGTAGGGTTCCCGCGTTTGGTCAATCTCCTCTGCGTATCGAGCCTGGAAGAAGGTATCTTCTTTCGGATGTTTTCTCTGTAAAATTTCAGGAAATCCTCTCGGTCTTCAGGTAAGCGAAATTTTTCGCCCTCTAAAGTTATTACTTTTACGGCGTCGAGGTTGACCGTGCTTTTGGTTTCGGTACCCTTTTCGGCGTTATACGTTGTGTGTTTTATCTCGTTCGTTCCTTTAATGAGGGTTGTTGCCTTATATTTTCTGGACTGTCCCCCGTGGATGTAGCGCACCGTGAAGTTTCTGCCAACGTCCCATTTCCTCGTTGGTGATACTGCCCTGCTCGGTATCCGGCGATCCGAACGTTCATGATCCCGAGTTTTTTGCGTACGATCCAGGGTTTCCTTATATGCCTTGAGGAAGCCCGCCATATCCCAAGGTAAGTTGTAGGTATGGTTATTCAGCTCGATGGAGTTGACCTCCTGAATGGCCTTCCTCAGGTAGGCTGCCCTCTTGTTGTCGGAGCGAGGGATGATGTACTGGACCAGATCGGTGTCCACATCGAACTCGAGTGCCTGGTGCCGTTCTATGCGGCCCTGGCGGCCCTTGTGGGTGATGTAAAATCCTTCCCTGGACCCCTTAGGATTTTGTGGGACTTCTTTGTTGGATTTAGACATTTTTCCTGTAATGATATGATTGCAAGCATTGTTAGTTGTTATTTTCTTGTTTTGGGGTTGTAGCCATATTGCATGTCATATTTTACGGTGCACTGGGCTTGGCTATTCTGATGGGTCATTTTTGTACTTGGCCAGTGTCTCGGGGCTGAGACGCTCGACCGGTATGCAAATCGTTTTCCACGTTTGCTTTGGTTCGTTGTCCGTGTTGTCGTTCTTATGTTCCTGATTTGTTTCTTTCTTGCGGCTGCTCATTGAAAGATCCAGAGCCGAGCATTGTTCTTCAAGTGTATCCCTTACAGGAGTCGTTATATTAGTTGGCGTAATATCAGTATTTAAATGTTCCTTGTAGATCTCGAGGAGTTGGTGATTCAGCAGTAGCTGGTGCAGTATAGGGCTGGTCGGTGACTGTTGGTTTGGTTGTTCACTAGACCTTTTGCCTCCTACGATGATCACGAAACCATTCGCTTACTGTTTTTGCGGGTAAAGCGAGGTTACCAGCAAGAGACTCAACCCTTGCGACTCTGGGATATGGACCAAGAGTGAATGCCCGCCTCAGTCCTTCTTTTTGATCTTCGGACAAGAGTATCCGTCGTCTTTTTGCTGATGGTGTGCCGGGATTGTTGTCGTAGCTGGGTCCACTGCTGCCTTGCCTCTGGTTTGCTTTGTGCTTTTCGTTTTTTAGCGCCCGAAGTTGGTTGATGTTGCGTGGATCAGATAGCCAGATCTGCATTCTTATGAATGGTTCACGTCTTCTTACGCTAAGCGTGTGCCAGGGTGTTGGCTTACTGAGAACTTCACTGACCCATCCTTGCGACAGTCCGAGTACAGCCTCACCGAAGATCTGTTGACTTATCCCGTTGGCCGACAACACCTTTTTTATTTTTGTTGTTATTTTTTGTGTGTCGAGAAACTGAGTGAGCGCAGCCATCGCGTAGGTGCCTAGTGAGGTACGCTGATGGGGGTTTAGTGAGGGTGGTGGTACCACCTGATGCTGAGGCAAGTGAAGACACATCAGCTGCCGCTCGTTGTTGATTGGTTTTTCTTGATCTGGCTGATTCTTAACGACCTGTTCCGGGTCCTCGACTGGTAGATCGAGCAATCTTGGTCTTGCCGTTGTGCCGAGAGTAGGCCCCTGCAAGTGGCGCTCCATCTGGTTGAGGCTCTCTTGTTGCGTTACCTCGGTCGTCTTTTCCCAAATTTTCGTCAAGTCGATAGGGCTGCTGACCCGTCGGGATGCCTCGTTGTTGCGAAGAGGAGGGATGGTGTTGAGCCTGGGTGTCTGGTGCCTTTCAGCGTGCCCCTGGCTAGTAGCGTTGTTCTTTTCTTCCTTCGTTTCCTTGAGGTCCCGCGGGAATTCCTTGCTGCTTTTTGGCATCCTTTTCCCTGTAATAAAATCGGTTATAGTTTTGTTGCGCGTAGCTTATTCGTGTGCACGAGTCGCTGTTTACCCCTGTACAATATTTTAACATTTCCTCCTGAGAGGATTTCAGTGATTTCGCAGGGTTCAGTGTACTGGTCGCCAAATTTCCCGATTTTTGGTTCCTTTAGCATGAGCACCCTGTCTCCTACGCCAAAGGTTTGTGGGTTGGTTCTCTTATCGTAGTACGTTTTGGAGCGTTCCTTTGCAGCTCTGAGGTTCTCTGCAGCCAATTCCTGTAGATCGTATATTTTCCCGAAAAGTTTTTCCAGGTATTCAGTGTATGTTTGGTCCCGATGTTCCTCGATCTGTTCGTGGTTCGAAGGTTGTCTAGCGAGTTTCCCGTACACTAGTTCGTGCGGTGTGTAGCAGGTTCCCTCGTGTCGGCTTGTATTGTAGGCGAACATTGCCATGTCGAGGAACTCGTCCCAGTCGTGGTTGTCGTCCACGTATTGTTTTAGGTACTCCATCAACACATGATGCGATCTTTCGATTGATCCATTAGTCTGCGGATGGAAAGATGTCGTCGTGTATTGTCTGATGCGAAATTTCTTGGCCAAATTTTTCATGAGGCTGCTGCAGAAGTTGGTTCCTCGATCTGTGAGGAGAGCTTTTGGTGCCCCGAATCGTGCGATGAAGTTTTTAGCGAATGCGTCTGCTACGGCAACTGCCGTCGTGCTTTCCAATGGTACGGCTACTGAGTATTTTGTCAGCAGGTCCTGTATAGTGAGGATATTTTGATTTCCCTTGACTGTTATTGGTAGTGGTCCGACGATATCCATGGATATTTTGTCGAACGCGCTACCCGGGGTATCCGTTATCATCATTGGCTGCTTTGTTTTAACTCGGATGAGCTTTTTGAGCTGGCAAGCTCTACAGTGCTGAATGTACTCCTGTACTTGGATCTTCATGTTGTCCCAGAAGTATGATTCTCGAATCTTGTTGTAGGTTTTGGTCATTCCCTTGTGACCTCCGGCTAATGACCCGTGAATTTCCTCGATAATCGGAAGTCTCTCTGGTTCCGGGGGAATTCGGATCAACTGCTCGCAAATTGTTATGGTCGTCATGTCTTCGCTTAGGACGTCGTGGAGCTCGGTCTCGATGGTTTCCCATGGGATTTCATCGATCTTGTTTGTTCTTGCAATACTAAAGCTCCTTATTTCTAATTCTGTAATGACATTTCGTAAGGATCTTATGGAATCCTTCAGGTCGTCTATGGATGAGTTTGCTCTGATATCGGCCTTGATCGGTAATGCGATTGTATGTTTTGTCTTTTCAGTTTTTACTCGAGCGCTCGTAAGCGCCAGGTGTTCGAATCTTGGTAATCTGTTAATGGCTGCTAAGTCCAGGGCTCCTTCGTCGATAGGCTGACCTTTGGTAGTCACGAAAATTACGAGGTTGTCTTTCCTCATAACTAGTCGGTCCCTTGTTCTTTTGATGTTGAAGTCGTTATGTCCGTTATCGCTACTAGAGCTAGAGTCTATTGTTGACCCGTTGGCGTCGGACGCCGGCTCGTTTGATTCGTCAATGTTACCGTCGTTCTGTCCGTTATCGCTACTAGAGCTAGAGTCTATTGTTGACCCGTTGGCGTCGGACGCCGGCTCGTTTGATTCATTGTCGGTTGATGCTTCTTCAGTTTCTAATTCAGATTCGGCTCGTTCCCGAGAAGGTCCTGCTGAACCAGCAGAGCTAACGCCCATCTCTCGCACAGTTTTCCTCTGCCTCGAGCGTGTTACTCGAGGGGATGGATTCGGCTCAGCTCTCTGCTCATGTTCATTGGGTTTCCTTCTCTTAGGGTTACGCCGTGCGATTATTTCGTCCGAATCTTCATCACTGGGATATTCTCTTGCCCTAGTGGCCACTGTTATTTGTTTTCCCGTTTCGGGGGGATTACGAGATAGCGCGTCAGCATTGCTGTTAGCTCTTCCCGGTTTGTAAATGATTTTATATTGGTAATTAGCAAGCTTCAAACGCCAGTGAACCAAACGATTGGCAGGGTCTTTTACTGAATCTAGCCAAACCAAGGGTTTGTGATCCGTAACTAGAGTGAATTCCCTGCCGTAAACGTACGGCCTGAAATGACCCACGCTATATACTATTGCCAGTAGCTCTTTTTCAATAGTTGAGTAATTTAATTCGGCTGGCGATAGTGTTCTTGAAGTGTATGCAATGGGTTTGTCGCTTCCGATTTTCCCTTGGCTTAGTACGCCACCGATCGCTAGGTTTGAGGCGTCTGTTGTTATGATAAATGGTTTCGTGAAATCCGGGTATTGCAACACCGGTTCTTTGCATAATGCGTCTCTGAGTGTGTCAAATGCGTTTTCTTGTTTGTCAGTCCATTTGAACACTGCCTCCTTTTTGAGTAATTGTGTGAGCGGTTTTGCGATACCCGAAAAATTTTCAACGAACCTGCGATAATATCCTGCTAGACCTAAAAATTGTTTGATTTTCTTTGCATTGGTTGGTCTAGGGTATTGTTGTAACGCTTCTAATTTCTTGGGATCGGGTTTGACACCGTCCTCACTAATTATGTGGCCTAAGTAGGCAACTTCTTTTCGTAAAAATTCGCATTTATCTGGTTGTAGCTTAAGATTGGCTTTACGTAATCGTTGGGCTAAACGATCAAATTTTGCTTCGTGTTCTTGAAGAGAGCTGGCGTAAATTACTATATCGTCCAAGTAGACGAAAAGTTCAGCGCCCTGTAACCCACACAACACTCTGTCCATTAGACGTTGGAATGTTGCGGGTGCATTTTTTAGCCCGAATGGCATTCTAACAAATTGGTAATGCCCAAATGGCGTGGAAAATGCTGTTTTATGTGCGTCCTCTTGGTGGACTTTAATTTGATGGAATCCGCTTGCGAGGTCAAAAATGGAAAAGTATTTAGCGCTACCTAGTTGGTCCAAAATCTCCGTTATCATAGGAAGCGGGTAGGCGTCTCCAATTGTTTTTTCGTTGAGATTCCTGTAATCAATAACCATTCGCCATTTCGGTTTTCCCTGGGAATCGGCCTTTTTTGGCACGATCCAAAGTGGTGAGCTGTATGGTGAATCTGATGGTTTAATAATTTTTCCGTCGATCAATTCGCCGACTTGTTTTGTTATTTCGTCTTTGTGTGCAGGGGGAAATCTGTATTGTCGTGTGAAAACAGGTTGATCGTCTGTTGTCGTGATTCGGTGTTCTATTGCATTCGTGGAGTCTAGGAACTTGCCAGGAATGTGGAATAAATCGGCATTTTTGTCGATTAATCTATTTACGCTCTCTCGCTCTTCATCGTTGAGATGGTTGAGTCGTAGTAGAGTCTTGATTTCGGATTCTATGTCCTGGTTATTTGGGTTTATTTTCTCAGCCGTTAGGACTTTGTGGTCATGTGTTTGGATGCTGAGTCGGCTCTGTACGTCCTCTCCGAGGCCCTGCACTCTAAGTGCTTCACCTGGGGGATCGTGACAGTTGCTCGTACTCCACACGTGAGGGGCGTCGCAGCGCCTGAATGCCTCGCAGCTCACCGACGGAACGGTGAGTTCTACGTCCTCCTCAGAGGTGTTTACAGCCATTATACACGCTATGCCACCTTTTATTGTCACTACGGCATCTCCGATGAAAATACCCTCGCCTGCGGACATGCGGGGAATGTACCCCTCGCTAAGATCCTGATTTTTTATGCGGAGATAGAACACGGTTCTCGATCTTTTCTTTATGACGACTGTGTCGTGTGTTTTAAAAGGAACTACGTTATTTCCCCATGACACTATTTCTTTATCGTAATCGATTGTTGTACGATTTTGCGCGTGAAATTCTGAACCAAGGATTGCATCCTGGCTAATTGGAAAAGAGTTTTCTACTATATGAAATTCTGATTCTGTCCCCATTATGTTTATGTTTGTTGCACCTAGTGTGTAAACTGGTACGTCTGAAATGCCTTTTAGCTTTATCCGATTATTTTTGTCTATTAGTACTTCCCGTTTGAGGGCTCTAAGCTTGATCAAATTAGGGTCCGCACCGGAATCGACAAGAAATTCGGATTTTGAGGTTAGTTGGGGTGACTCGATTTCTATAGTAGGGGTGAACGTGTGTCGTCTTAGTTCGACTTTTGCTGTTCTAACTCTGGTTTCTCGTTTTGCGTTACTACGCGTACCGGGCGCTCTGTGGGTTTCTCTGCCCGGCTTGCGCCCTGGTTTGCCGGACGAGGTTTCTCGTTTCCCGAACTAGCGCGTTTTTCGTCGTTTTGCCGCTTGCGACATTCGGATACTACGTGTCCCAAATAATTGCAATACTCGCATTGTTTTCGCGGTTTTTGTTGTTGGGGATCGTTGCGTTTAAAATCGCGATTTTCGTTCTGCTTTATATCCCGTGGTACGTTATTGTCCGGGGGTTTGTTGTTGCGTTGAGGACGCTTTTCGGGATGTTTTAACCAACAGTCATTTGTTCCGTGACCGCTTCTTTTGCAATGATCGCATGTTACCGGTGGTCGTGTGGCTATTGATTTTACCTGTGCTGCCGGTTTATGGTCTTGTCGCGATTCTCTAAAGTTTACACGATCGCGTTCTCTTTCCTTTTCGATTTTTATTGCATTCGCGTAGGCTTGAGACAGTGAGGTGGAACCTTCGAGTTTTAGCCGCAAACGAAAATCTGGAGGGAGTCCTGCTATAAAACATTCGAGGGTTTCGGCTTCCAAGCTTAACAATTGATGTGCGGACGCTGCCCCATAAATTTCCTCGTCTCTTATTACCGTGTGCAAATCTTTGACGCGGCTAATGTAATCAATTATGTGTTCCCCCTTTAGTTTGTTAATACTTCCCAATTCTCCGCGATATTGATTCGCGGTTTTAGAAGAACCAAATATTTCTTTTAATTTGTCGGTTAATTGGTTAACTCGAGTGAAAGTGTCGTCTTCTATAGCTGTGTATGCACGTCCCTTGATTTTATTCCGGAGCAATTTCGTTAAAGTTGCCTCCGAATGGGCAGGAAACATTTCTTTCGCGCGTGTACAGGCGCGGACAAATTTCAATACTGGGCCATCCCCGTTGAAGATAGGTATGCCTTCCAATGCGTCCTTAAAGGATAACTGTGTTGGACTTGTTATGTGCCCTAATGGTAATTGGTTTTGGGGCGCGATTGGTTCTGTGTTACGCGATGTTTTTGGTTGGGGTGTGGCATCTGATCCTTTCTGAAGCTCGGAAATATCCTGTGTTATTTTGGTAAATTGGTTCATTATCGAGGATAATAAAGAATTTACGTGTGCGACTTGGTCGTTATTGCACGCCAGTCCTGGGTCTTGTTGGGACGTGGTTCCTGTTGTATCTGTTCTGTCTACGTGTTGTGATTTGACTTGTTTTTCTAATTGGTCGATTTTATGTTGTTTTTCTTTTAGCTGATCATAAAGGAGGTCAGTTTGTGCCATCCATGGATCTTTTTCAGTGAGAGGGCTTGTTTCTAGTTTAAAGGCTTGGTCAGCCAACGCTGCCTCTTTACTAGCTAGTGCTAGTTCGCGTGATGCCACGTCGCGTTCAATCGCCTCTAGCCTGTCTTTTTCTTCACTTAATTGTGTAAGTAACTCCTGTACTTCCTCGAGAGAGTGTATGGGTTTTTCTGCCATTTTGTTTTTATGGATTGTGTTTGATTTTACCAATGATCACTACTGATCGTATCCCACCGCTGTCACCAAAAAATTATACCTGTCACGTCCTGGGTGAGAACGATAGGGTATAAATAAAAATAGGGGTGCCTCTTGTTTCGGCCGGAATGCGCCGGTCGGGGATAGAGGCTCGCGGTAATGAAAGTGGTAAATTTTTACTTACTTTTTGGGCGTAGCGGGTCTTTATTCCAACGTGACAATTTCTTCGTTGTCGTCGGAGTCCGCGCTGTCGGAGTCTGCGCCTAACGTAGACACGTCGCTGACACTATCTCTATGGGGCCGGTGAACGGGTCCCGGAAGAATCGGGTCGGGGAGAACGTACGGGGCCGTTCCCTCGGGAATTCTAAATATCGTGGCTACTCCCACAGGGCGCTCCTTGATACTCGGTGATCCGAGAGGAAAATCGGATTTCGTTGAAGGGCCCGGTAGGGGTTGGGCCACGATTTTTACTGCCGTTTCAGCAACCGGTACAATAACCCGTACTTCACCGTTACTTCCGCCCACAGAATGTCGTTCGATAAAAGCGAGGCGCTTTAATTTTTTATCCTTGCCACCGCGGCGTTTACCCATATAAATCTAAATTAAAAAGATTTGGTGACCCCCCTTTGAGTGAGTCCTAACTCTCGGGCAGAACTCTCATATGGTAGGGTTGGTTAGAGTACAGAGCGTGCATCTGGTGCACAGGGCTGTACCCGGAGAGAGGAATAAGTAACTACGTGAGCATGTGCATCTAGCGCACTATGCTGTAGTTAGAGAGAGTGAGAAAAGTAACTACTCAGGCATGTGCAACTAGCGCACTATGCTGTAGTTAGAGAGAGTGAGAAAAGTAACTACTCAGGCATGTGCATCTAGCGCACTATGCTGTAGTTTAGAGAGAAAAGTAACTACGTGAGCATGTGCATCTAGCGCACTATGCTGTAGTTAGAGAGAGAGAGGTAGAAAAGTAACTACGTGAGCATGTGCATCTAGCGCACTATGCTGTAGTTAGAGAGAGAGTGAGAAAAGTAACTACTCAGGCATGTGCAACTAGCGCACTATGCTGTAGTTAGAGAGAGTGAGAAAAGTAACTACTCAGACATGTGCATCTAGCGCACTATGCTGTAGTTAGAGAGAGTAGAGAGGTAGAAAAGTAACTACGTGAGCATGTGCATCTAGCGCACTATGCTGTAGTTAGAGAGAGTGAGAAAAGTAACTACTCAGGCATGTGCATCTAGCGCACTATGCTGTAGTTAGAGAGAGAGGTAGAAAAGTAACTACGTGAGCATGTGCATCTAGCGCACTATGCTGTAGTTAAAGAGAGAGGTGTTGGAAATACGTGGATTTCGATGGGAGTTCCGCTCGAGAGTGTAGACAGCTCGAAGTTCGGTTTGTTCAATTTCCCCCTCTTATTTAATGCCGCTGGTGCACAAATGAAACGCGAAAGCGTTTTATTTTTCTTTGGTTTTTTTTTTTCGATATTTATTTATTTTTTATGTTTTCTTACACTGGTTTTGCCGGGGCTACCGTGCTACCGATTCTTATGTTGAAAAAGTACAGTATTTTAACTTAGAATGAATTTGAATAATTCGCGACGGGCTATAGCTTTGAGTGATCTCGGGTGATCAGGCTCGAAGTTCGACTGACTGTCCTTAATTCGCGATGGTCATTATATAGGCCCTTATTCTATTGTCGCGTAAAGTGGGAGACGTCGGCGCGTGAGGGAAGAGTTTCTCTCACACCTCGACATTCTGCTGACGATAATCTCCAGACGCATTTCCAGTTATGACGACTGGTGATATGAAAAATCAGCGTCGAGACATCGATATTCTCCAGACGAAATTCCGACTATTGTTGGTGCCAGGATATCGATATTCTCGAGGCATGATTGTAGTTTAAGTGATATACAAAGTCAGCGTCGAGACATCGATACTCTTCGGACGGAATTCCGATTATTATTAATGCCGGTACATCGATATTCTCGAGGCGCAACTTTTGCTTATGTTTAGGCTCGTCCCTAGGCGATAAGCGCGGTCATCTTGTGCGAGCCGGCAAGACGCTGATTCTCACCGGCTTCCAACATCTGTGGGAGGTCGGTGATAATGCGCGACATACGCCGGTTCGTCACTCACGCGCCTTCTCCCCGCGGCGAGTTTCGTTAACTGAAATTTCGTATGTATGCTCGCAGGCATATTTCGTGCTTGGCGGGAGAACTCCGGCAATGAGGGTCACCCCTGGTCATTCGTGTTTTCCCGTGAATAAATGAGAGATTAAATATTTCTACTGCGGATCATACGGATCCGGTTTTATGTTTGATAAATGGTATATGAAATGAAATTTTTTAAAATTTATTTGTGTTTTTTCGACCCAGGACGTTACAATATGTATATTAGACGTCAGTGATATATATGAGATATATATAAGTGGATGGATAAATTCTTACAATTAAAATATATTTTATAACACTTTATTTACATTATATGATGTATACTATATAAATACATTATAACACAAAGATCGCACGCAATAAGTTTTGCGCGCGATCCGAATTGAGATCATGAACCTATATATATATATATATATATATATATATATATATATATATAGTATATATATGGACTCCGTCTACCGTTAGGACGGTAGACGTGATGGCAGCAGAACTGAGTGAGACAGAAAATAGAGGGGCTATGTTCTATCTCTCTTTGCGAAGACTATAGTTAGAGTGAATCAGACAAGTTATGGAATTTTTAGAATTTTGGATCCGCCATATTGGATTCACCACGTTCAATTTTGTAATTTCTTTAAAAACTGACATGGTTATTGTTCGCGCTCGAATTTCGCGGGCCCGCTTGGGCCTCGCGATGTTGGGAGTCTCAGCCTCGCGGCAGCGCTTGCTGCGCGTGAGGAAGGGGTTATCGATTTAATGCTGCATACTTTCAGTTTCCTCGTTTTTGAGTTCGTGGGGGGTCGATTTCGGAAGTCAGTTTAGCTCGAGCGCTCGATTAGGCAGGACGCATTGAGGCTTCCCCTCCTACCCACTTGGGCTATTGTATCATTATCATTTGCTCGCGAGCGAGAGTCCGTGCCGATTGTCTACCGTTTACGCATAAGTTCAGGAATTGAGCCAGTTTGACCGTTTTCCGCGTAATTGTAAGAGTCGCGCGCGCGTTAGGGTTGGATGCGAGGACGTGGTCCATCCGCCGGTTATCCGGGGTGCCCGTTCTTGGGGCGAGCGTCAGCGCGGCAACAGATTGTTGCCCGAGCATCTCAGCGGGGCCTCCGAGACGTCGGGGCCGCTGTTTGCACGGCCGTGGGCCATCTAAGACGTTCCCTGTGACCCCGCTTCCACGAGAGCGTCGGAAGTCGCGGCGTCGAACACGTGGTTTGCGTAGTTGGTAAGCGAACGATATTTATAATTTATTGAATGATCATTCAATCTCGTTATTGAGACGCGCCCGATACTGTCAATTATTATTTGTATTGTGCCTTCTGCTTGTGTTTCAATAAATATTTGTCTTGCTTCGGCTTTTCCCTCTGCTCCGTGAGGGTTTTTACGCCGAGGCAAGCACACATTGCTTGTCGCGAAATCGTGCATTATTTTATTCATTTACCCTCTCACTCACTCTTTCCTACCCGGTCGACGTCTGAGGAAACTCACGGTAAGTTGATTAAACATGGTGCTCCGGGTGAGGAGTGAGTGATTGGGTTTTTTCTTGTTTGATAATTTATTTTAATTTCCTCATTATTTTGTGCTGGTTTCGGGTGCGTTTTAGTACATTTCGTACACTTTATTACTTTTTACATTGCACGTGGTACGCACGTGATACATTGTGCGTCGGACAAATTGATACATTCTGCGTTCGGACAAATTAATACTTTACGTAGTACATTCGATACATTGTACTTTATACATAGTACATACATACACCGGTATACATTGTTCACCAACGTACACGTGTCGGTCTGACCGTTGCTTGGCGGTTGCGTCAGCCGATCGATATAAGTCGAGACACGAGGACTCGTGAGATCTGACTACGCTTCGCGCGTCATCGAATCATCTACGCGGTTGTATTGCCTTTGCGAGTTAATTGATAACCGCGTCGAGCGTGCTTTTCGATATCGAGTTAATTTCCGATTGGTAGTGTTACACGTATATAGTTACAGTTAGACGTGCGCGTATTTTCTTTAATATTTTCAGTTTATTAGTTAATCGTTTTACGATTAGAATAAACTTTTGCGTGCCCACCATTATCAGCATCGAGCCGTCATTTCATTACTAGTTGGGTTTAGGTTTCGGTTTGGGTTTTGGTTACTTTTTCTCGGAATTTGAAGGGCTAGCGGCTAATCAAAATTCATCATGGCTCCGGTAGCTTTGCAAAAGCTTACAGCTATGCAACTAGCTCGCGAAGGGGAAATGGAGGGCTTGCGGCAGAGGCTAATGTCGAAGCCTCGAGACACTCTCACACCGCGAATTGTCAAATCACGACTTGAGGCTTTAAGGGAAATCTGGTCGGAAGTACGTAGGGCTCATTCCGAGATTGTCACGCGAGAAAGTGCAGAAGGCGATCCGTATGTCGTCGATGATTGGTACGGTCGAATTCAGGGGGTTTACGAGGACGCCCTCGACGAGTTTTTAGCGCTTTTGACGTTAGTGGAAGGGGCTGAGGAAAACGCGGACGCTGAATCCGGGGATGCAAGCTCTGCTGGAGCTGGCGCAACGGGCGTCGCAAAGCTTCCTCGTATTCCTCTGCCCATGTTCTCGGGGGATTATGAAGATTGGGCAAGTTTTTGTGACCTTTTCACAACTTTAGTACATAATGTAGCTCCCCTCTCTGACGCGACAAAAATGCAGTATTTGAAACTTTGCTTGACGGGTAGGGCCGCGAGTCTGATAAGGGATGTCGCGACGACTAGCGCGAATTACGCCAGCACATGGCAAGCGTTACAGGCCCGTTATCACAACCCTCGATTGATTATCAACCAGCATCTAGCTTCGTTCATGCAGATTTCGCATTTGAAGAGGGAGTCCGCTTCCGAGTTACGTTCCTTCGTCGATGAGGCTCAGCGAATCGTCCGCGCCTTAGCAAATATGAAGTTACCTGTAGAGCACTGGGACGTCTGGTTGGTTTTCGTGCTTACTGAACGTTTAGATTCAGATTCACGGAGGTTGTGGGAGGCTGAGATTAGCCGGACTGATTCTAGATTGGAGGTAGGCGGTCCTTCGTCAGGTGTTGGTTCTCTCGGTTCACTTCCGAAGTTTGCAGATTTGATCGGGTTTTTAGAACAGAGAACTCAGGCTCTTAATATGATTACCCTCGAGCGCCGAGGTGATAAGAGGGCGGCTCCAACACCCCCTACCAGACCTCAGGCTCGTAAGATTTTCCATGCTCATCCCTCTCGACCGACGATATCCCACTCGTTGAAATGCGCGCTTTGCTATGGCCCACATCCCATTTCGAAATGCTTCAAGTTCCGGGCGAAGGCTCCTTCTGAGCGTTTCGTCAGCGTTAAGCAGTTGCAGCTTTGTTTCAATTGTTTGAGTCAGCACAGGGTCAGTGATTGTCCGTCGAAGGGCCGATGCACGGTTTGCCAAAAACGACATCACACGCTGTTACATCAGGGTGGTCAGGGAAATCCTCATGGTTCGCAACGGAGTTCGACCGGTTTTCAGGGCCCGGGGGGTGGATCGTCGTCGAATCCTCCTGTCGTAAGTTTGCACGCGGCGAGCAATTCTGCTGTCGGTCGAAGAGTCCTCCTTGCTACAGCGCGAGTTCAGGTTCTGGGATCGAACGGCTGCTGCACCTACGTGCGAGCGCTCCTCGATCAGGGTTCGGAGTCTTCTTTTGTTTCTGAGTCCATCGTTCAGTTGCTAGGATTATCGAGGGAACGTGTCTGTGTGTCTCTGTCAGGACTTGGTTCCACTGCTGCAGGTACTGCGCGCGCGAGGACGCAGTTGGCTCTGCGGTCCCACGCCGACCCTGATTTCAAGCTTAAAACAGATGCACTCGTTCTTCCTAAGCTCACCTCGCATCTCCCATCGGATAGATTTGGCGATTTAGATTTGCAGCAGTTCGAGGGTCTTACTCTGGCGGACCCAGATTTTTCGATCTCGAAAAAGATAGACGTGATTTTAGGCGCCGATGTTTACGGTCAGTTACTCCGCTCCGGTTTGAGACAGTTCCCTCCATCGCGACTCGTCGCTCAAAATACCGTTTTTGGTTGGGTGATTTCCGGTTCGATGCAGTCAGATGGTCCACGGCGGGCGGATAGGGTTCCCCCTTCGTCGTTAGAACAGGCACTCCACTGTTCGGTTGAATCCGATTTGGAGCAGACGCTGCAGCGTTTTTGGACGCTCGAGGAGATCGCTACGAACACAGGTGGTCTGAAACCCGAGGATGAGTGGGTTGAGAATTTATTCCAGGAGACTCATAGTCGCGACTCACAGGGTCGGTACGAGGTTCGACTTCCGGTGAAACCAGAACGACCGAGGGTAGCTGGCGAGACTCGGTCTATGGCGATTAAATCTCTTTCGAGTATGCATCGTCGACTTTCGCGAGACGCTCGATTGGATGAGGCTTACGGCGCTTTCATGAGGGACTACGAACGGCTTGGTCATATGTCTCGAGTTCCAGCTTCAGAAGTACGGTGTGAGGACGCGTGGTACCTCCCTCATCACGCGGTGGTTCAGGCTTCGGTGGATAAATGGAAGCTTCGGGTTGTCTTTGATGCTTCTCGAAAATCGCATGAGGGACACTGTTTGAATGATTTCTTGTTGTCAGGGCCTCCCCTCCAGGGTGATCTTTCGCTGATCCTTTTAAATTGGCGAAAATACCGTTTTGCGTTCACAGCAGACATTGTTAAGATGTTTCGGCAGATCCGGGTGAAAGGCGAAGACCAGGACCTCCAGAGGATCGTGTGGGCGCCGACCGCCACTTCCGATCCGGTAGACTTTCGCTTGAATACAGTTACCTATGGGACGACTTGCGCTCCATATTTAGCAATTCGTACGCTTTCTCAGTTGGTCGTTGATGAAGGTGATCGATTCCCTCTCGGAACTGAATGTCTCAAGGCAGAGACTTATGTTGACGACACCTTTGCAGGGGCGGACGATCTTCCCCTCGCGATGGATAAAAGACTTCAGCTTACAGAATTGTTAGGTTCAGGCGGTTTCGAACTCGACAAATGGTCCGCGAATCATCCTGACCTTCTGCCATCTCAGGCACGTCAGGATTCCTCAAAGGAAATCGACGGTGACGCTTCGGTCAAGACCCTTGGCATCCAGTGGATCCCATCTCAGGACGTTTTCAGGTTCCGCTCAGCAGACGTGGAGGAGCTGTCCACCGCTACGACGAAGCGCTCCGTTCTCTCGCATATCGCACGTTTGTTTGATCCCCTCGGTTGGCTAGCTCCAATTACTGTAACGGCGAAGGTTCTGATGCAGGATTTGTGGATTCAGAAGTGTGATTGGGATTCACCTCTCCCCGCGGAATTTCGTGACCGATGGTACGCATATTGCAAGTCGTTGACCCAATTGTCGTCTTTGTCGATTTGTCGCTGGTTAGGGGTTGCATCTTCCCGTTCCTACCAAATCCATGGTTTTTCGGATGCATCTTCTCGGGCATATGCGGCAGTAGTGTATCTGCGAGTCGATGAAGGAAGGGATCGGTTCAGTGTTTCTCTGTTGGCGGCAAAGACCAAGGTGGCTCCCGTCAAAACGGTCAGTATTCCGAACTTAGAGTTGTGTGGCGCTGCGCTCCTCGTCAAACTTCTTTGCCAGGTCAGGAAGCTCGATTTTCTTGGCTCCCTCCCGGTTTTCGCGTGGTCGGACAGTCAAATTGTTCTCATGTGGCTTCGAAAACATCCCTGTCACTGGAAAACCTTCGTCGCTAATAGAGTCTCGTTTATTCAAACTGAACTCCCATCCGCTACGTGGGCTCACGTCCCAACGAAGGAAAATCCGGCGGACTTGGCGACTCGGGGCTCCGAGCCGTCCGAGCTAGCCACAAACGATATGTGGTGGCACGGTCCCCATTGGCTTTCGCAAACGCCGGAGCAATGGCCACAACCAGCAGCAACCCAGCAGATTTTGCACGTAAAGACCCGGCCGGATGAACCGGTTATTCTCACGAAATTTTCGAGTTTGACCCGCCTGATACGCGTAGTGGCCTTCTGCAGACGCCCTCTGCTCAATCTCCGTAGGCGAAGGAACGGTTCCGACCCCCTCCCTTCCTTCCTCACCTCCAGCGAGTTGACCGAGTCACGATTATCAGTAATCCGTTTGTCGCAGCTAGCTAGCTTCGCCCCGGAAATTGAGACGTTGAAATCCGGAAAAAGCTTGCCGAAAAGTAGTGGCATTAGAAATTTGAACCCGTTTCTTGGCAGGGACGATATTCTTCGCGTGGGAGGCCGTCTTTCTCAGGCGGATCTTACTTTCGATCGCAAGCACCCCCCGATTTTATCGCAGCACTCCGCTCTTAGTTTGTTGTTCGTGCGCTCCGCTCATCGTCTCTGCCTGCACGGAGGACCAACGCTGACGATTGGCGTCCTGATGCATCAAGCTTGGGTTCTAGGGAAATCGAGGTTGGTCAAATCAACGATTCGGCAATGTGTGACTTGCCAAAGGGTCAAGCCGCAACTTGCTCACCAAATGATGGGTGACCTGCCAGCTGACCGGGTGCAATCCGGACTACGCCCCTTTTCTGTAGCCGGTCTCGATTACGCGGGTCCGGTCCAGGTCCGTGCCACGAAGGGTCGCGGGCATAAGTCCTTTAAGGGGTATATCGCGGTCTTCGTTTGTTTCTCGACGCGAGCCATCCACCTCGAGCTTGTCAGTGATCTGACCTCGGCGTCATTTATCTGTGCGTATCGCCGATTTGTCGGCAGGCGCGGAGTCTGTCAGCGACTGTACAGTGACAATGCCACTAATTTCCATGGCGCGGATAACGAGCTTAAAGCTATGTTTCACCGAGCCTCTGAATTTTACCAAGGGATCGCTGCTGTCCTCGCGAATGATGGAACTGATTGGAGTTTCATTCCCCCGAGTGCCCCGCACTACGGAGGTTTATGGGAGGCAGGTGTCAAGTCGGTGAAGCACCACCTAAAGCGGGTAATGGGCGAGCACACTCTCACCTTCGAGGAATTGTCGACGGTTCTTGTCGAGATTGAGGCTTGCCTCAATTCGCGGCCATTAGGGGCGCTAAGTTCCGATCCTGACGATCTTCATGCGTTAACTCCTTTTCACTTCTTGGGTGGAAGTTCGTCAGCCTTACTCCCGGAAGAAGATCTCTCAGGGGTGCCTCAAAACCGTTTAAATCGATTTCAGCTACTCCAACGCATTCGAACCCAGTTCTGGAAACGGTGGTCTTCTGAATATCTCCTCCATTTGCAAGAGAGAGCAAAATGGAGGGAGCCACACGAGAATTTTTGTATAGGGAGGCTTGTTTTGGTCCAGGACGACCGCTACCCCCCGTCGAAGTGGCCTCTAGGACGAATCGTCGATTTCCACCCGGGTCCGGACGATCTCGTTAGGGTAGTCACAGTAAGAACCGCTACTACAACTCTCCGTCGGCACGTTGCTCGTTTGTGCCCCCTGCACCTCGAGGATGGCAGTAAGGATGCGTAGGGGTTAGTCAAGGTGTTAGTATTCGTCCGGTGGACGAAGGCGGGCGGGATGTTCGCGCTCGAATTTCGCGGGCCCGCTTGGGCCTCGCGATGTTGGGAGTCTCAGCCTCGCGGCAGCGCTTGCTGCGCGTGAGGAAGGGGTTATCGATTTAATGCTGCATACTTTCAGTTTCCTCGTTTTTGAGTTCGTGGGGGGTCGATTTCGGAAGTCAGTTTAGCTCGAGCGCTCGATTAGGCAGGACGCATTGAGGCTTCCCCTCCTACCCACTTGGGCTATTGTATCATTATCATTTGCTCGCGAGCGAGAGTCCGTGCCGATTGTCTACCGTTTACGCATAAGTTCAGGAATTGAGCCAGTTTGACCGTTTTCCGCGTAATTGTAAGAGTCGCGCGCGCGTTAGGGTTGGATGCGAGGACGTGGTCCATCCGCCGGTTATCCGGGGTGCCCGTTCTTGGGGCGAGCGTCAGCGCGGCAACAGATTGTTGCCCGAGCATCTCAGCGGGGCCTCCGAGACGTCGGGGCCGCTGTTTGCACGGCCGTGGGCCATCTAAGACGTTCCCTGTGACCCCGCTTCCACGAGAGCGTCGGAAGTCGCGGCGTCGAACACGTGGTTTGCGTAGTTGGTAAGCGAACGCTATTTATAATTTATTGAATGATCATTCAATCTCGTTATTGAGACGCGCCCGATACTGTCAATTATTATTTGTATTGTGCCTTCTGCTTGTGTTTCAATAAATATTTGTCTTGCTTCGGCTTTTCCCTCTGCTCCGTGAGGGTTTTTACGCCGAGGCAAGCACACATTGCTTGTCGCGAAATCGTGCATTATTTTATTCATTTACCCTCTCACTCACTCTTTCCTACCCGGTCGACGTCTGAGGAAACTCACGGTAAGTTGATTAAACAGTTATACTAAAAACAGGTTGAAGACGCGACCACCACCATCCCTTGAGTAGCTCCTAACATACAACTGATCAAGTGTTCTCTGGCGTGTCAAATACATGATATGAATTACCAAAGTACATAAACAGTCGATAGCGTAGTGGGTAGCGTGTTAGAAAGATAGGTAGGATAAGTAGGTAGGTCGCAGGTTCGAGTCCCCGTCAAAGCAGAATAAAATTCTGTCGAGAAATCCGTGTAGAATTTATTTTTTTTTTCAGTGTAACTCTTCTATGACCTATAACAACGACAAAATGCGTATGGAACCGCCAGTAATGTTTTTCGTTGTTGTTTATGTTTTTTAAAAATATTATTGTGCTGTGCGTAGATTTGATGTATTTTCGACGTCTTATATACGTCATTTTTTATGTATATTCGACGTCTTATATACGTCAAATATCCAGATATTAGCCGGACATTTAGCTCTTCAGTATACGTACTAAATACGTCTTACAGACGTCGATGGCGACGTCGTATATACGTATATTAGACGTCAATGTTCTATCTGGGCTCCCTGCCCCCTGGCTGAGTAATCAGCACAACAACCTTAAAATTTACGAAAGTTAGAACGTAGACACTTATTTTATCGCAAGCACAAACACCAAGGCACACACATCCACACGCAAAAATTTCATTCTAAATGTGTTTTCTCAACGTTTTAGAAAATTTTTAACATGCTGGCGTAGAAATCTCGAATTTTTTTTCTCACGAAAACAAAGCCTTCTTCGTGAAGGAGCAGAACATTGAGCCAACAAAAACGACGAAAAAATGCCGCCCAATGATTATTTTTGTATCACAATGTGACTCGAAAACATTAAGGATGTATCGGACGTACCTTCCCAACCAAAAGTGACCTTTGTCGACAATATTGCATACTTCATGATAAGATAAAAATCGGAGAAAAATCCAACCACAATAAAGACGATAAAAAGATTACGTTTTAATAATAATAATGCCCAAAAGTTATCAATAAATTGTTTAAACAAAACACTGTTCAACAAATTTTTAGGGAATGTTTTCTTTGGTCATGTGAAATGAATTCGTTGATTTTTCTGACTACACATGAATTTTTTTAAAATTTTCTTATCATTTTTAAATTTCGGTTTTCGGAAATTTGTAAAGGTTGTATGTACGAAACTATTCGTTCAATGCCCTGGAACCTTCTTTATTGTAATATACAACGTTTTTACGAAAACATATCCAAAATTCGCGATTTTTTCTTCATTTTTAAAATTAAAAAAATTTTCGTAAACCGAAATTTCAAAATGATAAGAAATTTTTTTAAAAATTCATGTGTACTCAGAAAAATCAAAAAATTCATTTCACATGTCAAAAAAAAACTTTCCCAAAAAATTTGTTAAACAATGTTTTGTTTAAACAATTTGTTAATAACTTTTTGGCATTATTATTCTTCAAAATTAATCTTCTTATCGTATTTATTGTGGTTGAATTTTTTCCGATTTTTATCTTATCATAAAGTATGCAATATTATCGACGAAAGTCACTTTTGGTTGGGAAGGTACGTCCGACACATCCTTGAGGGATTGCTATCGTTTTATTCACGAGATTCGTATGAATCTGTGTTTGATCGTTTGATGGCACTATTTATGCTTCCTCGTAAAGCTGGCATTGTACTTCGCTTTTATTGCTGTGACGTAAAAATCGTAAATAAAGCATTTGAACGCACGGAGTGAGCTTGAAGTTGACGGTTGCAGTAGTAATGGTCAAAGTAAAGTCCGGCAACCTATTTTTTTTTTCTTTTTAATAAATGGTGAACCCAGTAGAAAATAATTTAAAGCTCACGCAAAATTTGCGAATATCCACTCGACAGTCCGGGAGAATAGTGGTCACGTTCAGAACGAGTAACGAGCTGGTGGGCACAACCATCATCAATTTTCCAGAGGCATAGCAATTTTATGGGGAAAGAGGGAGAGAGAAAGAGAGACAGAGAGAACGCCCAAGGATGAAAAGGTCAATAGAGAATGCCGGGTAGACAGTACACAGAGCTTACATCGTTTTGGAAGAAATAATGCACCAGTGCACCAGTTTTCCATGGAAAGTTCGTGAGACAGGGGGGATGGCGTGGGGGGGGGGGGGGGGGGCAATGGTCATGACATAACATCTTATTCGGAATTGCGAAATATCGCAAACGGAAATTCAAGAATGCATTCGGAATGTCATATTGAGTTACGAGTGTTCTGAAAGCTCGAATGAACCTTAAAATTATGCAGGAAAGCTCTTCAAAACGAAAATACGTTAATATTTGTGGGATCGGGCTTATAAAAACATTAGAGACTTCAACAAAATGTGTGAAAGTTGGATTTCAACACAATTTTGTGAAAGCTCATGAATCACAAAAAAACTCATGGAAAAGCTTTGAAATGTTTATACGATAAATCGAATATCCAAATGGCTTGTGAGTATAACAGTTTCTGGAAATAAATGTCCCGGTGAAACCTGTGTCTTCATCGAAAACTCGAAATAAAGTTACGATAAGCCTGTAAAAGATCTGGAAAGCTTTAAAAGCTAGATAAACGGATCATGGCTGATAGAATGGATTTAAAAAACTGAGAAATCTATCCGATGTACATTCAACGATGATTTCATGGAAATGTGTGCCAATTGGACGTACCTATGTCCGATGAAAAAGGAACATATATGGGAAGAAAAATGGATTAAAAGCGCCGTGCTGGTACGCCACATCAAGGACTCAAACATGATTTATGTCATACAACGTCGGGCGTTTCACCATTCGCATTTCTGAACTTTCCTTTCATCGTATTTCTGTCAGTTCCGTTTTCTCATACTACGGTGAGCGAACGAACGAGATTCATTTACATTGATTTGAATTTTACAACCCCACGGGAGAGAGAGAGAGAGAGAGAGAGAGAGAGAGAGAGCAAGAGGAAGAGAGAAAGAGAGAGAGTCATATCACTCCCTACAAATCGAATCCTCAAGGACGCAATTTTCCGCCAAATTAAAAACGTATACGATCTCGAAAAATACAAACGAAATCGAATTTATATCCATTCTATTTGCAAGGTCTCACTGACAAACGATATTTGAAAATACATCGTTTTAATTTTCTTTGAACTAAGGCGCAGATGGAGTAGACGAGAGGAGATTCAATTTTTCGTTTTAAGGTAGACCTCTGTGGCCGGCGGCGGGGAATAAGCGGGAACGTCGGTACGGTGAAGCTCGGTGAGCAAGCACGCATGAAACAAGAGAGAGTCGAACCGCTCACAGGCTCGCGCGTACCTCTTTCACTGACAATATCTCAAAAACTAAATGGTAAATCTTCCGGAATTTTTTTCACATTATTCGTGGAGGTACTACCTTAACGATTATCGTGCTCGGGGAAAGTTTCCGCCGATGGGTAAAAGCTTGTGGCAGAAGGACACTATGACGGATGGATACTCGAACAAATTTGAAAAAAAAAAAGGAATTTGAAAATTTAAAACCCTCATATGTGTCTCCCTCATTATTTGTTCCGGCTTAGTTAAAAAGCGTTTATAGAAGCCCAAACTCAAAACAAAACCAAGCTAGCTTGGTTTTGTTTTTCTTCCTCATAGAGGAAGCTTTGTCTTCGTGAAAAGAAAATTTCGACATTTTCATTCCGACATATGTTCAATATGTTTTAAAACGTCGGAAAAACACATTTAGAAAAAGTGCCCGGATGTAGTGTGTGTGTGCGTGTGCGTGTGTGTGTGTGTGTGCGTGCGTGTTCATGTGCGTGCGTGTGCGTTTGCGTGTGCGTGCGTGTGCGTGTGCGTGCGTGTGTGCGCGTGCGTGCGTGTGTGCGCGTGCGTGTGCGCGCGTGTGTATGTGTGCGTGTGTGCGTGCGTGCGTGCGTGTGCATGCGTACGTGTGCGTGTGTGCGTGTGCGTGTGTATGTGTGCGTGTGTGGGTGTAAAAAAATCGTTGTACGCGCTCTAACTTTCGTAAATTTGAAGCGATCGAACAGAAACTTAAAAAAAAAATAGTCTACGTGACAGGGAATTTGCTTAGAATCCCTCAAAGGGCTGAAATTTTAGAAAGTTTAGGAAATTTCGAAAAAATGGAGTCCATCGCTGTAACTTTTGTAAATTGGAAAGTATCGAGCCGAAATTTTTTACATGAATAGTCGTTGAGACAATGATAATTAATATGAAATTTGGCAAGAATTATTTGAGGGCTTAAGATTTTATAAAATTGTGAAAATTTTCCAAAAATGAAGGTAACCGCTTCGACTTTCAAAACATTGAAGCCATCAAGTCAAAATCATTTACAAAAATAGTCTAGATGACAATGATGATTGGTATTGAATTCAACGGGAGTTCCTTAAAGGGTTGACATTTTATAAAATTTTGAAAATTTCCAAAAAAGGAGATAATTGCTCTAACTTTTGGAATTTTGAATCTGTCGAGGCAAATTCTTTTATATGAATACTCAAGGGAACGAGGATAATTTTTATCAAATTTGGCGAAAATTCCTTGCGGGATTGATATAATAAAAAAAATTTCAAAAATGGAGGTGGATTTCTCGAAAAAAAAGAAAAAATTTTCATCGAATAAAATTATGAGCAAATATAAATAAATAAAAAAATCGTGCAAATTGGAAACTCGCACATTGCTTCCTCATTATTTTATCTGGCTCACGAAGTATGAGGGGCCAAAATTATAAAAATCTGCACTTGCTCGTAGAGTGAGTGTTGTGAGCGAGATAAAATGATGAGGTATAGCAATGTGCAGGTTCTTTTTTTTATTACAAAAGAATTAAAAATTTTCTGAAATCCAAAACTCCTGTACCGATTTTCTTCAAACTCAATACCGAACATGATTATCCCCGAGCCCCGAGTTTATTTGTATCGTGAGAAGTTTCGATCAAAAAACTGAAATTTACGAAAGTTAAAGCAACTACACCTACACACACACACACACACACACACACACACACACGCGTGCCTATTAGTCTCATTTCTGAATGTGTTGTTTTTTTTTACCATTCAAAACAATTCAAGAACTCTGACATGAAAATCCCAAAGAAAAAAAAAAAGAAATTCTCTCCTGAGGAGCCAAAAGGCGTATCGAATTCGAATGATAAAAATCGGAGTCTCCCAGCAGGGGATTAGTTATGGCCGATGCAAATTGCGGTAACCCAGAGGAGGGGTAATTGTGATGGACGGACGGTAGATTGCGTTATTGTAAAAAAAAAAAAGTGAAGGGGTGAGTTTGGAGCTGAGATAAAGGAATGACAATAAAAGTGGCTGGATTTTCGCACGCCAGAAAGAAAAAAATATCGTTTGATTCATCTGATCGAAAGTTGATAAAATGGCGGTTTTAATTCAAGTGGATATGCGGTTGAGCCAGCAAAACGTCATTCGGAAAAGGATTCTTCCTTATGCGTGATATGCTCAAACAGAGAAAGTTGCTCGCTCATTGCGGTTCATCCAGTCGGCCATTTGCCACAGCCGAAGATTTTTAAATAAATTTTTATTACAATTTTTAAAATGACGAGTATACACTAAAAAATTAATACTTTTTTTGCTAAAGTATCGAAATTAAAAAAAGATAAATGAATAGTTGAATTATTGTTTGGGATGGTCGGGAACCAACATTTAGGACAAACTTTGGACGTCGTGTGTGTGTGTGTGTGTGTGTGTGTGTGTGTGTGTGGGTGTGGTCAAGCAAAATTCGAATAATTATAAGTCGAGAACGTTTTAAATAATCGTGACAATTTTTTTTTTCTCTAAGTAGCACGGCAAAACCCGCATTCTTTGTCGCAATTTTCGTCGAAACCACTGAAATAAATTTTAGATTTTCCGCAATCGGGAATTTGAATGAAATTTTTTTATTTCATAATCTGGTAGCTTAGGAAAAAATATTTAGTACGTATTTTAAATTTTTTTATTTGAATCAAAATAGCCGTTAATATAACAAGTTGAAAACTATAACATTATGACGTTACACATGTTACGCTATATCTATATATGGGGCATTCCATCCCAAGTCTATGAACCCGTGACCCTGAGCCTCTCGGATTTGTTTCATTATTGTTTCTATGATTACATTGAGTCCAAAGGGTACCTTCAAATGTTTTTACATTTTTCGAAATTGCGTTTAAAAAAAAAAAAATTTTTTTTAAAAAACACTTTTTTAAAAAATATGAAAAAATTCCTAAAAATCCGTGATTATATGTAGAACATTTTAAGAAATCACCCAGAGTGGGGAGATTTTTTTTCTCTGTGTTTTACACGCTTTTAACGTCGAAAAAATGCCGAAAATTCAAAAAAAAGAAAAACACCTTTTTTTTTAAATATTAAAAAAATCCCAAAAATCTGTGATAATATGTAGAACATTGTAAGCAATCACCCAGAGTGGGGAGATTTTTTTTTTTGAATTTTCGGAATTTTTTCGACGTTAAAAGCGTGTAAAACATAGAGAAAAAAAATCTCCCCACTCTGGGTGATTGCTTAAAATATTCTACATATAATCACGGATTTTTAGGAATTTTTTTATATTTTTTGAAAAAGGTGTTTTTTTAGCAAAAAAAAATTTTTTTTTTTCAAAATAGGCTATTTGGAAAAATCTAAAAACATTTGAAGGTACCCTTTGGACTCAATGTAATCATAGAAACAATAATGAAACAAATCCGAGAGGGTCAGGGTCACGGTTTCATACACTTGCGATGGAATGCTCCATATATATCAAAATCCGTGAAATTAAGGGATCATTCCAGTGTGAAATTTTCAAAAAATCGTTTTTTTTTTGCATTAACGCATAGTATAGACTGTTATAAACAATGTTATAATATTATAAATAATGTTATAAATAATATTATAATATTATATTATTATTATAATATTATTATAATATTATAATATTATAATATTATAAATAATGTTATAAATAATGTTATAAATAATGTTATAAACAATGTTATAATAAAAAAGAATGTTATAAAATATAAACAATGTTATATGAAAATAACTTTCTCCACACTTTAAACACGTTTTTCTCGGAATGGTGTTTTTCGAAACGGCGTCCACTCTCAAAAGAAGAATTTTCAAGCTATCGTTTTCAAATTTAAACAGAATATTCTTCACGTCATTTCCTATTGTGCTACGGAAGGATTTTTTTTTTAATCTTCCTATATTTTTCTACGAAAAACTGTCGAAAAAAAATGCTAAATTTGATCTGTTTTGTTCAGACAGCCGCAATTTTGTTAAATTAAAAAAAAAAAAGCTTCCATAGCCCGATAGCGGCTTTGTTATAGATTAAGAATTTCTTTGGAATTTTTGTTTCAGATAAAAATTAAGGCCGCAATCATGGACGCCATCCAGAAACTTTTTTTAAGCTGAATTTTTCAATAATTTTTTATGTTATAAAAATATCAATAAATCAACTTACAAAAAATCATTTTTTATTCGTCATTCTTGCGTCGATTTGCAAAAAAAAAAATTAGACTGATTACTTTATCTTAACAATAAAAAAAAAAAATCACGAAAATTAGTGATTTTTCGGAGGGTCACACTGGAATGATCCCTTAAATTGCCTGTAACACGTTTATCTGTCGTTTTTAACGAAAAATAAAAAATATGTCCTCATTATTTTTACTGGCTCTACATTATGTGTCCTAATGATTGAAAAAAAATTCATTCAAGCTCCCAATTTGCGAATTTTTCAAAAACAAAAAATTATCTGCTCTTACTCGAACTATCACAAGTTTTTAGCCATCAAATCAAATCTTCCTATACGAAAGTAGGCAACGGTATTAGTACGATTGGTATTAAATTTGATGAGAATCGACAGAGAGGCTTGCACATTATTAAATTTACAAACCACTCTGTATTTGTTCTGTCTGCAGCGACTTTTGAACAATAACAAGGAACCACACTGTGCAAATTTTAACTTCAACCTATTTTTTATAATACCTATATTTTTTAAAATACAATTTTGCATATACGAAATTTTTGAGGATTTTATTCTAAGAGTTTCATTGCCTCAAAGTATGACTCACGTTAACGACACGTGTAATTAGTTTTTTGATTCCATTTCGTTCAGTCTGGTCGAAAAAAACTGTTATGAGATTCTCGAGATAGTAAAAGCTCCACATATAAGCTCCACTCATTAATAATGTACTTGGCCCGGATATACCCGGAATGGGATTAAGAAAAAAAGCTCGGAAAAAATAGCCGGTAAAAAATAGCCAATGGAAAAAATAGCCTAGGAAAAAAATAGTCCACAGAAAAAATAGCCCACATAAAAAATAGCTCACATAAAAAATAGCCCACATAAAAAATAGCCCGCGGAAAAATTTTCCCATGGAAAAAATAGCCCCCAGAAAAAATAGCATGTATCACATTGTGTGTGTGCGTGTGTATGGGAGGAGGAGTGCAGGGGCAATGCCTCGGTGGGGTCCAGGGGCGAAGCCCCGGCGGTGGTTCGGCGGGGCGGAGCCCCCCCCCCCAACTGTCAAAAACGTAGATTTTTATGTTTTAAACTATTTATTAAAACGTTCCATACTTCATGGACCGTTTTAATGAATCGATCCGATTGCTGGTTTGTTGGGCGTTTATATTCAGGGTGAATTTGGCTGTAAGTCTTTTGGAGTGAACTATATGATTTGCTTGGGTTCCGTGGACTATTTTTTCCGTGGGCTATTTTTTACCGGCTATTTATTCCCGGGATATTATTTACAGACCTATTTTTTCATAGATTCATCCGCAAGGGGGGGTAACGGATGATTTCAAACCGTGGGTAGCTTTACAATGCTTGGAAAATTTCAAGCAAGGATTCTTCATGAAGTTTCATTTCCATTCAATTTCTTTCTCTGATCGTTCGAATCGAATCTGATTCGCCAGTTTTCCTCCCTCTCACTTATCGCTACTCATCCATTAATACCAGTTTATCAAGCAGACCCACCCTGCACGTGAGCTTGGCCAGTTACGATGGAAAGGAAAAATAAATTAGGAAATAAAGAGAAAAGTGCCTTTTTTGTGGTCTTGTCAATGTTCCCATTCACTCCACTGAACAATGATTTCTCTCACTTCTATTCGCTTACCCCATAGAAGCAGGAATACCAATAAAACTTTACCGCTACTTCGCAATGAAATCTCAGACCGCTACGGGACTTCCTTTGCAGGTGACTGCAAAAGACGTTTTAGTATCGACTAAAAGTTATCGTGAGCCGATGACAGATTGGCGAAAGCTCTTAAGTTTATTGAGACACTGGCTCGGGGTGACCTTTTGGGTTATTTTCAGAAGCTTTCGATTTTTTATACGAATTTTTCGATTTGAAAAAAGCTCGAATCGCGTTGAAAAATGTGCTGTTGGCAAAAAGCTCTGGGAATATAAAGAAATATCAGCAAAATTATAATTGCTTGCAGCTCACGTGATCCGGTTTCTCGTTTTCCAGACTCGCCCTTCTTCTCATTATACAATGGCAATAATATGAGTAGTAATTTTCGAATAATAATAAATTCCTGATAAAAAGCAATTAATTATTTTTTTAATACAATTTTAATAATATAATAGTTGCAATGACCAATTAATTTATTATTAATCAATTGCAGCTCAGGTTAAAAATATTGTGGAACATATTGTGAATGTCAATGTGTCTTTTCGGGAGAGGAGAGGGAAAAAAATGTTTACTCACCCGTTGGACTCGGTGTCAGTTCTTTCATGTCGATTTTCACATTGAAGTCGTAAAAGTTGAAAAGCTCGAGCCTCGGTCCCCTTGCGCTCTTCTGCAGTACGTGAATAGCCGTTGTGACCGCTTTTGTGTATTCACGAACACCGAACATCTTGTATGGTACGACCATTCCCACCTGTTACACAAATCGATCGTCATTGTTGAAGTTCAAAGTCATAGACGTATATACATGAAACTCGAAAGAATTCGCGTAATTTTTTTCCCTATAGTCCAGTCATTCTATAGCCAAAAAAGTAGGTTTATAATTCAATCTTCTACAGAATTGATTTCGCTTTTGAGAAAGGTTCAGGGGTGTCCCCTGAGAAATTCAAGTTGGCGGAACGCGGGGGGGGGGGGGGGGCGAGGTTGTGTCGTCATCTTGGAAATCACGTTTCATCAAATATATCGTGAACCGTTAATCGTACGACAAAAATAGTGGAGATCTTTTTTGTAGATAATAAAATTTTCTACAAACTTTTCTGAAACTTCTTTTTATATAGTGCATGGTTTTTGATTTATAGCGCGGCAAACTTTTTAAAATATCACCATTTTTACTGTTACGCCAACCGTTAAATATACATTCAGCAGTGATCATGTTTGGAAAAGTCTGCCACGCTGTAAATAAAAAACCATGCACTCTGCAGGAAAAAGTTTCGGGAAAATGTCGTAGAGTATTTCATTATCTACAAAAAAGGTCTCCACTATTTTTGTCGTTCGATGCGTGGTTCACAAGATATTTGATCAAACGTATTTTTCAAGATGGTGGCTGAAGCTCACCCCCCCCCCCCCCCCCCCCCCCCGCATCCCACCAACTTGAATATTTACATTCAGAGGACACTTTTGAACCTGCTTCAAAGGCAAAATCAGTTTTGTGGAAGATTGCAGAAAAAATGGCTAGAATGACTGGACTACTAGCAGAATTTATGTAAATATAAATTAAATATATTAATATATTAAATTATTAAATATATTAATATATTAAATTATTAAATATATATAAATATAAATTTATATAAATATAATATATAAATATAAATAAAGCTAAACGGATATACCCAATATTTACGTGATTTTTTTTACTATTTTATTTATGCAGGAAAATAATTCACGAGTCAACTTTTCCACATTTCGAGTTATCGAAGCTCAAGGTGAAACGGTACACCCTGGGAAATTTCGACGCGTCAAACTATGGCCGTCGTGAGTACGAAAGGTTTAGCTTAATCAGCGGTTTCCTCATTTTATTCAAAACCACTAATATTCCAGAAAAAGAAAATGTCATCTTTCGCTCTGTTAAAGGACGCGAAAAAATTGACGCTTTTATTGTGCCCGATATACAAACCGCTTACAAGACAGTAGGGAAAAGGATTTCTTACTTTAAGGGTGATTGAATTCATTTGGTCGTTTTATCTTAACGATCGCGTGATTGAACGTCATATTTCTACAGAAAAACTCACGTCAAGTCAAGAGTATTTCTTGGTGAAATTTATAAGTCAAAAAAGACGTATTGACCCCAAAATTGAAATGGCCGGAAGCGAAAAGTTCTGGATTCTCGATATATTTTTAAATAGTATATTCATTTTGTACTGAGGCGTACTATTTTTTAAAAATTTGTGCTTTTTAAAACTCTATACTTAAAAAAAAAAAAATATCATGAGTTGCCGAAAAATGGCACACGAAAACTGCTCCTGTTTGTTTACCTCACTTTGCGGCGAGAAAAAATATGATTTTCGAAAAATGAGGTATGTTTAGAAAAGAAAATAAACTAGCCCCCGCGAAAAGTCATTGAGGAAAATTTGTTTTCCAAAATCGCTCAACTTTTGAAATTTTTTTTCTTTGACAATATTTTTTACATCGATCTTATTTCTATAAAAAAAAATCGCTCTCATCACTTGAATCGAAAAAAAAAAACAAGATCAAAACTGGATTTTTTTTTTTCATTTAAATAGTATCAATGCTCATTATTTTTTTTATCAAATAAATTTAGAAGTTTTCAGGAGTCCACGGCAAAAAAGTTTCAATTTTTTTGCTGCTTTTTTCCCTTTGAAATTCTTCGGTTTTTCGTAATTCGTATTATTTGACTCGATAATCCGAATAAACCGTTCCTCGAGGTGCTAATGGGAAATTACAGAGAACCGGAAATATGCAAGTTTGAGTTGAAAGCTATGTAAGCCCTCGAGGCGTAGAGCAACCGCGAACCTCGAATAGTTAGGTACAAATGGTCTAGTTATAATTAGGGGTGTAAACTCCAAGAGCCCAAAATAACAGTGCAAATATAATCATGTGCTTTTCGTGGGGTATAGCTATATATATATATATATATATTTTCTGCAACGATTCTCAACGTAATACCGTCAACTTTGTTCGAGAAACAAATTTCAACCCTCCAAGGACCCGCATGGAGTTGTAGAAATTAAAATGGAGACCTTCACATCTTTCGTTAAAAAAATATAAAATATTTGTGAAAATGTTTGGTGAATTCGTAATCAGCGGAAAAAAATAAAAACGGAAGAGCAACCGCTCAAAATAAAATCGCTAGAAGCAATTAAATGTATCAAAATCGACACATCGCGAGGAATTCAAAGCAAGCAATGTGTGCAAGCTTCAGTTTTTATTTTTAACCTCCCATCACCCTTTCACACCTTTTCAGCTAAATAGTTTTAACTTTCGATCAGGTATGGTCATTTTTCTCATGAAAACAAAATTTGATAAAAATAAAATAACAAAACTTTGAAGCAATATAAAAAAGCTCGCTGGACAAAATAGCTAACCAGGAGTAAATTCGAATAAATTTCAGCTCTAGAAGGTGTCCAATAAATGTACGAGTCTGAATAAGCAATGTCAAAGCTTCATCTTTTAATTTTCCCCTCCCAGCTTTTCAGCAAAGTCGTTTAAATTTTGATTCCGGTACAGTCATTTTTCGTATGAATACAAAATTTGTTAAGAAAAGCATAAAATTTTCTTTTTTAAAGCACACTGAAAACAATTATTCACTGGACATGAATCCATATGAATTGGAGCTCTAGAAAAAGTGTGCAAAGAGTTATAATGCTTCCAATGAAATCATGAATAGTGTTAATTAATAATTATTAAAAATCAGTCAGCCCCGCTAAGTGAGACTGGGGGCAATTTCAACAATCTATGCCTTTCGTACCCGTTATTCGTATGAGGGCGGACTGTTCACAAAAAAAAAAATAGATTCATTATAACTGTGATCTATTAACTTCAAACTAGTGGAGGACGATTTGACCCCGTATCCCAAACTACTTGACCGCAGATTCTCTGACGTTAGTCGCAATAAACCAGAACATTTCCTTCTTCATAACTTTTGCCGACTAACAAATTTTTTTCTCTATTAGAAAATGCCTATTTCGTTTTTGGCTTCGTCGCACAGAAACGTTTGTAACGGAAAAAAAACCTGCGTAGAAGAACCTTGAGTTGAATAGTGAAGAAAGAACGCTTTCATTTTTAATGATAGACAACTTTTCGAAAAATGTACATTTTCATAAACTGAGAATCTCTTTGCTGATATTCACCAAAGTTGTCATAAACCACGTGGAGGGGATCCTTTGACGCTTATATGTGCAAGATATTATGGTATGAAGAATAAGGAACACAATAAATTTGGGTGTGTGTGATCACTATTCTGTCTTTTATTTCGTTAGCACAAAAAGTCATATCTTGATTGCGTTTGATAATTCTTTTTTATACGATATATATATATATACTAGGGTGTGTCGAGAAGGAACTTTTTTCTTTGCTCCTACCACTCAAAACTTTAGGTTTTGACATTAAAGAGGTCCTCGTTCAAGGATGGGCGCTGTAGCTTGAAGGTTAGAGATCGCTTAACGAGGATTTAGGTTTCCCATCTAATTAACACTTAAAAAATATTGTTTTTCGTTCAAAATGATGTCAGGCAACCAAAAAATTGGCGATGTCTGTGTTTCTTGGCATATTTAAAAGCATGACTCATCCCCTAAACGATGACAGGTCGTTTTTCGACTTACCTTGTTCCAATTTTTTTTTACCCCACTTTTCGACCACAATAGTCACTTTTTCAAGTTTACAAAGTCTCCAAGGTATCAATGAGTCCAAACTGAATTGCTACAAGTATTGATTGTTGATTCGAATAAATAATCAACAATCAAAACTTGTAGTAATTCATTTTGGACTCATTTGATACCTTGGAAACTTTGTAAAGTTTAAAGAGTAACTATAGTGGTTGAAAAGTGGCGTAAAAAAATGGAACAAGGTAAGTCGAAAAACGACCTATCATCGTTTAGGGGATGAGTCATGCTTTCAAATAAGCCAAGAAATACAGATATCGCCAATTTTTTGGTTGCCTGACATCATTTTGAACGAAAAACATTTTTTTTTATGTGTTAATCAGATGGGAAACCTAAATCCTCGTTAAGAGACCTCTAAACTTCAAGCTACAGCACCCTCCTTGAACAAGGGCCTCTTTAATGTCAAAACCTAAAGTTTTGAGTGGTAGGAGCGAAGAAAAAAAAAGTTCATATTCGACACACCCTAATATATACATTAGGGCGGTTCAAAAAAGGGCCTTTTTTTAGATTTCGCTCTTCTCCGAGATTCATATACTTTTTTACTAAAAAATAGCTCACGCGAAAGGGCTGGGCTGAAAAAATTTTTTTACTACTGCCTCAACGACGTTGAAATTTTGAAAAAGGCTATTTTTTGGAATTTCAAAATTGAGATATCCTTAAATCCTTCAGTGGCTATGTTTTATATGACGAAACAAAAGTTTTTTTCGAACCTGAGATGCGTGCGATTTTTCGGTACTAAAAAAAATCACACGCATCTGAGGTTTGACAAAAACTTTTGTTTCGTTATACAAAACATAGCCACCGAAGAATTTACGGGTATCTTAATTTTGAAATTCCCGAAAATAGCCTTTTTCAAACTTCAACGTCGTTGAGGTGGTAGTAAAATTTTTTTTCAGCCCAGCCCTTTCGCGTGAGCTATTTTTTAGTGAAAAACTACAAGAATCTTGGAGAAGAGCGAAATCTAAAAAAAGGCCCTTTTTGAACCGCCCTAATATACATAAAATAGTTGAGGATTGATTTTAAAAAAATTTTAATTATGACGATTATATGAGGTGGAGAAGTGGTGAGTTTAAATGGATAACATAGTTGAGGTGGGGAAAAAAATGTGTTCAATTAAACAGCAGAGACACACACGCTTATAGAGGTTCTTACCACCAATTTGGTGCGGCAAGGGGAACGTGTTGGCGCTGCTCGGACGACGTGCGGGGCAGAGGTTGCGTTCGGCATTTGTTTCACCAAGCCATTACTCACGCTCAATTCTGTTTACAAGTATATTTCACAATCGGAACGGTGAAAAACTTTCTTTATGGGCAAATTATATCTATGAAGGTCTAATCTGTCGTTTAAGCGGTTCTTCGGGAAAATGTTGCCGTTTTTTCACTCCTAAAATAATCTCCAATCATAACTTCGAATACTTCTCCCATAAAAGCCCATATATAAGCGGCATATTTAATGTTTTTTTTCTCCTCAACTACGCGGTTAAAAAATCTGAAATAATTACGGTGTATTCCTAGTATCATCACAAACCTCCCCTCCAATTTTAGAATCATTCTTACCGTTTTTCTCTGGTTTAAGCACCTCCTTAAGTAGCATGAAATATTGTCCATTTAAACAGCAGAGGCGCACGCTTAAGCAGCATGGCAAGTCCACTTAATCAGCAGAGAAGAGCTCGTTTATTCGTAATTTTGCTCGCGTTTATAATTAGGTTCTGCGGCGCTTATCCTACGACGCGAAGTCTCGTGACGCGTCGCCCTTCCTCACGGACTAACGCAACTCCACTTGGCACGAGGAGCACGCTCTCCAGTTTGAATTTGAAAAATCCCCACCGCCACGGCCGATCGATACATATACTCTCTCTTTCCTTCTCTCTCGCGGAGTGAGCGGTAAACCTGACCGGTATTTTTACCGTATTTTTACCGTAAAATACGGTATCGTGACCGCTACTAAAATTACTACATTTGTCACAAACCATAACCTCCCTATTTCTATAACCATAACCTAACCGTTCGAGCCATATTATGCGCCAACCATAACCTTTATATTTCTCGCAGAGAATTTTTGATTTTCCGCTCTCATGGCCGCTCGTCCTGTAGCCATATAAGTAAATTATTTGAGTTGTTTAATCCATTCAAGAATATAATAATCATGACATTATAATGTATAATGAAAACGAAATAAAAGATTTATAATAAAACGTGCGTAATTTTATCTCGTACCCTATAAATCAACAATTTAGCGCCTGTAATCTAGCATCTATTTAGTTGTAAATGACCGGTCACATTTTTTGTGATGATGAATTTACGAAAAACAATCGTGACCGGTATTATTGTATGTAAATAGATGTATAACCCTATTTTTACAGTAAATTTACCAAGAAAAATTTGTGACCGTCATTTCACAAGAAAATATTTAATGACAAAAAATTACGTCAAGTTACGGTAAATACTACAGTGATTTTACAGCATCAGAAATTTAGCGTATTTCTACATCTCTATCGCGGAGTGACGAAACTCCTATGGCTATACGCTAGCTGCGTATCGTCTCTTTGCGATTGTCGCGCTACCAGACCTTGCGGTCACGGGCATCGTAACTGGGATTTCCTTATATATTAGTGAAACAATACAACAGTAGTCTGTGACTATGCTATTGTACCTCACCAATGGACCGGCATCCCAAATAGACGGTGCCACCGGCGGTACGCAGCTAGCGCGTATACAACGTACTATATTTACGGTTTTAACCCTAAAGGGGTATCTGTCAAGTGTGCGTCAAGTATGTAGTAAAGTAAAATACATAAGATAAAGTAAAGTGAACAAAGCAATAATTGCTCGGTACATTTTCGGGGGTGATTAATCGATAAGTGGAGGTGCCCGTATGAACGTGGGAAGATAAAAGAACAAAAGAAATTATCTACATGTACATTTAAGGTAGTTCTCGTGCAAGTGCGCTTATGATGACAATTTGTTGAAACTTCTGGTGGACGAAGATAATGCTAGTACCCAACTTCTCGTGAAATTTGAAGCAGATTAACCGTTCCCAACTCGAGACATTCAATGTCAAAGTTAGCAACCATTACGTGTAGAGCATACATTAAGCATTGCTGTACCCTGATACTAGCACGGTTTTTTAAATATTATAACTAAACGCGTAACCAGATTTTGATAAAAAAATTTTATATAACGCAACCATGTTTTCCTCGCTTTTTGACGTGCGTTTACGGGCGACAAAGTAGGCGTTTTGGGAACTGTCGTGGGTAGGAGTACGAAAAAGCGCACTTTTTAGTCCTAGGACAAAAAAGTATCCCGAATTGTACTCCGCGCATGCGCATTTGTTACACACCGTGAACGTTATCGTACGCCGTAATATAAGATCATAAAATCGTACGTAGTAGAGCAAAGCTGCTGCCATCAGTCGTCACGTCGAGGAACTATGTATTTATACCCATTGACCCTCATATTCTATATATATATATATATATATATATACGCGGAAAGAAACATAACCTGAATTACATACATGATATTCTCATTGCGTCGTGTGTCGTGTAGTGGTCGTGTAACAAGCAGCGAACTTGTATTATAGATTGTGTGCAATTATAATTAAAAAAAAAAAAAAAAAAAACGAAATGAGTGATACTGGGCAACACAGCAGTGACGAGTGGGAGAAAAAAAAAGATAGAAGATGAAGGAAGAAAATAAATGTATATTCTTTTTCAAGCGGTGTAAATTGATTTTTTTTTTACTTTTAAAAATTCGCTTGTGCGTACGGGGGGCTTCGCCCCCCTACCCCCACTGGGGCTCCGCCCCTAGCCCCCCGGACCCCCCGCCGGCCACGTGGGTCTCACGTTTCCATTTAATACATTTTGCGGTCAAACGATGTTTGCGTGTGACACAAGTTGTCAGTGAGAAGCTCGGAAAACATGGTTTTGTTATATAAAGTATCGTGTGCACCGTGGAGGGTTGGCCTTTTCCCGCCTCGCGCGATGTTTTCAGTACTCGGCGTTAAAAGTCCAACTTACCCTCCTTGGTACACAATGTACTATTAGACGAGAGAAGACTATTATGCACATGTTAGGAAAAAAGAACAAAATTATTAACCGTTTCGTTTACGAACGACCATCACAAAAAGAATGCAATATGAATGAAAATTCGACGCGTAAGGGCGTAAGCTGCATATATTTTATGGTGTAAATGTATCTGAATATGCACGGTTCCATGTGTAACACTTCTTTCTGCACAGACTCAATCAAAAGTTCGCTGAATATGGCCACTAGTGCCGTGTATATTTTATCATGTGGTACACAGGAAACTTTCTCGCACTATTGTAGCACGAGGACTACCTTAAGAAGGGTTTTGTCGAGGGACTCATCGTTTTGCGCGTGATATCGCCTATCTATGCGCTTATATTCGCTTAAAATATATTTAAATTTACGGTGTTTTATCTTTTTGTCACTGGTCAAAATCATCGAGGAAGGAATAATAAAGCTAGCGTGGGTCTATAGGGCTTGCGCACAACAAAGTATATAATTCAACATCTTTCCACCTGTTTTGAAAGTTTCCCTTCGATGCCTCGAAGTTTGCTCCGTCTATGAGCATTGCACATATACATAGACATAGAGGACCTTCTAAAATATTTTGAACATATTGACATGGAAGATATAATGAAAAATATTGACCATATTAATGCTTGTTTCGTGAGAGAAAAAAAGTATTCAGCCATTCGTAATTATCAATTATTATCCCTCATAAATGGCCGATACGTTACATCTCTCAGGATCAAGGATATTCAATCGAATGTTCCATTGAATAAATCAAGTGAAATCTGTCCAAATATGTCTGGACCATGTTTTGTATACTTCTCTGGAAGGGTCCTCGTATTTAAAAGATTTTATTTTTCAATATTGAAGCAGAGCTTTCGCTTCGATCGATCGTAACTCGTCAAGTACAAAAAATATTCAGCAATATCGGTGAGGTTTTGGCTTTGGATATTAAAAGAAACACATACATTCGTAAACGTGAAAATAGCAATTTACATCGTAATAGAAAAAAATAAAAATCACAGTAGACGTCAGTGATCCATTGGTCTCCTCGAAGACCTCTGTTTCTGTGAATCTGACAGCTGATTCGAGGACTTGACATTTTTGTTTTTCAATTGCTATTGGAATTGGATACTCATTCCACTTGCGATATTTCTCCATAGACAATGTTCTCTCAGTAAATTCTCTCTGATATAATACTGAACAGAATTTACCCACAGCATTGACATAGCTGTGGTCCACTTCGAATATACCAACATTTCTGCAATTGATAGACACGACGTAATACTATTTCTGTTTTTTTACTTTTTCATTTCTTTTTTTTTTTTTATTTTTCGTGTTTGCCCTGTAGGCAATAATGACCAAAAATTATAAAGAATATATTATCCATTTTGCGGAGAAAATTTGCATCAAACTTGATTTTGTTTTTTTTTCAATTTAGTGCTATTTACAATTTATTGTTACCTTTTTATCATCGTCACAGAGGACTCCTATTTATTTTCGATCGAATACTCCCACATGACACTCACAAGATAACTAAAGAATTCTCAATCATGGAAAGTACAACGTAATATTAGCTGAACAGTATTCAAATATTTTCTAATAGGATTACCTCGAATTAAGAAAGAAAAAAAACAAAAATCATCTCAAACGAGTCCTGGATTAGTCCTACAAAAGTTCTTTTCCAAATAAGAATCAAAGTTTGGCATGGACAAACATTATTTTGCTCGCTTTTAAACGATTCTCGGATTTATAAGATTCATTATATTCGAAATCATACGACGGGACGAATTCACGACTAGTTTGGAATAATTATAGGTTTTGAAAATTAAACATCATTATCGATTTTCGCCGAACTCGCAAAAAATTTTTTAAATGGTTTTTGTTTTCACGCAAAAAATTAAAACCCGATATCATAAAATTTGCGAATGTTATAAAAAATTATAAGAAATGAAATGTAGTATGCAGTAAGTTAGAAGATAAGAAATGAAATGTAGTAATGCAGTATTGCTTAACGAGCCTACAAAATTTGAGCATGGTTGCTCGAGTCTCTTTTAAATTATAGACATTTTGCAGGGTCGTCATAGACGGTTACAAATCCACTACCAGAAAATTAAAAAAAAAAACTATTTCTATATGGCATTTTCAAGATATTGCAAACCAGCCGAAGTAAAGCGACATTATTGCCACGGAAAATAAAATTTTCTCGATTCCATAAGGAGTTTATTATGGTAATAATTATTATTTCCTCTTTGAATATATTCATTTTAAAGTTGATTTAGATAATCTCCCTCAATCAATAAATACACAACATGAAGTAAGCAAAACGATCCCGATCGTAATTACATGAAAAATTATAAATTCCAGTAGTAAAACCATGTATGGTCAGGCGGTTGAATGTCAAAAGACTATACGGAGATCCCAAAGAATCTACCGGTACTTCCCAAGTAGTAGAAATTAATTTTGTCGATTCTAAGATTCATCAGGGCACATAGTTCTTCGCTTCTATAAAGAGTACAATGTTAAAACTATTTTTAATTTAGTTTTTGCCTATTGTTATTTATGACTTTATTTGACTTAAAATAATTTTTTAAATTAATAAATACCTAGTCAATAAGGCAAAATGTCTATGACGGTAATTATTTGAAAAACCCAATATATTCCAGTAGTAAAACCCATGTATGGTCAGGCCGATAATTCTTAAAAGTTGATACTAACATAGGTAAAAAATTTATCGGTTATACCCGGATATTGGAAATTAATTTTGTCGAGTCTACAATTCATCAGAGTGCACATAGTACCAATTTCTATTAGGAGTACAATATTAAAACAGTTTTTGATTTCGGATGTGCCTATTGTTATGCAATCCTCTATTTGAACTAAAATAATTTGTTAAGCTAATAAATACGAAATATGAATAAGGAAAAATCATCACGATTGTCATTATATGACAAGCTGAATATTCCAGTGGTAAAACGCATGTACGTTTAGACCGTTGAATCATAAAAGAGTCAATACGGAGATCCCAAAAAATCTACCAGTTATTTCTGGGTGATTGGAAATTAATGTTGTGAAATCTACAATTCATCAGAGTACGTAACGACGGTTTCTATTATAGGAGTACAACATTGAAACAATTTTATATTTCGTCCTTGCCTATTATTATTTGAGACTCTATTTGATCTAAAATTATTTTTGAAATCGATAAAATACCAAATCTGAATAAGACGATCACGCTTCTAATTATATGAAAAACTGAATCTTTCATTTAAGGATGTATTGGACGTACCTTCCCAACCAAAAGTGACTTTCGTCGACAATATTGCATACTTTGTGTAAAGATAAAAATCGGAAAAAATTCAGCCACAATAAAAACGATAAGAAAATTAATTTTGAATAATAATAATGCCAAAAAGTTATCAATAAATTGTTTAAATAAAACATTGCTTAACAAATTTTTAGGGAAAGTTTTTTTTTGACACGTGAAATGGATTCGTTGATTTTTCTGACTACACATGAATTTTTTAAAAATTTTCTTATCATTTTGAAAATTCGATTTTCGAAAATTTTTTAATTTTGAAAAATGAAGGAAAAATCGTGAATTTTGGGTATTTTTCCGTAAAAACGTTGTATATTACAATTAAGAAGTTTCCAGGGCATTGAACGAATATTTTTGTAAATACAACCTTTACAAATTTCCGAAAATCGAAATTTCAAAATGATAAGAAATTTTTTAAAAAATTCATGTGTAGTCAGAAAAATCAACGAATTCATTTCACATGATAAAAAAAAATTTTCTAAAAATTTGTTAAACAATGGTTTGTTTAAACAATTTATTGATAACTTTCGGGCATTCTTATTATTAAAAAGTAATCTTCTTATCGTCTTTATTGTGGTTGAATTTTTTCCGATTTTTATCTTATCATGAAGTACGCAATATTGTCGACGAAAGTTACTTTTGGTTGGGAAGGTACGTCCGATACATCCTTAATAAATCCCGTACATAGTCGGAACGTCCAACTGAGTATAGAAATTAAAAAATGTATCGGTTATTCCGGGGTATTGGAAATTAATTTTGCCGAGTCTACAATTTATGAAACTACATAATACTAGGTTGTATAATCATATACATAACAGCTAGCAGGTTTCTTATTATCAACGTGACAATCGACCGATGTGTCTATATCCACCTGTTGCACGTTCCGCGTAATATCGATTGTTGCGAATGAATGAACGCGAATGTAGAGATAAATGGAGAGGCATAGAAGTTCAAGGAGAGAGGCTAAACGCGTCGAGCTGGTCGTAAATTTCACCTCGATGCTCTCGAGGGGTCGCTACCCTCGTGGTAAAGGTCTCGACAAAGGACTCTCCGCGCGATGTGGTATCTGATCTCCTTCAACTTTAATGTTTAATCGAGGAAAAAATATATTCTGTTCCAGCAATATAAAAAAAAAAAAGATTCAGTAGACGGTTGTGATAATTTTTAATAAAAATTACCAACACGGCAGGAAAGTTTATAACACCCCTGGGTGAAAATTACACACTCATACAGAGGCACTCATAGATGTTCGCACAGTCAGCCCTATTCCTATACTCTAAGGTATTACTGGATGGATATTAAAAAAACCTCCAAATTTTTTGAAAATTTAATAAAAGATAGTTCTTGATAGAATAATCATACATGAATTATTTCAGAACTTTTCACTAAATAATAAGTAGTTATAAATTTATGAATTTAACAGGGTCGCTTATGGGAAAACAGTTTTTGAAAATGTTAATGGTTGCAAAACGAATGGAACTGAATCGCCGTGTAAATTCTGAAAATATTATATCATCAAGATTTAAAATCAAGCGATTGATTATGCCAAGTTTCAAGTGAATCGACCTCGGAATCGACTGAATAATTGTTAAGAAATTGATTAAAGTACTGAAGAGTATCGCTTTTTTTTTTATGAATTACGCTGTGTAGACGTGGCAACGTTTTTCTCAAAAACTGTAGACACGCGCTGAAGCCACGCTTGCCCACGCTATTTTGAGGTTACAGTTGCCGACTGCTACTCACGAAGCAGCGTCCACGTGAAGAGCACAACGCATACGTCAACAGGTCGAGCAGTGCTACCACCGATGAAAAAAAAATTCAATTGCTGGATAGTCGCGTTGAGCAGACAAATTATAAAATAGTGAAACATTTAAAGGTTTTTCTAGCGCGACCGGCGGGGGGGGGGGGGATTAGCGAAAACGTAGATGCGGCGAAGCGCGCGGTGAACGGAGCATCCATGAAACAAGAGAGAGTCGGTACCCGTGGCTACCGAAAACTCGTCCGGGGCTACCGAAAAGTCGTAAAATCTTTTTCAAACATCCGTTGAGCTTATGTTTTTTTTTTGTGAAAATCTGAATCCTCAATATTTTTCAAACAAAATGAGCGTTTGGTTGTGTGATTCTTGACTATATTAGTGTATGAATTTCGAGGTAATCTCCGCGCAGTCATGATTTTTCCTATAGTCACTATGGTAAAATCGTGATTTTTAACTCAATTTTTCTTGCTAAAAAGGTCGTTAAGGTACACTCAAACTTTGCAGGTGCATTGGAGGGTGCTTTAAGACTAACGTATTAAAATTTCAAGCGATTATGCACTATGTGCAAAAACACTAGGACTACCTTAAATAACCATGAATTAATCAGCAATCATTGGAAAAATCAATATATATTGAGTTTTTAGATAATTATTGATAATAATAAGACGATCTGAACGTATTAATTACATTTAAAAATTGAGAAATTTTTTTGTTGAATAATTGAAACAGTCACTGACAAAACCTCAGTCAAGCACACGCCAATGTCATCGAATTTGACTTCAATTATTATTAAAAGTGGAAAATTAACATTTCTAAGTGTTAATTTATTATTAGCTTAGCTATTTCTAAGGCTAAATATGTTTTTTTGTTTTTGTTTTATTAGCAATATATTTTCTAAGAACATGAACTAGACTCCGATTTAAAAAGTTGAAAATAGCATGTTTTAGGGGTGTTTAAACCAAGTAGTATGATTTTTCACGATGTTTTTGCAGTTTTTTGCAATAAAAAAAATATTTTAGACAATAATATCATCCCAGAGTTTCTTTCATGTCAATCGTAATTGAATAAAGAAACTTTATACTAATTTTTAGAACGATTGGTCAATAACTTTTTGAGCTATAGTTCCCGCAAGTTGAAGAAAAATCGTTTCGAGAAAAACGTGTTTGAAAAAAGCGACCGCTCCGCTCTTCCTACCGCGCGCTCCAGCACTGAATCGAGGGGCATTCACTTTAAAGCTCATAGCATCGGAACGAATCGGAATTTTTTAATGAAACTTTAGCAGCATATTCTTGAATAGTTTTACTAACAATTGATGGAATAAAAAGAAAGTCAATTTTTCGAACCGTCTAAACTGTTTTCCCAACGGGGTCGTAACCGAGTCATTCCATGGCAGTCCAATATAAGATCCGACCTTCATATCATGTCTCACGATTATAAAACTTATTAGCTATGATAATTTGTTATAATTTTCGATTTAAAATCCATATGGCCAAACGAATGTCAATTCACAAACAGTTAATGTAGTTTTCGGGCGAGATATATACCTTATCAGCAAAAAAGTCACCCATTCAGGAACGTAATTGTTTGCTTGCATGGACATCTCCTGCCCACATCATACAAAGATAACAAAGCTACATTTTACATTTTGTTTATGTCCACGTAATTATTTTAACCTTTTTTGAATTGCACGGTTGTTGGTCAGAATTTTTGAAAATGTCATTGCATTTATCAGCAATTTACCACGAATCAATTTTTCCTGGCATTTTTCGTGTCACTTTGCATTGTTTCATGCGTGCCCCTCGCTCACCGCGCTCACCCGCGCCCACGTTTCCACTTTTTCCCCGCCCGCAGTTGTGCTCACACTACCTTAAAAATAATTATATTGTAATTCAATATTAAAACAAGCCCCCGATTGAAAAGTTTGGTATCCTTAAGGTAGTTCTAACACAGATCGAAAGTAATGCCAATTTAATGAATTTTTGTGAAAAACTAAAAAAAAAAGTATTGAAGAATACTTCTGCGAAATTTGAAACTTTTTCACCATACCATTTTCAAGGTATCGTTTATCAAAAATTGCGAATTTTGCATACGAGCAATGGCTTATACACTACGAAATGAGCACTTTCCGGATATTCAGTCACCAAAATGTATGAAGGAGTAATGAGAAATTCTTGAAATTTGGCACAAAAGTAGTTTAGTATATGAAGAATAACAAATATTATACTGCGAATTTTCAACCATACAGTAAAAAAGTATAGACTCTTAAAAAAATTTTGTTTTGAGCCACGGGTACCGACTCTCTCTTGTTTCATGCATGCCCCGTTCACCGCGTGCTCCGCCGCGTCTACGTTTCCGCTAACCCTCACCACCGATCGTGTTAGAACTACCTTAATGGTAAAGAAACGTTTTAGACCGCACCTCGGTGCTCATACATGTCTATCATTTTTGCGTTGACCAAATGCTTTATCATGGTGTAAACAAACCATGTAAGATAGATTACAATTAGTGAAAATTTATTCGTTTTACGACGGCCATCTACAATTTCAATGGTGAATGCTAATTTTAATTTCCTTCTGCACGAACGATTGGGAGTTTTCTTTTTAGCTTCTTAAGGAGGTTCTTAATCCAGAGAAAAACGGTAAGAATGATTATAAAATTTGAGGAGTGGTTTGTGCTGGTACTAGAAATACACCGTAATTATTTAAGATTTTTTAACCACGTAGTTGAGGAGAAAAAGAAAACATTAAATATGCTGCTTATACGTGGGCTCTTATGGGAGAAGTATTCGAAGCTATGATTGGATATTATTTTAGGAGTGAAAAAACGGTAACATTTCCCCGAAGATTCGCTTAAAAGACACATTAGACCTTCATAGATATAATTTGCCAATAAAGAAAGTTTTTCACCGTGCCAATTGTGAAATATACTTGTAAACAGAATTGAGCATGAGTAATGGCAAATCAATAAAATGAAAACGTATTTGGTGGAACAAATGCCGAATGCAACCTGCCCCGCACGCCACCCGTGTCGTGCCTTCATGCTCCCCTTGCCGCACCCAATTGATGTTAAGAACCTCCTTAACATGCTCCTGTTAACTTTTTTCAGCTGCCTCAAACTTTTCAACTTCTTGGCCTCACTTCTTTGCTTCATCACATGCACGCACTAACAATACTTATACCCGGTTGTACTTAGGTATTTTTTCATAAAAAAAAAACTTGCAATAATAATCATATATCTTTCATGAATTGATGGGATTACTTAGTAAAATTTTCCAGAACCGGAACTCTCAATAAAGTGTCAATTTTAATACTGAAATTTACTCTCATAAATTCTGTTCGGCTACTAAATATCCACGCACTAGGACCTCGATTTATGGAACTTTGATTCGAGCAAGCCTCCACTTTTCTGCGCACATAGATCGTCGCGGCGTACGATGGGAGAAGCGCTGCGCCTATCACCGAATCGCTAGCCACAAGGTCAGCTGCGCAGAGTGAAGCGCGCAGGTGACCTTGCTCGTAAGTGGTATACCGATGCCACTACTGTTCCCTGAATCGAGGTCCCACAATTTTTCCCCGGTCTAGGGTAGTGCGATCTTATTTTTTTTTTTTTTAATGCACCTTTCAGTGATGCAAATTGTATAATGGGGAAAAAATGGAATATCGGACGCACCTTTAGAAAAATTTTGCTCGCATTTTTCGTAGAGTTTGATGACTGCGGCTGCAATGGTGGCACGTAGTACGTCTGTGTTGTTGCCGTGGTCGTCGTCGACGGTACTATTCTCTGCCTCGTTGAGGACGGACTTCTACCCTCGCCAATTCGTACACCGGAGTTACTTCTTCCCGTGCCAGTTCCACGAGTGCTTGTGCCAGTGCCGATCTTGATCCCGCTCTCACCTCTTATCACTCCGCTGCTACTGCGAAAATTTTCGTAACCGCGGGCAACGACTATGAGACACGACAGAACCGCCAGTAGCGGACACAACGGTTGCATTTTGCCAATGTTTTCGTATCGTGGACTATTGCTCACTTTTTCACATCTATTTTCGTTCTTTCTCTCTCTCTCTCTCTCACTCTCTTTCTCTCTCTCTCTCACACCCCCACCACCCCCAGAGCCAAGCAAATAAAGTCAAGTCAAGTCAAGTCAAGTCTCTCTCTTTCTCTCTCTGTTATTTTACTTCCTACCGCAATTATATTTAACGGCAATGCGTTATCATTATTATCATTTTGAAATATTTCTTAAAAAATAATCAGCACCTTTAAATGTTATCATCATTGAAAAAAAAAAAATATTCCAGATCTAGACTCCACACTTTTTATTAAATTTCTTAAATCTTTTTTTAACCACCAGCCCCTCGTTTTGATATATCGATTCTATCTATCCTCTGCATCTCCGACTTGAAATTCAACCGCCGATCTTTATACTTTATACTTTCTTTTGACGACTTAGAATCCCAACCAGAGCACATAGTTCTTCAATCCTTCTCTCTGTACTAGGACCCCTTTAATCGTACATTTTCTGTTACATTTTTTATTCTCACTGCCACGACAATCTTTCAACTGTATCTTCTCCGTGCACATTTTAATTTTTCTTCAATAAGCTCGCATTTTTTTCTGCAATTAGTTCTGAAATTTTAATTTTTGGTGTTATTTTTCTTATCACGATAGATCTTTATTACGCGCTTTTCGTTGTCAGGGGAAACGGGTTCCCTGCTCCTGGAGCAATTCCAAACTTTTCTACGTCATTATTTTTCTTGTTAACTCGTTTTCTCTCGAGGCTTTCATCGCAGATCGGTCGATATACACGTCCGGTCACGAAAAGTTTCTGAAACAGAAACAAAAAAAAACGAACATTGTTGTTAATCGAAATACGCATTGTAGCCGTTACTTTTTTTTTTCATTTTTCCTTTTGTATAGTCGTGCCATCGTCAATTTATTAAAAAAGAAATCGTGGAACATATTTATTATTATTATTAACAATAATCATAGGTTTTTATCATTGTCGTCATTGAAACTGTATTATTAAATGTGTCAAACAATCGTGAGAGAAAAATTCACATTAATTTTAGACTCAAAAAGAAAGGAATGATTCAGAATACTTACAATATACTACATTTTTTTTTTACTATAGTGGAAAAACATCTTTAGAAATTCAATAAAAAATGATACATGTGATACCGATGTGAAAACTGCCGAATATCTGATCGTTAATAGAAAAAACGCCACCGGATGCTAGTAAAAATGGCAGTGGAATTCTGGGAAAAAAAATCAGGCAGGTTTTTTTTTCAGCGCAGGCAAGCAGTTAGATTTTGCAGAGATTAAAGCGTACAGAGATTTCGAGGATCTCCACAAGCCTGGCTGCATGCCTTTACCGTCGAGCATCCACCAATTTTATTTTTTCTCCGAGTATTTTATGTACGTGAAATAAAATCATGGCAGATATTTGACAACTTCAATGGAAATAAAGTATTTATAAGATATATCGAAAAATATATTTTTTATATATTTTGGGATGCACCTGGGGGTATATGTTACACGCCCGTGCAGAAATTTCGGTCGGGATCCAGATGGATTCTGAGAAGGATCCCTATTTTCTGATAGGGATCCAGCTGGTCATCGGATCAGATCCCATGACTGAATGTAACGTTTGCACATTGGAATCCGACAGGGACCCCTGACTGGATTCCAATTATGGTATCCAGTCAAAACCCGATCAAAATGTGGTTTAATCTGGCATATATATAAAATCCCGAATAAATATTTATCTTCCGCAATTCAGGTTATAGGCAATTGTTTATTATTATCTGAGCCATAGAAAAAATTTACACAAAAAAAAACGTCGACACCGGGGTTTGAACCTACGACATCTCACTAGCCTTTGTTTGCGTATTGGACCCGAAATGAATGACAAAAAATATTATATTTTATGAACATTAATGTTTTTGACATTTTTTATTGATTGTTGTTGTTCCGAGGATGATTCCGGTCGTTAAAAATTTATTTGCTAACCCGGAAAATGATTTAAGGACAACCTACCTACCTATCTGCCTACCTAATGAACTAACGCTCTAACCACGACGCTGTCGAATGCTTGTACATTTACTTTATAAATATCTTCTATACACTATACATGAGGCTGAAGCTAGCAGCGGTAGCGAGAAGCCAAAATTCAGAAAAGAATACGCATGACGGGAAAAATCTGAAAAAATTAAGGAGTATTGTCTATCGATCCTGGAACACGATCGCGTTTCAACTTTTGAGTGGACTGACTCCTTCGTTGATTTGTTTGTTAATTAACAATGGCTGCTGATAATTAAAATCGCACACATGACGGGAAAAATCTGGAAAAATTCAAGAGTATTGTCTATCGATCCTGAAACACGATGGCGTTTCAACTTTTGAGTCACCACCACCACCACCACCACCACCACCACCACCACCACCACCACCACCACCACCGCCACCACCGCCACCACCGCCGCCACCACCACCACACGACCACACGACCACACGACCACACGACCACACGACCACACGACCACACGACCACACGACCACACGACCACACGACAATAACGACCACACGACCACACGACCACACGACAATAACGACCACACGACCACACGAACACACGAACACGCGAACACACGAACACACGAACACACGACCACACGAACACACGACCACTACCACTACCATCACCACCACCACCATCACTACTCATTATTATTATTATTATTATTATGCCAATCGAATAATGTGTCAACAAGCTTTATTCGGAATATGACTGGGCATTTCGCAAATTAAAATTCTTCGATCATCCCATTAAATCATCGGAGGATACTCGTCTTGAGGAGCTCTCAACAAATCCTGATTCAGAACAAACGTGAGATTGGGATTCAATCGGTACACCCTGAAAGAAAGTGGCGCCATAACTTACAAATTTTGCCACATCCACCAATCCGATTACGAGACGGATACCATATAGATTCCTATGGGGATACCGGTTTTGGGGAGTCCATGGACAATCCCGATCGGGATATGGTCGGACTTAGGGTATCCCTAGAAAATTTATGCACGGGCGATTATTCACACACGTTGCTCCGAGAATTGTAGATATACGAAAGAGCCTTCAAGCCATCAAATAAATAATTTCATACGTAAATAAAAAAAATACAATAACAATCTTTTATTTGTGTGTTTCAACGTATACCCTTGCGGGTTTTTACGTATTAAACCTTCCCATTTGATCCCTCCTATCCCTGAGTACGTTTACACGACGCTCTTATTCCGGTGTTACGAAAACTGGTTTAGTTAAACCAGGCGTTTACACGGTACCTAACACCCGCTTTACGTCGTAAAGCGGGTGTTAGGACCCGTTTACACGCACTTTAACGCCTGATTTAACTACGCCGGTTTTCGTAACACCGGAATAAGAGCGTCGTGTAAACGTACTCACTCCTTGCCCGCACTTCACTAAGCTAACCTAACTTCCGTAGCATCCGCAGCTGCTTTTTAGCTACACCGTATCGCACTCGCCGTGGGCATGGGAAAACTGCGGGAAACCCCATGCCGATACAGATGGCCTTATTTTTACTGATCTTCCGATATGTTACCATCCGAATTTCAGTAAAACTGCCTCCCGCTCGGTAGTCGGCGCGCCAAGCCAGTGTACGGCTAAGCGGTCACCCATCCAAGTAGTGGCCTCAGCCAATACTGCTTAACTTGAGAGATTGCCGGAGCCGCACACCGACCGCGCGTCTACTACTGTGGGTATTAACGATCTTTTTATTTATACTTACAGAGTACAAATGTCCTGAGATAATATTGCATGACAGTAAGAGACTCATTGGCCAAGCTCTGTAAAGTTACCACATAGTATTTTATGACGCATCATGGCTTCAAGTTTCCGTAAGCAAATTTAAAGCTGTAAACTATATCCTCGTTATCCATCGTCAGCTTTTAAGCCACGATAACCAGTCAGAAGATAATATGAACTCTCTATATAATTATATATTATATTATATATCGGCGAGATATTATATAAATAATCTCGCCACCACCACCGCCGTGAATGAGAATTGGCAAACTAACCCAAACCCAATCCTACTCCACTCAACCCAATCCAACTAAAGTACGAGGGCGCGTAGTCCGCGAGCCATGGATACCCCTAGTCATTAAAAATAATAATATTAATAATAGTAATAATAATAAGTCATGTCATAATCGTATTTATTTCATTTTACAGAGTCCTCCATTCGTAAACTGACCTAATTATTAACCGTCAATAGAGTCAATTTGCAGGGTAGCATTTGAAGAAGATCGATCACGTTCCGTTTGTATTGTGCGCAATGTAATTGGGAAATCTCGAGACAGCTATCTCGAGTTCCAACACTTCCGGGTTCTCTGGAGGCCTCGTGGCTTACCGAAAACTCGATAAAGCTAATCCAGAAATCCACGGGATTCTGGTCTCTCTTGGGATTCCCTTCGTTCTACGAAACGCAAAATAAATCGCATAGTCGCGACAGAATTGGAAATGAAAATTAGTTTTTCTTGAGTCGAATCCGTTTGAGCTAAATTTTTCACCAGTTTCAAGCTAATTATACGAATAATTCGAATTTATCGAATTTACGGCACTTTTATAACAATTCGCTTGATCATGCGATTCATCGGAGTTTCAGAACCAAGTTGCTAGCAGCATCAGAAAGGGGAGCTGTTGAACAAATAGCTGACCGAACAAATGCCACCATTTGCATTTTTAGAATATCAATAATCGGCTTGGTCACTTTGCGCAAATTTGAGATTGAAACCTCAGATTTAGATTGACATCTGAAATCTTAGATTGACTCCTCGAAACGCCACTGGTTTGTTACTGGTATTTCCAGTATCCATGTGTGACTCGCAATTGATCACAATGAGACAAAATTTATGCGTAAAGCATTCGATATTATTATATCGAATATATGGTCTATAATTTGAGTCTAGATAGATCCATAGATATCTAGGCCATCGAGATCTAGATAGATCCAATTGAGATGTAGATCAATCTATGATTTTACCAAATTTAGAGGCACATCCTGCACGAAAAGAAACCATGGCTGAAAAGATTATAATATTTCATTGCTCCATCTCTTTGATCAAAGACTACAATTTTTCCTGAAAAGCTCAAGAGCAAAGTCTGAAAAAATGTAGCACGATTGGCATCCAATTGCTGATTTAACTTACATGAGTTATGTACTTTCATTATATTTTATTCGTAATCTCGTATTATTCCTTATTTCCATGAGGCTAGAGCATGATGATTCGAAATGAAAAACATAAACTAATTCAAATTATTGATCTGAACTATAGAAATTTCGTGCTTTCCAGGTATCTCATGTAAATATACATATGCTGTTTGTTTCAACATGTTCTTTCTCGAGCTTCAGTCGAACAGGGGTAGTTTTTGGTTGATTGAGGTAAAGCAATAAAGTCGTATATGAAATATCATGAAAGCAGACAATTCTTGTATGTTAAATCAGCGATTGAATACAAATTTTGATATGTATTTTGAAACGTTTTCGCTTCAGCGTCAGAGGGAAAATTATGTGCTTGGAATATCTTGCCAGCACAATTATGTGATTGCGATATCTTGCAAGCACATAATTGATATGTAATTTTTTTTTTGAGGTAACGTTCTGTTTTGCGCAAGTAATCTTAGACGCGTGAGCTCGTAGGTGTAAAAAAAAAACTACGTAGGTGTAAAAAATGACTACATATAGATCTAAATTTGATCTACGTATATTTGAAAAAAATGACCCGATGTGTCAAAAATTAGCAAAGTTCGCGCACTATAGGCATTTTTTAAAAATTTATAAGTGCCACACATTTTCTAATTTTCCACTGATTTCGACAAAAATCGCAATAAGAAAAAGGAATCGTACTGATTTACTCGTCAGAGAAATGGAGCAGTGGCTCAAATTTTACACGAGTTAATGACATTCAAATTTCACAGAACTGTTTCGTACGGGCGCACATAATTATTTTTTCAAATTTTGTGCTTAATTGAAGCACGATTTCCAAAAATTTTCCCAATTCAGAGAATTAGAAATTTTCATCATTTTCGTAAAAAAAAAAAAAAAAAAAACAAAAAGCTTCCTCCATGATAAAGAGAAATATAAAAGAGGAAAGAACGATAGGAACGAAGCGAACGAGAAGTTTTTACAGCTTCAATAATAACACATCGTTCAATAATTCCGGGGCGTCTGCCATCGACTTACATGCCTGTCATTCCGCGAATGTTCGTGACAATGCAATGTTGGAAAATGCGTTGTCGATTGAATAGCAATGGGACGAACGTGGGAGATAAAAGATGAGCAGAAAAAGTGAAAGGTGAAAGATAAGATGCTACACATGCAGAGTGAAAGAAATGGCGAAACGAAAATGAAAAAAAGAAAAAAAAAACGAGATACGGGGAAGCAAATAAGGCAACGGATCATGAGCTTACGGGCTTGTTTTCTCTGTGCAATAAAATTTCTGAGTATATTCCCGAGGCAACGCGAATAAAGTTTTCCGAGTCAGGCACAAGATCGCTATTAGGTTCGATCGAGTTCATCGTGGAATATTCCTCGAATGACTCGCTCGGTGAGCTTTCGAGATAGATAAAAGTTCTTCCGTCCTCGATATACCATGCATCGTATATCGAGAAAAATCTTTTCATTCTAAGCTCATTCATGGCCAATAAAATTGTACGGCGAAGCTCATCGCAGCTTTTGAATGACACACACGAAATTTATCACGATTTTTATAAAAAATTTAAATTGAACATTCATCGCCTGCGTCATTCCCAACTCTTTAGATGTAATAATGGAGCGCGACGATGAGTTTGACTTTTTCTTTCGGAGTAAAGCAATTGAGGTATTCAGCCGCAGGATAATCTCGCCTTACCATGTAAAATCAAAGTTGGGCAAAGTACCCGAAAGTACTTCAAGTACAAAGTACAAATTATTCTAAGTACTTGAAGTACTCGTGTATTTCAAGCCAAGTACCGTAAATACTTGAAGTACTAAAATTTGAAGTACGTGAGGTATCAAGTACTTGAAATACGTCAACTATCAAGTTTCAAATACTTTTCAAGTATTTCATACTTGATCGTATATTTCATTTCTCACGTACTCTTTAAACTCATTCGATTTTTATTCGAGTACTTTTTGTATCAAAACATATTTTTCACATTGTGCAATTCACTCAGGTTAGGCATATTGGAACAGAAATATTTAAACGAAGAATTAGAAATAATTTTAAAAATATCATTGACGATTGTAATCAAGATTTATTTAGCTTCAGGTTTGAAAAAGAAAAAATAAAGAATATAATACACGAATTATTAAAAACGAAGCCATGCATTGACAGTGAGACCGTAACTATACCGTAGCTTGAGCCTTTGAACGGTCATTCCTTACAATCTTAACCAAAGATGGGGCGGAACATTCCTCAATTATATATTCAAAGGCGATATGCATGCAACCATTAGAAAGCCGTATTTAAAAGTACTTTATACTTAGTACTTGAAAAAGTACTTTAAGTACTGGAAAGTACTTGAAATTGTAAGTATAAATACTTAAAGTATAGGCCGAGTACTTGGGAATTTAAGTACAACACTTCAAATACTTTTAAAGTACTTTGTACTTCAAGTACTATACTTTCGACACATCGCAAGTACCGGGTACTTGAAGTACTGCCCAGCTGTGTGTAAAATTACTATGAAAAAGTTTTAATCAGTCGTTGAAAGTTGTGCCGATAAATTCGCAAGTCAGTATATCTCGATAAAGATTCGTGGCTGAGAAATCGTGTGCATGTATTGATCGATGTAATTATTCGTGTAATATTGATCTAGCTTTCATTCATAATCAATACGATTTGATTCAAAATCGATAGGCTTTTAATTTTTTAACGTAAATTCATAAGCACATATTTGGAAAAAGAGTTTTTTTTTTATTGGAAAAGTAATATTTGAAGAATATTCAGTAATTTTTTTCGTGTAAAAACATTTGTTTATGATAAAGATTATGGTGATATGGTGGTTTGTTTATGATAAATAATTATAGTGATCTCCGGAAAACATTTTTTGAGAAGTACTTTTGTGATGAGTTTTGCCGTTGGAAATCATAAGATAAGAAATCAAAAACGAAAAAAATTTAGTCACTACATTCATTTATCGTGTGATTAATCGATGGGATTTCCGAAATATTAAGTTAAAATAAAATCCCGCGTGTTTTAAATTAAAGTCTTCATTTTTGCAAAAAAACCGAAATTTTTCGTTCTTCAAACAAAACTTGTGCATAGGAACGAATTCTTTGATCAAGAACCAGATTCCCACTGGATTCAATATTAATTCTGAAATGAATGATGAATCCCACTGGGTTCAATATTCATTCCAAAATGCATCATGAATCCCACTGGATTCAGTATTCATTCCAAAATAAATTATGAATCCCACTGGATTCAGTATTCATTCCAACATAAGTAATGAATCCGACTCGATTCAGTATTTATTCCATATTCGGATATCATCAAATGGAATAATCTGGAAAAAATTAAGAAAAAAACATGTTTATTTGATTAAAACATTGTCTCTCGATTACATTGTATTTACCCAAGTAACTGTTTGCTTAGCGTTACACATTGTTAGTACTCGTTGCTCAAAGTTATCATTTAATCGATTGTACCGTGGCAAATTTATCATTATTGTATAATGAAATAAAAAATAAGCGTTCCATGGGTGATGATGATGCTAGTGGTGTATATAAACACACGAATCATAATAAAAATGGACGCTTTCTAACAAATGTTATGATTTAAAAGCTTCGATAAGCTGTTGGTAGAAATGGGACATTATTTCGTGCGAGAAGGAGATATTCTGTGTGTATGCTTTATCTACAGACTCATTAGGCGCGAAAATTTACTAAATAAATTTGTAAGGAGTAGCGAAATTCATTTCGTAATGGAAATTTATTTCCTTAAAAAAATATATTTTAGCGGATAAAAAATATGTTTTCTGTCCATTTTTCCAGATTATTCAATCTGATGATATCCGAATACGAAATGAATACCGAGTCAAGATGGGTTCAAAATTGTTTTTATAATGAATACCGAATCGAGTTGGATTCATAATTCATTTTGGAATGTATACTGAGTCGAGTTGGATTCAAAATTTGTTTTGGAATGAATACTAAATAGAGGTGGATTCATAATTCATTTTGGAATGAATATTGAGTCGAGTTGGATTCAAAATTGATGTTGAAATAAATACTGAATCGAATTGGATTCATTATTCATTTTAGAATGAATACTCCAAGTCGGGTTGGATTTAAAATTTATTTTGAAATAAATACCGAATCAAGTTGGATTCATTGGTCATTTTCGGAATGAATTTTGAATAAGTATTTTTCATTATTCATGAATAAAAAAATATTCGAATATGCCCAACCCTGGTCACTACAGCCTCTGAAAACTTCCACATTACATGCACGGGGTCACTCTAGCCCCAGCTAATTTTGGACCGTTGTCAAACATTCTGTTCCAATTCCCGGCATGAAAAAAATTTTGGCATGAACTTTATCATCTTAAAACATGGGTTCTCATTGTTTATTCAAGATAAAATTTAATTCAAGCCTTGCAAAAAATTTCCAAAACGAAGAACTAAGAAAAAGTCAGTTGTTTCACTGGAAGACATAACTTTTGTAATTTTTGATATTTTTTACTGAAATTTTATTTGGATATTCTTGAGGTACTGTACTTTAATAACAAAATTTGGATATCCTTGAGATACTGTAATTAAAGAAAAAAAAATACTTCAGTTCATGGCATTCCACAAAATAGAATTGGTAGCCCAAACCGAACCGACGCTTTGATTACAACTCTAACGCATCCAACGTGCCAGTTGACACTTCGAGCTAGTAACAGACGGCACCTCAGGTTCAAATTCGAGACCCTTTTCCTTTGAAATTTTGAACTGAAGTTGGTGTTGGGGTCGTTGAGACCCCATGTAAGTGACTAGGGTTAAAGACTGAGTTGACACAATAGTCACTCACACGCGCACAAATTGTATACCGATTTTTTAGAATAATTACAAGTGAAGATAGGCTCTTGCTCGATACTTTAGACTGGATCGCAACGAAGCTCTTAACTGACAGGGTAACGTGGTCTTGAAGGTAGAAAAATTATGATTGGGTCTTAAAATCACAGATCGTGTATTTTGCTTCCTCACGAACGAAGATTTTTTTTACTAAATTTAGTGACGTTGTCCTGTAACGGATAAGGCACTTCTCCCTTCTGTTGGTCTGAGATTTTAGACTCTTAAGGATTCGTGTGAGTTTCAGACCCAGGTAACATTAAGATACTGGATCGATAGAAATGCATCTACCGTGGTGACTGAGTAATGTTAGATTGATGTCCGTTAGCGATCACCATCAATTATTATCTATCATATAAGTTAAATATATATACGGATAGCAAGATATTACCTAAAATTATAAGATACTTTATACATGCTACTGTTCAGGCCAGATGGTCATGCGCTATCCGAGTAAGCACAGAGATATCCTGGAAATGACGCTCATTGGTTAGGTTTTACCTTTTTATGGATAATGCACGTAAGTCCTAATATGACGTTGGGAAACTTTTGGTACAACGAACCTGAGTAGCTTCTGTGAGCGATACAAGAAGTTCTTACTTCATATAATACGTTTACCTAAAACCACTCCTAGATATCCCTAAAAACCATTCCTAGGTATTTTCATTAAATCTCGTAAATATAAAAAACCAATGACAATTGTGACATTGCTTTGGGTTTTCTGAAACTTGCTCATATGCCTTCACATACGAGAATTATTTTAGTTTTAATTTTTGATTCGACACTTTCGACATTGGGCGGAGAAGGGATGAACGTTTTGATGAATATTGTTACGGATAATTATTGAAAAAAAAAAATATATTGACAAATATGTCTGCAATCCTTGCAAAAGGTACACTCTGCTTGCCAGAACAGATTTTGGTCTTTCGAAATACGAGCGTTATTGATCGGATTCTTGGTTCTTGGCTCTGACTTGATTATAAATTGAGAGAGGCAATCGATGAATAGATGATTTGCACCAGAGAGCAAGAGTAAACCACATGTGAGCGAGAAATGCGGGAACGGTTGACGGTTATCGCGGCAAATTAATTGCTGTTTGAGCTTAATGAATATACCAGAGTTCACACGAACTTCGGCACGAGAAAGTTGGGTATTATTTACTTTCATAGTCCGCATTTCCATTAGCATATTACCTGCCGGTGCTCGATGATTTTCGTAATAGATATCGCATGAAAATGACGAATGAGAGAAATCGAGGATTCAAAAGCTCGGCAAACATCGGACGTCATGTGTAACGATAGTTGGACAGCTGATCTATTCATGACTTGGACAATGCAGATAATCGCTACGTGCATGATCTTGATCCTGTGCCGGTGATCGACAGACAGCGCTAGCAGTGGCGAAATATCGCGAAATTTTACGTGACCTCTGTTAGGGAATTATGTACATATACGGCTTGTAAGGTCGTTCTATTCAGCTTAAGGGGAAGTCGCACATGTACCACGTGACACGTGAATGCGAGAGAGATAGCTGAAAATCCTTGAAGGTACTTGCTCTCAAACGACGCAACTGATCGCAATAAAAAAAGCTTAGCCAATTGTTGCCAACATACTGCAGTTGCTAAGCTTATTTCATCCTGATCGCTTGTATCATCTCGGAGAAAGTAGAATTTGCGTTTTCGAGGTGGTCGGAGGGTATGATACATCGCCTTAATACTTCCAGCTTTTCTTGGGATTCAAATTTAACAATATTGCATGGTTCTTAATTGTCATTTGAGTTAGGACGCAAAATGGACATGCATAACTTTAATAAATTCAAAAAATTCATCTTCATGATCTAATTCAGCTCAATACTACCAGTTGTCAAGGGGAGCAGTAGCGCAGTGGGTAGCGTGCTCGGCTCGCACGCAGTGGCGCGCGATGTGGCCGGGTTCGATTCCCACTGTCGGCACCAATGGAAAAATTTTCTAAGTGCTTTTTCTGTGACCCGGTGGTTCGGAATCCACCTAAAAAAGTAGGTCCAAAGGAAACCAGCGCCTTGGTGTTGACCGAAACGCTGGGAAGATGTCTCGGGTTCGATTCCCGATGCCGTAGCACGGCTGATGAAAACACAACGGGCTCGGACGTAGCTCCAGAAACAGGACGTACGAACTACGACTGCTTCTGTCCCAATGTGCTGACATCTAGCGTGTGCGAGACGAGCTCCGGCAGCGAGAAGCTGCCGTTTCACAGCAGATGGTAAAAGCACAAACGGGCTCGGACGTAGCTCCAGAGGCAGGGCGTACGAACTACGACTGTTTCTGTCCCAGGTGTTTAAATCTAGCGAGTGCGCGACAAGCTCCGGCAGCGGGGATCGAACCGGGGACAAACGGATACGAGAGGAGACCAAGGGTAGATGGTGTTGGGAGCCCGCAACCCTCAGGGGAGTCGGTGTAAGAACTCATACCATACCATACTACCAGTTGTCAAGGGGAGCAGTAGCGCGGTGGTAACGTTCCCGGCTCACACGCAGTGGCATGCGATGGAGCCAGGTTCGATTCGCACCGATGGCACCAATGGAAAAATTTTCTAAGTACTTTTTCTGCGACCCCGATGGTTCGGAACCCACCTAAAAATGTAGGTCCGAAGAAAAGCAGCGCCTTGGTGCGGTGACCGAAAGGCTGCGAAGATGTGTCGGGTTCGATTCCCGATGCCGTACCACGGCAGATGAAAGCACAGCGGGCTAGAACGTAGCTCCGCAGAAGCAGGACGTACGAACTACGACTGCCTCTGTCCCAAAGTGCTGACACCTAGCGTGTGCGAGACAAGCTCCGGCAACGAGAAGCGTTGCCCTAGCACGGCTGATGGTAAAAGCACAAACGGGCTCGGACGTAGCTCCAGAGGCAGGGCGTACGAACTACGACTGTTTCTATCCCAGGTGCTGACATCTAGCGGGTGCGCAACAAGCTCTGGTAGCGGGAATCGAACCGGGAACAAACGAAAACGAGAGGAGACCAATGGGAGAAGGTGATGGGAGCCCGCAACCCTCAGGGGAGTCGGTGTAAGCTACCTAACCTAACCTACTACCAGTTTTCCTTGAGATTGAACTTCAATAATATTGTATTGGTTCTTTGTTCCGTTGGAGAAGACGCAAAAATGAAGACCGAAAATTTTAACAAATTCCAAAAATTCAAGGTCATCATTACATTCAGCTCAATACTACCAGTTTTCTTTGAACATAAGCTTAGAAAATATTTTATTGGTCCCTTTTGTCTTTAGAGTGAGGACCAAAAATGGACACTGACAATTTAAAAAAAATCCAAAAATTCAACGTTATTATCCTATTCAGCCCATGCACGACTTTGTCGATTCACGCAGAATTTAAAATCCCAACATTCTTTTTGATTCCACAAAGATGATCCTCCGAATAAACATTTTTTTGTATAGTACGCAGACAAAGCCTTCTAGATGTAGGAAGATCTTCGGAGAAGTTTCATGACGTGATATATACGATCTTGAGCATGCCATTGTGCATCCATGGTATTTGTAGAATTTCTTCGGTTCTTGAATAATACTCTGCGACCTTGGCAAAGCCATGGTGAGCTTTCGCAAAGTTATATCACTGTAACGTGATCACAACTAAGCTTGCGTCCCAGAGGTTATATGAACGTTTAACCTGCGGCATGCTGCTTTGACGCAACGTATATCCCTACGCGACCCAACCCGAGCTTTCAAACTCCTCGCTCATGCTTTCCTCGTTCCACAGAAAATTTCTACTGTCCCACGTAATCTCGTACGTTCACCTCGGTGAACGAACGGGGCAAGGAAATCGATACAAACCGTTCTGTGGGCGATGGTACACACATCGATGGATTCAACATCCTTGGAGCTTACACAACTCCTGTCGATAGAACTGAAGTCATCGAGCCAAGAATCTCTAATCCACCAAGAATCGTAGCTCATCACTTTCTTAGGAAAGATTATTTTTCCCGTGGCTGAAGCATCAAAACTTTGAAAAAAAGCTCGTGATTTTTCGATGCCCTTGAAGAAATGAAGAAATTTTTCCCGGAAGATTAGAGATTGCTCGCGATGGTTCATAAACCTTCCTCGCCTTCTTGTTTAACCAACGAAAACTCATCTTGATTTTTCAAACCTTATTTGCATATCGTCTTTCAAAGCGCACTCGATTGAACGACAGCTTGCAAGCACGAGGGCGGATGGGGAGGCCTATCAGTGAGAAAGTTGGCAGATCGATGGAACAGAGCACAGCCTCACACAGCCTCGTGAAGTTTCGAATGAAGTGAAACATTTTTAGGCCTTTCTCGTCAAGATTTTACTATGAGCGGGCTGTCAAAGCTCACGACCTTTCAGCTGTTGGAACGGCCGAGAATTTCAAGGAGAGAAGTTAATAAATTTAGTGCCGTCACCTGCCGTCATAACGGGAGAACTTTGAGAAGATGGAGCTTGCAAGCTTGTGAACTTTTGCGATCGAAACAACTCAACAGACACTCCGGAGATAACGTCATTTGGTGGTGCATCAATTTCCCGTGTTTCATCTTCGACCCCCCCCCCCCTGCTCCTTCCAGCATTTAACATTAATTTGATCGAGCAGAATCATGAGATGTAAACTGCTCGTTTCACGACGTGTCCTCTAGTTCTTTGTGCGACCATAACGATCATAGCCAAACAGTTGATTTTTCAAACGACAATTATTGAAAAAGCTTTATATTATTCATTGGTACTCAAAAATTACCTAATCCGTGAGCTTACATTGCCGAAAATCAGAAAACTCAATCATACTATCGTCTTTGTCAATTTCCCGAATTCTCTCTCGTTACATGCAGGACGCATGTCACTTATATCAATTAACCCCCAAAAAACATCATATATGGTATACAAAAACTTGAGACCAGTACATTTACCTGCATTTTTTTGTCCATCACCGTACAAAAATTTTTCAAATAAAGTCAAATCATAAGTACACCTTCCATTGTTATGAAATGACTTTCGTCGACAATATTGCATACTTCATGATAAGATAAAAATCTGAAAAAATTCAACCGCAATAAAGACGATAAGAAGATTACTTTCTAATAATAATAATGCCCAAAAGTTATCAATTCATTGTTTAAACGAAACATTGCTTAACAAATTTTTAGAGAATGTTTTTTTTGTCATGTGAAATTAATTCGATGATTTTTCTGACTACACATGAATTTTTTTTTAAATTTTCTTATCATTTTGATATTTTGGTTTTCGGAAATTAGGAAATGTTGTATTTACGAAACTATTCGTTCAATGCCCTGGAAACTTCTCAATTGTAATATACAACGTTTTTATGAAAACACATCCAAAATTTCAATTTCAATTTCAAAATAATAAGAAAATTAAAAAAAAAATCATGTCTAGTCAAAAAAATCAACGAATTTATTTCACGTGTCAAAAAAAAACTTTCCCTAAACATTTGTTAAACAATGTTTTGTTTAAACAATTTATTGAAAACTTTTTGGCATTATTATTATTAAAAATAAATCTTCTTATCGTCTTTATTGTGGTTGAATTTTTTCCGATTTTTATCTTATCATAAAGTATGCAATATTGTCGACGAAAGTCACTTTTAGTTGCGGAGATACGTCCGATACATCCTTAAGGATGTATGAGCACAAGGTGGCGGGAAATGAGCGGAAACGTGGGCGCGGGTGAGCGCGGTGAGCGAGGGGCACGCATGAAACAAGAGAGAGTCGGACCGCTCATTATGCGACACACGCGAAAAATTTCCTTAAAATCGATAATTGTATGTCAAAAGGTTCGTTAACCCCCATTTTTTATGGAACGTATGTAATCGTGATAGTTTTCTGAACATTTAACAGTTTTAATATTGATCGCATCTGATCGTGAAAGATACGAATTTCTGTTTCAAAGTTGCGTCAGCCCAGAATTCGTATATGGCGTGGGATAAATATCTTGATTTCACGAATTAATTACTCGCGTAAAGAGTCGTTGACCCACTTTGAAATTTTGCAGGTTTTATCATATACACTTCTGCTACACCATATAAAAAATTCAGATTTTTATATGATCGTGAAGCTAGTGCTCATACATCCTTAAATACGAATTTTTTTTTTCTTCAATTCAGTTTCTTCAAGCAATCAATTTTCAAATCATGAGCAATGGCTCCTATACAACATATATATATGTGTCACATAAATTCTGACTAAATTGAATAAAAAAATAACAATGGTAGGCGTACTTGGCAACCTGTACGTTAGATGATTAGACTTAATTTGTACGGATGGACAAAACAATGCACAGGCTTAGTCGACTGCCAAGAGTTCCTTGCGCTTTACATGTTATCAACGAGGTCTCCTGATTTTTTTGAGTGCTTCGTATAATACTATATGTTATAAACAGGGTAACGATAGGTGATACTTGTGATTTTTTTTTCCCTGCAATGTGATTTTCTATCAGGAATCGGATCTTTGTGGTTGTCCGTACAGGTCAAATGAGCACTGACGAAAATCAAGAAAGCACATCGATAATAACGTAGGTAGCCAGCTTTTTGATTTTATGTAATCAGATCTTCAAAAGGCTCAGAGCTCCAAAGAGTTTTCGTGCGCACTCTAGAGGTTATCGATGAGCTCTCCTGATTTTTTTTTTAGTGCGCCCATGATTTATGCGAACAACTACAGGTATTCGTTTCTTGATACAAAGTGCTGCTGATAAAATAAGAAAATTATAAGCATCACTTATGCCCGGTTGCATAAACGTAGCTTAACCCTGGATCCGAGAAGAAATTTTAACCTTGGGGTTAAACTGTCAAATGTTTCACATAGAAATTGAGTTCGCGTCATGGCAGCATATATCTGTGCCTACGTTCACACGTCTGACTTAACCCCGGAGTTAAACTTGTCCCCGGATCCAGGGTTAACCCACGTTTGTGTAACCGGGCATTAGCGGTAGATTGTTCATAACATTGAGCTTTATGATTTTTTCTTAGCAATGGGACAATGTATGGAAAATCGGATACATGAAGTTGGTTTGCACAGATCATGTGAAAATTATAAAAAGATCGAAGGGCTCTTCGATGTGTTCCCTTTCTATATTCATTAATGCGCAAGGAACTTTTTAAAGCCCTGGTAAGCCTGCCGAAGGTCTCACCATGCGTATTATCCTGCAGGCCATGTATTTAAACGCCTGTCAACATTTTCTTTCAAAACCATATTTGGAAATGTCACTTGAAGAAAATAATTTGATTTTATTTAGCTGACATTACGTCAGTTAAAATCCTTTAAAAAAAAGTCTCATTCGGTAAATATTCTTTATTATTTTACGTATGTCACGTGATTTCAGCATGACATCGCAGGTGTGCGAAAAATTTTGGCGACGGAGACAAAACTCGAAGCGAAGTGGTCGTACGTTGTACCGAGAAAATACAACGCGATATCTTCAATATGACAATATATTAGTTGCAGCGTTCATTTGGGTTTCGATCGAAAGAAAAAAAAAACGAACAATACGTATCGTTTTAAAATAATTTTTTTCACATAGATATGCAAAAGCAATTTCGAAGACGTATAAAATCTTGGGAGCTTGTCTCGGCATGTCGCTATAGTAGGAAAATGTACTTGTCTCGACTCGCTACCGCGACTCTTGATAATGTATTTTTGACGCTTCTTAATACACGGAATTTGCGATGGGATCTCTTCAGTCGTTGCGACATAATTCTCAAGACGGCGTTTGCCTCTCATAAACTGCGTGAAAGCGAAATCCAACGACATGATTGCCGCTAAAATTACTCGCTGCTTTCCACATAAATTCTCTCACGACCCTTCTCGTGCGTGTATCTATATGTGTCGCATTCCACGTCAACTCAGCCACCCCGTTTTTTTTTATTGTCTCGAAAAAATTATTCAGTATGGGCATTTCAAAGGACAATATATCCATGACATTTTACCAAAATTTCATCCCCCCACTACTGTTGGTTCTCGAGATAATGATTAATGAAGTCTCAGTTTTGTAAAAATCATAACTTCGTAACTACTGATCGGGTTTAAACGATTAAAAAAAGAATCTTTTTTATTTTTTTTGCCCTTTTCGAAAAAAAATATGTCATCATCGGATAAAAGCTCATTAAACAGTTTTCGGAGTAAATTTAAAAAAACCATTTTTCCCCTTTCACTGATGCCTTCTTCCATTTTGAAAAAATCCTGCGGAGTTGTGTATTGCCTCCCTTTATCAGAAAAAAAAAATACTGAGTAGAATTCCGATTGGCCCTTTCGTGGAAAAAAAAAAAAATCGAAAAATTTCCCTGAAAACTGTCTAATGAACTTTTCTCCAATGACGGCATATTTTTTTTCATAAAGGGCAAAAAAAATAAAAAAGATTCGTTTTTCAATCGTGAAAATCCGATCAGCCGTTACGAAGTTATGATTTTTACAAAATTGAGAATTTATTAATCATTATATCGAGAACCAACAATAGTGGGGGGATGAAATTTTGGTAAAATGTCATGGATATATTGTCCTTTGAAATGCCCATACTGAATAATTTTTTCGAGACCAAAAAAAAACGGGGTGGCTGAGTTGACGTGGCTGCGTTGACGTGTCGTATTCCACGTTAACTCATCAGCCACCCCGTTTTTTTTTTTCTCGAAAAAATTATTCAGTATAGGCATTTCAAAGTACAATATATCCATGACATTTTACCAAAATTTCATCCCCCCACTATTGTTGGTTCTCGATATAATGATTAATAAATTCTCAATTTTGTAAAAATCATAACTTCGTAACGGCTGATCAGATTTTCACGATTAAAAAATGAATCTTTTATATTTTTTTTGCCCTTTTTGAAAAAAAATATGCCGTCATTGGAGAAAACTTCATTAGACAGTTTTCGGGGAAATTTTTCGATTTTTTTTTTTTTTCCACGAAAGGGCCAATCGGAATTCTACTCAGTATTTTTTTTTTATGATAGAGGGAGGCAATACACAACTCCGCAGGATTTTTTCAAAATGGAAGAAGGCATCAGTGAAGAGGGAAAAATTGTTTTTTCTTAATTTATTCCGAAAACTGTCTCATGAGCTTTTATCTGATGATGACATATTTTTTTTTCGAAAAGAGCAAAAAAAATAAAAAAGATTCTTTTTTTAATCGTTTAAATCCGATCAGTAGTTACGAAGTTATGATTTTTACAAAATTGAGACTTCATTAATCATTATCTCGAGAACCAACAATAGTGGGGGGATGAAATTTTGGTAAAATGTCATGGATATATTGTCCTTTGAAATGCCCATACTGAATAATTTTTTCGAGACAATAAAAAAAACGGGGTGGCTGAGTTGACGTGGAATGTCCCATGTATATGTAGATATCACAGGCTTGTTTTGAAAGAGCCCCATTTTCATTGCCTTCAAGGATTCATTGGTGGTTCAGCCGTATCCGAGAAGTTGTGAATTTTTAAAGAAAAACTTACAACTTTGAATTATATATACCATAGCATGATATATGGTTGATAAAGGAATAATTATGTTGGAAACCGAGAGTTGGACGAAATTTTTTATTAATTCATTACAAAACTTGAAAGTTCGTTCAGTTTCGGGGATCACTAAGAAGCTCGAGGAATAAGTCATTAATAATTCCGGCTTAAACACATAATAATATTGTATCCAACGTAAGATTGATTAAAAAAAAAAGCCTACGAACTTGAGACAGTAAGCTCAAAGAGTATTTATATTATACGAGCGATTCCGTCGTGAAAGGAAACCGACAGCATAGTGGACTTTCGGTCGATGTAGCCTCCGGCAGTCTCTGAAGTTGAGCGGTAGCAGCCGCAGCCAGTAATAGGATCGGTGACCGCTTAGACGTGCATTTTGGCTTGCCGCCGACTTAGACAAAAACTGCCTCCTGCTCGGTAGTGGATGGCAGTTTTTTTTGAGTTTCTGATGGTAGTACAACTGCCTGACATTCCAGTTAAATATAGCAGCTGGTATCGGCCAGGGTAGCCGCAGTTTCCCTGTGCCCTCGTGCAAATCCCATACAGCAGTGTATTAAGGGGGGACAGTACTGAAATTGGAATTTTTTTTGTTTGTATATGGATATTTTTCAAATCTTGACAACTTTTATGAAACTTTTGAACTAGAAACTGACCAAAACTCAGGGTGTGTAGGTCAAATATTTTGTGAGTTATGGCTATTTTTCTAATTCTAAAGTATACTTCTTAAAAATGTTCCCTGCGCATACAGTGTTATCGCAGAGGGTTGAAATTTGTTCCTCGCACATATACTACCATAATCTAAAAATTTGCGGAAGGAATTTTCAAATAGACTTTATTTGGCTATTCAAGCTATTACCAATGCAGAGGTATTTTTTAAAATTATAATTTGTCGTACATTATGTACCAGAAAATAAGTTCTATTGACACTACGCCAAATTCCTTCCAGCAATTTTAAGATAATGTGCCCTAGAACATGTGTTTTAAAGGGGAAAGTGATCGGACTAAAACTAATGCGCAAGAGATTTTTTGAATACCCAAAAATACAATTCCGAGATAAACGCGATTGAATGAATTTTTCTTGGAACAATTCCTAAAAAGCAAAAAGTGAATGAGAAAGGCTGAATTTTGTTCTGTGAAGATTCCTGACGAATAGTAGTTGATATTGGAGTTTATTTATGGCCATTACAAGTTATCACTACTGGAAAAATTGTACAACTCACAAGAAGAGAGGCATAGATCCAGATGATGGATTCAGTTCAAACTCCTAGAATTTACTTCTTGGGGCAAAAAATGAAACCTATGCTGTTTAATTCAATCTCATAGGCCTTTCTTCTCTGTACGAGCCCAAATTTGTGATATTATTGAGCGATTCATCGATTACCTACGATGATCCAATATATGTCATTCTAATTGAACCTAATCACTCATGTTGATAAAAAGCGGCTGATTTACAATAAAAACATGTTTCTGTTTTACACAATAAAATTATCACAAGTCTCATCTTTAAAATTCACAATTTCTAGCGAAAGACGACGCTGTCAAATCTTTGTCGCTGCATCGGATTATCAGGCTCCGTGACCGGCTTGTCATTATGCATTCATCCTGTAATATATTTATACAATATGAAGTAAGCTCATTTGATATGAATCAAATCTTTTTTTGTAAGCTATGAAGCTTTTACAAAATTTGTAAGCTTACAAATTTCAAATACGTGTAACGTGTCGCAAGACCCATCCGACACTTGCGAACCAGCGATATCCAACATCAGTTTTACCATCACTTTATTGAAAGTATTGCAGATTCCGCACATTACTACATATAAAACATGAAGCTTTGGGAAATTATCATACAAATTTGAGAAAAAATTACACTTTTCTGTTTCAAAAGTTTTCTCAGGTTGTTGGCTGTTCATAGTAAATGATTCATATCGCATATGTATATATGTGAGAAAATCAATATTCTATAAATTCAGGAGTGAACATTGCTGTTCATTTCATGTTTCAGAAATCACATTTAATCATTGGTACTTGGTTCACGATTCTCGAATTGCTTTAGATACACAAATATAACCCGATTTTGTGAAAAGAAAGGTTATAACAGCAGACAGCTGGACGAAACACGACAGATCTTACTTTGTAATCCGCACACCAACTTGGCTGGTGGCAGCACTCTTGCTGCGGAAACGAAGGAAACGAGATAGCCGTACAACTTTTTTTTTCTAATCGTTTGGCGATCGTTGAGTGAAGATTGGTGAACTAATTAAAACGTTCGGCGGTCAATAGTTTTTTTTATAAATGAATAATCAAAATTTTAACGTATTGACCGCCAAACATTTGAATTAGGCCACCAATCATTATCAAACGAGTTTCTTTCAATTCCAACGTGACCGTACATTTTTTTATTATTTATTTGAAAAAAAAAACTATTTACCGCCAAACATTTTCATTAGGCCACCACTCATCACCAAACGATTTCCCTTCAATATAATTAATTTGGAAATAAATGAGAAATGAAATAACGTATTTATCAGGCTAGCTTGACAACACGTAGACATTTGACAGAAGTCGTGTATCTCGATGAAAGCAATGAGTATAGGATAGGATAGAGTGGAAGCTACCATATGGCCGCAATGAGAATTTACGAATTTCAGCGCCATCTGTGAAGTCAAACTCATGAACCACACAGAAAAGGCGGTAAAAGCGCCATGTATTGTATATACGATATATCCTTGGTATACTCTTTGAATAAAAGCAATATTTAAAAAAAATTACAGATGCGAAAAGTATATCACAAATTGATCATTGCACAAATTATCCACGACGCTGACGACCGATGGAGGCGTTAGTATATCAAATACGACGCAAATAACGCTTTTTTTGATTTATGGGGCTCAAAATCACCTAAAAAAAAATTTTTTTCACTACCATGATATTTTTTATAGATGGAGGAAGGTTTCAAGGACATTTTTCCGACAAAAACGATAAATCTATTTTTTAGTCATTTTGCTCAAATTTTTCAGTACTGTCCCCCCTTAAGAACACTCCTCGAGGATCTCAAGCTGACTCCATCGGCGAGCTTTCTCCATATATATGATGGTAAAATCTTCGAAAACCCAACGTGTACGTAATTGCGGGATCTTGGCACTGCGTCACGATGCTGTGGACAGCTCCATATATACCCATTATCTGGTGGGTCGATCTTGCTATAGGGCTGTGGGATTGCCACGCAATATTGCAACACACACCCCGTATATGTGTAGCTCCGATAAGCCCAGCGCTACCTCCCTACTAGTGGATTATTCCAGCATTGCCCAACATTTGGCCTGTTTTGCTTTGCCAAAATTCTGCCATGACATTGCTTTCCTATTGGGGAAGCCTCTGAGTTTACCTTCCTCGAGCATTTAATGCAAGTTCCAAGCTGTTCTCAATATGTACCGTCCTCTCCTCATCCCTGCATGTCTAATAAGCTTAGAGGACAAAGCATCATCAAGCTTCATCCACTATATCTTCCTCGTTTGAGGTTACTCGTGAACAACCAGCCCAAAATAATAACAGTCCCTTTCCCCTTATCACCAACGACACGGTATTCAATCTGATTAAGCTCTAACTTATCAGCCATATGTAGCTCATGTTGTACACTCAAATGCATCCTTGCTTGCTCGTTTCATAAATAATTAAGGCAGTCCTTACACTTTGGCGCTTATTGGTGAATATTGTGAATTCGAAATATTTCAATCCTGAAATACGTTTTTTTTTTCGAGACTGCGAAGTTTCGGATCACGTCTCGCCGACTTTGCCGCCACAAACTTCGGTTTTAAAATCGTCCACTTAGGATAGGATATACAAAAAAAAATACAGCTGACTACAAATTTACTTGAACAATGAAGCCATTTGAATACAGGAGAAGTGATTCATTTAATAATCAATTTTTTCAAGAAATTATGAATTTCCGATAAATCACATGAATGAATAGGGTCGCGGGATGTTAACTCGCAGTCAGTTTACTATGTAACCGATCAGCTGGCAGCTCTCTGCCACAAGCGTTGCAGTAATTCATATATGAATTTTAAGTATTTATTAATATATAATTGTCCACCACTATTATTTCGACAGATGATGAAATTATATGAATAATCAAAATCAATTAAAAGCTATTTAATTATAAAAAATCATAATCATAGTTAATATAAATTAATTCAAGTGCTAAACGATATCTCCACAGTTATTGTAAATTCTGACAACTACTTTTACGTGCTATCAGCTTGTATAACTTCCTCCAACAATTTTATCGCTACAGTAATAATCGATCATAATTATAGTTAATATAAATTAAATCACAAGGACTACCTTGCTAATTTTTATTGAAATTTCACCGATAACCAAGTACTCAGACTGCGAATTAATTCTGCTAATTCGGTGGATTAGTCGTTTCATATTTACAGCAAATGCTATTAAGAAGAATAAGATTTTCAATCCTTTCAATAATGCCCAGGAAAAAAAACGTTTAGATCTATGCGGATCTAGTTTAGATCTGCACAGTTATTTTTTAGATCGATCTATACAAGTATGAATTTTGGAAAATCGTAGATCTACTTACATCTCTGTAGATTTACTTAAATCTGTGTGAGTAGATCTAACGGCAATCTAGGTATATCTAATTGAGATCGAGATAACTCTACGATTTTCTAAAATTTATATCTACGCAGATCTCAATTATCGATGTGCGTAGGTCTAAAATATTTTTTTCCCTGACGGAATCATCGTCGTCGATCTAACCCGAACTCAAATATCTTTTCTCCCAGTTATACAGAATAAGTTTCGTAAATGAACGGGGGGGAAAACTGGTCAGATGTTGCGAGATAAAGTAGGAAACGAGAAAAAGCCTGGAATAAATTCAAACCACAAGCAGCGGGTAGACGGATGAAAAAAAGCTCAGGCAAGAATTAATTAAAATCTTAAGTTACTCGCAGCCTTCGTGCTTGCACTCCTAATTTTTTTTCTTCGTCCCTTTTCAATGTTTTGCGTTCTCTCTTCTTTACGAATTATTTTTCTGATGAGCCCACGAGGGCACATTCACCCTTGTTTGTATTTCTACGTGAAATCATGTCCAAGAACCGAGACTCTGCCAAGTCCAAACGAATCGTTAATATTACTTGTATTTTATTCGAATGACTATTGAGCCAAGCTTTTTTATACCCTACACCAGCTGCGTGAACTCCTAGACCAGAAAACAGAGATTTTATCGTGACAAAAATCTTACCTGAAAACGAACTGAACCACGATTTGAAATATAGTTCATAGATAGAAACGTACAGGTTTCCAACTCTCAATGTGTTGTGTGTTTTTTTTTTAATGTTTAAAAAAGGAAAATCGGTTTTTCTTTTAGTTTTTCGCTTCTAGGATGGAAACTAATGAAGCAATCTCCGTATTCGAATTAAAAAAAAAAAGTTGTAGAGAATTGAAAAATCTTTAAAGTAAGCTCTTGATCGACTCGATCGGGCCATTTTTAATCGAGAAAAACTAAAAAAAAAAACTCATAAAAATAGGGGTTTTTTTTTTAATTCACAACACCGTTAATTTACAAGTTGTAGCATAGGCCTTTTGTGAAATAGTAGTGAGACAACATGCAGATAACGTGGGCGAAGGATGGGCACTGTCGAATAAGTATAGTTATTGCACAATTGCATATTGCATTTATTTGTGCATCATTTTGCATAAGCCATCCTTGCTCGACAAGTGATCAGATCAGGTAGTCTATCAGGTTTCTTTTTTAAAAAACTACTAATAAAGCTAGGCTTATGCGTACGAGAAGGCTAATATTGACGAATGCGAAAACTTTGTTACCGAAATGAACAATAGAGATGAACTTTCGAAGTTAATCCAACAAAAAAAAGGAAATTTGTGAAAGTTTTCATGTTTCATTATGCAATAAATGACAAGTTTTTTTTATAGCATGTAATTCTTGATTCTTCAATGTGATTGTACAAAAAGTCGTTAATAAAATGGAAAATAACGTTGAGAATACTGTGATTTTTTTATGGTTTATTATGAAAAATTGTATAAGCGTACACTGACAATTCAATGCTGTAATAAAACTTAGCAGCATCAACTTTAGTATTGATTTTTCATGAAATTCGATGTCAGATTCGGTTTCCGCTTATTATGGTACCCTTAATTGAAAAAAAATCATCAAAGTTGCTTCATTAATTGCCAAAATAATGAAATTCAATCATTATATATATTCAATCTTCAATATATTCAATCAATATATATTCAATCTTCAATATATTCAATCAATATATATTCAATCTTCAATATATTTAATCAATATATATTCAATCTTCAATATATTCAAACAATATATATTCAATCTTCAATATATTTAATCAATATATATTCAATCAATATATATTCAATCATTACATGCAAATAAAAAAAAATCATTATAATATTCACCGCGCGCCTTTATTGCGATTCAAGACTCCTCCGCCGCTGATAGACTACCCTCTCCAATCGGCTACTTTCACGCGCTCGGACGTTTAACCCTCTGTTTGGATGCATTTTTCACCAATTTCAATGCAAAATAACACCACATTATAAATAAACGATTCGTAGTACGCATAGTCTACTTCAAAAATCCTTTTGTAAAATTAAGATCGGACCACTTGTCGAGCAAGTATGGCTTATGCAAGATCACATATGGAAAAGAAGTATATTACAAGATATATACGAGATATATAAGAGATATCGAACTTATTGCCGCAAAGTATATTTTCATAACTCCGTAATATATGTATTATATATCTGTTATATATCCTCCCGGATATATCGGGCAGATATATCCAAGATATATAAAAGATATAGAACTTATTGCCGCTATATACAGAGATATATTTTTTATATATTATCTGAAGTATACTTTTTTTCATGGGGGGATACACAAAGAAATGTAATATTCGATTGTGCAAGAACTACTTGTCTTAGTTTAAAGTGCCCCGATCGAGTCGATTAAGGGCTCATTTTAAAGGTTTTTAAATTCTCTACAACTTTTCTCAAAGATTTATACATTTATTTACATCCTAGAAGCAAAAAACTAAAAAAAGCCAGTTTTCCGCTTTTAAACATTGTTAAGAAAAAACTACAACTAATTGAGAGTTGAAAACATGTACGTTTTCATGTGTGAATCATATTTCAAACCGTAGGACTTTTGGTTTTCGGGTAGGATTTTTGGCTGTTGAATAAGCTACTAAAAACTTCAATTACATCGGGAAATTCGGCTTCAACTTCTCCGTCATTTTTCACGCCTGAGTAATCACGAAAGCTTCTCCGGGCTTTGTTCATCGACGAAGAACGGCTTAATTATGTCTGAAAATCTCATTCCGAGATTACCCATGCGAAAAATAGTAATTTGAAAATCTGGGAACGAAAGCACGGAAATTGTTCATACCGTGTGCAGAGTTTGCACGATGAAAAAATTAATTATCATGCTCGAGTTTGCCTCCCTACGTCGTATCATATTCGTAGCACAATAACACGGCGCTAATGTTGTAAATTCACGAATCCCAAATCTCATAGAGAGATTAAAAAAAAAAATGGCGAATTATTTTACCAACAAAGAGTTGGCAGCGAGTTAAACTGCATTATTCGTAGAAAAAAGGTTTTTGGGCAGCGAAAAAAAAAAACTGAACCGTGTAGTGCGTAGATTTTTTTTTTCCAAATACATGAACGATGTTTTTTCATAAAAAATATCTTTCTCTCTTCTTCTATTTCTCAACCCTTATGCTTGCAGTGCCTCGCACTCCTCCTGAACTATGTAAGCTTAAAACATCGGGCTTGCATGTATGTACCTTTTATATATATACATATAATTCTAAAGGAAACTTTACAGTTCCGGACCCCTGTAGGCGGTTATGATCACCCATAGTAAACTTTTTTCCCGTTTCTCACGCATCCGTTCCAAGTCCATTCAGGAGCTCGTAATTAGTAACAACGTCCGGAACTAGGGCGTTTACCTTACCCCGCATCACAAGCTTTATTATCTCGTGAACTAAAAAGTATCGTGTTCGAATCATCCGCCCTTACATAGCGGTGCTTATCGACTGTCTTTGGAAATCATCGGAGACCGCTATGAAGTTTTCTCAGGGGAGGGGGGGGGTGCCTTTGTAGGTGTCCGTGTGAGTGCATTTATGTTTGTGTGAGACTCGGTTTAAGTGTAAATATACCTGTTCGAATTTTAACGATTTCAGGCCAATAGCTGCATTATTGTATCGATATATAGACGAGTATATGCGGTCACTCTGGAGGCCTCGTGGAAAAAGTCATGGCACGAGATAGAGTGTAAAAGATGTGCCAGAGAAAACGTTCTAATAAAAAAATAGATGGAACCATAGAGAGAAATTGGGGCCGTACCAGAGTAAAGGATAAATTCAATAAAGGTAAGAAAACTCGCATTGCGGTTTCACGATGTTCTTGCGCTGACATTGCCATGACGACAGAACGAAACTAAGAGCGAGGGGAACAGCCCGAGCTGTGCTAGTCCAGGGGCTGAATTGTAAGTGTAGGGAATAGCTCTCGCAGGAGTAAACAAGAATGAATTGCCGTTATTCGTGCACGTTACGGGATAAAAGTAGCAAGTCCTGTTCCGACCGCTATTATCCTCAACTCAGGCGGGTCTACCTTGTTCCCCAAACCTTCGTTTCTCTTCGCAGACCCACTATTATTTCCGTCTCGGAGCTTTCGATATAAACTTTCCGTTTACCTCTAGTGGTCACGAATTTTTGGACAGTACGGACATTTCTTTAGTTATGAGACAGCGATAACCAAATTTATCGCATAGGGAAAGTGCGCCAGTCAATGAACGATTAAGAAATTGTTCAGGTTTATATGAGTTTTTTTTTGTACTGGATGTTCACGGCATGACAAAAGCGATCCTAATTGTCACATTATAGCCGAAATTATTGGCTTAGCTTGTGGAAAAATGTTATTTTAACAGAAATAAATATCGTAAAATCTATCAAAACTGAAAGTAGTAATTTTCCCAGTAATTTAAACACTCGGACCCAATCAATGAACAGCCTATGCGCCAGTATTTGAACAGACCAATCCAGCGAATCAATTAACAGTAAAGTCCAGTGAATAAACGCTACGAAATAATAGATCATCTGTTATGCAGGATTTTACGGATACCTAAAATTATATTGAAGTGTAGGTACGCGATTTTTGGTAAAAAGTATAAATTTCCAGTAATATTTCATCCAGCTTACGTATTCAAGTACTATGCTTAAAAAAATGATTATGCGTAAAATATTAATTTACTGAATAAATCTTGTAGCCAAGATAAAAAATTAATATATTTTCATATGTTCAACATTACAAAAAAAAATATTTGAACTTAAGTTACAGTGTTATTAGATAATTGAATTTGCAAAAATTGCGGAAAAATGAGAAATGAGCATAACTTTCAGGCAAAATTTTTTTTAGAGTGGCGATCTCAAGCATGAGCTTTGAAAAAACATCGGAAATTTGTAGCAAAAAGGCCCGGGCCAAAAACCACCCCTAACAGTAATGAAATATCGATAACCACCACTAGCACCAATACGCGATACGCCCAATAATGCACTATTGATGTTCAGTTCATAAATATTTTTGAAAACACATGAAAAATTTGTAGCAAGAATATCCGAATGGAAAACTACTCCTATAACAGTAACGAAACATCGAAAACCACCCCTAGAAATGATGATACGCCCAAAAATGCACTTCCATTGATGTTCAGTTTTATATATATTTTCGAAAACGCATGGAAAATGTGTATCAGGAACATCGGAATCAAAAACTAACTCTAACAGTAACAAAACATCGACAACAGCCCCTAGCAGTGGTGGTGCGCTTGAAAATGCACTTTGATTGATGTCTAGTCCATATAAAATTTTGAAAACACATAAAAAATTTGTAGCAAGAAAATCTGAATCGAAAACTACCCCCAACAGTCACAAAACATCAAAAACTACCCCTATATTTTCTCAATTGAGAGGCAGTTCATAAGGGTTGAAATTATCCGTAAGTTCCTCAGAATATATTCACGTGTTCCAGGATACTCATATTCCGATTTGGATTAGAATGAAATAATAGGAAATGAGCAATAACGTTTTATGCGTTGCGGGTGAATTTTTTCCAACTGAAGGGTGGTTCATTAGGGTTGGAATTATCCGTAAGTCCTTCGGAATATGCTTGTGTGCTCTGGAACATTCATATTTCGATTCAGATCAGGATAAAATAACAGAAAATGAGATGATAACATTTCATCCGTTGAGGGGTGAATTTCTCTCAATTGAGGTGTAGTTCATAAGGGTTAATTGATCCGTAAGTTCTTCAGGACCCCACTACGTGTTCTGGAATGACTTTTCCTCAATTTCTGGCAGAAATCAACGATGGGAAATGAAATCAAAATGTTTTCAACCGATTGGGGTGGTTGTTTTTCATTTGGGGGTAGTTTCCGAGGGTAGGAAAATTCTGAAATAATTTTTTTTCTCACATTGGATACTCATGAATTCAGATTCATCATGTACCAATTTTTCCAAACGCTCCAAAAAAACTCAGCTGTTAAAGGATTTAAAAAAAGTAAAATTTATGTTGTCACAAGATTATTTGCATGTGTCGTTCTTGATTGTGGGACCACCTCCAAAAAACTGGATGCTCACTGGCGGACACGATTCGAAAAAAAAAAATAATTTCATCAAACGGTCAGAAATTTCAAAATATTGTTCAACCCACCTGGGGCTATCGCATGAACCACAGGTGTGTTTAACGATCAATATATTCTCAATTTTTTCATCATAAAAAGACGTGAAAGAATTCAATTTTTTCGAATGCATTTTTGAAAGTCCGCCATTTGTGAAATTTTCACGCACGCTCTTTCGTTACGGTTTATGCAATAGTGGTCTATATGAAAATTAAGATTCTTTTTATATATTGATATTTTTTTTTCCGTAGATTATTCTGATAACCGCAATCACGTCTGCCAGCGAACATGCAATTTTTAGAGGTGGTCCCGCAATCGAAAAAAACTCGTACAAAAAGTCTTGAAGAAACGTTGAAATTTTTTTTTGTATAGTTCAAGAATACTAGAATATAATGTAAAAATTTCAAACTTCTGCGGTATTTTTTTTCCCCTTTAAGAAAATCCTGAAAATCAGAAAAAAGAATGTAACGAGAAAGTATAGACTGTCCCCTTTAATGAATCCATGCCCGACGCCTCGAAGGTCCAGTCAGAGCATGGCTTTGGGGATTTCTCTTACATGGTTCTTATCTCTCGGATGGTGACCATTCGGACTACCAAGCACATCGAATGACTGTCGATAAGTTGCTGCCATCCGCAAGGCTCTTTTGTGATCGTGCTTGAATTTACTCGCTTTACCAACAGGGGACTGTGGGCAGGGGACCAACTTTATCACCGCAGGTTTACCGCAATTTCCCTGTATCCTCGGTAAATGTGATACAGTAGGATCAAGACAAGCTGATAACTGTAAAAAAGGGCAATCGGAGAATTGAGATATAGGGGGAAGAAATCGGTAAAAGGGAAAGGATTCCGGGCATTGGAAGCAACATAATCTAGTGTGTAATTTTCACCAAGCTGCTGAGTTGTTGAGTTTAAGGACGTATCGGACGTACCTTCCCAACCAAAAGTGACTTTCGTCGACAATATTGCATACTTCATGATAAGATAAAAATCGGAAAAAATTCAAACACAATAAAGACAATAAGAAAATTACTTTTTAATAATAATAATGCCCAAAAAATATCAATAAATTGTTTAAACAAAGCATTGTTTAAAAAATTTTTAGGGAAAGTTTTTTTTTGTCATGTGAAACGGATTCGTTGATTTTTCTGACTACACAAGAATTTTTTTTCAATTTTCTTATCATTTTGAAATTTCGGTTTTTGGAAATTGGTAAAGGTTATATTTACGAAACTATTCGTTCAATGCCCTGGAAACTTCTCAATTGTAATATACAATTTTTTTACGAAAACATATCCAAAATTCACGATTTTTCCTTCATTTTTCAAAATTATAAAATTTTCGAAAACCGAAATTTCAAAATTATAAGAAAATTTTTAAAAAATTCATATTCTGTCTAAAAAATCAACGAATTCATTTCACGTGTCAAAAAAAAACTTTCCCTAAAAATTTGTTAAACAATGTTTTGTTTAAACAATTTCTTGATAAATTTTTGGCATTATTGCCATTATAATGGCATTATAATGCCAAAAATTTATCAAGAAATTGTATAATATAAAATTCGTAAAAAAATTGTAATGCCATTATAATGGCATTATAATGCCAAAAATTTATCAAGAAATTGTTTAAACAAAACATTGTTTAACAAATTTTTAGGGAAAGTTTTTTTTTGACACGTGAAATGAATTCGTTGATTTTTTAGACAGAATATGAATTTTTTTAAAATTTTCTTATAATTTTGAAATTTCGGTTTTCGAAAATTTTATAATTTTGAAAAATGAAGGAAAAATCGTGAATTTTGGATATGTTTTCGTAAAAAAATTGTATATTACAATTGAGAAGTTTCCGGGGCATTTAACGAATAGTTTCGTAAATATAACCTTTACCAATTTCCAAAAACCGAAATTTCAAAATGATAAGAAAATTGAAAAAAAATTCTTGTGTAGTCAGAAAAATCAACGAATCCGTTTCACATGACAAAAAAAAACTTTCCCTAAAAATTTTTTAAACAATGCTTTGTTTAAACAATTTATTGATATTTTTTGGGCATTATTATTATTAAAAAGTAATGTTCTTATTGTCTTTATTGTGTTTGAATATATTATTATTCAAAATTAATCTTCTTCTCGTCTTTATTGTGGTTGAATTTTTTCCGATTTTTATCTTATCATAAAGTATGCAATATTGTCGACGAAAGTCACTTTTGGTTGGGAAGGTACGTCCGATACATCCTTAAGTCATATCTAGGACAGCAAATTCGAGATCAATTCCAATTTAATTCAACGGGATAAATCAAAATCAATTTCGCGATAACGTTTCAAGTATCAACTGCAATATCAGCTTAAGTTCGCGCGATAAGTTTTCGATTGACTCCGCAAGTACTATGTAAGTATTTAAAGCGCATTTCGAGTGAATCTTGTGTTGAATTTGTATCTTATGCGTGCTTTAATTTTCAAATCACTTGTGCATAGTAAATTAATGAAAGAACTTGAAATAAAGCGCTCTGAACAATCTTTGAATAATATCAGAGTCAATTCTTCGCTAATTAAAAATAATTTTGGGCCCAACCCAAGTTCGTTTCGCACCATCATCTCCTGAGTTAACGTACAAAAGTTTTCAAGATTATTGCAAGTTATTTCTCCAAGAGAGTCAATTAAAGTTGATTTCTATTAACTTTTCATTACCACAACCGTGAACGTTGTGTTTTTCAGTCGCTCTCACAACTATTGCCATTTATCAACGCCGTGAGCGTGTATTTTTGGAAAATGATGACCCAGGCCCACGGATGACAGGCTATAGCCTCGGGTAGGAAAATTTTTTTCCACCACTCAAGCCACACGAGCCGTGGAACTGGTGTTACACAACCGAGTTTAATATGAAGTCCAATATTTTTATTGAATCACCATTTGGAATGGGGCCAGTCGGCCAGTGAATAAAATGGCTAAAAAAATCGTTATTCACTGGTCAAAAAATACGTCATAGTCATAGCGCGGTATCGCTTTTGCCGAGGGCTCAGGTAAAAAGTGCAGAAAAAGCTGAATCGATATAAAGCGAGTCTCAGTTTCACCTTGTGGTGCTGGAGCTACGTCGAGAACGTAAACGTAAACAACAGTTTGTATGCATGTCAAATATGACATACAGATGTACATACATGGAATATATTATATACATATATATGTGTGGGATTTCACAAAAAGACGAGAGGTCATACACGATGGTACTTGGAATTTGTCTAAAAGATTTTTTTTCTTGCGGATTCTTGTGTATTAAACACATCCCCAGGAGGATTTTTCGATCTTCCTCTTCATTCAGTCTCCACAGCCCATCGAACTTTCTCATGAAATGCAAACATTCAAGGCAAACTTTCGAGCGTAAAAAATGAGAATTCGTAAAAAAAAACTCAAACAACAAAAACTCCTAATTTTTTTACTTACTTTCGAGCAAAAAAAATACGGCAATATCGCAGAATCACGTGGAAATAAAATAATTACTATATTTTCACCTACTGAAAATATACGCTATTTCTAATTTTGTGAAACTTAAATATAAACGATTTCTCAAAAAATTGCTCAACTTTTGAGCTTAATCTGAACGTAGTCCGAGCCAGTCTTCGATATTTATTGCATAATTTTTGTCCAGATTTTATTGATTTTTCATATAATTTTGCTGGAAACAAATAAAAAAGAGATTTCAATGTCGATTAACGTCGCTATTTGCGGCTATATAACGATTGGCGTTGAATAAGTTAAACAGTGATATGTGGACGTCGTGATTCGGATGTTTTTGGATTAGTTCACTACCGGTTAAGTTATTATTGGGAATCAACACGCAGGCGGGGCCTATCCAATATGGCCTCTTCTCTCCAGTTCGTTGCCAGTAGCCAGCTCTAGTTAGCATGGGGCAGCATAGGGAGCAGTTGTAAACACTGGATTATCGCATATATTTTTCGGCAAAATGCGATTTTTGTAGTATGATTTGACAATAGGGATTATTACCGTTGAGGATTATGCGTGGATAGAATCCACTGCGCAAATTGGATACGGATCAAGTGATTATCGCCATAAGGATTACAATGAACCTACATGACATCCCATGTTTAACCTCAAAATCTTTTAAAAAATTCCCGTCACTTTTCGGCTAAATAAATGCGTTCGAACAATAAATTATTAGTTAAAATATCAAGCTATCGCATGAAAAATGTTTTATGTATAAATTATTGTCCATATTTCATAAGTTATGAAATTGAAAGTCACGTCGCTTGTGTTTACACGACATAACTAAAACGATTATTCATATTCTGCGTGCGATGAAAATCTCATGCCCTCGCATAAAATATCGACTATGTCTTCTCGATCTTTATTTATGATTTATTCCTTGTAATAAAGCAGTAGGTTTTGAATTATTGTTAAAAAGTGACAAATTCGCATGATAATTAATGGTAATCATCAGGCAGCAACTGGAGAGAAGTACTTGGAAATTTGGCCACCAGAGGTCAGGGTGACATTTGTGAGTTCCCAATATAACGATTGGCGTTGAATATAAGTTAACCACTGATATGCGGACGTCGTGATTCGGATGGTTTTCGGTTAGTTGACTACCGGTGAAGTTATTATATTACGTGACGTTAATTTGTTATTGGTTATTATTCCATGTTGTTAGTAAGAGTGCCTGTGAGCTACGAGACGAACGCGAACGGTTCTGTTACGTTTTAAGGAGGTTCTTAACCCAGAGAAAAACGGTAAGAATGATTCTAAAATTTGAGGGGAGGTTTGTGCTGGTATTTGGAATGCAATTATTTCAGATTTTTTGACCACGTAGTTGAGGAGAAAAAAAAACATTAAATATGCCGTTTACACGTGGGCTCTTACGGGAGAAGTGTTCGAAGCTATGATTGGAGATTATTTTAGGAGTGAAAAACGGTAAAATTTCCCCGAAAAACTGCTTAAACAATAGATTATACCTTCATAGATATAATTTGCCCATAAAGAAAAATTTTCACCGTGCTGATTGTGAAATATACTTGTAAACAGAATTAAGCGTGAGTAATGGCAAATTAATAAAATGAAAACGTATTTGGTGAAACAAGTGCCGAACGCAACCTGCCCCGCACGTCGCGTCCGTGCTACGCTGTACGTTCCCCTTGCCGCATCCAAGTATATGTTAAGAACCTCCTTAATTCTTCGTATCAACACCGTGATAGGTGCTTTAATCACTTTAAACTTGATTATCATCGGAAAAAAATTCGACGAGCGTCAGCTACGGCCTCAAATTTTTTTACATGTATCAATAAAATCATTATAAAATGCAATGAATTAATCGATTAAAGTCATATTTTCCCAAGCACCATCACCTCTCCTCATTATACTGTTGTGAACAAACTTGTCGTTCAAACTTAATGAAGTCTCTTTTTATTTGTTTCCAGTTATACAAAAAAAAAAAACCAACGAAAAATCAATATAGACCTGAACGAAAATCATGCAATAAAAATTAAAGATTGGCTGAATCAAGGTTCAGATTAGGCTCCAAAGTTGCGTAATTATTTGAGAAATCGTTATATATTTTAGTTTTTTTTTTATTAAAAATTCTATATTTTCAGTAGGTGAAAGTACAGTGGTTATTTTCTTCCCACGTGATTCTGCAATATTGCCTTTTTTTTTTCAAAACAAGTTGAAAAAACTAGCAGTTTTTGTTCTTTGAGTTTTTTTTTTACGAATTCTCATTCCTTCTGCTTGAAAAATGGCCCTGAATGTCATTTTATGAGCAACTTTAATGGGCTGTCCCGACTGAATGAACATTAAGATCGAAAAATCCTTCCTAGGGATGTGTTCAATACATACAAATCCGCAAGAAAAAAAAAAAATATTTTAGACAAATTTCAAATACCATCGTCTATGACCTCTCGGTTTTTCGTGAAATCCCCCATATATACACGCGTCTGATGCTTCGTTGTATCCATAGTTTTATGTTCGACGAGACTATGAAAACAGGATTCGAATCGTCGAGCCACCGATGCTCTGGCTTGGAGGCGAGCACGGTGGTCATTCCGCTAAAAAGCTTTCGCTTCCGTTGCTCTTTTAACGATTTACGCTTTACCGATAACCACTAGGATATTCTGCTCTTTAATTTCCCAATATTTGTTATATCCCGCTAGGCAATATCGATTGACACGAAAAAAATGTATCGAACCCATCAGATTTTCTCTAAAAAATATAAAGTAATAGAGTTACTGAAAAAAATCACTGAAAAATGGTAACATCTATGCAAAAGTATACCAATCACAACCAACGGTTAGAAGCAATATGTGATGTCGTATATGTCTCGGCAAAAAAAAAAAAAAAATACGACGAACGTCGCCAAACTCGTCGAATATAAGCATATTTTTCAACCCACTCAATGCACATATTCCTCATGGGCGTCTTAGGCTTATCGAAGTCTTATCGCACATGCTTGTTCGCATTATATTCGGATAAGAGCATGCGAAAGCTCTGTTTTACCGATACGGACGGTAAGACAGAATGCATGTTAAATTTTGAGACAATGGCATTCCTAAACTATGAAACCGAATGATTCGAAGATTTGAACGGATCATTCTGGAGACCTCTATCCAGAGCTTAATAGCCAGAAAATGAAAAAAAAAAATCAATATTCAGATGTACATTTTTGACTGAAACCCAAAAGATCTGAAACAATGATGGATGTGATAATTATTGCATAGCTCAATTTCGAAAAATCTGGCCATCAGGGATGGATAGGAACTCCGTCAATCAAGTGTTCTTCTGTTCATGTACGTGGAAAATTATAGAAATGGCATTGATTGAAAAATTGACATTTGTTATCTCGGAAAATTTTCTGTGAAGTTTGTTCACAGATATTCCACTTCTTACCTAGTTTAAAGTTTTAAAGCGATTTTCACGAATTTTTGAGGTGCCAAGTGTTAAATTTTGAGCCTGATACCAACAAAAGATATCTGGAAAATGGCTTCCAAATTGGGCAATTCGCGAGTTCAATGCATTTGCACTGAATTTTCTACAAGTTTCAATATTTACTATTATACCGACGTCATCAGAGTTCCTCATCGTGTTTCACATGATCTTAAATATTGTTATGAACATGGAGAGTAGCCTAATAAAATACACAGGATAGAAGAAACGACAAGCCAGCTCGACATTGATAGAACTGACTAACTGACGATCGAACCTTCAGTTGTTTAGGAGTCTCGGGATAAACGTCTTGATGTGCGGGCCGTACTATGATGAGCGATCAGTAATTGTAATTATTAAACCCGCCCCGAAAACAAATATCCGCGTTGTCATTTCGTTACAATATGTAGAAACGTTGATCGATCTTGTTCGATCAAAAATCCTTCTAGCTTTCTTTGGCTTAATGAAAATCGGCTTGTTGGTCTCATTTCCGAGAGAGAGAGAGAGAGAGAGAGAGAGAGAGAGAGAGAGAGAGAGAGAAAGAGATAATTAAAGGATACACGTAGTATGTGAGAGGACCTTCTCCTTAAGAGTCATCGAGCGAGGGCATACGAAGCGCCAAGTGGCAATAAACGAACTAAAAATTCCCTAGATGTTTATATTCGAAGTGTAGCCAAAAATACAATAGTATTCCACAATTAAACATAACAGATAAATTAGTTCGACTTGTAAAATATACGCTCTGGTCCTCTGCTCCGTGGAATTTTATTTTTCGAGGCACAATAAATTATCGAAAACTCGAGGCGGTTGTCGTTTGCCACGACGCTTTTCTCACCAACTGACAAGTTAATTTTATTATTAATTTCACGCACATCTGCCACTCTCTATCGGACCAGAGCGTATTTCTCGCCACTTCACTGCACTTTTTACAAATATTTCCAACCGATTTCGTTGAGAAACGAAGTAATCATATCGAATATTGTATCGGAGACCCCAAGTCCGTGCTCACGGCTATATGACAGTACGTGCTATGTATTTCACAGTTCCGGCTACTAACGCCAGGTTCGCTAGTCACGGTTGTCGGTAAGAGCGGAGAAGCAGCAGTGATGGCGTAAGCGTAAAGTGAGCCCTGAGATAAAATAAGCTTTGAGGATCAATCGGGGCGATCGGGGCCCTTCATGAAACATGCACCGCCCTGTAAAATTTACATCCTACCCTATCGACATCCGTTACTTTTTTCTGAATGCATTGGTTGACACATCCACCGCAAGCGACGCTAACTTCGACATGCATTTTCTTCAAATTTTTCCGCGTGAGGCGCTACCCTCGATTCTGAGTTGGTCACGTGTGCTCGATGACTCTTAACTTGAATTGTTTAAAAAATCGCTTAGGAGTGCACCGAAGTTGGTGTGTACTTATGAGTTCGGCTGTTTAAATTTCAAATCGGTTACCCGTGCACCCGCAAAAATTCGGCTACCCGATGATGTCAGGGCAGTGCGGAAGCCAAATTCAGAAGTTCTCACTAATCCGCAATTGTTGAAGAATCATCCGTACAGGCAGAATGTAACAGACTTGCAATTAACTTTATGCCTGAATTAATTGCAATCGGTTGTACAAAAGGTGAATCGGTACCATAAAAAAATCGTCCTACCAATTCGTAAGACAACCGCGTTAATTAAACCGATCCAATCCTCGATCAGAGGCAACCTCCTTTTTACTTTTTACATTGTCACTTTTTCAATCCCCCTCGGTGCTTCTGGCTGAATAATCGAATTCCCGGTTCTCGAGTGTCGAGCGAATTTCACAGCCGATGTATATCGAGAGAAAACGACACTCTCCCAACCTCTAAATTCTCTTGCCAAGGGGAGTGGCTGGTACGACCTATTTATCTGCACCTTGCAGCAGCATGCATGTTTATATGCTATATATGTACATGTGTACCATCTATAAACTATTCGTAATGTGCATGCACCCGAACGCGAGCGCACACACACATACACACACACAAACATAAGCATTTATATACGATTACGTATAAATGGTAGAAATGCGCAATATAACAGGATAGGTGGGTTTCGCATCTCGATTGCACACGAGATCGGGGATGAATGGAAAATGGGTAGTGACACTCGAAACTCGAGAATATCACTCAATCGATTATCCGGACTCTCCCGATACTCCCAGGAATATGGCAAAAACGAATATTATCATCACCGACGCAGTTATCGTAACCCAAAAGTTTACTGCGCGCTTTTTGTTTTTATTGCTCGTATTCCCTTTTTATTGCTGAAACTTTTGACGCAAAGCTCGCACGAGTGACGAGCGTCAAATGAAGCTTCCAATGAATATTCAAGAGCATACGCAGTCGATTCTTCGACGATAAAAACTATCATGCCATTATATTGTTTGTTTGAAAGCATTTTTTTTTTTTTCCCTAGAAAATTATGATAAAAGGTTGAGCTTGCAGGCTCGAGATGCATTTTTATAATTGTTAGCAGTCACTAAAAGAGAGGAACTCCTTGAACAAGCGAATAAATAAATATGACAGATTGAATCACGATGAAATATTCGATATTAATCGCGGTTATACGCCTCGTAATCACAAACAACGTGTGCATCACATCGACCTATATGACCGATGATTTGGCATGAAGATCGAGTACTTTGCGATGAGATAGAAATTTTAAATAATAATAATGCCATGAAGTTGTCAATATATCTGAGGCTTCTTAAATGTCACGTGGAACTTTTCCACTGCAACATTCTACCCAAATTTAATGACTTTTAATCGATTTCGAAAAATTGAAAAATAATATGGCTTGTAAAATTTGTAAAAATCCAAATGTCAAGGTTAAGCGATGAGGTACGATTACTGTGCCTGATACCACCCGGTTATAGGTGAAAAACCTAAAGACCGGAGATGAATTTAAAAAAAAACATAAACAATCTCGTTTGGGCAGCACGATAAAAAAAAATAATCTTCACGTACGTTTAGTACAGAGCGTACATGTAAAAAGTGGTGATTATAATTGGGATTATCTCAAGCTGTAAAGAGTCAATCAGTTTGATGTCTCGAAAATGTCTAGAAACCGTCACACTTAATCAATATTAATATGTGGGCAACATTTGAAAAAGTTCCTACGAACGTGTGATTCAATGAAGATAACACGTTCAAAATTCATGACATTGTGCTCAGTGCGTGATTTTATTCGCTACATTGAACAAAATGTTGAGATTGATCTGCTATTGAACTGTCCAGAGAACTTCGAAAAGTATTAAATTAAAAAAAAAAAAAATTAGGAAAATAAAAAATATTTCGATTGAAAAACGTCAAGAATTTTTTTAATATATACGTTGAATTTTAAAATAGAGAAATAATTCGGAATGTTTAAAGTACAAAAATCATTCTTATTTATAATTAATAATAATAAGAAATTGTAAATTTTCATATTGTTAAGTGGCATTCCTCTGTTATAACTGATAATTACACAATTTGAACTTAACATGAGTACCCGAAGATGCCTCTCGCACCTACAGTAAAAAAAATTGCATCTTCATTATCATCATATTCGTTGACAAAAATCATTATTACATTGTGAATATTCTGAATTTCATTTGCTGATTTCGAATTCAATATTTTTGTACAAATTTTCCGTAAGGTTATTTAGTCGATAATTGAAATTAATAATAATATAAATTTTAATATTTGATATATATCTTTTTGAAAACGTCATAATGATTCTCGAATAGTTTTACCCTTGGTTTAGCTTTTCCGTTTTTAATCAAATGTATATGGAACGGACCATAGACATTATTCAAATTTTATGAAATAATACTAATAGGATGAGCCAAGCGCGAACGATGGAAATCGTCTCGTGGAGATCATTTTTTTTCCCAGGATTATCCCGAAAGAAATGTAGTTGAAACAGTGCAATAACTCGCTGGCTATCATCTCCAGTCTTTTATAATCTACATATATATATGTATATCAGGGCTGTGATATTCTTGAATAATCAAATAATCTTTCAGCACGTACTTTGATTTTCCGCGGAAATGAGAATCTGGAATGGCAAGAATATCATCTCTCTATCCAAAGGATGAAATTTCAGCTTCCAGTCTTGAATGTACGTGAAAATTAACTATGTTAAATTGTAGCATTGCGAATGTGATTGACACTGACAAATATAATCATTTTTGTGGAATGAAAGTGTTCGACCCCCTTTCTTGATAATCGAACTCACTTAATCATGCGGCTTTCCAAAGAGTTGCGATTCGAACTTCTAAAGAGATTTTCCATTATCATGAACTATCGAAAGTACCGAGGGCGAAGACGAGAACATTGCATAATACATGAATGCTTTCACATCGTTTAGGAATCACAGATATTTTCATTGTACGATCTGATCTGGAGATACTGCTTTAACCTTAAAAAAGTGGTAACACATTGGAATTTTTACAGCACATTTGTCCACATCTATACTATGAATGAATCCGTAAGATGTGCATGCAATTGACCATGCAGCTTAAAATAAATAGTAAAGATGCGGTCTAAATGCATAAGGTCTTACACCAGCTGCTGCAATTTTTTTGTATATTTCTCGTGATCGGGTACTTGAAAAAGTGGCGGGCAATTAAGGATGTCCTTCTTATTGATGTAGCGTCAATTGACTTGAAATTTTTACAGCCTATTAGCGTTTGTCCCCAAAACGTGTGTGCAAACATTCGATGCGATTAGGAGCCTCGTTGTCGAGTTACTAAATGTTCAAAAAACATTATTTAACATGCATTCTTGAGGCCCCACATGAAAAAAAGGTTCCAATCGTTCTGTAATTTGCGAACCTGAAATGCCAGCGCCTTTAAAAAATCGTACGATCTAGTTCTACATGTAATAAAACCATGTGCGGACGCTCAGCTTGATTAGGAGTATTTTCGTTGAGTAATTAAATGTAACATATTTTAAAATGCTGAAAGAAATATAGGCGTACGCTGTCGATTTAAGACGCGACGGCGCGCGACGGGCAATGTTGCCCAACTCAACTTGTCGAATTAGGCTTCTTTTTCAGAGTAAAATCCCGGAGTTTTTTTAGCGTCTTTTCATAGTAAATGTTATAAATAATAACTTATAAAATGTGCATTACTATCCCTCTCTACGCTTTGGCGAGGGAAAAATAGAAACAACGAAAATTTGGCACTTTTTGTGCTTCAGCTCGAGACGCTGCTCAAACTATACGCAATAGAGTAAAATTTCTCATCAATTATTTTTAGGTAGCTAAATTCTCTGCAAAAAAGTTTCCGACGGCATTACATATCAAGTTCATAATTTCGGCGTGGGAGGCGTCGAAAGTTATAAAAATAATCTTAAAAAAAACTATTTCAAGTAGATCGCGTTTTTTTGAATTTAGTTATGAATAAAGTTTTTTAAGCGGTAATGGCTTTCTCGTTGTGTCCATTTCACGTATGGATTTTTAATTCAACGCTAACGTAGTGATATATGTAATTTAACAACTAATATGGGTCTACCATTCTGCGATTTCATGATAATCACACTTCCACGTCACGCCACCTGGGACACATCCCACTCATCTGCTATTGACTTTTCATATATGCTGTTTTGGAATTTTTTTTATAGAAAATTCAATTCTCTAGAAAATTGTTCCATTGCAATCTTGTCTATCTTGAATAGTTCGGACAGCGTTTCGAGTTGAAGCTCGGAAAATGTGAATTATAAATTTTTTTTGCAACGAAAGCGTTAACATTTTAAAAACTTACAGGAGTATTTAGTACCCGCCCTTCGCTAAGCTAATCTAACTTCCGTAGCATCCGCAGATGCTTTTTAGCTACACTATATCGCATTTACCGCGGACATAGGGAAACTGCAAAAAACCCATGCCGATACAGACGGCCTTATTTTTACTGAGTTTCCTGTGTGTCACCATCAGAAACTCAGTGAAACTGCCTCCCGCTCGGTAGTCGGCGCGCCAAGCCTGTGTATGGCTAAACGGTCACCCATCCAAGTAGTGGCCTCGGGCATTGCTGCTTGGGAGATCGCTAGAGCCACACACCGACCGCGCGTCCACTACCGTCGGTAACTTACAGGAGTATTTTGCTATAATTTTGATACGTTATTATTATTGCCATTTACTATTGAATTAGCGTTGAAACAAAAAACCTCATAGTTCTAATTCTGATTTCTAGAACATAAGTTAATTGGCCGAGATAAGTGAGGATTTGAGGTTGGCACCACTGAACCCCACATGTGTATATAAGCACAGAGACGCTCCTTGGACGACTCGTCCCGCAAACGAACAGAGGAACATCCTTAAGAACGCAAGAAAAAAGAATCTTTAAGATCGACCGCTCTGTTTTCGAGCAATCGATGATTTTATTGCCCTGTTACGTCCTGACCCTCGATTTTTCTCATCTCGGCCAAGAAAAGCGCGGCTTTCCCTTTAACACGTTATTCGAGATAAAATCGGAATTGGCCAGGTTATTGCCCTGTTTTGAGCCTAACCTTGCGGAAAATTGCTCAGGATGGGCGGAGAGTGCATAATTTGGTAACAATGGCAAATTTAAATAAAATCTCACGAACAAAACTCTTTAATTTTCGCGAGATACATCGGAAAAGACTAATAGATTGTAATTCGGCAAAGTCGGACAAAAGAACTCGAAATATAAAGGGACAAAAATTGTATGAGCACATTAAATAAATTCTGAATAAAACGGGAACTAAACTTTCACTGACGTGGGAGGAAATAAACGGCAGGGCCATCCTCATGTCAAAAACACGTCGAGGGAGCGAAGGTGAGACCGCCTCGACGGATCCTGAACAGGAACTACTGCCAAGAGTGGCTTTCCACGTTTGAATTTTTTGGGTTGGCCCTGAAAAGGGCCGGTGGTTTTGTTGAGCGGTTAGATCCGCGGCGATGGCCCCCTTGGGCTTAGAGTGGCCAGTTCGGTAGGACGATTAGCCTTCGGGGTTGGGACGTATTCCTCCACGGTCGACGGGGGGATGCGCCTCTTCGTACCCGGCTGAATTGTCGTTGTCGGGGCTTGCTCGGCGGCCTCGGCGAGCAGGCTGTAGAGGTCGTCAAACTCCCTTTTCGCGTAGGGGGAGGGAGACGGGCGGTTGGTATTTGGAGGTGGGAAAGAGGGTACGTAGGGGGGAGTGTTGAAGAGAGGAGGGAGTGGAGGAGAAGGATGTACCTGGGGGGTTACTGGGTAGGAGATTTTTGTGAGCTCGAGAGGGCGAATGGAAGGACAAGATTGAGGGTAGGATTGGAGTTGTAGGCGAGGGTCCTGAGGAGGATGGGTGACGACGAGGTTTTCCCCCGGATGGTTCTGTAGGGCTCGTCTCAACCGGCGGTTCTGATACGACCGGCCCTTCTTATTCCAGGTCATGGCGGGAGTGTACGCGGTGTTTTTTGAAATAATAGTCTGCTGACATAATGAGATTGTTGTCCATTTTGATTTTTATTTCAAAAGAAAAAAATAATGGGTTTGTTCTTTTTATTTTATCGGCTAAGCAAATTTTAATTTTATGAATTTTGGAGAGAAAGAAATTCACAAGTTTCAATATCGCTTTCAATGAGCGTAAATTAATTTATGGTAAAATTAATTTTTTTTAAAAATAATGCTAAGGGGTCAGGGAGACCCACTTGAGCAGTGTTTCCACTTAAGCAGTGTGGGAGCACTTAAGCAGTGTGAGAGCACTTAAGCAGTGTAGGCGCACTTAAGCAGTGGGAGTTCCTCACCTGATCGGTGTCGAAGGAATGCTAATTTTTGTGGCTAGCGCTCGCTTTTTTATTGCCACCCGGCGTCGCGTCCATGGTCGAGAATCTCTCCGCGCCGCCGCCCTCTCTCGGTCGCTTATGTGTACTGGGCCGAGCTCGTGGGGGGCCACGCCGGCGCGAGAATTCAAAAGTCCCGTGTCGCGACGCTCGGGGACTAAGGGGCGGGTTTACATGAGACCGGGGAATTTTCCCTCTACCGGGCATTCGTAAATTCCCTATAGAGAATTATATCTACGCGTGTGGGCTATCCACCCGGGTATAACCTTAAACTACGATCTGTCATATGAATAAAATTGTGTCCGTGTACAGTAATTATAAATATTAATTAATTATCGTAATTAGAACTATAATTTGTGTGATATTTAAATATTAAATTAAAGCCGTGTGTAATTTGTGAGATCGCACGGATTCCGTATATTCCGTATATTCCGAGGGGACGGTCGATATTAAAATATATGGTACGTATATTTATCTTAAATTCTATTCCTTATTTACTCTGTTAATTGCAGTTATTCTTTCTTCTATGGATAATAATAGTATATGTCATATGTGACGAGTAATTTCTGAATCGAGTCATTTAACATATAAGGAACTTTTACCTTATCAAAATATGTTACTTTATTTTTTATTATTGTTATCTATTTTTTTTTTTATATTGGCTTTATTGTTTATTATTTTGATCTTTTCCCTCTTTTTGGACATGGGAATGTTTCAACAAGTATATCTTATTAATCCTTTATTTTCTTTCAGGTTTTTCTTTCAGATTGATTTGGCGGCACCGGAATTCGTGATTCTACGTTATAGGCTGCGCACCAAGGATTTTATTTCTTTTCTTATAGGTATGAGATCTTGAATATATATATATCTTCTTTTTTATTATATTATATTACTATTCATTTAAAGAATTGACTTTGGTTTCTTTTTTCACTTCATTTACAGGTTCTACCCATGCGAGGGCTTCCGCCGTCTACGCTGGGCTGCGGTACACCGCTACGCAACCTGGCGAGCACAACTATTCTTTGGTAAGTATTTTTCCCTGTTCTTGGCTCGCTTTTAATTTATATTTTCTCTTATTTCTGTTTCAGGTAAACTACATCGAGGGAGGTTTTTATTTTAGGAATGCGTGGGCAGATGGGCCTGCGCATAACAAGTCCCCCCCCCCCCCTTGATGTAGTTTTGGGTAGGTGGTATGGGGGCTATCGTTGACTAGGGTTTTGGTTTCCGTGGTCGGAGATTGTAGCGGGGAAACGTTGACAACTGTTCGTCGTGCTGTTCGGCTCCATGACCCGGCTGTTCAGGGGTGTTTATACACCTGCCAGGATCCTCGGTGCATTGGTTCGGCGTTGTTTCTTCGGTGGTGATGGGTTGGATTACCGTAAGGTTGGGTAATCCTGGAGTATTCCCGAACGAGTTTGCCGTAAGGTTGGGCTGTCTCTCGGGGTACTCTTTTATAACCAGCAATGGTTTTTCCGTGAGGAATGCCATGGTGGCATTTGCTCCTTGTGGAGAGAGAGATGGACTAGAACTTGAAGCTGGGTTTCCCGTAAGGTTTGGGAAACCGTCAGCCTGTTCCGTGGAGGTGGCCGTAAGGTTTGGCTCACCCGCTGAGGTATGATTAAGAACCGGCAATGGTTCGTCGGTAGTTCTGCTGAGGTTGCGGACGCACGGTTTCAACATACTCCCGTGAAGTTTCGTTAGCCGTTGACCTTTATTGACCAGATAAATTTCGCCTCCCAAATTACGTTCAATCTGGAACGGTCCATCCCATGTTGGTGAGAAGCCGGCGTGGAAACCGTCCATGGCTTTTGATAGCGACTGATTTTTTGCGTACACCCAATCACCGGGTTTGTACGAAGGATGACCAGATCCCTCGCCGCTGTATCCTTGTTGATATTTTTCCTGTCGTATTTGGATTAGTTGTTCCCTGGCCTCCCGGCTTTCTTCGATGGGATCATCCTTGTTTGGAAATAGCCAATCACCAGGACGCTGGAGATTCTTGCCGAGGAGGGCTTCGCTGGGGGTTAATCCTGTGGCTGCATTCCTTCTCGTTCGAAGGTTGAAGAGAATTTGCGGCAAGTGTAAGTCCCAATTTTTATGTTCCTGATCCTTTAGATGCAGGCGTAATCCCTTTTTAATTTCTTGATTTCGTCTTTCCGTGGGGTTAGCGCGTGGGTGGTACGTGGCTGTAGTCCAGTTTTGCGCTTGCCATCGGTCACAAGCGTTTAGCCATTTTTGACTGATAAATTGAGGGCCATTGTCGGATAGTACTGCCCGCGGATATCCCCCGCCGAGTGTGCCACCTTGTCGTGGTAGCGGGGCTTGAGTGTTGTAACGATCTCACGTGCCACAGATTGTAGCCTCGTGCTACATATGGCCGTGGGGGAGCAACAGGACTAAGGCACACGTCTTTTGGTGCTGGAGACAGTGAATCTCGGAAAAAGCTGTGACGTGAGTCACGTGGCCGGACAAGAGAGGTTTCTGCCCGAGCATCTAACTCTGAGTGGTGCATGTAAGATACAAACTCCCCCGCTCTGATGATATTTTATATCACAGGATGAAAGGGGGAGAGAATGCTCGTGGTGGGGCCTCGAAACCGCGCTACTGATGGCGATCGAAGCAGTGAAAGTATGGTTGAAACTGTTATTATTCCTGGACCGTTTCGACGGCTTCAGGCATGCGGCGGGTGATTTGACACGTTAGAGTGTGGTATATCCACACCGCGGCGTCATTTCACTGCGCCGCATTGCTCGTTGTCGATTTTCGGAGGTGAGGGGGCTGACAGGATCAGAGTGTGGCAGGGGTCTCACACCGTCCGCGCTGGCCACTCGCTTTCGTCACAGTTTCACACCCGCTGATGCGGCGTGGCGCGTATAGCCGGGGAGTTGTCGGACTTTCCTGGCGAAAAGTATACGGCTCCGTGACCCTCTCGGATGTCCGTACACCTGACGTCTGCTAACGCCGTGGGCGGTTAATGACACTGAACAGATACACGTGCACCAGAACATAAGCACAGTGGTGCATACACACCCGGACACGGTCATATTCCTACGTCCTCCTCGAACGCTCTCGAGTGTGCAAACCCTTGGGTGAGAAAATTCGGGTACGGTCTCGGCCATACCCGGACAAATATGCACACAGGCCAAGGTTCTCTGAGAATGGTAACACGTCGTGAAGCGAGACCATAGCCTCCCCGACGATGGGCTTGTGCGAGCTCTATCGATCCCCGACTTTGTCGGGGGTCGATTTTTGCTATTTGAGCAGTTTTTCAACTGCTTCAATGTCGAACTGCGATCGAACTGACTATGCCGGGGTCTGTGGACCTCGCGCAAGGCTGTTTTTCTACGACCCGGATTATGGCGTGGCAGTGTAGTTGCGATGGGAGATCGACCGGGATCTCCCTCATTTAATGACACGCGATAAACTGCCCGCCTTTCCTGGTGAGTCGAGATAAACGAACCCAAAGTGCAAGATCGTGCATCAGGCTTGCCTGGTGTGGGTAATCGATCCAAGGCCTACAGATTAGCCGGGGGTAGCCGCTTGCGGTTACTCCCGGCTGTTGTATTTGAGGACGTTCAATCGTCCCAGTGGGTGGTCCGTTAGGCGTTGAAACATACGTGGTGACCCTGCGGCAGTGCCTGTGACTTCGGTCACGGGGTGTGCATACGTCCGCGACGTGTTCCCTGGAAACATTCCTCGGAATGACGAATATCATACCGAAAAAGGAATGGCTAAACTGCGCACAAACGAAACGGCTGAGTGGGCCGGAACCCTGCTGGCCTTTCGACACTGCTTACGGTAGTGCGATATTTGCGAAGAAAGTGGATGGTTTAAGTTGCGTATGCCTTTATGGGCGAGGAAGCAAGGGTTGTCCGCCGTCGGGTGGGCAGCTCACATATCACATGCCCGCGGATATCCCCATCGATTGAAAACGTCATTCTCCATTAGTCTTATGATGTGCGTAGTTTCGGAGGAACCCAAGGTAAATGCTTCCACCCATCTCGAGAAAAGATCGGTGATGACCAGGATGAACCGCTTTCCCCTTCCCGTTCGGGGGTAGGGCCCCATGAGATCGACGGCCACGGTTTCCCATGGTCTTCGCGGTTGGTGAGGCCTGATCTTATCGGGGTGAATTGGTCGTGATGCTTTGACACATGCGCATAGATGACATCGCCGAACGTATTCTCGGACGTCCCGCCGCAGGTGTATCCATGTGAATTGTTTCTGTATGGCTCTTAAGGTCTCTTCCGAGCCCGGATGGCCAGCGAATTCCGAATCGTGGTATTCATGTAGTACTCGTTCTTTCGCTGCTTCCGGTACAAGGAGCTTCCAATCCTCTCCAATTCGTTTATATAACCCACCCCCGAGGATTTTGAAATCGTAGTTTACCTCGTGGTTCTTTATAATAGTTATGATTTTACAAATGGAAGGATCGGTTTGTTGGTAATTAATTATATCGTCTAGGATGTTTCCGGTCTGTATACCAAAGATTTCTGGAACAGGAGGTCCTTGTGGAGGAGGTTTAGTTTCGGGGGGCAAAATTCTTTCCGGATCTTCTAGATCTGTTGCGATTTCTTCCTCCGGGTGTCTCGAGAGTGCGTCTGGGAGTTCATTTGCTCTGCCCGGAACGTGTTCCACATGGTAATTAAGTTCCTCGAGTAAGATCGTCCAGCGGCTGAGTTTAGACTTCTCGTCCTTCATTCGTCTAAGCCATACCAGTGCTCTGTTGTCGGTTCGGAGAGTAAACGGCTGGTCTTCGAGGTAACATCGGTATCTTTTGATAGCCCAAACCACGGCTAAGCATTCCTGCTCGTTACTATGGTACCGTAGTTGGGTTGAATCGAATTTAGCGCTTGCGTAGCTGATTATCCTTTTTTCACCGTCTGGTGTTATTTGATAGAGAACCGCCCCCATGCCAATTTTGCTCGCGTCTGTTTGTAGAACGTACGGCAAGGTCGGATCCGGTCTGCTAAGTTTCAGTGGTTTTTGCATTTCCTTTTTAATGTCCATGAAGGCCTTCTGCGCTTGGTCCGTCCATTGGAATTTCTTTTTGTTGGAAAGTAAGTCAGTTATTGGTATCGTTAGTTCAGCGAAGTGGGGTATGTATTCCCGGAGCCAGTTGCATGTCCCCAGAAATTTCTGTACTTCTTTCTTATTTTTTGGTGGTGTTAAATCCATGATAACCCCCACATGTTCACACTGTGCCTCGTTCCCGCTCTCTGTAACCGTGTGGCCGAGATATTTTAATTCTGTTTTACCAAAATGACATTTATCACTGGCACAGGTGAGGCCATGGAGGGTGAGTCGTTCGAAAATTAAGGCCAGGTGCTGCAGGTGTTCTTCCCAGGTGTGAGAAAAAACGATGATATCATCGAGATATACCACGCAGATCGTGTTTATATAACCCACTAATACTTCCTGACTCATGAATCTTTGAAAGGTATTAGGGGCATTTTTGAGTCCGAAGGGCATGACCCGGAATTGGTAGGTACCCCCATCGGGTGTAGTAAAAGCAGTTAGCGGTTTGGCTGCGGGATCCATCGGGATTTGCCAATACCCGCTCTTAAGATCGATCGTAGAGAAGATTTTTGCCGTGCCCAATTGTTTAAGGGCTTCGTGAATCCTGGGCATTGGTTGTACGACATCTTCAGTGATTGTGTTTAATCGTCGATAATCTACGCAAAATCTTGGGCGACCATCCTTCTTAAAGACGATGACTACCGGCGAGCTGTACGCTGAGGTACATGGTTCGATGATCCCGTCGGCCAGCATGGCTTGAACTTGTTCCTGGATGATCTCCCTCTTTGCGTTTGAGTATTTGTACGGCGTTAGGCGGAATGTTTGATTACTCGTTAGCTTTATCTCGTGTTTGGTGCCTTGGGTTTGAGTAAGCCTTCCGGTTTGCGAGAAAAGACTATTTCGTTCGAGCAGTAGATTTTGGAATTTCGGAACCCACTCTGGAGGAAAAGAGTGCTGTATCTCGGAGATATCCACGATATCGCTTGTTGCTTCTGGAATTGGTGCATTGATAAGGCGGACGGAAAATCGATTGGTAACACCAAGATACAGAATCCCATTTCGTAAGTCCGCTATGGTTTGTTGTGCTACTAGCCATGGGTAACCTAGGATAAGGCCTTCCCGTGCTTCGGGTGCCACCCATGCATCTACGTCTAGTGTGTGTCCTTGAATTTTTATTTGGAATTTGGTTTTCCCAGTTAAGGGCATCGTGTTGTCTCGACCCGCGAGGTTGGCGGTCGTTTTGTTGGTAGTTATGACGAGTTCGGGCGGTAAGTGTTGTGGTTGAACGAAGCAGTCGCTGGCGAAACAATCTATGGCTGCGCAGATCTCATGACCGTTGAACTCGACCCAGATGTGTGGTAGTTTGCTTCGTTCAGTTGACGTTTCTGTGAGCCCTATCTCGAGTTGGAGACGGCGGGGTTGGGCGCGTCCGTCGTCTGTTTCGGGTTTCCCTGATTCTTTTCGCGATCAGCTCGTTTCTGCGCCAGTATAGGGCAGTCTTTGTGGAAATGTTTTTCTGGACAGTGCCAGCATTGTGGTGGATATTGCCGATCCGCTTCGGTCTTGGTTTGTTTTTCCGGATTACTCGTTTCCGGTTTCTTGAATTTTTGGGATGGTTGTTGGTCCGCTAAGTCATACTCAGCCTCGATGGCTTTGGATAATAAGGCCGAGATCGTCTGCGGGTTGGATGGTCGGATTGCCATTCGTATATTTGGTTTTAATAGCTCCAGTAGTGTTGCGACCCGAGTTTCTTCAGGCTCGTTGCTCCGGATGCGCTGATAGAGGAGTGACTTCTGCTGTAAGAACATTCCAGCGCTTTCTTTATCGCCTTGTTTGCGTGAAAACAGCTGGCCGTTGAGTCTCGAAATTATGGCTGGACTATCGTATCGACTAAGTAATAATTCTTTGAATTTTTCCCAGTCGAAATCAAGGGGCTGATAGATGTTCCACCATTTCTCAGCATCTCCTTGAAGTCCACTGGATGCTGTCCGAGTCCAGGTAGAGGCTGGTGTTTGCGTTATTAAAAAGTACTCCTCGCATTTTTGCAAGTAGCGCTTCGGGTCTTCGTAATCAATTCCGCTGTACGTAGGCACAGGTGGGCGAGGAGCTCCCTGCAATGCTCGAAGGAAAGTCTCCCAGTTGAATAGTCCGGGGTGAAGCGGAGCTTGATGCATGTTTGCGTGTTCACCAGCGGCATTGGGGTTCGGTTGGAACCCTGGAGGTACTTGTTGGTTTTGTCCTGGGGCGGGGTTGTTCAACCCCCCGTTGTTTTCGTTGACGTTCATGTCAGTTTGATTTTCTGGTAATGCGTTTACCGAGTCGTTTTCCTCTGATTCCGAGGATTCGGTGAAGTTGGGCGCCACCGGGTTTTCTGCCACTCCCGGAAGTGTGCTGGTTGAGACTTGGTTTTGTAGCCGAGCCGAGCTCCTGGTAGGAGTTTTCTTTTTATTCTTTTTCGGTCGACCGGGTCCGCGTGGAGAAGGTTGCTTGATTGGTGAATGCTCGACTGGCATTGGTCGGTAGGGGTCGTAGGTCCTGAGTACTAGCGATTTAGTTCTCTTCGAGCCCCACGTTGGGCGCCAATTGTCAAAAACACGTCGAGGGAGCGAAGGTGAGACCGCCTCGACGGATCCTGAACAGGAACTACTGCCAAGAGTGGCTTTCCACGTTTGAATTTTTTGGGTTGGCCCTGAAAAGGGCCGGTGGTTTTGTTGAGCGGTTAGATCCGCGGCGATGGCCCCCTTGGGCTTAGAGTGGCCAGTTCGGTAGGACGATTAGCCTTCGGGGTTGGGACGTATTCCTCCACGGTCGACGGGGGGATGCGCCTCTTCGTACCCGGCTGAATTGTCGTTGTCGGGGCTTGCTCGGCGGCCTCGGCGAGCAGGCTGTAGAGGTCGTCAAACTCCCTTTTCGCGTAGGGGGAGGGAGACGGGCGGTTGGTATTTGGAGGTGGGAAAGAGGGTACGTAGGGGGGAGTGTTGAAGAGAGGAGGGAGTGGAGGAGAAGGATGTACCTGGGGGGTTACTGGGTAGGAGATTTTTGTGAGCTCGAGAGGGCGAATGGAAGGACAAGATTGAGGGTAGGATTGGAGTTGTAGGCGAGGGTCCTGAGGAGGATGGGTGACGACGAGGTTTTCCCCCGGATGGTTCTGTAGGGCTCGTCTCAACCGGCGGTTCTGATACGACCGGCCCTTCTTATTCCAGGTCATGGCGGGAGTGTACGCGGTGTTTTTTGAAATAATAGTCTGCTGACATAATGAGATTGTTGTCCATTTTGATTTTTATTTCAAAAGAAAAAAATAATGGGTTTGTTCTTTTTATTTTATCGGCTAAGCAAATTTTAATTTTATGAATTTTGGAGAGAAAGAAATTCACAAGTTTCAATATCGCTTTCAATGAGCGTAAATTAATTTATGGTAAAATTAATTTTTTTTAAAAATAATGCTAAGGGGTCAGGGAGACCCACTTGAGCAGTGTTTCCACTTAAGCAGTGTGGGAGCACTTAAGCAGTGTGAGAGCACTTAAGCAGTGTAGGCGCACTTAAGCAGTGGGAGTTCCTCACCTGATCGGTGTCGAAGGAATGCTAATTTTTGTGGCTAGCGCTCGCTTTTTTATTGCCACCCGGCGTCGCGTCCATGGTCGAGAATCTCTCCGCGCCGCCGCCCTCTCTCGGTCGCTTATGTGTACTGGGCCGAGCTCGTGGGGGGCCACGCCGGCGCGAGAATTCAAAAGTCCCGTGTCGCGACGCTCGGGGACTAAGGGGCGGGTTTACATGAGACCGGGGAATTTTCCCTCTACCGGGCATTCGTAAATTCCCTATAGAGAATTATATCTACGCGTGTGGGCTATCCACCCGGGTATAACCTTAAACTACGATCTGTCATATGAATAAAATTGTGTCCGTGTACAGTAATTATAAATATTAATTAATTATCGTAATTAGAACTATAATTTGTGTGATATTTAAATATTAAATTAAAGCCGTGTGTAATTTGTGAGATCGCACGGATTCCGTATATTCCGTATATTCCGAGGGGACGGTCGATATTAAAATATATGGTACGTATATTTATCTTAAATTCTATTCCTTATTTACTCTGTTAATTGCAGTTATTCTTTCTTCTATGGATAATAATAGTATATGTCATATGTGACGAGTAATTTCTGAATCGAGTCATTTAACATATAAGGAACTTTTACCTTATCAAAATATGTTACTTTATTTTTTATTATTGTTATCTATTTTTTTTTTTATATTGGCTTTATTGTTTATTATTTTGATCTTTTCCCTCTTTTTGGACATGGGAATGTTTCAACAAGTATATCTTATTAATCCTTTATTTTCTTTCAGGTTTTTCTTTCAGATTGATTTGGCGGCACCGGAATTCGTGATTCTACGTTATAGGCTGCGCACCAAGGATTTTATTTCTTTTCTTATAGGTATGAGATCTTGAATATATATATATCTTCTTTTTTATTATATTATATTACTATTCATTTAAAGAATTGACTTTGGTTTCTTTTTTCACTTCATTTACAGGTTCTACCCATGCGAGGGCTTCCGCCGTCTACGCTGGGCTGCGGTACACCGCTACGCAACCTGGCGAGCACAACTATTCTTTGGTAAGTATTTTTCCCTGTTCTTGGCTCGCTTTTAATTTATATTTTCTCTTATTTCTGTTTCAGGTAAACTACATCGAGGGAGGTTTTTATTTTAGGAATGCGTGGGCAGATGGGCCTGCGCATAACACTCAAGATTGACCTCCGGAGGGCTTTCCGCCCAAATTGCAAGGACAAACGTAATTATTATGAGGACCAAAATGACCACTGATACCGCGACAGCTATTTTTAACTGGAAAAGGTCCATGGCCGATTGACAAGGACAATTCTCACAAAAACAAAAATCAACACAGAATGTACTCGGACACGACTCGATTGAATTTTAATCACTCAAAAGAAATTCAAAAATCTCCGAAAAAGAATTTAACCACGGATAATGCATAAATTTATATTGGAAATGAATATCAAATGATAAACACAAAAAAAAACACTATTGATCCACTATTTTCCGGAAACTAAACATGAATGACTCAGATGAATTTAACTCGCGCATATTTCACTGAATTTACGAACATGAGCACTTCCTAGGAGAAAATAAATTCACACGAAAAATAATCCTACAATCGATTGAAACACGAACGGGTTTTTCGGAGCGATTTACTCGGAACATTGAAATAATCGAATTGCACCAAACAAAAATAAAAATAATTTTAAACGACGCGAAATAAATTGGACAAGGAATTGAACTTAAGCATGAGGAAGATAAAATTGAGAAAATTATTTTGGCCAGACACTTTTCGCAAAACTGAAGTTAAATTGACATAACTCTTCACAAAACTGAATTTAACACAAAAATCTGAATTTCCATAAAACACAAAAAATCTGAATCTCCATAAAACTGAATTTAACACAAGAATCTGAATTTCCATAAAACACAAAAATCTGAATCTCCATAAAACTGAATTTAACACAAAAATCTGAACTTCCATAAATCTGAATTTAACACCAAAAATCCGAATCTAAAACGACAAAATAACGCGAAAAGGGAAAACAGCAACAAAAATATTTCATAAACCTTCAACGGTGAGTAACCCGGTAGTTTCGGTTACGGGACTCGAGCCGTCATGGGGTGTCGACCGGGGTCGGAGACACCGCGCAACACGAACGAAAATATACTGACACATGCGAGAAAACATTTTGAGATACTTACTACTTCGATGATTATGAGAACAAAGCGAGGTGTAAGGCCGGCAAAAATTGAATGATGACGACGATGAAAACGATTTACGAGGTTGAACGTAATGGTGAATTTGTGGCAGGGCAAACAGTGTCCAACAAAACAAAATGTTTACACGAGAAAAAAATATATTTTGCTCTTTAAAACACAAGGTCCACACGAAAAGAAAATGAAATGTCTGTTCACAACAAAATAGGAATAAAAATATTGTCCGCAAAAATAAAATGGTTCGCAAAAATAAAGTTGTTCGGTATTGAAATCGGTTGAATAAAATAAAATAAAATAAACTTGAGATAATGTGTCAAAAATGATGAAAAGTATATAAAGAAAAATAATTGACGCGACGGACAGCGATTCTGCTTAAAATCTCTCCAGAGTTTCTGAACGTTCTGACATATCGCGACTTCAAACTAAGATCTACTCTGGCCTCCGACTGCCAGCGATTCGTTACTTAAAATTTTCTTCCGACTCTGATGAACATACCGCCTACTTAAGATTTCTCCCGATTCTAACGAACCAACCGCGGGCTCATTACCCGGTCTTATATAGGGTCCTCTAGGATGGCTTAGTTTCAGCGGTGGGGAGGTACGCCCTTAGACGCCTTAGACGCTCCAGGCTCCTCCGCCGCCTCCACCTCGCATCCCCGATGATCCCCTGGAATCTATATAATCGAAAATTTATACTTATGATTAACACGAATTCATCCTTATAATATAATATTCACTCCTGCATTCCTTCATAATAATTATTCCATTATTACCTAATAATCAGAAAACGAATTTCTCATACATACGCCGTCTTTTCATGAAGACGCTCACTCTGTCTCTCTCATACTTACATATTTCGTATTTACTTTCTCACTCACTCTATCTCTCGTTTTGGAGGTACCACACAGTGGAGGAGTAAACCCCTCTTCTTCATTCTGGTCACTCTCTCCTTCTCATCCCTCCATGCTTGCATTTGACTTCTCCTACGGGCCACGCGTTGACCCGTCATAGGCTCTCGATGTCACACACACATACATACACATCCATTCGTCTTTTCTCATTCGTACTCTCGTTCGGTGACAACTTCTCCTCTGTTTCTCTGTATCTTTCTCGCTCTGGATTTCGTTCGATCTTTCCTCTCATTCTATTCATTCCTATTTCTTTATAATTATTTACCATGCGGAGGTTCGGATGCAATGGTGTATGTCATGCTATTTCTTTTGGATTATAATTAATTCTTTCCAATAATTATACGAAAGGAAATTATTTTAGCGTATCCAAACTACTCAAAATTCTCATAATTATTAACCAGTTATTCAGATTCTACATTTGTTACAACAATTGAAATTTTATTCTATATACTTCGGATCTTGCGTAATTTTATGATTCTGGCTTTATTATTTCTTTTACTTGTCATTACAGGAAAGATCTATTTCCGTGCTCACGCAACTATCACTCATACATTCATTCATCTAACTCGTACTTATTATAGGAAAAGGATTCGTTCACAGTTTTCATTTCCACATAAACCTTTACCCATGCATTACGAAATCTCCTGAAATCTTTGAATTTGGTCGTTGTTAATTAAAAAGGAAAACGTTAATTAAATAATGCGCTTGCTACGCTTTTTGGGTCTTTGTTGGATTCGATGCCGAATTCTGGTGTCGCCCCTCCTTCATAGGCGAGAGCTTGGATTCGTATGCTGATGGGACATACGCCTTCTGAATCCCAAGACTTGGGACAAAGCGCTGCTTGCTCTCTTTCTTTGGCTATAGACTTGGCGTTCTCTTCGTGCAGCATAAACATTCAGTGCTCATTAAATTGGAGTCCAATAACAGTCCAAGCATAAACAGATATTCTCAAAAGTTTGTTTAATTTTGGTCGTCGATGATTGGGTGTTTCGCCGAAATCTTTCTTCCATCGAGTCTCCTCGACTCGACCAATGCGTTAATTTATCGATCACGTGCAGAGCTCATGTAGACCACCCATGAGAATTATCGGATGACTTTTTCCAGACGCCGTTCCCAAAAAGTCGTAATAAGGCTAAAACCTCCCATAATTTCGGAGCAAGAAAAAAAAGAAAAACAACAAAGATTCAAAGAAAAATTCACATCTCTTCGACCAATTTCGATTCATGGAAATCCCGACCTAGTTTAAAATAAAATTGAACACTTAAATGCAATTATCTATAATCTAACGCCACCTTTACCATCACCGATGACCTGACCCAGGTACCCATGCTCATTCTTGATTTTACATTTTTACATCCGTTCACTCACGTACTTTCGGGAATTCAGTTCATAAAGTCTTCATCCGGGGATAAGGAAAAAGAGGATCACCGGTCACTTAGCTTTAGATGAGGCATACACGCTCTGTCTCTCCTGCTTTCCTTCTCACACACACCCAAAGAGACCGCCTGTGGTTCTCACGAAGGCAAAGACTTTGCACTCAGCCTGTATTAGTGTCCCATGCACATTGCTTTTCGTTGTGCACAAAGGCCCACCACTTCTGAGTAATCTGATGCCATGGCCAAAGATTTCTTCAGCATCGACGGATGTTTTTCTTCACGCCCGACGATGGACGTTTTGTTATAAAGAACTGCGATATCGACGCCGCCATGGCGTCACCTCTCGATAATTTATGCTCACTTGAGACCATATTCGTGTCGACGAAGACAGCCCGAACTATCCGAGTTCTCCAAAGAAAAAAAACGTTTCTCTCGTATGACCGGGTCCCTTTCCTCGTATTGAATTTTATTGAGAATTACAAGATATAAGTAATCTCAAATCAATGCAAAAGTCCCGAAAGTCGCGGGACGTAACAGCCCCAAACCCCCGATCTGTAATAGGGGGTTGGCAAAAAGAGCGAGCCCGCAGTACCCTTCACCGCATCTCTTGTACTCTGTTGCTTGCGTCCTGCATCACGGGAAGACTAAAGATGGAATCAGAATCTCCTAAATAAAACATAACAAAGGCCTAGAGGATTGTGCTGATCAACTTTTAGCTGCGCGCTTCAACGAGCGATTCAAAACTTATTCAAATTACTTTCTTCGCTTATTGCTTTGCATGCATCTGCCGTTAATGAAGCTGGCAAAACAATTAAGCCCAAAAATTTATAAAGTTTGAAACTGCGCAAACCTCCAAAATTAAACTTCCAATACTCCCTAGTTATGTTGAATATTCACTGGTTACTCGACTATATTTTACCGAGTATCAGTTGTATTGTCACTAGAAACTCAAAAAAAACTATCTCCAACTCAACAGTCAGAGCGCGCAAGCCATTGCTGGCGGTCCCTTTATCCCGGTATTGACCGCGGCCAAGAGTACTTAGAATGACGGATCGCCAAAATCGCCCGCACCGATTCATGGTAAATTACTGTCAGTTTCAACAAGCGAGCTTTCAAATACATTATGAACACAATAAAAATTTCTAACTCGAGCTTAATTCTCGAAAACGTACATGGCAATGAAAATACAATAGCCTGAAAGCTCGAAGCTAAAATAAAGTGTAGTACCCTGGTATACGTGTAATAAGCTTGTTTTATCTTTCTCCCCTGTCGCGTTATTAACCCCCCAGACATGAGAGCTCGGCAAGACGCTCCTTCGACATCATGAGGTCATAAAGCCACAGATGGGGGCGAGGGTTAGGTTAAGAGGGTAGACTATTTCGCACGATACTCCTTTCACGAACATTACTTTGTAAAACTTTCGACTACATCGACGTATTACTACGAAGGTGCTCACTACTGTCATGATATGAGGCTGTAATCTGTAATGACGTTCTGCAACAGGGATTCATTATAAGGGATTATATATCTGATCGAAAGATCGAGTAAAGTAAATTTTTAATATTTTTTTCAATCCTAAGTAGATATTTGCATAAATAAAAATGTTTGTAAAGTAAATAAATTTTTACGATTTGTAAGAATATACATTTATAAGGAAGTAAAAGCCGACGTCTAGAAAGCACCATTTAAAATGTACTTTCGCCGTGAGAACCAGGTTAGCCAAAACAAAAAAAAACAAAAAGATTTCGCTAGTAGGGTAGACGTACCGGTTGTGGCCACTTTAAACATTTTCGAAGATTCATTTACGAACAGTGTTCACATTATTGCAAATTCAGGACTGAAAAAGTGTTCGATATAACCTATAAGGTATACACAGAATCGAATTGTTATCATTTAAAACCTTTTCTGATCATGATGAATAAGAAAATATGAATTTATCTCGTAGCTGTCATTTTCACCATTTGTAGCTACATTTGTACTACTTTTGGCCATCCAAAGTACCAGTTGTGACCATTAAGCTTTAAATTTGGATACGAATGCGCTACAAACGAAAGGTGGAGTCTTAGACAATCAGTATCGGCAGATTCGAGTTAAAAATAGTTATTTATTTCCGTAATAAACATATTAATGAAATGGTATAAGCGTGCTCTATTTGTGCCATAAGCTGGCCACAAATGGAACAATCATATTTTGAATCTACCACTTTCGGCCACCACATAACTGTCAAGTATTTTACGTTTATGGCTATATGGCCACAAATAGAACAATCGCGTTTTGAAGGCACTACTTCCGGCCACCGCATATTTTTCAGGTATTCTAGCTGATATGGCAGTTTTTTGTGATTCTAAACCGAAAAATGAGCTTTATCTGATAAAATATGAATTGTTGATGAGGCGGAATGACTTTAGATATGAGAAACCGTAGTCTTCTTACTTCGGGATCCCTTAACTTTTCCGACAATAAAACTAACCAACCGCTCAGCTTTGACACATTTCGTCATATTTCGTTGAAATAAATAAATTAACAGATATTCAATAAAGCAATTGATAGTGGTGCGCAAACATCTCAAATATCGAAATATTACGCTCGATGAAGTGAACACAGCCGTGAAACTTTGAAATACTCGAGGAGAATGCAGAGTGGCCACAAACGGTACAGTGGCCACAACTATATGGTTACATCTATCCTATATTACTTTATCAAATATGTTTTATCCATGGAATTTTCAAAATAATAAGTCAAAACAAAATGGCGGCTGTTTAAAATTGGAGTCTTAATTTTTGCGAAAAAAGACCGAAATTTTTTGTTGACCAAATCGAAAATATACGTCGGTAAATAAAAATCTTTCGACAAAACACCAAATTTACATAATATATATAAAATTAGGCCAAACAATTTTACAGAGATTTTTCCCGTAGTTTTTGAGATACCTCGCTCAATGACTCGGAGAACGCGTGCTTTCCGAACATAGCGTCCGTAAAAATAAATATTTCCACACGGAAAAATTCCTACATATTCTTCAAATGTTACTTAAGATAGTACGCGCACGAACTTAACAATTAGATAAAAATCTGAATTTTTTATATGGTGTAGCAGAAGTGTATAAGATCATGCCTGTAAAATTTCAAAGTGGGTCACCGACTCTTTACGCGAGTAATTAATTCGTGAAATCAAGATATTTATCCCACACCATAACCGAATTCTGGGCTGACGCAACTTTGAAACAGAAATTCGTATTTTTCACGATTAGATACGATCAATATTAAAACTGTTAAATGTTCAGGAAACTATCACGATTACATACGTTCCATAAAAAATGGGGGTTGCCGAACCTTTTGACATAAAATTATCGATTTTGAGGAAATTTCTCGCGTGCGTCGAATTATGAGCGGTCCAACTCTCTCTTTTGTTTCATATACGTGCCTCTCGCTCGCCGCGCTCACCCACGCCAACGTTTCCGCTTATTCCCCGCCCACAGTTATGCGCATACTATCTTAACCAAATACAAAATTTTATTACAAATATTTAGTTATTATTTTTCAAAAAAATCGAAAATTCGCTTTTTTCGGCATCCTGATTATAGGCGTTTATATATAGGCTTTAACTTCATATCGATGATGAAATTCACTTCTGAGAGACACACTTGAATACGAATTTAGCCATTTGGATATGCGATTGAGAAACGAATCTGTGCAATTAATAAACCCACATTGCAATACCACGTCAGGGTCATTATTTCGTTCGGTTATTGGCATTCAGTGTGAGAAATTTGACGGGATTTTCATACCGTCAATTTTCTACTTGAATCCGCTAGGAGTTAAAGACAATCCGTAAGTAATGAATGTTACGTGAATCCAGGAATGACTTGAATTTTATGGAATTTTGCATACAACGAAAAATCGCTCCTCCGTAAATGAGAAGGAAACGAGATGAAAGTTGACACTAAAATAACATGGCTGTTTTAACGTTTTCGAAGGCTCGCAGAACTTAGGTGGAAACCGAAGTTATGAAAGTCAGCCGCTGATGAAAGAAGCTTATTCGTGTATCTTCGAAAACTGCACGGAAATATCGTGCAAATTTCACCTTATATCTCATTATTATATTCACATTGTATTTATTATGGTGTAATTTTACGGCGTTCGATTTCTCATATCTCTTCGAGCACGAAAAGCGGAACGTTAAAATATTCTGAAGATTCAAAAAAAAAGCATGACAAAAAAGTTTTAAAAGCTTTCTGATGCTATTAGCTAACGAGATGGATGGAACACGTATGGAGAGTTCTTGGTATCTCAAAGCACACAAATGTGTCTTTCCGATATAATAGCCATTTATATTTATATATATATGTCTCCATTGCGCAAACACATCAAGCTTGCTAGGTTATGCGTGTGCACATGTGCACACAGTATAATATCGCAATTTGGGCAACCTTCGTTGATCTAGAGGCTTCACGTACTCTATTCTCTGTATCTAGTAACTAACATACCATGGGAATATATGAGAGAAACTAGGCAGAGGTTGTTAGCAACGTCTCGTGGGTGAGATCAATTTGCATATCTCCGTACTCCGGCAGCGTTGTGACGTCGTTCATCCTTGCCGAGAATTAAAAAAAAAAAAAAAAAAAATCAACAAAAACGGGAGAATGATTGATGAAAATGAGGGAAATAGGAACTGCATTACCATCGAAATCTTCTTATTCTCTTGGTCTACTCTATAATCTCCGCCATTTTATATTTTGTATTTTCATATTTATCGAGTTGTGCCTATCTACTTTTCATGCTCAACCCTCTTTTTCGTCGTCTCGGAATAAAAGTTTAAAAACTTTGCACAGCTTTAGTAGCTTCAGATAGTCGATAAATTTCTCCGGTGATGGAAACAATTGTTCTCCAGCTGGATCTAACGGAATCCCATGGGAGCTGGACTCGCCTAGCAAATAACGATGATCAACATCCGTTCTGGAGGAAGAAACGGTCAGCTGCAGCGAATGTATAAAGCGAGGGGCAGTTCTTACGTGCTATGAGAGAAGCTCATTGACGTCAGTGAATGCGGTGCGAAAGCTCTGACGAGAATGAAAAGCACGAACAAAAGAATCACCTCGAGCTTTATCGTCGGTGGGCGAGCTCTCTCGGGGAGCTGACCAAAACGACTCCATCAAGAGCAGCGAGATAAAACAAGCTTTGGCAGAATAATGAAGATGGATATTTCGAGCTTACAACCATTTAATTTTGAAACTTAACGCGTCAATGAGACCGGACATTGAGTCTTATTATTTATTATTATTTTTTTTGTTATTTATTATTATTTTTTTTGTTATTTATTATTATTTTTGTTATTATTATTTCGTTATTATTATTTTGTTATTATTATTTGTTATTATTTTTGTTGCAGCTGTTGCATTGTTGTTGTCGTCGTCGTCGTTGTTGTTGCTGTTAGTGTTTTTATTGTTGTTGTTGTTGTTGTTGTTGTTGTTGATTTCGTTGTTGCATCAATCTCTCAATACCTCTCTCTCTCTCTCCTAAACTCTTAACACATATACTCTATGTAGTCCAGTCGTTCTAGCCATTTTTTCTGCAATCTTCTACAGAAATTCTGTTGCTTTTGAAAAAAATTCAGGGCTGTCCCCTGACAATGAGTGTTAATTCAAGTTGGCGGGATGCGGGGGGTCGAGCTTAAGCCATCATCTTGGAAAATACGTTTTATCAAATATCTCGTGAACCGTGCATCGTACGACAAAAATAGTGCAGACCTTTTTTCCAGGTGATGGAAATCTCTGCAACTTTTAATACATATGTTTTCCTGTATAGTGCAGGGTTTTTTATTCATAGCATGGTGATGTTTGGAAAAGTTCGCAGCGTTATAAATAAAAAACCGTGCACTGTACAGGAAAATATTCTTAATAAAAGTTGTAGAGAATTTCATTGTCTACAAAAAATATATTGACTTTTTTCATCGCACGATGCACGATTCACGAGATATTTGATAAAAAGTGTTTTCCAATATCTCCCCCCCCCCCCCCCTCGCATCCCGCTAACTTGAATTTACACTTAGGAGACACCCCTGAACCTTTTCCAAAAGCAAAATCAATTCTATAGAAGATTGCATTATGAACCTACTTTTTTGGCTACAATGACTGGACTACTCGACTACTATACTGTTTTGTGGGGCGCGTCCTCCTTACTAAAAAAGAGGGCGCGTATTTAAATTTCGAAAAATAGTAAATCTCGACGTTGATAAAATACAATTCTGATTTTATGAATAAGGATTAAGGGGGTAGGGATAAAATAAATCAACACATATTTTTTGAGCCATACAAGTTCTTCGTTTAATTATGGCTCAGAGAGGAAAATCTCCGAGGTGTAAACCTCAGAGAAAAAACCTCTCGCGAATGATGTATTTACAATCGATACAGTCTTTTAGGTTATAGAATATCTTACGCGTGATAATTATTGTGAAGGTGAAATCTACAGTCGGAAACGACTTATGGATGTGTATGTGTATTGCAGGTTTAATTATATCATGCGATATGATTGTTATGTATAAAATCGTTGGTGATCTCGTAAAAGTATTGCGCTTGGGTTCAGATAATATAATTACCGTGTTTAAGGTCGCTGTGGACTCGTAAGCATTCCGCTTGTGTTCCAGAGAATGTGTTGTTGTATAAAGTTGCTGGCGACTTTGTCGTGTCAGACAATGGTGAGGAGATTATGAGAGTGTATTTTCGTTAGGCAGGGTTGTAGGCTCGGTAGGTTCGTTCGGGTATGAAGAGTTCTTGGATGAGTTGTGAGTCGTTGAGTTGGCCGGGTCCGGCGGCGGTGGCGTTCACCCGCTCGTTGAGGTATGCACGCGGCGTGTGCGGGAAAAATGACCGCTGAGTGGTAAGGAGCGAGAAACTTCGCTGCCGAAACGGAGCAGGAATTTCGCTACCCTTTGCAGGGAGCAAGATTTCCGCTAGCCGGCAAGCAGCGAGAGTAACCGCTACCTGGTTAGAGGTGCAGGAAAGAACTGGGTAGTAAAATGCTTTGAGAGGTTTTATTTCTCATAGACTTATTTGAACTTCAGATTGGAATACAGATATTTTTTATCGCTTAAATTTAAGTCATTTCGGTGGATAGTTTGTTTGTGAGAACGATCTCGAGAATATGCGCAGCATCTCGGCCGATCTCGTAACTAAATCAACGTGTTAAATAGAGCGATCGTCTTTTGTTCAAGATTGGGAGTGATCGAGTAGACCATGATTTAATTTTCGTGTGACGGCTGATCTCCCGTGTTTTGTTTTTAAAACCTCGCGCGCGTCAGCTGATCTTGAACTGAGATATAGATATACATGCCATCGAAGTTTGGTCATGTTACCGCTGACGGGGATATAGGGGTAATGTGACCTGTACGGTAGATAGACATAGGGGGAAATCAGTGTAATAAAAGATTTTAGTATTTTTCCTATACAGAAGGAGCTTCCTTTCGTAAGAGAAAGGGAAAGTGTGAGAGCTAATGGCTGGCACACAACAACTTCGTAAGCATTGCGCTTGGTTTTAGAGAATGTGTTATTATATAAAGTCGCTGGCGACTTCGGAAGCATTGCGCTTGTGTTCGGAATCAGCGTCTGATTTTGATGCACAGGGTGATAGTTCAGCTCACCAGCATGCCGACAAATTGAAAGGGAGACACACGCGACTTCACGATTCCTGAGTGGGGATTTAATCGCGATAAACCCTTTATTGTTAGATTACTTTGTTTCTCGGAAAAACAGACACAAAACTAAGAGAAGACGACTGTCCATCAGTCCCGCGATCGTTCGACTGACGAGGCCCAGCCAGCGTTACCCCTTCCAATTCGGATTTACCCGAGCACATGAAAATTAAAGGGGATGAGTTTGTATATAAGCGCTAGTGACCCTTGGTACCTGGGTACCTTTAAAATATTCGTTCGACCGAACATATACTTCTCACTCATATATACACCAATACAATCAATTGCATGTACACTAAACATTTTCCAATCAGTCGTCACTTTGACTTTGATTAAGACACGCATCCTTTCAATCGAGCTCCTTCATTATTATTAGTGATGTGCAGATCGTCTTATGCCCGGTTGCATAAACGTGGGTTGACTTTGGATCCGGCGATAAATTGTAACCCCGGGGTTAAGTCAAATGTATGAAAATAGGTGCAGATATGATGCCATCACGCTGACTCAATTTCTATGAAACATTTTTGACGGTTTAACCCCGGGGCTTAAATTTGTCCCTGGATCCAGGGTTAAGGTAAACGTCCTAATAACCGGAAGTGTACTAGTAGCCGGGAACCTCATGTTAAACTATATCTATATAGTAATACACAGTTTAACATGGGGTGTCTGTTTAACATGGGGTGTCAGTTACATGGGGTAACAGTTTAACATGGGGTGTCTATGTATGAACATAGGTGCAGATATGATGCCATCACGCTGACTCAATTTTTATGAAACATTTTTGACGGTTTAACCCCGGGGCTTGTACCCCGTAAGTGTACCCCGGAAGTGTACTAGTAGCCGGAAACCTCATGTTAAACTATATCTATATAGTAAAACACAGTTTAACATGGGATGTCTGGCTACTGGTACACGTCTGGCTGTTGGGACGTTTACCTTAATCCACGTTTATGCAACCGGGTTAAGGATTTAGCGAACGTTTAACACACAACATTTTGGTCTCTCGAGCCAAGTCCTGTAATGCATTCTCGGGATAATTTACAGCATGTGGCACTAAAGCTGCAAGTCTTGCATTCCGGCTAACTGAACAAATGTACAATTCGTTTTCGTGGTTTATCGCTGAAAGCTTGCAACCGCGTGTACGTATACCACGCTTTACCAGATCTTCGTGGCTGAGAAATTGAATCACCGTTCGTGTGCATGATCCATACCCTAGGAGAATTGTCTCATTATCAGGTAATTCTCGAATTATAAATAATGAACCGTGAGCACTCTACCCGTCAATGGCACACATTTTACTCTACGGCCACTATCACGGAAGGTCTTCTCGAGCGTCAACGGCAGTTGAGCCCCCGTATTCTCACCACTCTCGAAAAATCAAAGAAGCTGACACGAGAAAAACTCAAACACGCTAGCTCGTGTCTATTCATGGAAATTCTTGTCATTACGTGGGGAAAAAATTGAAACAGACCACGATATAAAATCTTATCCGCAAAGGATAATTCTCTTGCGGGTGACACCGAGACTTCCCACAAAACTAATGGTGAAAAAATGCAACGAAAACAAAACCCAAATGTGCCGTGTTCTTGGTGCTTTTATTGTTTCACGGTTGAAAACCTATCAACTTGTTAATGAGTTTTCAGAGAGAGTATGCACATTTGATACTTGTCACTCATGAGTTATCGTCTCAGCTAAGCTTATTAAAGGCTAGAACCACTGGCGAGTGTACTCACATCTCTGGAAAGAGCAGTCGCGCATTGGAACGATTGAGTTATATGCACAACTGCACTGGAACTGGAATTACTATAAAGGCACGACTGGCAGAAAAGCATTGGAGGTGGCATCAGTCTACCCACTTGGAAAGCTGTGAAGACCTACATCGACAGCGGGATCATGACATTGTAATTACTGGAGTTATAAAGTTATAAACTGGAAAAAGCTGAACTTTAGACGGTCATCAGCACCAGCTTCACATACTAGGAGAAGTAATCAAGCTTTAATCAGCATAAACACCTGCGCATGCTGCTCAACAGATCACGCCATTCTTCAGTGCTCTTAGTTTCATGGCAAAACAGTGAAACTACGATTAGAGCGTCGTCTTAAAGTAACTATGCTGCGACTGCCTGGTTAGTCGCATGACTACCCAGTCAGTCTGTGCTATAAGCCAACGAAGCTCTGCCAGCTGTATTCAGTTCACCATTTCGTGGGGCCGGGAAGCCCGGAGAAACAACAATAGCTTCGGTCAATATTACGGCATCATCAACGTTAAATCAAATCTCTGATTCAGGTTTGGTTTAGGTTTGGGTTCCAATCTCTCAAATACAAAAGTGGCATGCTCTTGCTTGCAGCCTGCGTTCTGTATCACTGGAACTAATACTGACAAACCTATGGGGATGATCATCTTGAGCAGCCCAGAGGGTCGAGCTCAATTCAGGATCAGAGACATCTATCTACGCTGCAGACTCTAGTCTCAGTTCTTGGAATGAAAAGAAAAAAATAACTCATGGATCATGCAGGGTCTTCTCTAAAATACACCCAGACCTAGATCTGTTCATAGATATTGTACGTCTTAACCATGTCAGGTGCGACATTATATTTTCCCTGAAAAAATCCAGTGCAACCTTGCATGATCACCGTTCTTAAGCTACTGAAATATTTCAGGAGGCTGCTATATTGTATCGAATGTCAACATCCTACAAACACATTGATGCATTATCGCCCACACCATTTATTTCTCGTCTCATGCTCTTATCTACCTCACTATATCGATCTGTTTGTCTTACACTCTTAGAATTTATACTCCATGGATATTCCACTCATACGCACCGATACAAGCAATTACCAGCACACTCGTCTATTTTAGATTCAGCCACCACTTAAGCTCTGATTGAGATGCTTTCAAGAAAGCTCTTTCGTTATTATCGATATTGTAACATATAGTTGAAACATTGTTATTAATATGCATCTCAAGGGGTCAATTAAAGGGTTGTCATGACTTTAATTAGGCAGCACGTAATTGCGGCTTAGCATAGCCGTAACGAATATCGATTAATTCACCCAACATACGGTGCGTTGTCCCGTCGGTACGTGTGGTTGCGCAATTATGTTAAACGCATATGTGCCCTGTGACAATGCGACGCGTGCTGTCCGACGTACAACAGTCCACCAACATTTCTGGGGTTACGATAACGCCCTTGCAATGATAGAGCTTCCAAGCTCCAGCAGTTTACACGGCCGTGCTAATTTCGGTGTTGATTAGGAAACTCACCGCTTGCCAGAAGACGCCAAATTCCGTTATTGATCGTTGTCGAGACGACTCTTTTAGCTAGAAACTCGGTATATGTATCTGACGATCAGTATATGGTCTCGAGATCAGTGCAGTATCAATATTGAATTCTCATCGAATATTCGTTCATTCGAAAACCCGCAATTCTCTGATTGTCGACGGTAGAGAAAAATACAATACCTAAGTTAAATAATTTCAGTACCTTCTCTGTCATTGAAGAAGGTAGAAAAACAATGATACAGCCATCCTTTTCAGACAAAGAAATTATAAGTTGAACATTGGCTGGGCAAGCAGTAGGGCGAGTAAACTGAAAGTATTCAAATAATTTACAGAATCAAAATAACTCAGAGCTTGATTAAAAATAGGATGTAGTGAAGCTTGAACTTTCTGGATGAGTAGAAAAATTTGGACGGAAGTTGTACTTGGACTAATGTTTGATAAAACTTGATATTTGAGTTTAAAACTCGGAGTTTCCAAGACATTTATATAATAACTCGCCAGTTATTGTAGCTCAAGCGGTTCGCATCCTTTGCGAAGGTCTAATCATGTTATTCATCTGTTCCATAGAACGGGGCATTTGCCGAACAACAGAGCGCATGCGAAATGAAATGAATTTCCTGGGTTATTTTAGGCTTGCCTGAACCAAGTAAAGGCGACTTGCTAAAGCTTTCTGGAGGCTCTTTTTCGATCCTCAAAATATCTTGTGTGTTCAGAGCTATTTAATTACTAAATTGAGGCTCGTTGCAGAGTGCATATATTTTTTTGGTCCAACGAAAGGTATCCAACCATCAGTAATCTAATCTGTCAGAATTGAGATTTTGATATTCCAAACCGCCTTTGTTCACTATCGCTTACGTACTGAATATAATTTTACAGGGTGGTTCTTTACTGAGACAGATATAGTATTCCTTGCTAATTTTGAATACTTTGGATAGATTCGATGATTCTATAATACTTTGAATAATTCGCAAAAATGTACTCCTAAAGTTGTGCAGCATTGTAAAAGTTTAACCCCAGGGTTTGCGTGGTGAAAATTTATTACTCAATACGCTAGCGAAGCATCGCTGGCGTGCGACGTTCGCGCCATCTCCTGTATGTTCAACGCAACAAATCGACGCAATATTTGAAAGGCAGCAATACAAAATGCATGTTGAGAACACGTACGATTCACGTTTTATTATTATTTTTATGTCGTTATTTATTTGCAAAACTGGGTCATGAGTGTTGTATATATATTTATATTTCAAGCGGTCAATATCGACATTTTTTGGCGTAAAAGTTTTAATAAAGGAAAAAAATTACTACGATCGTTTCACGTGAGTGACGAGAAGCGCCCGGTGCATGTAGTACAAAAAAAGGATAAAACGTGTATTATCCTGCAGTTATCACGTATAGTTATACAATAATATCATAGCACGGAATCGATATACGCGTGAAAAATCCCAAAATGTTACTGCAATAGGGAAACTGAGCAGCGTTACATGGTGGACCATGTGTCAAACTGTCTTTACGTCGGCCTTGTCAAGGTTTTTCCGTGTTGCATTCATTTTTTTAGTTGAATCCCGATCGATCAATCTACGATATAATTATACTTGCAAGGCCGGGCGAGGTTACTGCAGGCATGCAGCTGCGATTTGTCTTTATGTTAATGAAGAAAGTACAACAATAACGTCGTGAATGCATATTTTACGAAAAAATTGTCCGTTTTCTGACATATTTAAATACAAATGCACGAATAGCTGGTGCTAACTGCGTCGATTTGTTGCGCGTAATAATCGCCTGGCGGCGCGTCAAGCGATGATTCGCTAGCGTACAGAGCGACTTGTCATCTTCGAAAATTTTAAGGTTGAAGCTCAGAATCTTCATTGATTGCAACCATACCAAAGCATCGAGAGAACGACGTCAAACGTTTTCAAAAAAAAAAAAAAAACTACTCAGAGCTTTCGCGGTTGCGTGTTGAGATCTTGTGTATCATGACGACAGTGATCGTGAGGCATAAGGAAAGTTTAGTTTTTAAAAGGAAAACGCACACATATCTGGTGCTTAGTGATAAGAAAGTAAAAAAACCGTGACAGGGTGAAACTTTTGCGATCATGAAAAGTCTCGAGTGCACGGAGTAACAGAAGAAAAGCTCTCGAGCTGAGTGGAAAGTGCAGTTACAGGACAGACGCGTACATTTCTCGGTATATGAATCATATTCTTGGAAGATACGAACAAAAAGTGAGAGTATTTTTTTTTCTTTTCTACCATGATTATACACGGAACACGTCGAAGTGCCAGCGAGAGCTTGCAAACTCTGGAAGCTTGAATTTCAATTTTTATGGGTATGTTTGGAAGAAATTGCACGATGTCCTGACAAAAAACAACCACAAATTTGGAATGGACGGTTGTAAGCGAACTGCTTGAAACTTCAATATAGTTTTGCTGTGCTGAGACAAAAAAAAAGCTTAGCGATCCCGAAGAGAAAAAGTTTTTTCTTCGATTATGTAAGTTTGTCGCGGAGCTTACAGTGGATTCTCCGTAAAGGAATATCCAGTGAGCAGTTGAAAGTACTCGTCAAACGATTCATGAACAGGTCCAATTTCCGTCAACATTTTTGAATGTTAAAAACGTCAAGCGTTATTACAGCTATTTTGCATGAACAACGAGTTACTGATTCACGAGCTTTGATGAAAAAAAACAGTAATGTGCAACAAAAATAATTCGATCCTTTCACAAAGAGATCAGTCATTAAGATAGTGATTACAGTAAAAACTGATCAACTTCTCAATGATTTCTTTGATAACAATTTTTTTTATTCAATTAATTAAAAAAAAAGGTACTGGTTGAACGGTGCAATGGCTTCTCGCCTTATTTTTTTAACTTCATATAGCTCATCTATGAGGACGTGATTCTTTCAATTTTGGCTTTCCGTTGCGGAAGTGTTGCCAATCTATAAACGTTACGTTAATGCAATACTTATAAATGGTTGAGCATGCACAATTTTGTTTCCTCTCTTATAGGAAGCTTTTTGGCTGCAAAAAAAAAAGTTTCGCGATTATCGTGAAAAGTATTCGACATCCATTTCAAAAAATGGAAAAATTACGTCGCAAAAAATGTCAAGGTGCATTTGTGTGTTGCGTTAAATTCAATTCCACAGGGGTCAAAAGATTATTTTGAAAAATTTTGAACATTTTTTATTAAAAACACGAAACGAAAATTTATGACAAGAGAGCTATCAACATTGATAAAATAATTCATTCGGAAATTACGTTAAAAAATGAAATTACTCGTTGCATTGAATGAACAATGATAAAAAGATTCGAGCATTTATATGTGAATTGCAAACATGTTTTTTGTCGCTATGCAAAAATTTTACATTAAAAGCTCTCTTCAATAAAAAGATTGAACGAATCACCGTGATAAATCCATCCGTAAAAGAACCATTGATTCCTTCTCATATCTTAAAAAAAAAAAAAAAAAAAAAAAAAAATAATAATACTTCACGTATTTCTGTGTCGTTGCAGATAGAGAATTCTCGCAAGTCGTATATATATCATATCGGACGACGACAAAGAAATAAAAATAATGAGAAAATGGTGACTGAAAAAACGCGATTGATCCACGAAAAAATAGAGTAGAAATCAGTCGATGAACAAGCAGCAGATCCAATCTTCTATAATTTGAAATCGATGGAAGTAGTAAAAGCGTGAATAGTCAGACATTCGCGTTATCCCATAATTTTTTTTTTTTTAGTGCTTTTTCCAGTAATTGGTACATCATGCTATATTGTCGAAGCGAATACGGGAGCCACTCGTCAGTCGGAAAAAATAAACCTGTGTATGCCTTTCCCCCTACACTTTTTCATTTTTCTGCAAATTTACCTCGATTCGATATCTTTACTCATCGATACAGCATGCAATACGAATTTTTTTTTTCATTCGGAATTTTAGGATATGTTCCGCAGTGAATTTTCCGGTCAATGGCGAGCTTCGAAATTCAGTTATTCCTCGTTTCCTCGATCCCCGATTCTTCGTCACACACGAAATATGAAAACGAAAAAGTATATTGTCATCTGAAGAAAAAGTATCGTCGGATTATCATGAAAAGGTGTCTTTTGGACATTCCTAAAACACGAAAAAAAAAAAAAGCATTTTCGATAGGCCATTTGTCCGTTTGGCTGTTCGGACATGCCGAACTCCGAAAAGCTCTGCTTAAAAAAAATATCAACTCGTTTAATTTCCATCGCATACGATATTTTTATCATTCATGTACTAAATTTGAGGTTACCGTAAATAAACAATCTCCGATCATTCTTGCAGGGGGGCTATCTCGTCACTCAATTTTAAATGTCTTTTTTACGGAAGGAGAAAAATTGAACGAAAGTGATCACTGACAATGAGGATTGAACTGCTCTAAAATAATACACTTTAGTTCTCGATCGTTCAAGTAATTTCTTAAGAAGATTATTCTCTGACGTTTGAAAATATTTTGCACAAGTGAAATTGAAAAATGAAAAAGAATCGTTATTAGAAAATTTTTTTTACGAGGAACTATTAGTGATATATCGTTTTGTAGAATTTTGTATGCTCTCTCGAAAGCTCCGACTCAGTAAAACTCGTGGTATCCAAGGGAAAGACCCTCAAATCCTCTGACAAAGAAAAATATATTGAAAACACCCCGAAGTTCGGGACTGACGTAAAATACTCTCGTAGCTTCATGATCATTAGGAGACTCAACATAATGCCAGCATGCCATTGAAAAGTTTTCTTTTTTTTTTACACCAACGATTTTGTACCGACCAACACCGGTGTTCCATCCTCTCGGACGTTTCGACTATTCTCAGTGGGATACTCGATTAAACGTGACACAAAATCATCTTTTATTTTCATGTCACGCTTACATCGATTAATTGTTTTTTCTTGCGTACATGAAAATACGCACTCAACTGACGGGAAATATTTTTTTCCTCGTCCACTAGGATTTAAGAATCTCTCCGCGAAGCTACTCCCAGGGGAAATATATAGCTGTGAAAGATGTGTCGGCTATCGCAGTAGAAAAGGTACAGTGTTGTCGGGCAAACCGGTCTGACCAGTCATTTCTTCGCTGAAATACTTTCGTATCCTTTTTCGTACAGCTAATTCGTCGCTATTTTTTTTTACTATTTACCGGCGTCAGATTCTTTTTTCATTGCATTGTTGTTTATCAGGATTGAAAAAAAAATAGAAATTTACAGATTGCTTCCTCATTATTTTATCTCACTCGCAGAGATCCCTCTATGAGCAAGTAGTTTATTCAATTTTGACTTCCTCGTATAGAGGACACCTTGTGAGTGAGATAAAATAATGAGGAAACAATCCGCAAGCTTCTAATTTCCACGTTTTTTTTTTCATTGTCACCTGGACTATTAGGGTGCAACGTTATGGCTTGATAGACCCAAATTTTCTAAAGTTTCAGCACGCTCATGACTTTTCGAAAATTTCATAATTTTCTAAAAACTGAATCCCTCAACGAATTTTTCACAAATTCAATACTAATCATCGTTGTCCTATCGACTATTCATGTAAAAAGTTTGAGCACGATAGCGTCAAATTTGCGAAAGTTGAAGCACGCACATAAATTTTTTCGAAGATTTAACATTTTAAGAAAATCTGATGCCCTTAAGGATGTATCGGACGCATACCTTCCCAACCAAAAGTGACTTTCGTCGACAATATTGCATACTTTATGATAAGGTAAAAATCGGAAAAAATTCAACCACAATAAAGACGATATGAAGAATAATTTTGAATAATAATAATTCCAAAAAATTATCAATAAATTTTTTACACAAAACATTGTTTAACAAATTTTGAGGGGAAGGTTTTTTTCGACACGTGAAACGAATTCTTTGATTTCTCTGACTACGCATGAATTTTTTTTAAATTTTCTTATCATTTTAAAATTTCGATTTTCGAAAAATTTTTAATTTTGAAAAAAGAAGGAAAAATAGTGAATTTTGGATATGTTTTCGTAAAAACGTTGTATATTACATTTAAGAAGTTTCCAGAGCATTGAACGAATAGTTTTGTGAATACAACCTTTACAAATTTCCGAAAACTGAAATTTCAAAATGATAAGAAAATTTAAAAAAAATTCATGTGTAGTCAGAAAAATCAACGAATTCATTTTACATGACAAAAAAAAATATTTCCTAAAAATTTGTTAAACAATGTTCTGTTTGAACAATTTATTGATAACTTTTGAGCATTATTATTATTAAAAAGTAATCTTCTTATCATCTTTGTTGTGGTTAAATTTTTTCCGATTCTTATCTTATCATGAAGTATGCAATATTGTCGACGAAAGTCACTTTTGGTTGGGAAGGTACCTCCGATGCATCCTTAAAAGGAATTCTTGCTAAATTCGATACCAATCATTCGTGTTTTCTAGACTATTTTCATAAAAATTTTAGATTGATAGCCCAAATTTACGGAAGATACAACGTAAACAGTGATTTTGTCACGTTTTGTCATACACACACACACACACACACACACACACACACACACACACACACACACACACACACACACACACACACACACACACACACACACACACACACACACACACACACACACACACACACACACACACACACACACACACACACACACACACACACACACACACACACACACACACACACACACACACACACACACACACACACACACACACACACACACACACACACACACACACACACACACACACACACACACACACACACACACACACACACACACACACACACACACACACACACACACACACACACACACACACACGTGGGGACACTTTTTTAAAATATGTTTTCTCGATGTTTTAGGACATTGTAAACGTGTTGGCCCAAAAATCTCAAATTTTTGTCACAAAAATAAAGCTTCCTCTTCGTGAGTTTTTTCTTCCTATTTATTGTTTCAAACCAGACTCTTCAGCTACTTTTGGGTGTCAAATAAAACCTTTCGTGGCTCTGACAAAAAATTCGAATTTCACGTGACATAAAAGATGCTTAATAAATTTAAAATATCAAAGCGATACAAAAAATAAATTTCCCATGCGATGCGGAAGGGGCTGATTAAACCGATGGCAGGACTATATTTTCCAAAAAATGTAAAAACACTTTGTAAATCATGCTGTTTTTACCGAATAGAAGAAAAACAAATTAATTATTCACAAAAAACTGTGTATCTCATATTTCCCCATTCTCCGAGCAAAGTAATAAATTTTTTGTCCCTAGAAATTCTATTGGTATAATATTTTAGTTAATTGTTTTAATTACATTGTGTCATTGATAATTATCATCAAATGATGGAGACGCGTGTATACGCTAAAGAGGAAGGAAAGGAGTCGGAAATTGATAGTCGTGCTTACACGAACGGTGGGAATTTTTCTCACGAACAAAGGTGTCAAAGAAAAAGAAACATTAATCCATTATCGCAGAATAGCCGTATACCTGTTCAGCAAGAGTGTGCGCCCTGAACCTAAATCAATGACAACGAAAATTGATCATTTCATTATACAAGGTATCCCATTTTCAAAAAATATGCTCAGAAATACAGTCGGCGCTCTCAGTAGGGCCGGTCTCGGGACTGCACGGGAAGATAATCCCGCTTGGAGCGTTACCCCCTCCATGCGCCGCTTACAATTCATTTCGACAGCTCTCATGTGAGAGCGGCGAGTTCGGAATTCAACGAGCGTCGTGACAGGTCTAGAGTGGGGGTAACGTTCGAGGACGAATTTTTAGGGGAATCGGCCCTACTTGGAGCGGCCCTACTGAGAGCGCCGACTGTACATCGAAAACTAAGCATTAAATTGAAAAGTGTTCCGGACAAATGTTGTTGTGTATGAAGAGGGACATCAGATATGAGCATCCCACTTTTTGGGACCGAGGCATCTTCTGGGCCTATTGAGGCCCAGAGTGACAATACGTTAATCTTTGCGAAGAAGTTAAAAATGAAAATGAGTTTTACGATGAACAGAATTGTTCAACATTGAAAAGTCTTTAGGCGCTTGTTTGCATTGTTTTTTAAGCATTGCTAAGCGTTTATAAAAACCGCTGGCATCAGAGTTACCCGATGTGGGGCGGTGCACACCGCGGGGCGGTGTACATCGAAATCATGTTTACGTTGGCATGAGGTGAACAGGAATATGCTGATTGATTATTATTTTTACCCGTGTGTAAACAAACCCCCGCGAGTGTAAGCAACCTCCCCGCGGTGTACATCGGCTAACGCCGATTAACGCCGGCTAGCGCCGGCGGTTCTTAAACGCTTAGTAATGCTCAAAAAATAATGAAAACAAACGCCTAAATATTTTTCACTGTTGAAAATTTCTGTTCATCGTAGAATTCGTTTTTATTTTTAAATTCTTCGCAGAAATTAACGCATTGATACTCTTTTCACGAGAAAACTTCGAATAACGTATTTTGGGCCCGTTCGAAAACGAAAACCAAAAAATGACTAGGAGTAAAACTTACGTACTTTTCAATGAGAAATAATAAAATGCAATATAAAATAGAAGGTTTCATTTCAATAACAAAATTTAGGCCTCAATAGGCCCAGCAGAGGCCTCAGGCCCAAAAACTAGGATGCTCATCAGATGTCCTCTTTCATATACAACAACTTTTGCCCGAAACATTTTTCAATTCAATGCTTAGTTTTCGATGTGTTTGAGTATATTTTTTTAAATGGGACACCTCGTATATCATAATGACAAGACGACGAGGAGGAATGTATTTTTCGAGCTCAGGATATCGAGACGAAGTGCCTTTGTCGAATCCAAGCGAGTAGACAGAACGTGTAACAATGGACAGCCGAGAATCAATATCAGACCGGTTCTCAGTTGTTTTGAATTGAATTCCCCAGCTTCCTCTTTTGATGCCCACGTTTCCTCAGAAGGAATCTCGAACTCCCGAAAAAAAAAAAAAACGATTTTTAGGAATTTTTTCTAAACAAAAAATGAAGCCGTACTTTCCAAAATTTTGAGCATGATTTATTATACGCTTGAGCAATATAAAATTATTTGATTTTATTTGAAAATCATGACTTTAAACGTGTCTTTCACGAAATTACTTCTTACCACTTTTTTCTCGACTTTTTTTTCATAACCGTGGTAAAGATTGAGACAAAAAACTATTCGAGTGCAATCGACTTCTTACGAGGTTTTTAGTTACCTAATTATGAACTCTCTTAAATAAACTAAGAGAATTTATATAAAAAGTTAGTTTGAAGAATTTTTTTTTTTCCTGCATAGTGAAATTTATTTTTCTCAATAATTCAATTGTTTCGACAATATTGACAATTTCATGCATATTTTTTCTCGTTTTTCCTAGTTCATCGACCATAGAATTATATGAAAATTGTGATTGTATTCGGCTTTCTTGCTTCGAGCAAGCATTCCGGGCTTCCCGAAAATCTACAACTCCGGGTGCGAGGCACGATAATAATTCTTAAACACTTCAACGTTAAAGTTTTGATTTTTTAATAATAAATATAGCCTTGGATTTGGTGCGCATATTCACTCTGACGATCTTACGTCATGAGGACACTCTCGTTGCCTGAGGGTTAATGGAAAAAAATGCTAGCTCTCATTGTCGTCGAATTGACATGATTTGGCGAACAGCGAATTGGCAGCCGTCCGACTATGCGGTGCAAATAAGGAGAGGTATGTACTATCTGTCACCTCTGTAGGTCCGATAGTCGAAGGATAGAAAAATGCCAGAGCAGCCTTGTCCCCTGGCCTCGATATAATGCACCACATTCAGCTCATCGTCGCACTTTGTCGAACTTTATCTCACTCCTTCTCTCTCTCTCTCTCTCTCTCTCTCTCTCTCTCTCTCTCTCTCTCTCTCTCTCTCTCTCTTTCTCTTTCTAGTCCAGTCATTCTGGCCATTATTTCTGCAATCTTCTACATAATTAATTTTGCTTTTGAAAAAGGTTCAGGGGTGTCCCCTTGTAAATTCAAGTTGGTGGGACGCGGAAGCGTCGAGCTTCAGCCGCCATCTTGGAAAACACATATGAAATATCTCATGAACTGTGCATCGTACGACAAAAATCGTGAAAACTTTTTTCGTAGATCGTAAAATTTTCTACAACTTTTATCTGAAACTTTTTTCTTTATAGTGGGTGGTTTTAGATTTATAGCGCGGCAAACTTTTCCAAACATAGTTATTGCTAAATGTACATTTTACGGTTGATGTAACAGTGAAAATGGTGATGTTTGGAAAAGTTTTCATTACCTATAAGAGGGGTCTCTACTATTTTTATCTTACAATGCACGGTTCACGAGATATTTGATAAAAAGTATTTTCCAAGATGGCGGCTGAAGCTCAACCCCCCCCCTGCATCCTACTAACTTGAATTTACACTCAGGAGACACCCCTGAACCTTTTTCGAAAGCAAAATCGGTTCTGTAGAAGATTGCATTACGAACCTACTTTTTTAGCTAGAATGACTGGACTATTTTTTCTGGTCCCTCTCTCTGTGACCTACTAAACCTTTTTACTCATCTTTTCTTTACACCACACTGTCAAATTAATAACTGAATTATTACTATTATTATTAGTATTATTTATTCTTCATTTATAACAATTTATTGTTTATTGCAATGATTATTATCATTATTATTATTTCTTCAAAATTTTGTTTCCACTTCGATAATGTGTATCGAAAAATTCATTGATCTGTTGATGATCGAACGTTCAACTCGTAACGAGGGAACTGCTGTCGAGGAAGCTTGAATTTGAACTTCCGTTTAACATGCAAAATGCAGATTTCTCTCACCACTTGATTTGCCGAATTCCATTGAATTCAAAGAGCATCAATTCAGCACAACACTATCGGACAAATATCCAGAGCTATGCCCAAATATCAATCACGAAGGGAAGGGTTTTGCAAGAGGTTGTTTGTGTCCGAGTTCAATCTATATACCCACGTCCCAAACGATCATTCAATAGGGAGAGAGGGAGAAAGATTGGGGCTTAGGGAAGAGAGAAGTTTGTGATAATAAAGGATTCCACATCGAGTCCTATGAACCCTTTAACTATGTCTACAAAATTATCTATAAAGGCATTTTTAGGTATCGGTGGCTTTGTGAAAACTCACGAGAATAAATTCCATATTGGAATCTCACTGTTTGGTGGACCGTCGAAATATAAATAGGATCCCAGACGACCCTCATAATCAGTATCGAATTTTCGAGAACGTCTATGATTTATGTGCTAAGTATGTATATGAGATAAAGTCATTCCCCATCACACTTCACTGAAAAAAAATTAGAATCCCATTTCGAAATTTTTCTGTAAAACTAAACCGGAGTTTCGATCACATTTGGTTGTAATTTTTTTATCGGTATGGGCGTATGTTATTATTGTAACCCTTTTAGACGACACTTTTTCGACTAGAATGTTAAAAAAGTATTTATTTTTATCAAATTTACTAGGAATTACTGCTAATCATTTAATTTCGTGCATTCTATCATATCTTAATCATATCTTAGCAATATTATAATCTTGAAAAACCAATTGCGCCGATATGATAATTGAATGCATGAAACCATCGTGTCAACTTCTTATCGGAAACTTTACTCGTGTCTATCCAACAGAGCGGATGCTGATTGGTCGAGACGTGACAGTAGATCGGAAAATTGACACTATGGGGTTTGAGACGAGCGGTAGTAAACTGTACTTTGAAAGTCGTGAGTTCACTTTTCATAACAGTGCGAAGAACTCGTTAAGTGAAAGAAAAGGTATGTGTGTTATGTATGCATACATATATACTATTTTTAACTAAAGTTTCTTGTCATGGACCAAAAGCATACTTCAAGATACTAAATGAAGAGTCAAGCTCGGCTCGTCTTTCTCTCTCTCTCTCTCTCACTTGTGATATATACCATCACTATATGCGATAGACGAAGAGTTTTCAGTGCGAAAGTTGCTTGATCCAGTCCAAGACATAAAAGAGAGAAAGATTGAGTGTAGAAAAGAAATATATATATATACGTGTCGGGATAAGTACGGATAAGAGATGAAAGGGAGAGATGAAAAAAAAATCTCGCCCAACTGTCAATAAACTTGCCTTTCATTGACCGTAGATTCGTCCCTCGTATCTCGTCGTCGAGGGAACGTTTTCTTTTTCCAAATAACGAGAAAATCCCGAGAGGAATTACGAAGAATAGACGAAAAATGAGGAGCAGATGATTTTTCAAAATCGAATAAAATGAGAAATTTTATTAAATTTTTTCCTCGCGAAGCAACTTTTATTTATTTTCCCGAAGATTCGTAAAAAATACCATTACATCCCCGTAAGGATCATTCCTGAAGAGCCTAATGAACTCCAAAACTTTTGTAAGAATTTATTCGACGTGAGAAAACTTTTGAAGAAAAAAGACGATGAAGAAATCGTTTTTAAATTTTCAATATAATTTTTTTTTTTTTTCTTCACATCAAGCCCTTATTTTCGTTACAGTATTTATTTAAATGGTATTCCAGGTGTTTGTTGAATGTTTGGTTAATCGGCTGTGTCATTATTTTTCACACGTACGATACGAGTGTTTTATTCGAAAATTTATGATTTTCACTTTATTGCATCAAAAACCTATAAATAGCTCAAAGATTATGAGGAAAAATTGAATAAAAAAAAAGTCCAACTCCAAAATAATTATGTAATGGATAAGATTATTCATTACATATAACAATTTGTAAATAATTTTAATTATTCGCGGGACACGTCACGCGATCAGGGATGGGCAACATCGAATGAAAAAGTATTTAAATACATCATTAAAATACAAAATGCTTTTCCACTCGTCATTTATTTCGGGTACGAGTGACGAATGAATTTCCACTCGCCATTCGTTTCGCATTCGAGTGACGAGTGGTTTTTCATTCTGTATTTAATTCGCGTTCGAGTGACCAGTGGATTCCCACTCGTCATTTATTTCGGGTACGAGTGACGAATGAATTTCCACTCGCCATTCGTTTCGCGTTCGAGTAACGAGTGGTTTTTCATTCTGTATTTACTTCGCGACCAAGTGACGAATGGATTCCCACTCGTTGTTTACATCCGAACTAAGTGAAGAGTGGGGGAACCATTCGAACGCCGTCTTCGGTTCGAGTGGAAAAACACTCGTTATATGTTTACTTTCAGATCCGAATGAATTTCCACTCGACAAATTTTTCGAAAAAGATGGATTCGTGAATCAATAATTGTTTTAAATTAAAATGAATATCCACTCGATATTCGGTTCAAATACAAGTGGAAATATATTGACGTGATGCAGTGATAATAAGATAAATAGATAGATGGATACATAGACAGAGAGACAGAGGGAGATTGAGAGAGATTGAGAGAGAATGAGAGAGATTGAGAGAGAATAAGAGAGATTGAGAGAGATTGAGAGAGATAGAGAGAGAATGAGAGAGATTGAGAGAGAATAAAGAGATTGAAAGAGATTGAGAGAGAATGAGAGAGATTGAGAGAGAATGAGAGAGTTTGTAAGAGAATGAGAGAGATTAAGAGAATGAGAGAGATTGAGAGAGAATGAGAGAGATGGAGAGAGATCGAGAGAGATTGAGAGAGATCGAGAGAGATTGAGAGAGAATGAGAGACAATGAGAGAAATTGAGAGAGATTAAGAGAAAATGAGAGAGATTGAGAGAGATTAAGAGAGATTGAGAGAGATTAAGAGAGAATGAGAGAGAATAAGAGAGATTGAGAGAGAATGAGAGAGAATGAGAAAGAATAAGAGAGATTGAGAGAGATTTAGAGAGAATGAGAGAGATTGAGAGAATAAGCGAGAATGAGAGAGATTAAAAGAATGAGAGAGCTTGAGAGAGATTGAGAGAGAAAGAGCGAGAATGAGAGAGATTGCGAGAGAATGAGAGAGATTGAGAGAGATTGAGAGAGAATGAGAGAGAATAAGAGAGATTGAGAGAGATTAAGAGAGATTAAGAGAGAATGAGAGAGATTAAGAGAGACAGAAAAAGATTGAGAGAGAATGAGAGAGATTCAGAGAGATTCAGAGAGAATAAGAGAGATTGGGAGAGAATAAGAGAGATTGAGAGAGATTGAGAGAGCATGAGAGAGAATAAGAGAGATTAATACAGAATAAGAGAGATTGAGAGAGAATAAGAGAGATTAAGAGAGAATGAGAGAGAATCAGAGAGAATCAGAGAGATTGAGAGAGATTAAGAGAGATTAAGAGAGATTAAGAGAGATTGAGAGAGAATGAGAGAGATTGAGAGAGACTAAGAGAGATTAAGAGAGATTAAGAGAGAATGAGAGAGAATAAGAGAGAATGAGAGATATTGAGAGATAATGAGAGAGAATGAGAGAGAATAAGAGAGAATGAGAGAAATTGAGAGAGACTAAGAGAAATTAAGAGAGATTGAGAAAGAATGAGAAAGAATAAGAGAGAATAAGAGAGATTGAGAGATAATGAGAGAGATTAAGAGAGATTAAGAGAGAATGAGAGAGAATGAGAGACATTGAGAGAGAATGAGAGAGATTAAGAGAGAATGAGAATGATTAAGAGAGATGAAGAGCGAATGAGAGAGATGGAGAGAGATTGAGAGAGAATGAGAGCGAATGAGAGAGATTGAGAGAGAATAAGAGAGAATGAGAGAGAATGAGAGAGATTCAGAGAGAATGAGAGAGATTAAAAGAGAATGAGAGATATTGCGAGAGAATAAAAGAGATTGCGAGAGAATGAGAGAGAATGAGAGATATTGAGAGAGAATGAGAGAGATTGAAAGAGAATGAGAGAGAATGAGAGAGATTAAGAGAGAATGAGAGAGAATGAGAGAGAATGAGAGAGATTGAGAGAGATTGAGAGAGAATAAGAGAGATTGAGAGAGGCTGAGAGGAAATGAAAGAGATTCAGAGAGAATGAGACAGATTAAGAAAGAATGAGAGGAATGAGAGAGATTGAGAGAGAATAAGAGCGATTAAGGGAGATCTACCTCATTCTCTGTCAATCTCTCTCATTCTCTCTCATTCTCTCTCAATCTCTCTTAATCTCTTCCAATTTCTCTCATTCTCTCTCAATCTTTCTCATTCTCTCTCATTCTCTCTCAATCTCTCTAATTCTCTCTCAATCTCTCTTATTCTCTCAATCTCTCTTAATCTCTCCCAATTTCTCTCATTCCCTCTCAATCTCTCGAATTCTTTCTCATTTTCTCTTAATCGCTCCCAATTTCTCTCGTTCTCTTTCATTTTCTCTCAGCTTCTCTCAATCTCTCTTATTCTCTCTCAATCTCTCTCAATCTCTCTCATTCTCTCTCTTTCAATCTCTCTCAATCTCTCTTATTCTCTCTCAATCTCTCTCATTCTCTCTTAATCTCTCTCATTCTCTCACATTCTTTCTAAATCTCTCTTAATCTCTCCTCATTTCTCTCATTCTCTCTCAATCCCTCTCAATCTCTCCCAATTTCTCTCATTCTCTCTCGTTCTCTCTCATTCTTTCACAATCTCTCTTAATCTTTCCCAATTTCTCTAAATCTCTCTCAATCACTCCCAATCTATCTCATTCTCTCTTAATCTTTCTCAATCTCTTTCATTTTCTCTCATTCTCTCTCATTCTCTCTCATTCTCTCTCCATCTCTCTCATTCTCACTCAATCTCTCTTATTCTCTCTCAACCTCTCTCATTCTCTTCCAATTTCTCTTATTCTATCTCATTCTCTCACATTCTCTCTTGTTCTCTCTCAATCTCTCTGATTCTCTCTCGTTCTCTTTCAATCTCTCTCATTCTCTTTCAATCTCTTTCAATCTCTCTTATTCTCTCCCAATGTCTCTCATTCTCTCTCAATCTCTCTCAATCTCTCTCATTCTCTCACATTCCTTCTAAATCTCTCTTAATCTCTCCTAATTTCTCTCATTCTCTCTCAATCCCTCTAATTCTCTCTCAATATCTCTAATTCTCTCTCAATCTCTGCCAATTTCTCTCATTCTCTCTCAATCTCTCTAATTCTCTCTCATTCTCTCTCAATGTCTTTCATTCTCTGGTCATCTCTGACAACTTCTCTCATTCTCTCTCAATCTCTCTCATTCTCTCTTATTCTCTCTCAATTTCTCTCATTTTGTCTCGATCTCTCTTAATCTCTCTTAATCTCTCTCAATCCCTTCCAATCTCTCTCATTCTCTCTCATTCTCTCTCAATCTCTCTCATTCTCTCTTATTCTCTCTCAATCTCTCTCATTCTCTTTCATTCGCTCTCATTCTCTCTCATTCTCTTTCCATCTCTCTTATTCTCTCTCAACCTCTTTCATTCTCTCCCAATTTATCTCATTCTCTCTCATTCTCTTACATTCTCTCTTATTCTCTCTCAATCTCTCTGATTCTCTCTTATTCTCTTTCAATCTCTCTCATTCTCTCTCAATCTCTCTTATTCTCTCTCAACCCCTCTTTTTTTCTCTTAATCTCTCTCATTCTCTCTCAATCTCTCTCAATCTCTCTTATTTTCTCTCAATCTCTCTTAATCTCTCTCAATCTCTCTCATTCTCTCTCAATCTCTCTCATTCTCTTACACTCTCTCTTAATCTCTCAATTTCTCTCATTCTCTCTCAATCTCTCCAATTCTCTCTCAATATCTCTAATTCTCTCTCAATCTCTCTCAATCCCTCCCAATTTCTCTTATTCTCTCAATCTCTCTCATTCTCTCTCAATCTCTCTTAATCTCTTCCAATTTCTCTCATTCTTTCCCAATTTCTCTCATTCTCTCTCAATCTCTCTAATTCTCTCTCATTCTCTCTCAATCTCTCTAATTCTCTCTTATTCTCTCTTATTCTTTCTCAATCTCTCTCATTCTCTCTTATTTTCTCTCATTCTCTCTTATTTTCTCTCATTCTCTCTCAATCTCTTTCATTCTCCCTCAATCTCTCTCATTCTTTTTCATTCTCTCGCATTCCCTCTTATTTTCTCTCCATCTCTCTCATTCTCTCTCAATCTCTCTTATTCTCTCTGAACCTCTCTCATTCTCTCCCAATTTCTCTCATTCTCTCTCATTCTCTCAATCTCTCTGATTCTCTCTCATGCTCTTTTAATCCCTCTCATTCTCTGTTAATCTCTCTTATTCTCTCTCATTCTCTCTCAATCTTTCTCTGTCTCTCTGTCTATGTATCTATCTATCTATCTATCTTATTCTCACTGCATCACTACAATAAATTTCCACTTGTATTCGAACCGAATATCGAGTGGAAATTCATTTTAATTTAAAACAATTATTGATCCAAGAATCCATCTTTTTCGAAAAATTTGTCGAGTGGAAATTCATTCGGATCTGAAAGTAAACAAATAACGAGTGTTTTTCCACTCGAACCGAAGACCGCGTTCGAATGGTTCCCCCACTCTCCACTCAGTTCGGATGTCAACAACGAGTGGGAATCCATTCGTCACTCGGTCGCGAAGTAAATATAGAATGAAAAACCACTCGTTACTCGAACGCGAAACGAATGGCGAGTGGAAATTCATTTGCCACTCGTACCCGAAATAAATTACGAGTGGGAATCCACTCGTCACTCGATCGCGAAACGAATGGCGAGTGGAAATTCATTCGCCACTCTTACCCAAAGTAAACGGCGAGTGGAAATCCACTCTTCACTTAAATTTACAATAAATGAGGAATGAAAAACCATTCGTCATTTTTTTTTTTTTTAAGTTAATTTCGCCCATCCCTGCACGCGATAAGATAGCCTCGATCATTCTACAAATTCAAAGCATCCCATGATATCAGTGAACGTTATTTATCAGCCATTATTCATATTATAAAATTAGGAATTTCTTCGATTTGGAACAAAATTTGGATTTTTTCCATTCTTGTAAATTTCATGTCTTTTTTAATTCAAGCCCAAATCTCATTACTATGAGATTCCACTGAACCTAAACCACAGAGATTTAAATTAAAAATAACGTAATGAGAATATGCATTTTTTTTTTGGAAAAGTCCTGACGACGATAGGAAGTTTAAAAAACGAATTCCCGTCTTGCCTCAAAAAAAAAAATCTTTCTATTGTCTTATCATTTTGACAAACAGATTTTCGCCAAAAAAAAATTTTTTGAAAAGATATCTAGTGATACAACCGGATTTCTCATGATTTACCTCATTACGTTGCAGCTCCCATATTATTGAACCAAGATCTAATTTCTCTAAATTTTTTAAATTTATAACGCCGTCATAAAAATTCCTAAAAAAGAAAAACAATTATATTTATTCGCGATCTTGTTAAAGGGACAAAAAGGGATCTTATTAAAGGCCTTCATTTTAGAAGTCTGCTACAACAGTAGTGGTGGGGTTAGAGTGAAAATAATACTTTGAATAGAAAGCTTGGATATAGAAAGCTTGACCTATACAAAATGCTTCATTGACATTTTACATATCAACATCGTATATCTGTAATAAGATAAGTTAGTAAGTCACTGTAAGAAGCTGGCGTGCAAGATTTATCCGGGCACATTTATCCGATTGAGCTGAAATTTTAATCACGCGTTAAAAGAATGTGACGAAACAAAATGATGAACAAGATTTAAATTTCACTGAGAATTGACCAATTGGCAGAGGATTCAATATTTGTTCCTTGATATTTTGATTTTTATTGGTGCTTAATCTCAAAAATCAATCAATGCATCAAGTTTCTGGTTGATCATTTCAAAATCAATGACTTCAGTAGTTTTTGTGCAAAACTTTATCCAGATCGGTCGAACGGTTCTAGAGATAGGATAGACGTACCAGTTGTGGCCACTTTAAGTATTTTCGAACATTCATTTACGAACAGTGTTCATATTTTATTGCAAATTCGGAATTGAAAAAATGATTGATGTAACCTAAAAGGTATACACAGAATTGAATTGTTATCATTTAAAATCTTTTCTGATCATGAAAAATAAGAAAATAGGAAAGTATCTTGTGGCGATCATTTTCACCATTTGTGGCCACAATTGTACTACTTTTGGTCATCCGAAGTACCAGTTGTGGCCACCGAGCTTTGAATTGTGATTGGCCATAATTAAGCTGGCCACAAATAAAACAATCGCATTTTGAATGTACCACTTTTGGCCACCGCGTATTTTTCAGGTATTTTAGCTGACATGTCAGTTTTTTGTGATTCCAACCCGCAAAATGAGCTTTAACTGATGAAATATACATTTTGTATGGGATGGAATGACTTTGGATAATGAGAAACCGTAGTCTTCTCACCTCGGGATCCCTTAAAACTTCTGACAAGAAAACTACACAAACCGCTCAGTGTTGACACATTTCGTCATATTTTGATAAAACAAATTAGCAGATATTCAATAAAGCAATCGATATTGGTGCGGAAACATCTTGAATATCGAAATATTACGCTCGATGAAGTGAACGTAGCCTTGAAACTTTAAGAAATTCGAGTGAAATGCAGAGTGGCCACAAACGGTCACAGTGGCCACAACTGGTAAGTCTACCCTATCCTGCGCGCAAGTTTTCCGCAGTCACTTGTTAACTTCCCTATTACAGCTATAGTAATGTTCATTTGAAAAATATCAATGAAGAATTTCGTAGACAATAATTCAAGCTTTTTACTTAAAGTATCATTTTTACCCCAATCCCACCACTATCGTTGTAATATACCTCGAAAAAAGGCCTTATAGATACGTATGTGCCCATTTAAAGATTATTCAAAGGCAAGCCAATTTTTGAAATTTTAAACCTCTCTAGTTGCCTCAAAAAAGACACTAAAAAATCGCTTATTTTTCCCAGATAAATAAAAAATTCCTTGTCCTCTTAAATCTTATCATAAAATCGCAATGAGAAATTTTTCACTTTTGCTGCAAAAAAAAATTTTCTTCCCCTACGAACATTCAAAACTAGGCCAACGTACCAACGTTTATAATTATTTAACCCTTTGCGGGGGGCGGTGGGACATATACGTCCCACCTACATTGCCTCGTTCAAATGCCTATATATTGTATCCTATACGATGTACAACGCGGACAATGGGTGTTCTAGGATCCTTATAGGTCCCCACAACTATGTTAAATGGAAATTACACGTTATTGATTACTGGAAATTTGTTGTTAACAATTAAAGCTGAAAAAATCTGTTTTTTTGGGAAAAAATTAGGTCACGTGAACTTTTGGTAATTAACAATGTGATTTTATTACCTAGGCATATGTTTTTGGGGTCACTGATTACAAATCTGGTGTCAAAAACCACTTTTGACAGCTGCCAGCTGTCAAAACAGCTGTCAACTGTCAAAATAGCTATCAACATTCACAATATGTTAAGGATTCTAAAAAAAAAAAACACATATCTGATCGAATTTTCGTAATCAGCGACCCCAAAAACCATGAAATCGACTACAATTTTCAAAGTTCGTCAAGAAGAAAAATGTGCCCCTCAAAGGGTTAAATCGACAACGAAGTTTTGTGTTATTGTTTCTGCGCTTTTCTCTACATATATGGCATTTTTCGATCCATTTATTCTATTCTCGTTTCGCGAATGGTCGGAAAACCGGAGCAAATTCGTGTCAGGGGAATTCGCAGTGACTCGGAAGGAAAGAAAAATCGTGTGACGCGCTTCGACGGGTATCAAAGTCGAAATCGTTCGTTTGCGATACGCTGTCTATTCTGTACACAGCCATCTCCATCATATCCATGTGAAAAAATTGCACAATGAATATCTACGTAAGCGTAAGTGAAAGGCTTTCTAGCTGGAGAGCTCTTGCATCACTAGAAGACGTTAAGATGGAAATATTTTACGGTTTTGTATGCGTTTCAACATGGAAATTTTAACATCTCGATTCTCGAATTCTCGATGCGTCAATTTCAGTTTTGAATTTTTTTTTTATCTCGTATTCGCGATAAGCGATTTAAAAAACTGCAAAAACAAAGTTTCATTCAAATTGAGCACGTCGGTCCGTTTTAATAAAAAGTCCGGTGAAAATCACCGGACTTTTTATTAAAGGGTTATTAAGGGTTTATTAAAGGACTTTTAGGGCTTATCTAATTCGGTATATTCAACTTTTGCCAGGCTAAATTCGATCGTCACTTCGAAAAATGTTATATTTATTCTCATCTGACCATAGTAGTTGGCCCCAGGAATGGTTATTTTTATGTTAATACTTTTTTGCAAATTCTTTCCGTTTTTTTTTTTTTTATTAACATCATTCATGAAAGGTCTTTTACGTGATACTATGGCACTATATAGCCGGCTCTTCGACGCATTCTCCGTATTGTCTTTGGGTGTAGTGCTTCTTTCCCAAGTCCTTCTTTTAGCTGCGCTGCTCTCTGTGATGACGTTGTTTTGGGATTTTTCTTAATTATCTGCACGATCTTCCTCTCATCTCTTACGCTTATAGCTTCCGCGGATGACCACTTCGGTACTGGTTATCCACATTTTCTTCGTCTTTATAACGCTTTGTTATATTTCTAACTGTATAACGACGTCGTCCGATGATCTTGGTTTGTATAGAAGCATTAAATGAATAGGGCTTTATATTTAATACTTCGGCTAGGCACTTTATTATAAAAATCTTATGTAAGCCCATACTTTTGTCCACCACTGTATATGCTGTATGACATAGTGACGACGATTGTAGTGGATAACGAGTATCGCATGACTAATGGAAAACGGACGTAAGCGACGAAAAGTGCGATCTAAATGGCGTTCATTTTTTTTTTTTTGATTGCCATTCGAATAGAAAAATCTTTGAAACGAGAAGAGCAACTGATTCTCTTCGAGCCAAGAAATTAAAGTCAAAAGAGCCTAAGTACCATCGATACCCTCACTACGGTCACCTCAATTTTTCATGTCGTTAAAAAAAAATTCTCATTTTTTTTAAAACTTGTTCTACCAACTAAAATTTTTCTAAATATCAAAAATTAAAAAACAATTCGGACTTTTTATTTGAGCATTTTCATCAAAACCCATGAATTTAAAGTCTATATATCAATCACGTGAACTTTGAAAATTTTTAAAATTTTTTGGCGGTATAAAGCATGTATAATAGCAAACTCGACGTACTTTACCGAAATTCAATATTTTCGGTGGGTATGACTTTTTGGCGTTAGTTAGACTCATTTATTTCCATATAATAAATGTCAAAATGGCGTATACACCAAAATGTTTTTTTCCGTTTCAAACATCAAGTTAAAGGACGAAAAAAAAGTAGACACCCTTTAGGAATTGCAGAAGAATTGTCAAAGCATGAATTCTGACTCGATGATCGCCCAAAACAGGAAAGAAGTAAAATCTAATGAATTCTCATTTTACCAAATGGTATCAAAAAAAGTTTTACCCAAAAGTTTCATTTCGTAGTACTTTGATGAATCTAACAACGGAAATAACCCCACCTGCGATTATTGCAGGTAGATAATAATAAAAAAAAAACTGTGAAACGCACACCTCCTCTACCTGCCTAGAATTAAAAAAATATCGTTGATGTAAAAATATTTTTTACGCACAAATAAAAAATTACGCACAATTATTTTGTCTGCTGTATACCGATTTTCGCTGAAACATAATTAAACTCTATTGAGTCTCTTTGGAAAAAAATAATTCAAGTTTGCAAAAATAAAGTTCAAATTGACGAGTTCATTTGATGCTAGGTTTTTGTATGATTATAGGGCTATAATTAATCCTTTTGAAAATGCATGAATCTAGCAGATATCGCAAAACATAAATAAAAATACTTATGATGTAGGCCTTACAATCCCAAACTATTGTTGAATTTACTAAATTGTATTTTTTTTAAATTTACTTCTTAGCTTGCGTATTTATTTTTTTACTTGCGATTTTTTTCCTCGATGTAGTCACGTTATATAACCAAGTGTTGCTCGGCGTGTTTCATCCCCAACGACAACATATTTCGCTTCTATTCGTGCCAATTACTGTACGTAAATATAACGAAAATTGTCGAGATACTTTCTCAGGACAGCTCAATTTTCTCTTCGCTATATCGTCCAACGGTTTACCTCAATTTTCTTCTGCTTTCGCGTTTACTCGTCGTATCACTTCCTTTCATCCCTTTCGCAATCACGTCGCACTATAATTTTCCGTTATTTTTCTACCTCCACTACCTCACGTGCATCCCGGACTATGATCATCTGTCTTCTCATTGCTTGAACCACAAGAAGATTTTTTTTAATCTCACCTCACTTTAAACTCGAGACGTGAAATGAGCACAACAATATTCTTTTATTTTTTTTTCCACCATATTATGTAATTGGCATCGTTCCATGCAACAAGAATCCCGCCCCATTTTTTATTGTAAAATCTGTTTTATATTTTTTTACGAGTATTGATTTTTTTGTTTGTTTTATAACAAAAAAAAAAAAATGGCACAGAAATTTACGAACAGCCGAAAATTCATCCCTTGTTATTTCACATATTTCATTTGTATGAAGTTTCTGCCTAAGGGAGAAATATTTAGTGCTAATAATAGCAAAAAATACATCATTCATGATTTTCAGATGATATTTTTAATTTTTACAATCACCTATGACTCTCAAGTTCGATAATAACCAATGTGGTCGGTGATGAATAATTTTAGAATTTATCGAAAAATATATAAGGCCTGTTTCGCCGATTTTTACATATTTTATTCGCTGTTTAATTTTTATCTATCGATTACCATTTTTCGTGGTTACGTTTTTGATTGATAATAATTTTGATAACTTTATTGTTAATTATAAATTTATAGATATCTATGCATCTATATATATATAGTCTATATAGAAATATAGATAATTAAAAAACATTGATAATAAATAATTTTGTTTCACATTCAGTGCCAAGGGCATCGTGAAACTCATCATGTATTACATTGAATCCTCAAACTACATGGTAAATTCGCTCAGTGAATAACGATCGAGGAGGTGCTGCTCTCTAAGAAACTTTGGTGTTCGTGCTTGAGTTTATTCAAATTACCAGCAGGGAATTTACAAATAGGCACCGATTGTATCGACACAGGTTTCTAGCAGTTTCCCTGTGCCCTCGGTGAATGCGATACAGTGGGTCAAGACGGGCTATGCAAACGTCAAGAAAGGGAAAATGGAAGATAAAAACAGAGGAAAAGATCCCTGAAAAGGGAATAACCCTCTGCAACGAACCTAATGTATCTTTTATTGCATTAAGCCCATCATTTTACGTATTAGGACCAAATAATTTCACACTCAGCATCAGAAATACGAAAAAACAAAATTACTCCCCATTATATTTTCAACCCTAACTTCACTCTCATATGGATTTGTTCTTTCTTTTCGCGATCTTTTCCTAATACACCTGGCTGTTCAATTTTTTCGTTTTTACGAAGATAAAAAAAAATATCGTGATAAATATTTCGGGCATTGAGATATTTTCCAGTTGACAGACACACACCCATTTACCATTACTTGCATTTTCATTGTTTTTTTTCTCCTCATTCTTAGAAAGCCTGCGTGAAAATTCCGCGATATTTTTCTTTGGCACGAATGTCTCGGAAGAGCTCGGCACACTCTGGTGATGTGCAGACGACGGTGAAATTGGAAGCAAAAGCATTGCATGGAGTAATGTAAGAAAAAAAAATTATGAGCGAGAAAGAAAACCTGGGAATCGCAATAAGAAAAGGAACGAGGTCAGGGAAAGCAGAAGAGCCGTGGAGAAGTATAGAACAGTCGCGTCTTGTTCTCGACCGCGTATAAACTTCCCACGAGCATTTCGAGTACTTTCTTCGCCCTATTTCTTACCCCGCGATCCATTCTTTCGATGGAAATGCTTCAATTTTTCGTTATGAGGGTGAAATTTTGTCGACAAAATATCATCGAACGACAATTCGGAATTGAAAAAAAAAAAACCCCCCCAACATCCGCAAATTTTAGTAACCCGGAAACTGCCCCGAAAAGATGAATCTATGACACTCAATAGGGGAAAAAAAGTTGCGAATTCCTTCCTCGAGATTTCACACAATACGCAGAATCTTCGTTCATGAGCGATAGACAAAGTTGGAAAAGGTTATTTGAAAGAGTTCTTTCCGAATTCCAGTTTCATTTCTGTGTTGATTTATTTATAGCGGGATCCACGAGAATGATTCACAAATCATCTGCATTAGAAAGTGTATTATCTTCTTCACCAACCCAAACAAACTCGAGCCCAAACTGAAAATAATAAATTCATGACGAATCCAAACGAATTTATTTCTACTCAGTAAAAAAATCAAGCTGTCAAAAAATAGCGAGGCTTTATGGACACTTTGAGGTAGAAATCAACCCTGACACAATGAAAGATGATAATTCGTATATTGTAGAGCGTCTGTTTCGCCAATGCAGCTTCACACAGAGAGCAGCTTCGTTGTGTAGAAAAATGATGAAGAAGGCAATATTGAAAATTAAAAAAAAAACGAAAATGCCAAATCTTCTTAACATCGGTATATTTATTATGTAAAGAATGAGAATTGAAGAAAAATCGTCATTCAAATTCAGATCCAGAAGTTTTAATTTTGTTCTCACACGCTTCGCCAGGCCCCGCCAGAATATTTTTATTCATAAATAAATGTAAATTATCCAGAGACTTATATCTAAGTAAGTCAATGTTCTGTGATTCATACTGTTAATTAGAACACAAATCTCAAAGTATGATTTTTATATTTTTTAATGAAAATCAATTAACACATAAATAAATAAAAGTATTGTGATAATAATATTGAAAAAAAAATTATATTCAAAGAAAAATTGAAATCCGCCGACAAAAAACACGCAATACTTTTTTAAAACAACGTGTAAGAAATATATATTTTTTTTTAATTACTAGAAAATTTTAAAAAAATTGAAATTCATGCACTAAAAAACAAGGTAAGGGGAATCCCAAGCTAATTTTTATCACTAATTAATTGAATTGATAGAACTAATTTGAGAGTTTTAAAATACAATTAAATTTTTTAGCGTTATAATTTTAAAAGTATTGAAATCGATATAAATTAAACTTTAGCACCGATTATTTTTGGAACGGTAACTTTTATTGATTAGACACAGGAGAGCTTTTTTCTAGAGCATTAAATTTTCTGCGTGAAAAAAATTCTCTTAACCTCAACGGTTAAAGACTTATAAAACTCGAAAGGGAAAAATAAAATTTACCCATGTTATTTGAATGGGAAATAAAAATTTGCGATGAGGGACCTCTTAATCTTAATATTAAGGGATAATACTTTGAGAGGGTTTTCTTAAGGTGCCGAGCAATACATTTTTCATTGTATGAAGAAAAAAAAATATTTTTTTTACCCACCCTAATAAATATACGTTTTTTTTTTTCAATTATTGATTCATTCAATTTTCATTGAACATAACGTTAAAAAATATAAATAATTTAAGCAGTGTGAAAAATATTAATGCATAATGATTAAAGGGTTTTCTAGTTCGTGAATACGATTACAAGTCTTGCGATATTGACACCCGAGTTATAAAATGATGAAACTATTATAGATATATATATATATATTTTTTTTTAAATTTATTTATATATTGTTCCATTGCTTCGGGGTCCTTCCCCTTTAAGCTGTCCCCCTTTTTTTCATTATTCCTCTATTCTGTGAGTCCCCCCCCCCCCCCCGTCCCCCCAAATGTTTTCCGCAGCCACTCTTTCCTATCCCCTTCTGTATCGCATTCGCACGAGGGCACAGGGAAACTGCGGAAAACCTGTGCTGATACAGTCGGCTCTCTTGCCAGAGTTCGTGCAACCTAGGCGGGTGCTCAGACTCTGGCAATATGGCCTCCTCCCGCTCAGCGATTCGATGCGCCAGTCAGCGCGCGGCTAACTGGTCACCGCTCCAAGTATTGGCCTCGACCAATGCTGCTTAATTTCGGTGATCGCCAGAGCCGCACGCCGACCACGTACCTATCTCTGTCGGTTATGAAATTATTATATTAAACAACTATATTTATATCCTTCAATGAGGCCAATAAAAGAAGCTTTCAACAAAGACTTTAATAAACATGTAAAGTAATAACATTGACTCAAAATAATTTCGATTGAAATTTTAAAAGATGCAAAAAAAAACTACCACTGCTGTTATAGACTCAGCACCCTTAAAACAAACAAAACTCGTGTGAGTTGTGGCTAAAATTCAATAAATTAAGTTTCATATTGTATTTCACAATGTATTGGAGTATCTGAGACAGACATACAGACCCAATTGAAAAACCTTTTAATATTCTCGGATATCGAATTCACAAATATTTACGGTGATCTGAAAATAATTTTTTTGCCGATTACATTGCTTTCTCATTTGTGCATTTCCTGAATGAAACAAGAATCGTCGTATACTGAAAGACACAAAAAAAGTGCCCTTGTATTTTTATAGATGTGTCGATCTGGCCAATTCAAAGGATCTTTAATCACGATGATATTCAATTTAGCCGTGATATTAAAAGCCTTCTCGTATTTTTAAACTGTTATTATTCATTTCACCCTCGTTCCAATCGATCGAGGCATAATGAACATCGAAGGAAAAATTCAGAGATACGATGCTCATTGCTGGATTACCCCCGAAGACTGCCAGAAACTTTTGTCACGCAAAAGGTCTCTAATTGCAAATCGAATGGTCCTCCGAACATGTTCAAGTAGACGCCCAGATAGGTCGGATGATTGGAAAATTCTTATACTTCTCGATAATTTCTAATTTGCAATAAAATCCCTACAATGGAAGCTTGGATTTTTGATAAATCGAATCGTCTGACAAGCCGTCGTGTCATTTGACAGAAAAATTATACGTATTTTTATATTCCGTCATAGCATGCAGTGAATGAAATGAGCTTGAAATTAATAATAATTCCTCATCGCAATTATAAGACCGACCGGTTTGAATGAACATTTTAAACTATTGTTCGCCTTTAATTAAGGTTGACAAAAGTTTATTTCTACTGGTATAATATTGCTGAGATGTTCGAGAATGAAGTGCGTGCGAATAAACATGAAAAGTTGGTCGTGCGATTGACGCGTTCGTGGTAATCGCACGCCATTCCCGTGTCGACTGCAATTAAACTCCGTTAAGTTTAATTAATCGCGACTCGCAGGCGTCGCATTTCGCGATGCGAAATTAAAGCCACCGCGTCTCTAAATCGTGATTGAGGGTAATTCATAAAAGCTGCAACGTGCACATTCGCAGGAAGAAAGCTCCAAATACTGCAGTTTTTATGCGAGTTACAAACTGAAAATATTTTCGAATGTTCGTTGCATTAAAGGGAATTTTTTTTTTCTTGAATTGTGTTTAAAAAATTTTTCGTGTTTTCGTGAAAATAGTCCATGGGGTTGGACTTGTAGTTATGGTTTTCGCATAAATGCGGCGCGATTGAATATTTTACAAAGTTAACAAAACTTCGAAAAAATTCTGTAATTGCTCTGACTTTCGAAAATTTTGGGTATTTTGGGTTGAGTTATTTTCCAGATTAATAGAATATGATTAATGAATTCATTTTTTTAATTTGGCGAGAATCGATAAAAGGGAAGAGATTTTAAAAAAATTTAATTTTTTCGAAAAATTCTTGAACGCTCAAACTACTGCAAATTTTAAGATACTTGCCGTAGTTTTTTTTTTATGTAAAAACCATCCACTTCGAACGATAATAATTTTAAAATTTGTTGATAATTCATTGTAAGATTTCAAATTTTAAGAAATTTCGAATTGTTCGAACAAATTCTGCAATTGCTTTCTATAACTTTCGTAAATTTTGGGATATAAGATTGTTACATATCATGTGCATGAATAGAATATCATTAACGAATGTTTTGTTTTAAATTTAGTGAGAGTCGATAAAGGGGATGAGATATTATGAAATTTTGAATTTTTTGAAAAGCCTGTAAACGCTCGAACTACCGCAAATTTTAAGATATTCGTTTTAGATTTTTGACATTAATACGATGATCGTCGAAACACAATTGTTGTGAGTTTTCGTGAGAACCATTATCGGGCTCAGGATATTGTTAAATTTAGAATATTTCGAAATGCTCTTACGTTCAACTGACAATTCTGACAATTTTGCCGTTTAAACAATTACACAACACCATAGTATACGCAATCGAAAGATCCGAAGGTTTTTAGTCACTGATTGCTAACAATAAATTTGTTCATGCTTGTATTATAAGCTCAAAAGTTTTCGGTTCGAATAAGAGCACTCGCCGAATAAAAAGGTTGGATAATAAATAAATACATTCACTATAAATCGTGTGAATTTCCTAGCAATAAGTTCAATACAATTACATATATCTATTTAAACATTACTGTATCTACATTAACTATTCATTCGTAGGGATTGATTCATCGCGTTCGCTATTGAGGACAAATATTATTTTCATATATATGGGGCATTCCACATAAAACCAACCCGTCATCGGCCTGACCCCCTGGGATTCTGATGTCCAATATTTTTTTGGTTTGTTTTTATCAAAAATGATACCTCTAATTTTTCGAAATTTTTCCGCCATTTTGTAAGGTTGTGGCAACTTCAAATATCCTCGACACGAAGATGGACATTTTTAAAATCGATGAAACTTTTTTTGCCAAATCGGGGACTCGAAAACACATCTTTTGTCATAATTCGAAAATAGGATGAAAACGTTAAATATTTTTTTGAAATTTTTGTTTTTGAAAAATAAAAAAATGTTTAGTCTTTTTAAATTATATGGTCCTTTATAGTAAAAAATAAAATAAAAACAAACTTTATCGTGGCAAAATTTGATTTCATTTTTGGTTCAAGAGTAAAACGAAGAAAGTGATGCTTAATCCTGTTATATTTTTTCGAATACACCTTTGGTTTCGTAGTTTTACTCTTGAACCAACAAGAAAATCGAATTTTACGAATATGAAGTTCGTTTTTATTTTATTTTTTACTATCAACAACCACCATTTAAAATGACTAAAAATAATTTTTTTTTTTTTTCAAAAACAAAAATAAAAAAAAAATATTTAACGTTTTCATCCTATTTTCGAATTATGACAAAAAGATGTGTTTTCGAGTCCCTAATTTTACAAAAAAGTTTCATCGATTTTAAAAATGTCCATCTTCGTGTCGAGGTCGCCACACCCTTACATAATGGCGGAAAAATTTCGAAAAATTAGAGGAATCATTTTTGACCAAAACAAACTAAAAAAATCCATTGGACATCAGAATCCCAGGGGGTCAGGCTGATGACGGGTTGGTTTGACGTGGAATGCCCCATATACAATGCAAGATTCTAAACAGCCTGTGAACTCTCGAACTAATCACTCGTGTTTGCTGCAGTATCTCTAATTTGACCATGCTTGTTCAGAGATTCGATTGGTCCAAGGGGCAATCATTTCAATTTTCATTTATATTTATATTTATATTTATATAACTCTACTATACAATTTGCCAGATTTTAAATTTGTCATGTTTTAGAAAAATCAAAGAGGTTCAGCACTTTTGTACAACATATAGGGTTAGATTGAAATTTTTATAATTTTTTTCTGCCTATGAATGTGTCTCTTCGATTTTTTTCGTAATTTTTTTCCCTGCATGGTTTTTGAGAAAAAACAAATTGGCATATATAGATCCGCTCTTGCACGGAAGCGGCGCTTTTAGCAACGACAGTCCACAATCTTATTTTCAATTGTTTATGTCAGATACGATTGTTTATCGTCTTCTCCAATTGTAAATGCTGTTAAAAAAAAATCACCCATTATTTTAATCGCATAATGTTTTTCTTTCGAATGTCTAATTAAGTTTTTATTTACAAACTTCCAAAAAACGAACAAATAAGGATTGAGACAAAAAATGGACCGAATTAATTTTTAAAACAAAAGACTTGTATTTAATTTTTCCCGTATTTTTAACGTAGGCACTTTGAGGTCAGCGTGAATTTTTTTCTTTCGTCGTTTGGATGCTGTGTTATGTGACGTTTCATGAAATTTATTCTCCGTTCTATATACATTAGCGCAGTTTGAATAATCGCTGTTTTCATCTGATTATCGATGAGCATCAACATCGGAAAAAGTTACAGCAGGCTCGTGAAGTGGATTCCTCATGATCCTGGAGACATCGTCAATAGCACGAACACGATTTCTGTCGAACTGTACAAGGTATAATTCGAACAAAGTGTGGTATCTGTTTTAAATTCTTCCAGTCCCCCACAGTTCAGCTCAATTTAATTTTTTGCTTGGAAAAAAAAATTTCGGCCCCAAATTGTTTTTTACCTTCCTTGGTTACACTGGGGTGCAATTTCATCCCAAAACGACCTTTGTGTGTCTAATTATGCAACGGACCAAGTTCTGAATATGCTTCTCCCGGCGGATAAGTTATAGATCGGACCTTAAATATAATATGCTTATTACCATTGAATTTCCGAACCAATTAGCTGATTTATGATGAAATAGTGACTAGTTGAAAACCTCACTAAGAATTAGTCCTGATACTTGGAATGCAATAATGATAATTATTGAATAGTCAAAACGATTATGCTTCGCACTCAGATTTTTTTTCTTTTGTTAACGCCTGTCACTTTTTTTGTAAAAATTATTTGTCCAATTGCCTCATGTCACAGACGAAGCTTCGTTTTCATTCAAAAATAAAAGATACACATTGCAATGTGCGCAGTGCTGATTTCATGATTTTTCTATAATTCGGCTTCCTTATAACATCAAAGTTAATGCCCGAATCTTGAAAAATTACGAAGAAGCAATGTGCTCGTTTAAACTTGGATTGTTTGCCCCCCCCCCCCCCCCCGAAAATTTTTTAGTTGAGCGCTTTGAGTTTTGGATTTAGATTTGGTACAGTCATTTTTATTAAAATTTAAAATTTCACAAAATCTTAAACAGCCACATCCGATTCTCGCTAAATTCAATGTCAATCACCCTTCACTGATATATTCTATTTGTATCGAAAATATAAGTTACAAAATCGTAAATAAATGAATGTGGATACGATTTATGTGAGTTTTACGTTTTTTTTTTGTTTTCTTTACGCAGCGTGATCTCGATTTGAACCCTAACCTAGCTAAGCAGGACATCGTGGGCTCGTCCGTTGGTATTCTCGGGGCCGTGTCGATGTTGACTTTTGGAGCAAAAGGAAATAAAACCGAGAACGATTTGCGCAAAGATCTCAAAATACCACTTGTCGGTCGTTACGGAGCACTATATTTATACAAAATTCTCCTTGATAAATTTAGCGTAAGATCTCACAAAAAAAAAATGTTATCGCGCTTGAATTCGAAAGTAGAGGATCTTACGATCATGTTTGGCTGACTTGCAGGTTCTCGAAGATGATAACTTGGGTCTACGCAACAAAATTTTTTATCGTGCTGAATACAGGATTAGTTCCGAGTTCCGAGTTGCAATGAAAACGAGCTTTCATTCTGAAGCACAGAGTTTGCATATCGACGATCCAGTCACGACAGCGAAAAAAATCAACGACTGGTTCAGATTGGACCCATCCACGGGCGAATATGTCATATCACCAAGTAAGATCAGTCGCTATAATATATATTTCTCTATCTGTTTCATTATTCTTCTCGAGGCTAAAAATATCGGTATTTTTTTCATCGAAAATGAACTTCTTGAAACTCATGGAAAAAAGTTACTTTCGACTCTGATAATTAATGTAATATAGTTGTATAATGATCTAGTGAACTGCCCGTGCAGAAATTTCGGTCGGGATACAGCTGGATTCTGAGAAGGATCCCTATTTTCTGATAGGGATCCGGCTGGACATCGGATCAGATTCCATGATTGAATGAAAGATTTGCACATTGGAATCCGACAGGGACCCCGGACTGGACTCCAATTATGGTTTCCAGTCAAAACCCCATCAAAATGTGGTTTATATCTGGCATATATATATAAAATCCCGAATAAATATTTATCTTCCGCAATTCAGGTTATAGGCAATTGTTTATTAATACCTGAGCCATAGAAAAATTTTTAACAAAAAAAAAAAAAAAAAACGTTGGCACCGGGGTTTGAACCTACGACATCTCAATAGCCTTCGTTTGCATATTGGACCCGAAATAAATGACAAAAAAAATTATATTATATTAACATTAATGATTTTGACATTTTTTATTGATTGTTGTTGATCCAACGACGATTCCGGTCGTTGAAAATTTATTTGCTAACCCGGAAAATTATTTAAGGACAACCTACCTACCTATCTGCCTACCTAATGAACTAACGCTCTAACCACGACGCTATCGAATGCTTATACATTTACTTCATAAAGATCTTCTATACACTGTAACATGAGGCTGAAGTTATCATCAGCGGTAGCGAGTAGCCAAAATTTAGGAAAGAATACGCATGACGGGAAAAATCTGACAAAATTCAGGAGTATTGTCTATCGATCCTGTAACACGATGGCGTTTCAACTTTTGAGTGGACGGACTCCGTTGTTTATTTGTTTGTTAATTAACAATAGCTGCTGATAATTAAAAGCGCACGTATGACTGGAAAAATTTGAAAAAATTAAGGGGTATTGTCATTTAATCCTGAAACACGATGGTGTTTCAACTTTTGAGTGTACGGACTCCGTTGTTTATTTGTTTGTTAATTAACAATGGCTGCTGATAATTAAAATTTCACGCATGACGGACAAAATCTGAAAAAATTCAGGGGTATTGTCTATTGATCCTGGAACACGATTGCATTTCAACTTTTGAGTGGATGGACTCCGTTGTTTATTTGTTTGTTAATTAACAATAGCTGCTGATAATTAAAATTTCACGCATGACGGGCAAAATCTGAAAAAATTCAGGGGTATTGTCTATCGATCCTGGAACACGATCGCATTTCAACTTTTGAGTGGAGGGACTATGTTGTTTATTTGTTTGTTAATTAACAATGGCTGCTGATAATTAAAATCGCACGCATGACGGTAAAAATCAGAAAAAAGTCAAGACTGATAAAGAATACTCCTGAATTTTTTCAAATTTTTCCCGTCATGCGTGCGATTTTAATTATCAGCAGCCATTGTTAATTAACAAACAAATAAATAACAGAGTCCATCCACTCAAAAGATGAAACGCCATCGTATTTCAAGATCGATGACAATACTCCTTAATTTTGCGCGAATATGCGCCGAAAAAAGTCGTGCCATTTTTGTGTCAAGTAATAATAATGACAACAATAATAATAATAACAATGACAATAATAGCAAAAACAACAGTAACGATATTATTACTATCTTTATTATGATATTATTGTTGTTAATATTCTTGTTATTACTGTTGTTATTATCATTATAATTAATATCATTACTGTAATGCTGCGTAATAATAAAAAAAGTCACAAAAATGATGACAACAATATTAGCAGTAACAATATTGATATTATACTGTTGTTATCATTGTTATTGTTATTATTATTATTATTGTTGTTGTTGTTGTTGTTGTTGTTGTTATTATTATGCCAATCCAATAATGTGTCAACAAGCTTTATTGGAAATATCACTGGGTATTTTGCAACTTAAAATTCTTCGATTATCCCACATAATTGTCGGAGGATACTCGTATTGAGGATCTCGCAGCAAATCCTGATCCAGATCCGAGAATCGAACGTAAGATTGGAATTTATGTCTACGCTCGGGACGCAGTTGCGCTTCGAACCGGGATCCAATCGGTACACCCTGAAAGAAAGTGGCGCCATAACTTACAAATTTTCTCACGTCTACTGATCCGCTTACGAAACGGATACCATATAGATTCCTATGTGGACACCGGTTTTGGAGAGTCCCTGGAAAATCCCGATCGGGATATGGTCGGACTTGGGGTATCCCTAACAAATTTCTGCACGGGTGCTCACGTTTTTCCGGTACTGTAATATTGATGAGTTTTGAGAAAATTCTCAAGTATATAACTATAGTTATATACTTGAGAACTTGCGACTACTCAACAGTCCCAGTAGTCCAGTCATTCTAGCCATTTCTGTTGCAATATTCTACAGAATTTATTTAGCTTTTGGAAAAGGTTAAGGGGTGTCCCTCTGAGTGTAAATTCGATCTTGCGGGACGTGGGGAGGGGGTCAAGCTTCAGCCGCCATCTTGGAAAACACTTTTTATCAAATAGCTCGTGAACCGTGCATCGCACGACAAAAATAGTGGAGACCTTTTTTTTAGATAATAACTTTTTTTTAGATAATAACTATAACTTTCAATGAAAACCTTTTCCTGTATAGTGCATGGTTTTTTATTTATAGCGGGGCGAACTTTTCCAAACATAGTTATTGCTGAATATACAGTCGAATTTGGTTATAAGCAATTTCCCCTCCGATTTTTTTTCGAGTCCGCTCAGCGCGGTCCCCCACCACAAGCCAATTCCTTATAACCAGCAGCATTGCGCATTTCACCGACGCACTCACACACATTAAGAACGCTACATTGATGCGCTGTAGTGGGGGAGCCAGATTTTACGACTCTTCGGCGTTTTTTTTTTCCCTACAGCCCCGAAGGATTGCTTATAACCAAATTCGACTGTATATAGTTAACGGTTTATGTAACAGTAAAAATGGCGATGTTTGGAAAAGTTTGCTGCGCTATGAATAAAAAACAATGGACTATACAGGAAAAAAATTTAAATAAGAGTTACAGGAAATTCCATTATTTACTAAAAAGATCATAATTGTTTTTGTCGTATGATGCACGGTTCATGAGGTATTTGATAAAACGTGTTTTCCAAGATGGCAGCTGAAGCTAGACCCCGTCCCTACCACGTCCCACCAACTTGAATTCACACTCATAGGGGACACTCCTGAACCTTTTTCAAAAGCAAAATCAGTTCTGTACACAATATTGCATTATGAACCTACTTTTTTGGCTGGAATATGACTGGACTACGGACGGTTGTTTTCAGTGGTTCACTGCTCGTGATTTATGCTAGCTTTTCGTAGTTAAGTAATGCATATTTCCACCAGCAAAATCACCAGTGAACGAACACAGACCATTTTTTTTTTTTTCAATCGCATGGGAGTATAATATATTGTCTGAGTTTCCATGAAACGAATCTTGAATCAACGGTAGCTGCGTGACTCTTTAATGGTTATTGATCCTCGATTGTATTCGAACTAGAATTTTGCACAAGTCAGAGAGTGTGCAAGTTTGGTCCTTTACACGAGTACCACCATATCACACGTTCGTCTCTTTGTCACAGATAATCTCAGAAAGACCCCGAGCGTCATTCTCTGTAGTCATGCCCAATTCAAGGGCCAGTGGTCGTCACCATTCCAGACTGATACAATGGAGTTTTGGGTTAAAGCAACGCAGCGGAGGATGACCGTACCGAGTATGTCGTCAACCGATTATTTTAATTATGGCTATCTTCGCGAAGTTAAGGCCAAATTTGTCGAAATCCCGTGCAAGGTAATTAGATCGTATTATAGAAACAATAGCGGTGTATTCATGAATCGATGGGCACAACGATTCTCAGATATATAATACGGGTGAACGGCGATCGTTTTGTTAAAAAATGCGTTATCTTTGGCCAGATCGTTGCATCATCAGAGCATAAAGTGAGCATGTTCGTCATACTTCCGGATGGTGCGAATGGACTTGAAGAATTGCAGAATAATATCAACCTGATTACCATGGACCAACTTTGCAGGAAGAATAAGATTGAGGTCTTTGTCAAGTTGCCGACATTCAAAATCACAGGCTTAGACCGTATAGAGGGAATAACCAACGTGAGTCGTTTGATTGAATGAAATTTTTAATTGTCGGAGAACACGGGAATAACGTTGACAAGTTGATTCGTCGCGTGATCGCGCACCTATCCTGAATTTTTTCAGGAAAGTTTGTCCAATGTCTTTACGAACGCGGCTAAGGTTGACAAAGTCATGATCATGGATTGTTTCGATATCATTGTCGAGGCTGGTGAGTTTTTATTTTATGTTTATAGTGCAGGAAAGTTTGTTGGTTTTTTTTTTTAATTATTTCACCTATACTCATCATCGTAAGACGGAGTGTGAGTTATGAGAAAATTGAGAAAAATATCCAATGATAAGAAGGTTCAATAATAAGAGGACAATAATAATTTATGCTTGCTCCAATCATTTCGACTGCTTCATTGATGATTTATGTCGTCTCTGTGTGAATCGAAGCAATGGTTACAGGAAGCATAGAATATCTTTGGTGCCTCATGTAACATTTGATATTTTCCTGTGTGTGGTTTTTTTTTTTTTTCGTAAGTACAAATCCACGACCCTACGAATATTTGGGACTATTTCGCAAAAAAGCTATCAGCACTCAACTCTTCCGGATATAAAGAGCCTAAAAGCTTTGTTTTGACCAAGGCTGACGGTACAATAGAGTGAACGTTAATTTTTGGGAATATGCCATTCCTAAACTGTCAAACCGAATGATTTGAAATTTGAACGGGTAATTCTGGAAACCTCTATCTGGAGCCTAATGGCCAAAATAAACAAAACAGAAATTGATGTAAGAATTGTTATAGAGCTTAATTCCAAAAAATCTGGTCATGAGCGTCTAGATGCATCGAAACTCTATTCAACGAGCCTTTTTTTCGTTGTTGTACTTTGAAAATTAAAGAAATAGCACTGTCCTAAAAATTTACATTTCGTCGTCGATAATTCGCAAATAAAGACAGGCTGTGCAGATATATAGTTGGCAAATGTTTCACTGTCGCCACTTTGAAGCCTAAGCACGTGACTTTTTTTTGCCTATTATTCAGTTTCCAGACGGTTATCATGAATTTTCTAAGGTGCTAACTGTGAAATGATAAGTTCAACACGAAAAAATATCTAGAAAGTCGCTTCGGAATCGGATAATTCTCGAATTAGATGCACGTGTCACGCATATTCTACAAGTTTGAATATTTCCTTCTATACTAACGCCATCGAAGCTCGTCACCGGCTTTCACATGATTTTAACTGTATTAATACGAAACAAACCAACCCATGGTAAATTTTTCACCGTGTAAAACGGGGATAGTTTAAACCGACGATATCCCGATTGTATACATCGCTAAACGCTCACACCGATGAATTGTTCATCGCAAAACAGCTTTATAGTTGGTGGTCGATAAATCATAGCGGGTGCTATTGCAAAGCGTTTCGTGAAGCAGCCCGAGCTTCTGTATAAGAAGACTATGAACATTCAAAGTTAATCTCATGCTTCGATTGTTACGAAATCGTATTTGCTGATCCAACTCGACGTATCGTATTTAAGGGGACATTGTATAAAAAAAAACAAAATTTTTTTTTATTCTTGCATTTTTTACTCTCGTGTTTTAAGAACGTTTTGCCGCAAATCTCATACTGATATCTTTATCCGTTGAAAATATACGGCTGAAATAGTAAAATAATGCATAAACGCGCGGCGATTTTCAGCGGCCTTTTTCTCGAAACTATAATATTCTTCCGTTTGTGCATGATTATACTCGCGGAACAGTAAACTCTCATGGTCCAAACTTCGTATAGACTGCTCAGTCTATATTGCCTTGCATGGATTCCACCCAACAATGCCAAGAAATTTCATTTTAGAATTTAGTTCCGCGATCGAAAAACATAGTGATCATAAGGACTCTGCCAAATGTGGGATGAAAAAATTTATAAAAAAATGGCGAAATTTCAAATATTGTTGGTGAAATCCATGCGCATAACTATCAAGTTTATTCATGCAAATCCCCGATTAATTCAGACGAAAGATGACATCGCAATCGTGCATAACGTGATGTATACATACTGTAAAAAATATCCTGAAATTTAGGATACAAAAAATGTTGAAACTTACAAACCCTGGTAATTAAATTGAAATTAAAAAAAAGTACTGAATTTTCAATAAATATCTTGAAAATTCAAATACAGTCTTGAAAATTCAAAGACTATTTTGAAAATTCAAAGAAAGTTTTGAAAATTCAAAGACTATTTTTAAAATTCAAAGACTATCTTGAAAATTCAAAACAAATTGTGAGTTCCTTGACTTTTATGTGACTGTTTGAAATTTCATTACCGTAATTGGTCATACTAAATAAAGGGTGAAAGTCGGGATCACCACCGTACCTTAATTAGCTCCCAACATAGAACTGATGAAGCGTTCTCTGGCGAGTCAAATACATGATATGAATTATGAAAGTTCATGAGCGGCTGATAGCGTAGTGGGTAGCGTGTTAGAAAGATAGGTAGGATAGGTAGGTAGCTCGTAGGTTCGAGTCCCCGTTCGAGGAGAATAAAATCCTATCGAGTAATCCGTGCAGGATTTTTTTTTTTCCAGTGTAACGAAAAAAATATGCGTTATGGAATCATTTTGCAAGAGATTTATCTAATATAATAGCGAACATTAATTTTTACATTAAAAATTTTACTTATGAAATTTAATATTCAAAAAGTACATTAAATTTAACATTCAAAAAGTATATTAAATTTAATATACAAAAATTATATTAAATTTAATATACAAAAAGTATATTTTAATTGCTTCATACACTTTTTCATTAAATTTAAAACAAAAATGTTTAGTTACAAAAACGTGATGACACTTTTGCAGGGCTGAACCGTTCTTCACAATATAGTTAGGATATTTTTTCACCCAGGGGAACAAACCCCAAAGATGACCCTCTACTTCAGGGTGAAACTACAATAAATCAAATATATTCTTCTATCAGCTGTGCTTCTTTGAAGATGACCTCGAATTTCATAGTTTAAGGTGTAGGTATATGTCCCCTTAATATTAACTCACACTCAATGACAGTCAATAAAAATTGAATGAATACAGTCGTTTCACGGTTTGATGATATCCCGAAAGTTTCCTTCTAAATTTTTCCTCGAGCTTGCTGACGAAAATCCACGAATCAATGATTTTAACTCTTTTTTTTTTCAAGGAGCTACGTCTCAACCCTCTACCGGTGTAAAAACGGCGTATGAAACATTCATCGCGAACCATCCGTTCATGATTATAATTGCTACGACGGACAAGCATCCCCTTATTCTCTTCATGGTTCAATACGGCAATCCTCAAGAGAAACAGTAAAATCACCATTACTTTTATGGACTAACGCCATTCCATACAAGTCCCACGCAATGAATGATGAAAAATTCACGTCCAATATATTCCGATGATAATTTAAATATATTTGAGAACACTCAATGTAATAACCACGTATAAATAAAAGTTCATGTAAGATGCAAGTTTTTCATCTGCTTGATGTATATCTATTTGCAATATTCCCGCTTGTACCCTTATGAATTTTGAGGACCTATTGAGTATGTGCGAGATGGTCAAAAAGTGGGGGTAGCTGACACGTAGCGCGTGAGGTGGCAAAATTGAGAAACGTTTGTGAGTAAATGTACACTGTTTATATACGTGGCACAAGCACAATCTGCTCGTATAAAATTTCGATCATTACTTATCTGTCCGGAATAAAATGAAAAATAAATACAAACTATAATAGACAGCCGCATAAAATAATGAGAAAGTATTTTTCGTACTCACTAGAAGCTTAACTCTATAAAAGGTGGTGAAGTAACAGACGTTTGTCTGATAACATAACCACGATCATCATGCACAGGTCAAGCTCAGGTGATTGCCCTGCTAACACAGAACGTTATAAAAACGTTGTTCAGACGTTTACAAAAATACGCAAAAACGTCTCTTTGGAATGGTCGAAAAACGTTTAAAAGACGTTTTCAAGACGTTTTTTCGACCATTCAAAAGAGACGTTTTTGCGTGTTTTTGGAAAACGTCTTAACGTTTTTATAACGTTCTGTGTTAGCAGGGTGTCGTTCTTCTACTCTAACAACATGATAATTCGCAAGGGCAATTCCTTTTTTTATTCCTTGGGGATTAATAACCCATTGTGTGGCTGACGGCGACGAATCCTTATTTTTATATCCTTTCTATGTTTTACTATTTTATCTTGTGATAATGGTGGTTTACTGACATTAAAATCAAGTAATAATATGACCGTAATTCTTCAGGCCTTGCGTTGTTGAGAGAAGATTATGAAAATATTACCATAAACACAAATTTTCCTCTGAACAATTTAGACTTGACAGTTTGAGCAACATGAAAGGACCTACCATTAGGGATCGCATACTCCGCTAGCGGCGCTAGGAGTCAACACGCACATACTCAATTGCCATCACTGCACACCCCTCTTCGTATACCATTTGTCCCAGTCGAATAAGCCCGGAATTGAATTTTTTTTTTTGTTACATTCAGCGGACTACAGTGACTTATGAAGTTTTATTTTTTTTTCTGGAATAACGAATGAATCGTTTCAAAAAACTAACAGCTTAATTGAATTTATATTAATTTCCTTAATTTATGACACAAATAAGTGAAATGAAACTTTCAAATCTATCGCAGATGTTGAAAAAATAGCCAAAAAAACGTCAATATAATTTATTTCGACAATATTATCTCAAATGACAAGTAAAAATGGAGATACAAGAATTTCATGAATATCGAGTGTCATACTATTATAAAACAATTACGACCAAATATACTCTCTAAAAAAAAATCATCTAGGTTTTTTTACGAAGCTCCCGGATAACACTAGAACTATGATCACCGCCAACAGGTTTGCCTCGACCATTTCGGTTTAGATCGAATGGAATTTCCGAATAACTTGAAGGATTGGAATACTTATTTGAATTAGTATTACGATTAAGTAATATTTTCAATGATCGTTTCGACTAATAATAATTTTCAAGGTAATCATAATCGTTGAGTTTGTTCAACGTGCAATGCAGACAGTGAGTTATGGGAACGCTTGAACGCTCGGTTACGGCAAACAATCGAAATTTTTGCCACACCCATGATCGTTGAGTTGACGCATGCTGTGAATGACAGTAAAAGTAGTACTCGTTTCCAAATTATGAGCACGCAGCTGATCACGTGCTTCTCGGGAGCCTTTGGTTGGTTGCATTAGCCAATAGCGTAGAATGGTCCCCGCTACCAATTAAGCCTTAATTGATTATCGATGGTGTCCAATTCAGATCGACTGACGTGCAATGTGACAAGTAGCATGTATTTTAATGAAACTGAACGCTTCACCAAATATTACATAATAGTAAGCCGAAAATATAAATAAAAAAAACAAGAAAAAAGATATAACGAGAATCCTCAACAGGATAAATAATTATAAAAGATAATTAAAGTATTATGGTATTGTACGTTGGCCAACGTGGACGTTTGCTGTGATTAATTCCATTTATGAGAATCAATATTCCGTGTATCTTTCCATCGAATGTTAACGCCGTTTTTTTTTTCCAATCGTCGGACAAACGATTGGTGGACATAATTCGCGGAAAATCGGACGTGAATAAAAATTTAAATCTCGAATAAAATTACAGATTTTCCATGAATATTTTCGTAGACTTCGTGTTCAAATCATCAGAAATTTCACTTTACACAGCTTATGCATTTACCCATCTGCAACGAAAAATTGAGAATAAAAAACTCGAATGAAAATAATCGATCGCATTCGTCTCGAAAAGAATATTGGAAAAAAATGTAGATCGAGATGAGAAAAGGTTTCAACTTTTGAACATCGTTGAGGGTGTTTACAGAACAACGACACGATTGATGTACGACGCTGAAAGCAGCACTCAAAGTAAACGCTGTGAGTATTTATGACAGAGGAATTTAATTCGAATCTCTTGTACATTTTATATTTGCACTTACATTGACACTTAACATTTACACTTAACATTTACACTTTACATTTACACTTTGCATTTACACTTTACATTTACACTTAACACTTACACTTAACATTTACACTTAACATTTATACTTTACATTTACACTTAACATTTACACTTGACATTTATACTTTAAATTTACACTTCACATGTACACTTTACATTTACACTTTACATTTACATTTCACATTTACACTTTACATTTACGCTTTATATTTACACTTTACATTTATACTTCACATGTACACTTTACATTTATACTTTACATTTACGCTTTACATTTACCCTTTACATTTATACTGTACATTTACACTTACATTTACACTCTACATTTACACTTTACTTCACGAAAACCCTCTATTCCATTTGTATAATTCTTGATCTATTCAAGATTCCCTAGCAGATGAAAATAATTGCAATCGTCATACAGTTGTCTTGTAAACAGCTGCAAAGAAATTGATATGGGAAATATTGACAGTGCAAGTAAGACAGGATACGATGTACAAAAAATATAACACTCTTATAATTAATTTACCCTGTACACCTTAGTGAATAATTCAATTTCAAAAGATTCACGTACAGTGTAAAAATGAAAATTGTCTCATAAACTCACGAGGCTATGTGCAAGAGCGCAAGGCGATAATGAGCGAAAATTTTATTCACTTTTTAAATAACAACTAAGTTTGATAATAGCTACGGGCAATTAAAGTACGAAAATTGGTATCTTGTATCTTGATATTATGAACAGAACCGCGGATGATGTAAAAAAAATATATAACGTTTATGTAATAAGTTTACCGTCTACAAGTTAGTTAACACATACCTTTCTCAACAACCACATGCAGGTTAAAACCCAAAATTGTTACATAGGCTTGTATGACTATGAACAAGACGATACACTGTGGAAATGACATTTGATTTTTAATTAACAAATTTGTAATAACTACGGGAAGTTAAAGTATGAAAATTGACATCTCGCACGTTTGGAGTGTGAATAGGATATAATGATAGATTAAAAAATTGCAACATTCATGTAATCAATTTAGCCTTTGCTCTTTGGTTAAAAATTACATTTCTCAAGAATCACTTGTGGTTTAAAAATGAAAAATATTTACAGGCCTGTAAGACTGTGAACTAGGAAAAACTAAAAAAAAAATGTTTGTCAACTGTTAATTAATAAATGAGTTTTATATTTCTTACGGCATGACAGAAGCTTGCTGTCATGTAGTCATTATGAAACTCAACTATGAATTAACAGTTAAATTGCATGTCCAATGAGTTTCGCGTTGTTCACTTTGTTACAAAAAGCAAATACACAAATTTTCATATTTCAATTCACATTTCGATTAAAATTTCCATTTTCATTTCCGCGTGTATGGAAGAAATTGCTGTGGCACGAGTAGGGCGTGATAGTGCTAGCCTCGTTGGCACCTGTTCGGGCGCGGTATCTAAAACGGGAACACTTGTCCAGGGCCCTTGACAGGCTGCCACAGCTCAGCCAAATGGGTTGATTTTAAATTTGGCAAACTATCCAGAACCCGACCGGAGCCACGATTCAATATCTACACGGGATTACAGAGAGTGGATGAAAAAATTTAGAAAAATATATTGCCAAGGTGTTATATTGCGAGGGTGTTAAAAACCCGTTGTAATTATTATTTTATGAGGCAGTAAAAATGTATTATACGTAGAAATGAAAATTGGGTATTTATTAAAAATATGATATATTTTTTTTTCATCGTGACGCTTCAATCAATTTTGTAACGGCTACGGTGCGGTGGCAGTTCCGTGGAAAGAGATATCGAACCACGGAAGCTATTTGAGGGTTGATAACACCGTCCTCTTTTTCCTGTAACAGTATAATGGCTTCATCACGAGGTCCTCAAAACATACACGTAGCCACGTATATGAGATATTGTAATGAGCAAATAAAAAATAAAAAAAAACGAGCAGTGATCAATATTTATGCGTGCTTTTATCTCCCGAGGATCGATGATCTGTTGAGGGTGATCGAACGTAAAACTGAGGAAAAGCATCGTTAAATGGACACCGGAAAAAGCTCACGCTACATAAAACATTTGAGTTTTTTGAGGGAATTATAGCCGGTAAAAGCTCACAAATTTTGTTCAATTCATTATTATTTTGTAGTGAAGAAAATTATTCTGTATTTTTAAAATGTATATACTAAATTACCATCATTAGGTCCTGGAACGTACGGCTTTGATTTTTGGTTTTAAAAAAAAATTCCTGAAAATCACCCTCTTATCAGAATCCCAAATCAGCAAACCAGAACCTTCAGCAAGGTAAATCTTTTACTATAATTATTTATCGTGATCGTTAATTATGCTTCATATTCATCCCAATTTTTTATATTACCAGATAAAAAGGACGAACGTCAAATTCTCATGGACTTGGAGGTCGAATAATACGTGTCTGCATATTTATATCCGGTCAGAAGTGTTCCGTTCCGGTATACTCGCATATTTCATTCATGTTCAGCGATAGTTTGAACCATCACAATTGGTTATTTTTCGTATTTTTAATCTAAAATTTGTTGGTATTAATTATTTTATGCGCAAAATGAAAAATTTATTTTAATCCTTACAAATGACTTTTCGAAAAGTATTCGAGCAGTCGTGAGTTAATAACAAACATCAAAATAGCAATATAACTTGAGTATAGCAATATAATATTTGGAGATAAGGCTACGGGACAGATTTTTTTTTAAATCATGCTAATCATTTTCTTGCCATGTTCGACCACTAAATGTCATTTCTCTGGCCTGTAATTATCATATCTTCCCATATCGAAGCGCGCCAAATAAAATACTTAAGGATATTCCTCTGTTCGTTTGCGGGACGAGTCGTCCGAGGGCGGTCCCTTTGCTTATACACATGCATCAGACCTCAGGGGTGCCGCGACGTCATATCCTCTTTCATCGTCTCGGCCGTAGTCTATTCATGTTCTCGAAATCAGAATTGGAACTGTGAGGTTTCGTTTCAACGCTATTCGATGGTAAATTACATTGATAATAACGCATTAAAATTATAGCAATATACTTCTGTAAGTGTTTGAAATAGTAACGTTTATGTTGCAAGAACAAAATTCGAATCCGCGTTTTCTGAGCGTCAACTCGAAACGCTATCCGAGCTATTCAAGATAGAGAAAATTGCACTCAAACAATTTTGTGGAGAAATGAATTTCCTATAAAAAAGTCTGCTGCAACAGCATATATGAAAAGTCACTAGCGGATAAGTGGAAAGTGCCCGAAGTGGCGTGACGCGGAAGTGTGATTTTTGTGGAATCGCAGAATAGAAAACTCATTAGTTGTTAAATTAGATATCACCACGTTAGCATTGAATTAAAAATTCATAACAATTCATGCGTCAACTGGACAGTACTAAAAAGCCATTACTGCCTAAAAAAATTTACTTTTAACTAAATTCATATAAAGTCACCGAATTGAAATGGTTTTTTAAAAATTATTTTGACAACTTTGGACGCCTCCCGCACCTAAATTATCAACTTAATGTATATGCTGTAATAGACTTTTTTGTAGAGAATTTAGTGACCTAGAAAATTATTTATCAGCAATTTTACTCTATTACGCATAGTTTGAGCAGCGTTTCGAGTTGAAGCACAAAAAGTGCCAAATTTTCATTGTTTCTATTTCTCCCTTGCCAAAATGTAGATAAATAATTATGCACATTTTATGAGTTATTGTTCAGGCCATTTACTATGAAAAGACGCTAAAAAAAACCAGGTTTTTATTCTGAAAAAGAAGCCTAATTCGACGAGTTGAGTTCGGCAACATTGTCCGTCCCGTGTGAAATCGACAGCGTACATAGAGATGTGGAAATATGGTAAATTTCTGATGTAAAATTACCGTAATTTTTACCGTAAATTTACGTAATTTTTTTTCATGAAGTATTGTGTTGTGAAATGACGGTCACATATTTTTCTTGGTAAATTTACTGTAAAAATAGGGTCATACATCTATTTGGATGCAAAAATACCGGTCACGATTGTTTTTCATAAAACCATCACAAAAAAATGTGGCCGGTCATTTACAACTAAATAGATGGTAGATTACAGGTGCTAATATATCTTTCGTTTCGTTGTCATTGTATATTATAATTTTATGATTATTATATACTTGAATGGCTTCAACAAAATAAAAAATTAACTTTTATGTCGACATGACGATCTACCATGAGAGCGGGAAATCAAAAATTCTTTGCGAGAAATATAAAGCTTATGGTTGACGAATAATATGGCTAGGAAGGTTAGGTTATGATTAAAGAAATTAGGAACTTTATGTTTTGTGACAAATGTGGTAATTTTAGTAGCGGTCATGATAACGTATTTTTACGGTAAAAATATCGGTCACAGTTTACCGCTCACATCTCTAAGCGTACACCTCGTTTTTTCAGCATTTTTGAATATGTTACATTCTATTATATTACACCCAACGAAAATGTTCCGAATTACGGTGGTTCTTGCATTCTCGTAAAATCCAGATAGGCTGATAAAAAATACGACGAACGGAAAGGTTGAGGTTCCTGCAGCGTGCTTGCAAAATTTCAGATTCTTTCACCGTTTGGCTTCGGAGATATAACGCTCGTAAAATTTTCCAATTTAACACGGTGGGTATAGGGCTCAAAGTGGAAAACGAGGCTAGAGCTTTTATTCTGCAAAAATTCAAATACTTCAAAACTAAATAGACGAATAAAAAACCGACCAATCGATGCAAAAAATGTTTCAGAAGATACTAAAAAAAAATTCAAATTCATTTACCCGTACCGTATAATTTAAAAAAACGCAATTTTCTAACCCCATCAGCGAACCGACTCTTTCTTGTTTCATGCGCGCCTGCGCACCGCACTTCACTGTGCCTACGTTCCCGCTTATTCCCTGCCGTTGGTCTTGCATGAACTACTTTAAGGTGAGCTTTCGCACACGGTTTTATTATATACCGAACTAGGTCATACAATTTTTTAAAGGTGCTGGCATTACAAGTTTGTGAATTACAGAACGATCAGAACCTGTTTTTCATGTGTGGCCGTAAAAACGCATGTTAAATAATGTTTTCTTAAACATTCAACCTCTTCACATCGAGGTTCCTGTTCTCATTGAATCTTTGCACATACGTTCTGGGGATAAACACTGTAATAGGTTGTAAAAATTTCAAGTCGATGACACTATATCGATGTAACAGAGGAAAATCCTCTCAAAACTTAAACAACTGGAAATCATGAATGTTTTCTAAAACCAAACGATCTTTATAAATCCCTTCTGGGATCGAAAAAAAAAAAAAAAATGAGCACAGATGTCTCACAATAAAAATCGAAATCTTGTAACCCAGATTGCCTCTGAGATCTAATTCACCGTGATGACAATAGGTCAAAGTTTCATTTTCGATTTCCGTGATTTTTTTCTTACGAAACAGTGTGGCTTGTGTAGATGTCACAAGCTGGAGGGTCATTCACTCTGGTATGTGTCAAATATACACATTTTCAACCAAAATGAATCTTTGTTCAGTATTGAATATTTTATTGTACGTGAAAGTACTAGAGATTTAGACAAACATAGCGTTACATCACCAAAGGTTTGCGTCATTTGATGTTTTTAAGCAAGGATAAAGGAATATATTATATTCAATAAGATTGTTAGCTTATAGTTGCATTCCATATTTTATTATAACCACCTATATATAAGTGTTTCAATATTGAATATTTTATTAAAACTGAAAATACTGAAGACAAATTAATAAAAAATATAAAAAAAAAACGTTGTGGCAAAAGGTTTGCATCATTCCTCATCTGCCTTCGCCATCATTTCTCTGGCACTATATGATTTCTTAAAATCACGATAAATCCCGCAAAATATAAAGACGAGTTTATCCAAGTGGTAATTACATTTTATTAATCTGTACTAAAGGTCATCCATACTTTTAGAAGTTAATTATTCTTTTATTTTATTTTGTACACCCTGAAAAATGCGTATCTCGGGAGAATCAGCAATATATAATAATAGCAACCACAAAGTCTGATAATTCTCTCGTTATTCTGAACGTAGATGCAAAAACATGGACAATCGGACATATTATCGGCGGAAGCTTCAGACTAAAACTTGCTTCAATTTGCGCTGTTTATTTGAATATTCGGATATGCTCGTATCTCGTTGGTTTGTTGACGAGTCAAATTATTCAACCCGAAGTCCGTTTGCTCATTCATGTTCACCGTAACAGTCGATGACCATTTGCCAAGCAATGATGAAATTTCGATGGATGGATATCATTGAATTAATTTACGAAGGTATTCGAGTGTCACTTTTGGTCTGTTCGTGCGTCATTATTAAGCTTCTCGGTCGAGACTTCGATCCACTGAAGTGCATCAAACGATGCGTTTATATATAATATCACTTCAGATGTGAATTAATCCGTGTGGATCATTCGATTAGATGTTTCGGGGAAGTTTTAGCAACGGATAATCAATGAATGTCAGTTAATCTGATTTTGCAACTTATAGTTGTATAAGCAATAAGTTGCTGAAATCAAATATATATTCCTTTACGAGAATGCACGACGAAACGCGTTTTTTTCCCGAAACTGCCTTCCTGCAACTTGGGACCGTGTGATACCTCGGCAACCAGTGAACCGATTTACAATCGTCCCTTCTAGAAATAACTTTGTAACCTAAAAATAACGACTTTCAGGGAATTGACTAGTCTTAAGAAAATGAGAAATTTGATGGCATTCGAAATTGGCCGCCATTTCGTTATTGTTTTAAAAAAAAAACTATCGTAGTAACATAACATCAGGACACACTTCGGGGTCAGCTATAAGGATGCGTGAGGTCAGTAACCGGCAGTTACGCGATAAATTATTGAAAAATTTTAATTAATTTTTAACTCTTGATTACTACCGCAGGACATATCGGTACGTGAGTCGAAAAATATGACACCTCAGATTAATGCCCGAAACTATGACACCTCCATTTAAATTAACCCGGAGGTGTCATAGTTTCGAGCATTAATCTGAGGTGTCATACTATTCGACTCACGTACCGATATACACTTAGTTTTAAGGGAGAGTCCAAATTCAACTTCGGGTTAAACAAGGTAATTAAAGAAATGGGCGTGTCCTCCTTCGACCCCTAATTCACAGGTATAAATATACTTATTATAGACTCGAACGTGGGTTCAAATTACGACTCGCAAAAGGTCGGTTCGTTCGGTTTATTGTGAAGATCTTTTTTTAAACCTGAATTTTAATTGAAGGCAGACTCAAAAGAGAATGTTTTAAATCGCACTGACTAGATTCATACCCTCCGTTGAGCCTCAACATAGTCGAAGTGGAATTATAGAAATAACGATCGAATAACTAAACGACCATTAAATAATGACCAATCTATATGAACTTGAATTTTCGGGATCGAAAATAATAATTGAAAATCAAGAGAATCGCGAAATTGGGGCTATCCTCAACGATATTTGAGGGATTGAAAAAAAAAAAAAAAAATTGACACCTCGTGATTAGTCATACCCTGCTGCAAGCACATTCTAACGGCAATTAACGAGTACATATCACGAACTAAAAGCACTACGGGGATGTGGAAATCGTGATGAGAGCACGCGCATTCTCCTCAACGACCATGCGACTTCGCAATATCATGCTTTCCTCATTCGCCGACTTTGTGAGAAACGTGAAAGAGAGGATTCAACGCTCTCGTAGAAGCGACGACGCGAATAAAATTCCACCAAGAGCCTCGTAATTAGCTTGAGCGGCTAATGAATTTTACTTGAGTGTCTCTTGTACAACGCATATATAGATGCTCCTTTACTGCTCTTTATTCTGTACTTACAACCGGAGCCTCTCGATACTGCATTGTGGAAAGAAGGACAAATTTTGAAAAACGTTTATTCATGATTGACTTGTGAATTCGATTGGAACGAAAAATTGAAACGCGTGTTTAATTATCCATCATTACACTCGATCATTAATTATTCAATGAATGAATTGAAAAAAAAAAATTCAACTTCTGACTGGAAAAATAAAAATAGCACTTAAAAAAAATTGAAACAAGAAATTTCTTACTGCAAGAATATTCACAAAACATAATTCATACGAATTTGTGCCGTCAAAAAAACATGAAACAGTTCAAAAAAATTTTAGCGAAATAATAATTATTATTATTGAGAAAATGATGAATCAAGATTTTTAGTAGAGTCGAGACACATCTCCCTAAATCCATATATGACTTAATAACCATGATATTGACGAAAAAACTGTCAAATGGAGGTAAAATTTCGAGATATTCATGCCAGTATATTCAAAATGTTCCAAGGCCTCGAGAATCCATGTTTAAAAAAATGTCCTCTGTGTGTGCGTGTGCATTCGTGCGTACGTGCGTGTGCGTGTTTGTTTGTTTATGTTCTGGCCTCGAAAAATTTTAATCCGTCTACCTCCCGTGTAGAAATTTGACCAGTTTTCCGGAATTCTGGACAGAGCCAGTTATGGATTTACTAGCCTGTAAAAACTCGGCAAATCCTGCCTTGAGGCTGGCCCGAATTCTTTTGGATTTATTAGTCTGAAAAAATTCGGCAAATCCCTACTTGGGGCTGGTCAGAATTCTTTTGGATTTACTAGTCTGTAAAAATTCGGCAAATCCCGACTTGGGGCTGGCCAGAATTTTTTTGGATTTACTAGTCTGTAAAAACTCGGCAAATCCTGACTTGGGGCTGGCCAGAATTCTTTTGGGCTTACTAGTCTGGAAAAACTCGGCAAATCCCGACTTGGGGCTGGCCAGAATTCTTTTGGATTTACTAGTCTGGAAATACTCGGTGAATCCCGACTTGGGGCTGGCCAGAATTCTTTTGGATTTACTAGTCTGAAAATACTCGGCAAATCCTGACTCGGGGCTAGCCAGAATTTTTTTGGATTTCCTGGCCATGGCCACTGGAGAATTACGTGAACAGCCAAGCTGAATTTTGTTTACTGTGATTTTTGTTTGTGTCATGGGATTTTCAATTTTTCGAAAAATGTCTGTGAGTGCTCCAACTTACGTAATTTTGCAGCAATCGAGCTAATTTTTTTTACACAAGTATGCTTATTAGTCACAAGCATGATCGGTATAGAATTCGGCAAGAATCGCTTGCCGTTTAGATTTGGAAAACTGTTGAATTTTTCAAAAATATCTCTGCACTCATAACTTCTTCAAATTTTTGGCTACGGAGCCAAAAGTTTCCACATGCATGAGTTATGGGACCAGCATGCGTGGCACCAAATAATTGAAAAAAAAACGCTCGAAGGGTTCAAATTTTTTATTTTTAATTTAAAAAAAATCTGTAATCGATATAATTTCTGCAAAATTTTGGCCAATAAGCAAGCAGATTTTTTTTACACTGATAAACTTTAAGTCACAATCACGGTTGGTATTGTATTTTGCAAGAATTGAGGCATTTAGATTGTGGAAAATTTGAAAATTTTCAAAAAATTACCGATATGGTTACAAATATTTCAAATATTACAAAATTTCGTTCTTGTAAGCCCTACAATATACCGGAAAACTTAAAAAATCGCGGATGCTCGGTGTCAAATGTGCAGCTCGGCTAAGGGTGGAATGCACTATGCATATCAGAGTTCGTATACATTTCCCGCTGGTGTGCACTCTTTTGATATTGGAAAAAGCTTTGCCAACCACCGTCTGTAACATTCTTCGAGCATTAAAATACAAAATTCCACGACCACCGACCCTTATCGACTATATACCCCTCGCTTATACTAACGTTTTACGAACACTCGAGATGTTATTTGCCACTAAAAAACTTCTCTTTACAAATATCCAGACCATTTCAATAATAACAATGTGTAACCCTCGCGGTTCCGCTCAATTATCATATTCCGCATTTTCTATTAGTCCAGTCATTCTAGCTATTTTTTTTCTGGGAATCTTCTACAGAATTGATATAACTTTTGGAAAAGGTTCAGGGGTACCTTTTTGCATTGAAAAATAAACGTGTTCTTTCATACAACTGCCATACGTTCTATGTTATTCTATCATGTTTTATTTTGACGTGTTGTCCTTTTGTTCATGACTCCTACCTGAAATTCTGAGGGTTGAAAATTCAAGTTTCATAAAATTTATGTACCTTTGTTTAGCCAAACGGATTGAAACCCTACGGGGGACACCCTTTTGTGATCATGTGAAAAAACTGCGAAGGAAAAACAAACGTTTTTGGTAATTTTTAAATATAATGTTTTTGTCATAATTGAAAATTTGAAAATTTAATCTGCAGACTCATTTTCTCAACGTAATCGCTGCCGAGAAAGCCGATTTCTGCCCAGCAGCGTCATCTCTTCAGCCATGATTGTTTAAACATCGACAGATATCGCGGTAATTTTTTAAAAATCAGAAACTCCAGACTTAAACTTCAGCTTCATCGATTTTCACCAGCGTCGCTTCGAAATATTGTTGTTCGATTGAGCAAAGACTTCGTTAAAGATATTATACACGAAACTTCGGCAAGAAATCTCACGGGCAACGATAAAATAACAATAAGGCCTTGTATCATTCGAATGAAAATAAATCGTCGCTATACGTATCAATAAGAAGGAATTATCTGCAATTTCGGCAAAATCAAAAATGGCATATTTGCTAGAAAAAATTTTATAACTTTTTTTTCTCTATTTTTCATGGAACAGCATCTTCCGGTTATTGTGAAAATTGATTTAAATAATCTTCTGAAATTAACATTTTTCATTTGCGAGGAAAATGTCCCGAGCAGAAATTCATTCAGGCTGCCTGATGTTTCATTAGGGCCTGATCAAGTATCAACAAGGGGTGCCTGATCCGGCGTGCCTTATTTATGCCAGATAAGGGCCTGAGCAGTTATGAATAAATCGTGCCTGATCCAGCGGCAAATAGATGAAGCACCTGATCAGGTCCGGATGAAGCACCTGATCAGGTCCGGATGAAGCGCCTGATCAGGGCCGAAAGAGGCGCCTGATTAAGGCCGGATTTACCAAAGCGTTACACCCCTGATATGGGCCTGAGTTATTTGGCCTGATCTGGGCCGGATTTGGTATTGTGGCAACCTGATCAGGACCGGATTTCACCCTGAATGAATTTCTGCTCGGGATGTTTCAAGATATACGACAGCGGGAAAAAATTAATTCACCGAATTTTGAATTTGATGAATCTCGCAAACAATTGTCTAGAAAAATGTGAAAAAAATAATAATAAAATAATGATAATTTTTCACAAAGTTTTAAATTTTTGGTTATCTTATTGAATCATTCGATCAAATGTTAATTTTATTGTTATTTTTTTTGTACTTTATTATCAATTTAAATGGAAACAGATGGTAATAATGGACAACAGGATATGCGATTGGGTGAATAAAATCATAGCCCAGACATGGTTGTCATACGAATAGGGGAAATTGTTCATAGCAGGCTTAATTTTCATCGCGGCGTGCATGCCACCCAACCACCCTCGCCAATGTCCGGCCTCCCTTTTCTGAGATTCAACCCTCTCGCAAACGGAATTGTTTTTCTCTGCACGACCCTCAAATTCTTCCGTTGTAATTTCAAAAGTTTCACCCACATTATCATTATCATTGTAATGATTATTAATTATTTATTACCATTAATCATATTATGATTTATTTATTTTTCTGTTTCTGCACGTTTTACGTGAAAAAAAATGTCAGCTCAAAAATAAGTAATAATTATACCTTGGGTTTTTCTTTGAGAGTGTAACTTAATTTTTAACGATCCCGATCAACATTATTTTATTCAGATATTTGTCATTAAATAATTTATTTTGGCATCCCTTGATATATTCATGAGAACATCGGTTGAGTATTTTTTTGTTTCAAAGTTTCAAGCTGAGAAACAAATTTTTGGGTTTTCTACAATGTTCAAATCGTTTAATTTATAGCCAAAAGGAAAAAAAAAAAACAAATCCGTTTTAGTGATATCAGTGCAATCTTATTCGCTATTCAAAGTACGAAGAGAGTTTTTTTAATTTCAGGGAAAATTGTATGTCTGCAAAATTGCCGGTGTGAAAGGGCTGGGACCAGATGAAATTAACAAAATTTTCACGAGGATGAGTTTTGATGAGGGTGAAACAAAACTGTGTTGACGCGATTGGGTGTTTCCCGCTCTGTCCCGCTGCTCTTGGTGTTGTGACGCACGCAGACCCGCCCTGATTGCATCCTCGGAGAATGCATCGGCGAGAATAATGTAAAAAAAAACGAGAGGAATGACTACAAAAAAAAAAAACCACTGCGAATCGACGAAAAAAAAGACCACCTCCCTTGCAGATAATCAAAAATAAAAGGTTGAAAAGTCGTCGAAGAATTCAATAGGCCACTTGGAGTAAAATTGTTTTTTGATTGCAAAAAAAAAAAATAAAGAAAATTACCAGCTCAAAAAATGTGCGTGTGGCGGGCCGTTGGTAATTGAAATGATTGTTTCACGATTGAACAACCGTCCTGACGCGAATGAACGAAGAATTATATGAGCTTACGGGGTGGAAAACAGGGACATGAGAAATTGCAATGACTATAGCCGTGAACAAAGCTCGAGAGCTTTTTTTTCATCTCCCTCTGTGTCGTATATATTTCAAAGCACCCCCCCCCCCCCCCCCCCCGACTCACAACGATGAATCATAGATCCAGAATATGGTCCACTTTTTTTTTGGATTAAACGTTTCATTTGCGAAATTTTTGTGATTTATAGAAAATTTTCTACCTCTTAAAAATCGCGGTGAAACTTCCATAAGGTAAATTGGGATCACTTGCGTGTGTTGCAAAAATAATCTCGAACCTCAAGCTTGCGAAGTGACTTTGATTTTATATGAAGCTCTCGAGAGAATTTTACGAATTCATTGGAAGCTTCGGGGATATCTCGAGAGTTTTCGCATCGCAAAAACTCCTCGATCGAAGCTCTCAAAGCCACCCCCATGAATGATGTGAAAAAAAATGGTCATTATTAAGCCGGAATTCGATACCGCGAGCTCGAATATTCAGCCGGAGACGAGCTTGCACAGGATGCATCGAATGAATTAATATAATCATTTTTTTTTTTTCAAATAAATCAGACGAATCTCATGAATAATCCGAAAATCGTTGTTCATCCATTTTGATAAGCTGCACGATTTGTCGCACCCTAATATTTTCATCATTTCAACCCCTGTTTCATCCGTCGAACTCGATAAAAACGTTCAACGACCCGGTAGCCGAATGGCAAAAGAAAGTAATTCGAGTCAGCGTGTCTCGCCCATTCTTATAGGCGAGGAGACAACGATTCACCCCATTCATCCGTCTCGGTGCCGAGAAAGCCACATTTGGGAATACTACCGACCCAAGAAACTGAATAAGCTCTTCGCGTAAAAAAAAACTGCGAAATACTCATAGATTACAAAAAAAAAAAAAAAAAAACGATCAAAAATAATAATATTTGTGTACACAAATATAAAAGTACACAAATATTATTATTTTGGATTCGTTCAAGGGCAACGATGAAAAATATATTTAAAAAATATAATGTCACTGACGTCCTATTAATAGTGATACATTTTCCAAAGAAATATATCGGAAAAGTGACGAAATTTTTGTGATGCTGATTCGAATAACACTGTATCAGTCTGATTTACCGATAAGTTGCGACGAATTTCCAAAGTAGCCCAGAAGGAGAGGAGGATTGAAGAAAAAAAAAAAAAAACATCAGAATGTCGCTCTACGAGACTCGAATTCCTCTTCTCGTAGTTGGAATTCCCGCGATGCGGAAATCGTTCCTCTCGCGAAACTTGCACGCGCACAAAGTCCCGAGAAATTCATGATCTCACAACGGTCGTCTCGCAGTCTCCGGAATCTCCGGGAAACAAAATTTTCGTTCTCTGAGAAATTATAACTTTCTCGAAACTTGAAGGGAAAAAAAATTTGTTTACCATTCCGTCCGATTTGCCGTTTCGCAATTTTATTAACTCGCGAAAATGAATGAATGTCATCGTCCGAATTTACCACCGGATTTTCTTCAAGCGGAGAGTTTTGCGCATCGATGATATGAGTTCTCGATGTTCCGATGATTTTTGATAAAAGATTTGAAACAAAAACAAAGAAGCTTCGCGAAAAAGCTCGGATGTGACCGTCGGGTAATTTTTTTTTTTTCACGAAATAAAAAAAAGATTCTCGAAAAGCTCAAGCGCGGTTCGCGAATGAAACCCAACTGGAGAGGTAACGTTCCTGTTTCCACGGCTCCGTGCCTTCAACCCCTCTCCCGAAAGCCTCCGCTTCGAACCACTCCCCCCAACCCCATGGAGAATCGCGCAAGCGTTCCAACCTACGGTAAACGTAAAAACCAACTGCACCCATACCAGACATCGGCAGATCCGTACTGTATTCGAATGTTGAGAAAGAATATAAGAAGGCGAGGATGAGGAACCGAAAAGTTCTCTGCCTCGCGCTCATACCTGTGTATACCGCACGATGAGAACCCCTACCAAGCTCATTCATACTCCTAACAAGCTCATTCCATCCAACCTACCCCCGAAAAATGAGAACAATTTGTCTTGCCTGATACACGCAGACACGTTTCGGGACAACGTAATTTACTGGTAAATATATCTCAGGAGCTTTCGCAATAGCCAAAAGCTCGTAGTATACCTGAGAGCTTGCGAGATTCGAGGGTTGCTTGTGATTGAATTTTTATTTTATTTTCTTTTCTTTCCTTCACAAACGGATGGTGATAGAACTTTTTATTTTCCTCACTTGCGAGTATATATGTACACACGAAGAAAGAAAAGAACGGTGAAGCCTAATTGGGATAATCAATTCTTTGATTAGGCCTACCAATAGGGTAGTCGACCGAACCGATCTGACCAATTGACCTTTGCCGATCTTCCAAAATTTATACTCCTTTCACTCGTGAGTTGGTATCGCAAGTTTAAGGCAGCCCTTGTCGCAGATTACTGTCATGTGATCGACTATTTTATCAACAAAATTGTTTGAGACAGCTATAAAATCTGATAACACGTGAAGGTTGTTGTGAGAATTTATGACAACTGATGGAGATGTATTTTGGCTCTAAAATTCATTTTTTTGTAAAGTACTTTCGATTTTTTATCGTTTATTTTACTAGTCCAATCCGTTGAATCATTTCACCTCGGTTAACCTCAAAAGTGTTGAAACATTTTTGTCCAATATATTGTATGCTTGCATAACGCTCAATTGATTATTTTGATAATTGATGCAATTTCATTACGTTATGGAAATAATTTATAGAGTTGGACAGTTTGATATCGATAAGTGCTTTTAGAATTCGTATGAATAACAGCAACGCTGGAGAGGGCTTGTCATAACATCCTACGACTCTACTTTTTTATGTAACCCATCGAAAGCTCATAATTTTGTGAAAAAATTCAATATCGAATGAATCTGTTCTCCAATATTCATGTAGGTTTATCTTTCCATTGGAATTGTGGTGAACTGATTTTTTCGTATGTCCTAAAACCGCGATTTTAGAATCAATATCTTTTGCGAAAAAAACCCGGAAACGTGATCCAAAATTTTACAGTCTTAATCCGATCACTGTAGGGCTTTTTTTGCACTACTCAAGTGTGTGGGGGAGTGTCAAATCGACCTCATGCTCAAAAAGACTCGAAAACGTCTTCCTAAAAATCTGAAAAAATTCATGTGTCATGCTTAAGGCTTCTACTTTGCGATAAAATTTTTAAATATAAGGTTTGTCGAATTAATTTATGAAATAAATAACAATAAACAAATCAACTCGTGAAAAAAAGTATTTTTATATAAAAATTCATAGCTCGGAGAAAAATGAATTAAATGGAACGAGTTAAGGTTGAAATTAAAGCTTAAGAGTGTGCCTTTTAATTTAAAAAATGTTGCAAAATAATATTATAAAATTGAGACCCTTATATTTTTACATGAATGCATGCATTTTTTGAAGCGTGAATGTAGGAGGTTTTGGTAGGAAATATACACATTTTTCAATATAAAACTATTTATTCCGATATTGAGTAGTCCTGGTCTCCTACATAATCATCATCGTCGTCCTCGCTCTCATTTTCAAGATAATTTACAATTCCACGAGAACAGAGTGCTGGACCCACATCAATCCCGGAGCGTCTGCCATTGTTTAATCTAAATCACGCACACACAGGCACATGGTTTTTTTTATTTCATATAAAGTGAAATTGTACTCTTATTAGGACAAAAAACACAAAAAATAAAAACTTAGCTCAAATATCGTCTGACACAATACAACCGTTGAGTGGGGGGGTTAAATCGATACTGAAAGGTACTGGGTACTCGAAACTTTGCGTGAAGGTTCTACCCTAAAGTACAATTTTTTAGGTGGAGGTAAGGTCACGCTCCCTTGCTTCATTTTAAAATAGGGAAAGTTTGAAATTTCGGCCTGGGTCAAATCGACCCCCCCCCCCCCTCCCCAACCCTACAGTGATCGGGTCAAGAAAAAGTGTTTCAGGATTCAAATTTACGAAACTCTCCAAAAGGTACGCATGGACTACCTTCGAAACTGCGATTAGCTAGCAAATTTTCGCAGTTTTGTTATTTTTCGAAAGGAAAACGTCAATTTCAGTTTTTCTTTCATTTTTCCTCTCAAGCCAGAGTGGACATTAAACAAGAAAAATTCCAAGAATATATTTGTACAGAAGTTTCGTATTTTAAAAAAGCAACATCTGCCGAGCATTCGGTAATTTTTTCGTGCAAAAGTACCTATTCATTTACAAGGAAGATTTACAGTCAATATCTGGGAAGCACTTTTTAAAAAGTATCTTTGCAGTACGCATTGCCATTCGAAATCATCAGGTTATCCAAAATCAAAAAACCACAAAGATTTTCATAGTATGTTAATTTTTATTCTGCGATTAATCGATTAAATTTCCGAAATATCGCATTAAAACAAAATGGCGGGTGTTTGGAGTTGGAGTCCTGATTTTTGCGAAAAACGAACGTTCGTCACATTTTTTCGTTCGTCACATCGAAAATATAAATCGAAAAAAAAAATCCTTCGATCGAACATAAGACTTTTGTATCTTAAAAAAGGAGAAAAAAAATCAGAAATATTGATGCAGTAGTTTTTTGAATATCTTGCTCATTGACTTTAAAAATATGCTTCTGGGAAATGGCGACTGTAAATTCCTTATAAATGAATATTTTCAAGGAGGTCCTTAAGGGAGCTTTCCAGTGTGACAGCCCGAAAAATCGCTGTTTTTCGCGATTTTTTTTTTTAAAGAAAAAATAATCTAATCGGGCTGGTTTTTTTTTTGTTTATTGATTGGGTATTGAAGAATACAAAACAATTTTTTAAAGATCGATTTATTTATTAATTAATATCTATAAAAATGATGAAACAATTGTTGCAGAAAATGCACTTGGATGTGGTGTCCACGTTGGGGGTTACAATTTTGATTTGAAACAAAAAACACAAAAAGATTATTGATCGGTATATAATTGGCTTTCGTGCTATGGAGGCTTTTTTTTTTTTTTTTTTTGCAAAAATGGCGCCGGTTTGAACAAAAAGTATCGATTTTAGCATTTTTTTTGGCAGTTTTTTTTACAAAAAAATAGGAAGATGTCGAAAAAAAAAAAAAAGCTTCCATAGCACGATAAACAATGACGTTAAGAATATTGTGTAAAAAATTCAACTCGATAGCTTTAAAACTCTGCCCTCCAGGTTGGACACCGTTTAAAAAAATGCTGTTTCGAGAAAAACGCGTTCAAAGTTTCAAGTGAGGAAGTGACGGCCGACGCGGCAGCTGTAGCGCTCCGTTCCCTTCTTCCAAGAAATGCTGTACAGTAACCGAAATGATCTGAATTTCGGCATGAAAATTTCAGGGAATATTCGGAAGAGTGTATACTATTCGATAAAGCAAAAAAAAAATCGATTTTTTGAAAATTTCACACTGGAAAGCTCCCTTAACATCTATTGGGTGCGGCAATGGGAACGTTATAGCGCGGCGCGGGTGACGTGCGGGGCAGATTGCGTGCGGCATTTGTTTCACCAAATACGTTTTCATTTGATTAATTTTCCATTAATCACGCTCAATTCTGTTTACAAATATATTTCACAATCAGCACGGTGAAAAACTTTCTTCATGGGCAAATTATATCTGTGAAGGTCTAATCTATCGTTTAAGTGATTTTTCGGGAAAATTTTACCGTTTTTTCATTCCTAAAATAATCTCCAATCATAGCTTCGAATACTTCTCCCATAAGAGCCCACGTATAAGCGGCATATTTAATGTTTTTTTTTTCTCCTCAACTACGAGGTCAAAAAATCTGAAATAATTACGGTGTATTCCTAGTACCAGCACAAACCTCCCCTCAAATTTTAGAATCATTCTTACCGTTTTTCTCTAAGTTAAGAACCTCCTTAAACAAAAAACTTACTATGAATGTTCTTCAAATGTTACCTTATTAAGGCGGCCCATCAGTGACAGCACTAGTCAAAAATCGTGACGTGAAAAAAAATCATAAACCTATCATAATATTTTCTAAATACTCTGTCTAAATAAAATTTATGAATTTCGATGACGTTTCCCGTGATATTTTATTCATAATTTATTATAAATAATATAAATAAAGTCTCAACTGACAAAAGTATTTAACGCTGTCAGAGCGATCAAGTCAAAAACGATAGCTGATATTCATATGTTTCCTCGCGTGCAGAATGACAGACATATATATTGTATCCGAGATTTGCACACACGATGACTTTCACGATTAAATTTCTCGGGAAAATCCCTGGCAAGACACAATTTTTTAAATACCATTGGAAAGTTCACGATTTCATCTTTCAATACTCAAAATTTGAATAAGAACTCTCGTCATTATCAAAAGATATCATGTCACTTCCGGTGAAAATGGAATCAGCTGCCATAAGACCCATGCTAAAATAGGTAATTTTAAATTACTCGTTCGCAATAATTTGCCTGGCAACATACCCTGAAATTTTGAGAGAGCGTTCATTGCATCTTAGATAACACTCTCCTGAAGTTTCATTCGTATCGCCGGTTTTTTAATTCACTGATGAGCCACCTTAAATACGAAACTTTGTTACAAATCTACGCTTTTGTGATGTATGAAAAAAAATTCTAGACAATTTAATTTTTTTGGCTACGTATAACCCTTCAATAATGATACATTACCGTAGAATCTCATACATCTCAGACAATGCGGAGACATAGTAAAAGGTGTGTCCGATGTCGCAATAAACGCGCAAAGCTCTCTCTCGCCTGCGTTTATGAAACCCCCGCCTCGCTATATTCTACGTATAAGCTGTATGAGGTTTCAGTATATAATGGAAAATAAACCACGACCCAATATTCTTGGGGGAAGAAGACATAAAGTAATATTCGTGGGGAAAAATGTGAACAACAGAAACCATATCGCAACAGAAAGTGAGGTGCAAAAGTAAACAGGAGTTATGGACAATAGCGTGAAACGATCGCGTTTATCGATGATCGACCCCTCATTTCGATAGATTTGATACAATTCAAATGTCCTCTTCGACAGAGTTTTTTTGCAGATTTTTTTTTTTTTTTTCACGTAAATCTGTAACCAATATCTCTTATCGATACAAAAAGGGGTCGTGTTTGAACGAAAAACCATGTCAATTTCTGGAAAGAAATTTTCAATATAAATTGTCCAGCATGGGGCAAAACGAGAAGAAGAAAAGTCTAGTGAATCCCATATAGTGAAACGCATTATTCACGTCTTCTATTCCGGTCGGAAGACTTTCACGTGGTGTCTGAGCATTAGAGAGTTCCTGTTGCATGACATCCAGGCTTCCTGGAGCAGCGACCTCGCTTCCAAGGCGTTGCGAAAAGTGCCATTTATTTTTCCCGTTACGGTGAAGGCAAAAAAGAGCTCACACACACACACATACACGCATACATATGTGTAATATGTATGTATAGTCTGACGAGTCTAGAGCTGTTACGTAAACCGAGAAAAATGACATAAAGATACGTTCTTCGTCCCTATGGCGCCAGTCTCGTGCTGAGCAGGACGAAAGGAAAAACCACTCATGATAAAATATAGGATCAACAAATCTGATGAGACGATCAAGGATCATATGGATCGAAGGATAAGAACCGTTAACTACAAAAATAAATCGAACCACAGAATTGACTATTACAACCGATGGATTTGCCAAAACTTTTTCAAATTTTCATCAATCTTTATTTTCTTCGTAAACGACAAATAAATTTATCGCTTTTCCATTTATATCTGCAGGGTTTTTTTTTTCTTCATGAATCAATTGGCAATTACCTCTCTAGGAAATAATTATTTTTCCTGCAAACCATAATATATGCTTTATTTTTTCCATCGCTAGTTTACGATTTCTTCGAATCACAAATTCATGAAAGTGTCACTTCACAATTGTTGTTTTTTACATATAATTTATCGAGACTATATGGAGGGGAAAAAAATTGCTCGACTTGGCTTCATTATTAAACGCGGGTTTGACTGCAATTGTTCGGTACCACGCGCACGACACAAGAATGGAGGAAACCTTTTTTTCAGAAAAAAAAAATAAAATACCGTTCGCCCATCGAGTGCTCGGTTGACTTAATTTCCCTGTTCCGATCATCATGGGGGTAAAAAAAATGATTCAACAATCACTTTACGCTGGTACGTGTATGACGGTGATTTTTCGGGCTATCGAAGAAATATATAATACATTCCCTCGCAGAAATTTAAAATAGGTCCTGGCCAGACTCTGTCCAGTTTTCCATCTTTCTGGCCAGTTGATGGCCAGTAGACTGTCAAGTTCCAGACTAGGCGTGCAAAGCAAATCTGTCCAGTGCTCGTCTTGGCGGACTGGCACGAGGTGCTGGTCAGAAAAACTCGACAGCTGCTAGACAGAGATCTCGACAGTTTCTAGCCAGAGAACTGGACATTTGCTAGTCAGGAAACTCTGCATATCTTTGCTAATATTTTTTAATGCAAAACATAAACAAAAGCGAAATATATCACTTGCAAAATGGTTCCATACGCATATTTTGTCGTTGTTATAGCTCAGAGAAGAGTTACACTGGAAAAAAAAAAATCCTGCACGGATTTTTGGATAGAATTTTACTCTCTTTGACGCGGAGACTCGAACCTGCGACCTACCTACCTATCCTGCCTATCTACCTAACCCACTACCCGCTACGCTATCGACTGTTTATGAACTTTGGTAATTCATATCATGTATTTGACACGCCAGAGAACACTTATGATCAGTTGTATGTTGGGATCTACTGAAGCGATGGTGGTGGTCGCATCCTCAACCCTTCATTTAGTATAATCGTGTCGGGTTTGGGAGAAATTCCAAAATTGAATGTGGCGAATCCAATGAGATGGATCAAAAATTCCATAACTGGTCTGATTGACTCTAAGTATATTATAGTCAGGAATTCTTTTGGTCGGTGAACACGAATTTGAGATCAAAATTACAAAACTCAATATGGCGGATCCATTATGGGAGATCGAAAATTCTGAAAATGACATAACTTGTCGGAATTAAATCTACCTCAGTATTTAGGGGATTTTTGGGTTGCTGGACATAAATGTGACGTCAAAATTATAAAATTCAATATGGTGAATCGAAAATTTTCGAAATGCCATAACTTGTCAGATTATGATTGACCTTTGTAATAAGCGTTGTTTTGGGTTGCTGCACACGAATTCGAGGTCAAGATTACAAAATTCAAAATGGCTGATCCAACATGGTGCAGCGAAAATTCCGAATTTTAATCATACATTTTTCTTATCGGTATTTTCGATCCCTGGCCCTGGCCAGGAAATCCAAAAGAATCCTGGCTAGTGCCAAGTCGAGATTTGAAGAGTTTTTCCAAACTAGTAAATCCAAAAGAATTCTGGCCAGTACCAAATCGAGATTTAACGAGTGTTCCCAGACTAGTAAATCCAAAAGAATTCTGGCAAGTACCAAATCGAGATTTACCGAGTTTTCCCAGGCTAGTAAATTCTGGCCAGCACTTAGTCGGGATTTTCCGAGTTTTCCCAGACTAGTAAATCCAAAATAATTCTGGCCAGTAACCAGATCTGGCTACGCCAAGTTCCCCCTAATCGGTAAATCCATAACTGGCTGTGGTCAGAATCACGGCAAACTGGTCAAATTTCTATGTACACGGGTTATTTTATGATACAGTATCATTTATGAAACTCGAACAGGAGTATGGAGCAATTTTATTGTAATTTGCTTATTATAATTAGCGTCACTTCACCCGAGTCCTCTTTAACTCGCACTGGATATCATATAGTCCGGCTGAAGAAAATTACATCATCATCATTACTGTAGAATGCCGGCAACTGTTAGCCAGTTTGATTCATACGTCATTCAATCTATACGATTGGAATTCTCGTTATTAAAACGTTAATTTGAATAAATCGAAATCGATAAATACATTGTTGAATGACGAAATAAACGAGCAAGTTTATTTAATTTTCCACAGAATTGATTTTGCTTTTGAAAAAGGTTCAAGGGTCTCCCCTGAGTGTAAATTCAAGTTGGCGGGACGCGGAGGGTCGAGCTTCAGCTGCAATTTTGGAAAACACGTTTGATCAAATATATCGTGAACCGAGCATTGTACGATAAAAATAGTAATGATGTTTTTTGTAGATAGTACAATTTTCTGCGCCTTTTATGGAAAATATTTTCCCGTATAGTGCATGGTTTTTTTTTATAGCGTGGCAAACTTTTCCAAACACGGTTATTGCTAAATATATAGTTAACGGTTGATGTAACATTAAAAATGGTGATATTTGGAAAAGTTTTCCTCTCTATAAACCAAAAACCATGCACTATACAGGAAAAAGTTTCCGATAAAAGTTGTAGACAATTTCATTATTTACAAAAAAAGTTGATATTATTTTTGTCGTACGATGCACGGTTTACGAGATATTTATTAAAACGTGTTTTCCAAGATGTCGGCTAAATCTCGACCCTCTGCGTCCTGCCAACTTGAATTTCCACTCCAGAGGATACCCCTGAATCTTTTTCAAAAGCATAATCAATTCTGCAGAAGATTGCATAATGAACCTACTTTTTTAGCTAGAATGACTGGGCTATTGTGAAAACTCGAGGTTGATAAAACTATTCCTTTCTGCGTATATGCTCTTGATTTGTGGAAGGTCAATGGAGAACTTCCGGGGTATAGGAACGGTGAACCGAGTGGAAAGCTCGTAACTGCGATATTCGAAATTCTCGGAGTGTAATACATACGATAGATCCAGCACGGGGCATTGCTTGCGATCCTCGTTAATAAGGCACGCGGGTATTCTCTAACGGCACACCCCGTAAACCGCACAAATTCACTGAGGTTCATTCCAGATCAAATCGATAAATATCCAATTCTCGAGTCTTTCGATTATTACCCTAATTTTTTTTTCGATTCGGGTATCAAAAAGTTTTTTTTTCAAAATATTCATATTTTAAGACTATAATTTCGGTGGTCGTTAGCATATTTTCAGTTTGGTATCATATTTTTTTTATTAACAGAGCTGCGTTCATAAAATTTGCTTCTACACGGAAGTTCTTTTTTTGCTAACCAAGTTGCACGTTTTAAAAATTTTCATGTCCACCGATCCGCGATCTTTTATCAACAATAACAAAACAAAAAACACAAAAATCTTAAAATTCATGAAACTTTGTTCCTTGCACGCCAAAGGTTAATCGAGCACCCGGCTGCAATTTAAATTCGGAAGATGTTTAATAATGCAAAGACAAAAGCTGTCCAAACTTATGACAACAATAACTCGCAAATGATTTATAATACCGCCAGAAAACGTCTTCCAATCACACAACATCCTTCTACATCAATAACGAAACATTGATGGTCTAAGTTCGCTAGATGAATAGTAACTTTGCGAGCCACGAATTCTTAAAAAAATGAAGTAGTGTAATCCAAAAGAGGAACATCGGTTCAACGGTTTCTAAGCTAATGACTACACCGACGTCTCTGGGGGCAGAAAAAACAATCTCTTATTGTTACGAAGAAACGGATGAAGGTATAAATAGTATTGCTGTACTATTGCAGAGAAAATATTTGTATTGTTATTACCTAGACAATAGAAATACGTAAAAAGTACGTATTTGAGGCATCACAATAGTTATCCCGCGATGGTATTGGGATCGTCTCATAACATGCCTATGGGCCCTTAAAGGTCCGCTACTTTTACCTCAATGGGACAGTTGTTGTACACAGGCTACGGGCTCGTACCTTCATTAGGGTTTTACCCTTTTTTTATCCTCCTGAAATATAAAAGAATAAAATATTAAGGCAAAAACAGTAACCGAGAAGATAGGCAATTAGCCGAATGGCCAATTTACTTACGTGTCGCAGAAACGTCGATGATCCAGAAGCGAAAAATCCCTCTGTGAATACTCGTACCTGAAAAACGAAAACCCTATTAAAAAATATTAGCTTCAACTTAAAATGATTAATTTAATTAATCATAATCAAATAATTAAAAAGATGTAATAATTTATCCGAAAATGTAGCGAGAAATTCAAACCACTTCACGCGTTCTCGAGGAGTTGCGTCACTCCGCGAGAGAGAGAGTACCTGATGGCGACCGGCCGTGGCGGCACACGATTTGAAATTCAAACAGGAGAGCGCGCTTCGCGTGCAAAGAGTTGCGTGAACTCCACGAGAGAAGGCGACGCATCGCGGGTCTTCGCGTCTTAGAATAAGCATATAAACCTAATCACACTGAAAAAAATGGTTCGGGATTTACAATAATACTGTTATTGTTGGCCAGTTATAGGTATACTGGTGAAAAAATATTGCCCACACAGAAAATGCAGTAGCCCTTTTAGAAAATCCCGATTGCCGTAAAGTTCATACAAATATGACTAGTGAAGTATTTCTAATTCAACAATAATATCGCTGGTGAAGGCAAGCAGTTTTGTCTACGGCGCCTATACTGCGCCTTTGTGGACGACACTCAATCGTCTGGCTAGCTTAGTCATTATAAATAGCTGGAAATTTATCGTTTTTGTAAATCAGCCATACTAACATAGCTCGCGAAACTACACTGTATTGTTCAAACAGCTGTAGTAGCTGATTTTTACATGCCTAGCTATTTCAACCATGTAGTATGGATGCGAGAATACCGTTGTGACACATAGCTATACTAATATGGCTCGCGCAACTATACTACGTTTTTGGAACACCTACAGTAATCTGTTAACGCGTGGTGTATATGCCTCTGCCTCGCGCGAAAATGAGACCTCGCTACGCAAAATTTGATAATGAACGAGTTTGTGAAGAAGAAACTGAACGAACGGAATCTTGATGAGCTTATACCAACATTTGAAGGTAAGTCTGTTCTCACTTATCTACGGAATATGTAAAAAAGGACTATTTTTCCTGTTATATAAACGCCAATCGTATAACAAGCGAATTTTTGTAGGTTAGGTCAACTGTCATTTTCCTGCAAGGAGAGTATCATATGTCTCCGGGCCATGGATTCTCTCAAACTTCCAGGTGTGTTTCATTAGCTCTAAAAATCGAGTCTCTTTTGCAAAATATTTATGTATGAATATCATTATCGATAACAGATGGTTAAAATAAATATTCATGATTATGAAACATATTGGCTGCATTTTTACTGTGACCCGAATATCCCCTACTATATATACTTACCTATACGAGTATAGGTAGGTACAATATCCTGTAATTTATCTATGTAAAATGAATTTATAATTCAGCCATATTCTTTTGGTAGTATAGCTGGTACGTTTACCTCGTATTCTAGCGTTCATAAAACAGCTCTACTAGTATTGTTGGTATACAAAGAATTCTGCCTACACTGACAAAACTGTTATCTACGAAACAACATTGTATATGTTTGCTTCGGCTATAGTATGACTGGTGTTCGTCTACCTCGTATGCTAGCGTTTATAAGACAGCTATACTAGTATGGTTGGCATACGCATAACTCGTGATGGTGAACTCAACCATACTATGGTATTGCTGAAATAGAGATACTTGTCAGATTCGCGGAGCTATTGGGTATATGTCTGTCATGACATAGTGGTATGCTTACGCCAACGATATTGTGTCAGTCATATTTGTATGGCTTTATTACCTAGATGGTATGGCAGTAGCGTATTTTCCCATATAATATGGCTGAAGCAATAATGATTATGGCTCGAATCGGGAAACTTTTTTTTCAGTGCATAAACGCGAGCAAAATTGCGATACATTTAATTTTGCCTCTGCCGAATAAGCGGACATTCCTATTTCCTATGCTGATATGCTGAACAAGTATACACCTTGTAATGATGTATAGTATCTGTGTTGCCAGTGTTAGTACAATTGTACTAGATCTAGTACTTTTGTCTACTGTTCAGTACGCTAGTACGACGATGACAAATTTAGTACGTTTTTCAAATTTTAGCCGTACTAAAAGTTTTTGAATCCAAAATGTACCTAAATCAAAATAAAAAAATAAGTCGTGTACTCCAAATCCAGACCCGAGGCTGCCGTCACATAGCGAGCCGGACGGAACGGAACGTATACGAAATCTAGTGGATTTTCCGTTCCGTCTTTAAAATTCACTAGATTTTCTATACGTTCCGTGGTTTTTGGCTCGCCATGTGACTGCACCCTCATCCCTCATCGGTATTGGTCTTCAACTTTCATCGCCATCTGGTGAGTAAGCGACTCGCTACAGCACCGCCGCCTACAGTGTGTGGTATGTATTATTTGCAGCATGTTCGGTCTGATATTTTGCGACAACCGACAACCGATACCCGATGCCCAATGCGTCTGCAGTCTGCGTAAAACAAACGAAAAATAGTATCAATTTGTGGTTATCATTCTTGTTGTGTGACATCGTTACTAATCTCGAATCTCGCTTGTGGTAATAGGCATAAACATAAAGCATCAAATCATCGTAATCTAAGTGAATTCTTTGCAGGCTGCAGGTATATTCTGTAGAGTTAAATATTCTAGACAGTTTTCTTCATGTTTAAAATAAATCTTTCATATATGCTTTGCGATTTAGAGACCCATTTCCTTGACCTAGTTTTCCTTTAAATTTAATGATAGGAACTAAGAATACATCAGGAATTTACCGTATATAAATATTGGTAAATAGCTAAAATAGCTCGAAGTGCAAAATAATATTAAGCGGTGTTCGAGCACGCATATAGGCTGCAAGAGGCTCAGTGACAGAGGAAAGGGGAATCCAGGATTTTTATGCTCGATCAACACTCGAAACTTGTTCGATCGGTGTAAGGCCAGAGAGCAGTTAAGTAATTGATTCAGAATTTTAATATTTTAAATGGATCTCCTTGCTCGTAAACGATTAAGGGGTATATCCCCTGACTCAGATACTTCTAATTCTGACGACAATAAGGGCTCATCACAGCAAAAAAACTCCAAGGTACCAATGTCATTGACAAAAATATCGTGCATACTGGACATTATTTATTCTACTTTTATGTATTTTCATATAGACGAACCAGAGTCTATAAACAAAAGTTTAAAGAAGAATGGCGAAAGACGTACGGAAAATGGCTGATCTCGGCGAACGGAAAACCTCGATGTAATGTGTGCTATAAAGATTTGGAGGGAGGGGTTTCGCATATCAAGCGGCACTCGGAAACGAAATTGCACATATATGTGCAATTTCGTTATTAATTGCTTATAAGCAAACTAAAAGATATCGAGCGTACACCCAAACTGGAGGTTGCACTGTACAAGACAGTACAGAACGATAATCTTCATAGGAAAGCGAAAGATGCTGAATTAAAGATGGTCATGTTCTTGCATGAGCATAATTTGCCCTTTCTATTGATGGAACATCTCCCTTCCTTCTTCCGTAGCGTGTGTCCTGATTCGAAGATTGCCGAAAACGTAAAGTGTTCCAGAACAAAAGCGACGGCAATAACCAAAGATTGTCTGGCATCAGAAGCGAAAGAAGAAATTTGTCGTCACGTAAAAGATAACGTTTATTCTCTGATCGTCGATGAAACGACTGATGTTGGGACAATAGAAACACTCGCGATATTAATTCGATTTTTCGACGAGACCAAAATGAGTGTGACTGATAAATTTCTTGGGCTGGTGGAAGTGCACGTTGCTAACGCGGAGAATATACACAACACGATCCTCAAATGTTTGGAAAATGTCGGAATCCCTTTCGCAAATATGATCGGCTTCGCCGCTGATAATGCCTCTGTCATGATGGGCAACATAAGCGGAGTACAAGCGCGTTTAAGAGCGATGGTGCCGCATATATTCGTCCTCGGCTGTGTATGCCACTCGTTTCATCTTTGTGCATCAGCGGCTGCAAATAAGCTACCAAAATACATCGAAGATTTTGCGAGGAGTGTGTATAATCATTTTTCGAATAGTAGTAAGAGAATCGAGCAGCTAGCTGAGTGCCAAACGTTCGTCGATTTAAAGCCTCACAAAATGCTCAGACCAAGTCAGCCGAGGTGGCTATCTCTTCAGGTAAGCTTCAGTTCCGTATGGAAAATGGAAAAGTCTAATGGTACTTATAAAATCAGATAAAAGTGCAACGCACAATATAATCTAAAATTTTTATGCAGATGTGGATTGTTAGCCCAAGAGAATGTTGGTACCCAACTTCTCGTGAAATTTGAAAAAAATTGACCGTTCCTAACTCGAGATATTCAATGTCAAAGTTAGCGACCATTACGTGTAGAGCATGTAGCAAGAATTGCTGTGCCCTGATATATTCTAGCACGGTTTTTTAAATATTACAACTAAACGCGTAACTAAATTTTAATAAAAAAATTTTAGACGAGAGAAGATTATTATTCACATGTTAGGAAAAAAGAACAAAATTATTAACCTTTTCGTTTAAGAACGACGATCACATAAACAATGCAATATGAATGAAAATTCAATGCCTAAGCTGCATATTCTATGGTGCGAATGTATCTGAATATGCACGGTTCCATGTGTAACAGTCATTTTTGTACAGACTCAATCAAAAGTTTGCTGCATATGACCACTAGCACCGTGTATATTTTATCATGTGGTACATTGGTACATAGGAAACTTTCTCGCACTATTTTAGCACGGAGGACTACCTTAAAAAGTACCATTAGACTTTTTTATATTTCATTTAAAAAATTCGAAAACTTCTTCATTTTTAAAATCGACAGCGCAGTTGATTTTTGCATTGAAAACCGCGCGTTTCCCACCGTGTCTGAACTATAGGACTAAAAATGTGCATTTTTTTTAACCGCACGAGAATCGTTGCCATTCTACACACTAATATGACATGCCATATAATATATGTAAATTATAGGCAGCAGTTGACCGGATTCTGCAGCACTGGGAAGCGTTGATTCTGTATTTCACGAACGCAGTATTTGAAGATAATCTGCATTCAACGGAAACAATATTGAGCTGCCTAAAAAACCCGGTTTATAAACTCTACTTCAGCGTCTTATCGTACACGTTGGAGTGTGTGAACAAACTGAATCTCGAGTTCCAGAGTGAAAAGCCAAAGATCCAGTCGTTAAATAAGTCTGTGTCCGAGTTATTCAAATCTCTGCTACAAAATTTCATACAGCGATCGCACATCGACAAGACACCACTCGAGCAGATCTCGGTGAGGTGCCCACGGACCTTTCTACCACTGGATAATATGTATTTCGGAGCCAAAGTCGAGCTCTTAATGGCCGAAAAGAAAATTGAAGCTGGTGATCTTCACAATTTTAAGACTCGAGCACTGGAATTCTATATAGAGCTGTGCGCACAAATTCAGAATAGGTTCCGGTTTAACGATCCAATGCTGAAGTACGTCGAAATCTTCTCGCCTGAGACGACAGTAAATGGAACTATTCCGAGTATCGTTGTTGCGACAAAAAAAAACTTTCCAAAACTTTTCATGGAGAACGACTACGACAATCTCGATGCTGAATGGCGGCTCGTTCCGAACGTCGATGGTATCAAGCAATATGCCAGTTTGGATTTCGTGACATTCTGGATGAAGATCAGCTTATTGATAAATAGTTTGGATGAGTTGATGTTTCCGTACCTTACTAAACTAATCAGAGCAATTTTATCTTTGCCTCACTCGTCAGCCGCTGCAGAAAGGATATTTTCGCAATTGACTTTAATGAAGACGACGGTAAGGAATCGACTCGATGTCGACACCTGCGAGGCAATTTTTCACGCCAAGGGATTATTGGTCTCGTCAACATGCTTCGATTGGCAACCATCGTCGACATTGCAGGCAAAGAAGCCAAACATTTAGAAATAATGTATACAGATTATGTAAACATATTCTAAAAGACTCCTCGACTTTTGGATCTACAAACTACTTCTCGTCCATATTTTCTGTGATACTATTTGTACTGCTGCGTAGAATATGAAAAATACATTCTCATATTAACTTTAATTGTTTTCATCATCACATATATAGTGGGTGCTTTTTGCATTTTATTGAATTTTTGTTGTCTTGGGTTGGGTTTGTGCGTGTGCGGTTTTGTTTGGGTTGTGTTGAAATTTCTTAAGAAATTAAAGAATTATTTCAGCGTACAGAAATTATGTAGTGATTAATAATCGAAATTTTGCCGAAATGTAATCTGTTTGGAAAAAGTTCAATGAAATAACAGTTATGTTCAACGTTTTCGGATATTGCGTTTATTTTCAGTAAGTGATGTAATTTTTTATCGATGCTGTAGAAATTTATGCAAGAATCTTCTTTGTTCACAGACGGTAATTTGCTCCTGAAAACTTTTAGTACGGAACGCCTCCAATCTAGTACTTTTCATAATCCTAGCTAGTACGAAGTAAAATTTCAGACTGGCATGTGAAGTGTGAAGTCACATGAATGTACTTGAAACTTTGTACTCAAGGACTCTAAGAAATCCAAAACGGCGGATCCAATATAGCGGACTAAAATACAAAAAGTTATTTTATTTTGATGAAACTCGATACTCGGAGTTTATCGACGTCGCTAATTACGAATTAAAGTTAAAATTTGGAAATTCAAAATGGCGGACTTAATGTGGTAGACTAAAATTCAAAAATTTAGGTACTTGATTTAGATGAAACTCGGTAGTCGGATATTATCGAGGTCACTAGGTACGAATTTGAAGTCGAAATTTAAAAAATCAAAATGGTGGCCCAAAATGCGAAAGTTTACCTGTTCGGGATTTTATCGGGCTTCATTAGGCTCACATGCAAATTTCATGATTTTATGCCTTGGGGACGTCGTTAAGATGATGCTCTTCATATGCCTCCTATAACGAGGTGTATGAAATATGGATAGGCGTTATGTAGGAGGTTTGCTTTACTAGTTCAAGCATCCGTGTGATGTCCTCGAGAGCTCTCGGCACATTTCACTACCGAGCGTCTTCAGCTGGTCGTATCGGGACAAAGCAAGATTAGGAATTTGAATAACTTTCTGTCCTTGGGGGACAATTATGCAAGACGTTTAGGGGATGTGCTAGTTAGACATAACAACGAGACGTCTATGGGTCTATGGTACATGAATACGCTTTTAAATTTGTCGGTCGATATGTCTATGGGATGTGACAACGACTTCATATGGGATGGCGTACTGGAATGGTTTTATGGAATCTCATCGAGTTCATATTCTAGTTTTTCTATTTTGGGACGTCCTTTAAAGAGTGCGCTTCGCTACTCTTCACACTATTACGATAAGATATCCTCAAGCTGCCTCATATTGATCTTAGGTGGGACAAAGTCTTACTAATAGCATCTCTCATAGACATCCATAAAACGTTTTATCCCGATGGGAGATGAATCGGAAAATATGAAGATGATCCTGGGATCAATTTTGCCGTGTGGGTAGTGCTTTCATTGTATACCGCATCAGATTTTTACGTCCCTTTCCTCTTTATTCTCTTCTTCCACTCTATTATTCGAGCTTCTAGCAGAGTGTCGTTCACAGCCAGCTTTTGCCTTCGTCACATTTACACGAGGACACAGAGAAACTTCGAGAAATCTGGCCCATATAGGCGTATTTTATATCGAGTTTGTTTTGCCATCAGAAATTCAGGATTTACAATTCAGAATTTGTTAGAATTTATTAAATATGGCACTAGCAAATTTTTCCCATGGCAAACCTTTTCATCAAACGTGCGAGTAAGCAAAAGTTATTCGTCGAGCTCACGCGTATCGAGGTCGACAGGAAAGCTTCAATAATGCATGAGGGCTTGAATTTTACCAACAAAAGCGATCATACCAACTGACATGGAACAATCAATTTGCAAAGAGCCAGAAATAGTGAAAAAAAAAAAAACGATTTTCACAGCACGAGAGTGATTGAAAAAAAGAAAAACTGTGGCTCACAGTAGTAAGGGCTGGTAATGATCAGACAGCGTGGTCAGTGGAAACGTACGGCTGCTTCACTCAGTTTTCCGTTCGATAAAAACTTGCTCGCAGCTACTTAAATTGGTTAAGGTAGTCCTCGTGCTACAATAGTGCAAGAAAGTTTCCTATGTACCACATGATAAAATATACACGGCCCTAGTGGTCATATGCAGCGAACTTTTGATTGAGTCTGTACAGAAATGGCTGTTGCACATGGAACCGTGCATATTCAGATACATTCACACCATAGAATATGCAGCTTACGCGTCGAATTTTCATTCATATTGCATTCATTTTGTGATCATCGTTCGTACACGAAACTGTTAATAATTTTTTTCTTTTTTTCTAACATGTGAATAATAGTCTTCTCCCGTCTACAATTTTTTTTATCAAAATCTGGTTACACGTTTAGTTGTAATATTTAAAAAACAGTGCTAGTATCAGGGTACAGCAATGCTCGCTATATATGCTGTACACGTAATGGTTGCTAACTTTAACTTTGAATATCTCGAGTTGGGAACGGTCAATCTGTTTCAAATATCACGAGAAGTTGGGTACTAGCATTCTCTTCGTCCACTATTAATTTCAACAAATTAATAGTGGACGAAAAATGCACGAAGACTACCGTAATAATCATTATAGATCTTTGCGAAATCGAATAGGAAATTTCTTATGGAGAGAAAAACAAAATATACATGTATGGGGGAAACCGGGGCAAATTGGGCACCTCAACCAAAATTTGGAATTTCATTTTCTTTTCCAAAATCTGTTTTTTCGAGAATTTTTTATTTCCATTAAAGAATAAATTTTTTCTCAAAAATATTCGTTCGAAAAATTTATTTTTCCAATCATTTTATTTTTTCCTTTAAAAATCGTTTTTCATGAAAACTTTTTTGAGAAATAAGTCGTCAGAAATTATGAATTGCTAATCAATGACTTCTAGAGATATAATTTCCGTGGTAAATTTCATTCTTTGACTATCGGAAGAAGGCGTTTACGTGTGCTGTACGTGACCATCGCCACAAATACTCTGCTATCACGTGTCCATGATTTTCTTCCGCGACTTTGTCGAATGCTTCGCACTCGTACCGTGGCTTTTCAATGTTTAGCAAATTAGCTGCTGTAGTAAACTAAAAATCTTATTATTTTTCAACGCTTTAAATGTAGCAAAAATTACATTTTTGTTAAATGAACATGACGCTTTGTTAACCTGGTTGTATTCCGTGTATTTTATTTGAAGAACCCTTATTTTTTTTTTGAAATATTGTTTACTGCCATTTTAAAAAAACTATCATTTTTATCATTACTGCCTACACCTTTCCCCGATTTACCATATTCAGCTGAAAATTCAAACTCTAGAGGAATCACACCTACGACGAAATTGCCATTAGTAGAATTAGTTATAAGTCACAGATTAGCAATTCATCGTATGCAACGACCCGTTTCTCGGAAAAAATTTCAAAAAAGAGTTTTTGAAGAAAAAACAATTTTTGCATACTAATTTTTTGAGTAACAGGCCGTTTTATTGGAAACTATAATTTTTCGGAGCAAGACTATATAAAAAATATGTATAAAAGTTCGAATTTTTTGCTGAGGTGCCCACTTTTCCCCGGTCTCCCCAATATCAAGAGTCGCGGTCGCATCTTGATGCCAAAAGTTATTGAAAAAAAACATTATAATACCGTAATTATCAAAGGAATATTTTCTTAATACAAATATGTAACAATAATAGTATGACATTATGAGCTATCAGTATTTCATACAAATAACGCGTCTGACCTCTAGTAAAAATGGATACATCTGGTCTGGCATATTCAGCAAGTATTATGGATGTGACGGTCGGATGGGTGCGATGGAGCTCATAAGGTATATGGACATATCGAGTGGCTGTGCTCCCGCTGGAAACGACAGGCTGGTTCGATTCCCGCAATATCTAAGCCTGCATGTTTCCTAAATTTTATAGGAGGAAATGCAGAGAGAGAAGAGAGAGAGAGAGAGAGAGAGAGAGAGAGAGAGAGAGAGAGAGAGAGAGAGAGATTTCGGACCATTCTTGGCAAAAAATAATAATACAGATATTCTCTGAGATTAATTTGGATTATTAGCGATAAACAATTACTAATAAATAACAGATAACATATGATAAATAATAGCGCTGATTAGGGCGTGATGCGGGCACTAGAAGCGAAACAGACATGTTCAATAAAAATTCCGATTTTTTTGAGGCCTCGATTTTTGCTTGTTAGGAATTCCATTACGTTTTTCGACTTGAGAATTAGACTTTAAGCAGAGACTACTAGCAGAGATGAGTAGGGAGATCAACAGCGCTCGGGTTTTCTTGATACCTGGCGTCGACGTGACACCTAGGCGGTCAATCGCCGAACTTGTCTCATCGCGTGAGATCGGCTTGAAGTTATGCGCGCTGAATTGAGCGGTTGTCAACCGCACGGTTTCGCCAGAGATAATCTCGCGTTTCGCTGTCGCGAATCCAATCCCCGCTGTCCTGACGAAATTTTGTTTTGAGTCGATTTTTTTTTCAGCTCATATGCATTAATTAATCAAAATATGTAAATTTCAACGTGTTGTTTTCTGAATTAATCGAATTTGGACCCAAATTGTCAAATATTATTAAGCGCGCTCGATGAACATATTCTTTTAATGTTCTTTACTCTTCGAAGTCATCATTTGGCCCAGTGGCTATCGTACACGACTGGAACTCTGAGAAGAATCGGGGTTCGAGCCCGGAACTTACTTTTTCTTTTTTTTTTTTCTAAATGTTTATATTCTTTATATGAGATTAATATGTGCCTCCGTTCTTTTTCGCATGAGTTTGAACACTCGTACGAAAAAAAAAAAAAAATACACGGTACTTCACGAAAGAATAATCGAAAGGGTCAAAAAACACAGCTGAAAATGCTGGAAGTAGGTTGAAGGATATCCGCGCGAATGCATACAATGTAATGTATTCGAACAATGTCGGATTTTTCTCGCTTATTCGATTTTTTTGTGGGCTAGCGAATAAGTATGTTCATAGAGGTCGTTTATAACCTGTTGGGATTCACGGGATGGAATAATTATTTTTCGTCGTCTCGTTCCTCTAGATCACATGGTAGTAGCGCTCAGCTGCTCGATTTGTTCACAGTTTTTCAAAGATAAGATAAAAGAAGGTGTCGTTCTGTGTACTCTTGTTATGTTTCCATGGAGATGCCTTTATCCTCTCATTACGTTTTTCTGTGTGATTGGTGTCACACGTACAATCGTTAATCGGATCAGCTAAAAAAAAAAAAAAAAAAAAAAAAAAAAAAAAATCAGACGGCTGATTCACCCGACAGTGAAGAATCACGATGTTCAAGACTTCGTTACCGCAAACGCCGCAGGAAACGAAGCAGGACCCCGGAAAAAGAAAGATATCGGAAGAAAATACAACGATATAAAAAATTAATGTGGTATCGGACTTTGTAGCAGTATGCATAGTACAGTCCGACCTCCGAATAAGAACGGTAAAGCCCCCAAGGGGAAGAGTTTTGTCTATATTTCTGGTACCCCCACCAGGCGCGCGCTCCACGCTCTCGGACTCGCTCTGTCTCTCTCTCTCCTTTTCGATTCACTCGAGCGTGACTCGAGCTCGGAGTTCGAGTCGGAGTGGGGGAAGCGCTCGAACGAGAAATAGGGGAACCGTTCTTATTCCGGGCGTTCTTATTCGGAGGTCGTACTGTATGTAAGCGTATATCTAAGCAGGGACGGGTAATAAAGTAACCCGTCAGGTCAAGACATGCTGTCGCCATGTGGCCCGCCGATGCGTCGAGGCTTTAGTTTATTAGTTTATTAGTTTATTAGTTTATTATTTCTAGGCACATAACCCCTACTATGTTTTCTTTCTTTCTTCGGGTAAAACTAAAGCCTGGTCACCCAAGGCAGCGAGAAGGGATGCTTCCGAGCGGGATATAACCGGGTGACCAGGGGAAAAGTGGAGAGTTGTCGTACGAAGAGAATAGAGAGAAGACGCTTGAGAGCATACGCGAGCTGTGCCTTTTCTCTTATTTTGTCTTATCCAATATAATGTTTCCATAATAAATACTCATTTCATGCACTTCATCTTTTCTGAATTTCTAATCACTCGCCCTTCCCATTCCGATTCTACATTAATATCTCGATATTCTCGACGACTATCCTCCGAACGATCCCGAAGTCCATCGACATCACCCCGACATTATTACTCGTTAAATAATAGACTAGATGATGGCGAATATGACCGGAGAGATCTATCGCATCATGGTCGAAGTGAAGAAATTGTTGATCGAGAAGACTCCGATCGTAGTCCTCGAGGCTCGACGAGTCTTGATCACGAGAAAAATCGGCTCGGAAAACCCACTGGCCCGTTAACATTAACGGAAAAAGTCACATCGGTGAACCAGGTAATTGAAAATAACCTTAATGAAGGGACACTAAAAATCCTTGGTGAAGATCCTTTGAGAAATAGTGACGTCGGTAAAAATATTCACAATGCCTTATCCGATCGATGGACGGACATTTTGAGAAAGGGGCTTGCAACAGATACCAAAAAAGAAATCGTAAAAAAATATCCATGGCCAGGAAATTTTATGGCTGCAAAACCACCAAATCTTAACCCGGAAATTAAGGTTACAATGACCGAGGCAGCGTTAAAAAAGGACAGCTTCCAATCAATAAATCAAGAAAAAATCGGGGTGGGTATATCAGCGATTGGCTTAGCGCTGACTAGCATCCTCACCATAGATCCGAACGTAAATTCTGATCTCGTGCCGAGTTTGAGTGATGCAGCAAGGATATTGGCAGATACACACCATTCTATATCGGTGTCAAGACGATATCATATCAATCCTAACCTCCAAAGAATCGTAAAGACTGTCTCTGACGATCTGCCAATAGATGAACTCCTTTATGGACACGATTTCTCGGAGCGACTAAAAAACGCGAAAGCTGTGGAAAGAAACAGCAAGGATATTATAAAACAAAACATAGCGTCAAATTCTACGGAAAAATTCAAGCGGAAGGTATACACGAAACCTGTCTTCAATCGAGGAGCACCTCAAACGTCAAATCAGTCGTCAAACTGGCGAGGCCCGTCTTGGAAATCGTACCGGAACCAGCGGCAAGACGGGCAAAGACCTCGATACAAGAAACGCCAACAGGCTCCAGTGACTCAGAAGAAAAATTAAAAGTGAGTAAGTCGGCCGGAAGGCTAAAATATTTTCTCGAGAGTTGGGAAGAAATAACTGCTGATCCAACGATTTTAGACTGGGTATCAGGGTATAAAATACCGTTTTGACAACGAGTATTTCAAAACATCGCACCTACCAACCGTTTCTCAATCCAAGATATTCACGATCTGACTAGAGTTGTTACTGAATTAAAAACAAAAGGGGCCATTTCTAAATGTGAACACTGCAGCGGTGAATTCCTCTCTTCTTATTTTCTTCGAGAAAAATCAAACGGGGATAAACGATTCATCCTAAATCTAAAAAATCTAAATAAATTTATCACACCACCCCATTTCAAAATGGAAGACAGGAAAACAGTTATACGATTACTTATACGCGATTGGTACATGGCGACGATAGACCTTAAAGACGCCTATTTTTTAGTTTCGATCGCAGGAGAATACAAAAAATACTTACGATTTGAGTTTAACGGAAATTTATACGAATTTAATTGCCTGCCGTTTATGTACGGCACCATATGTCTTTACGAAACTGCTCAAACCTGTCGCTCAATTTCTACGAGGAAAAGGATTTATCTCGGTAATTTATCTAGACGATATCCTACTTTTGGGAAGAACTAAAGATCATTGCATACAAAATGTGTCAAAAACAAAGAATCTACTGGAAAATTTAGGCTTCATTTTGAATCGAGTCAAATGTTGCTTGATTCCATCACAAGAATGTAAATTCCTTGGATTTGTCTTCAATAGCCAAAAATACTGTATCTCTCTGCCACCTGAGAAAAGACAGCAAATTTTCAGGTTATCTAAGGAGTTTTATCTCAAGTCAAAAGATTCTATTAGAAGCCTTGCGAAGTTCATAGGCACGTTAACCGCAGCTTGTCCAGCAGTTAAATATGGCTGGGTCTATACTAAATTATAGGAACGACAAAAAATTCGAGCACTCGAGCGATCACAAGGTGACTTTGACGAAACCGTATACATCTCGTCCGAAATGAAGAATGAGATAACTTGGTGGATAAAGAATATACAAACTACTAAGAACATGATAAAGGACGGAGTATTTAAAAAGGAAATATTCTCTGATGCCTCTCTTAGTGGATGGGGAGCCGTGTGTAGTGGTAACAAAACTCACGGGTGGTGGAGTAATGAGGAAAAAGTAGAACACATTAACTATCTAGAATTGAAAGCGGCTTTATATGCTCTAAAATGCTTTTCCACGGATCTCAACTCCACTGAAATTTTACTTCGTATCGATAACACGACAGCAATCTCTTACGTGAACAGAATGGGCGGTGTGCGCTACAAAAAACTGAATGATCTCAGCAAAGAAATCTGGAACTGGTGTGAGGATCGAGACATTACAATATTTGCCTCGTACATAAAATCCAAAGAAAATATCGTCGCAGATAATGAATCTAGAATAATTTCTGGGAGAAACCGAATGGGAGTTAAACTCGGACGCATTCGATATAATAAGGGAATCGTTTGGGGAATTCGAAGTTGACTTATTTGCATCAAACATTAACAAAAAATGTCCAAAGTACTTTTCGTGGCACAGAGACCCAGAATGTTTCGCAATAGATGCGTTTACTGTATCATGGTCTCACCTGTACTTTTATGCATTTCCACCGTTTTCTTTAATACTAAAAGCTCTGAGAAAAACGATTACCGATAAAGCAGAAGGAGTGTTAGTTGTCCCGTTATGGCCCGCTCAATCATGGTTCCCTTTGTTTAACTCGCTGTTAACAAAAGACCTTGTATATTTTCGACCAAAGAAAAATTTGCTATCTTCTCCTTTCAGGAAGACACACCCTCTGGCGAACAAACTTACCATGGTTGCAGGGAAATTATCAGGGAGGCTTTTAAATTAAAAGGTGTTCCAGAAATAGCAATTCCAACTTCTATCGCGTCTCTGTCTGATTCAACACTAAAACAATATAATAAACCATTGAAATTATGATGGAATTACTGTAAGTTACATGAGATCCCTGTTTATGACCCAACAATTTCTCAAATTCTATCGTTTTTTGCGAGTATAGCTAGTAACATTGGCTCATACGGAACGCTAAATTCGTATCGATCAGCACTATCTTTAATTATATCTCAGGATATAAGTTCAGACCCAAGAGTAAAGCGATTCTGCAAGGGTTTCTATGTACTTAAACCACAAAAACCAAAATATAACGAAACCTGGGACCCCACTTCGGTTCTTGATTACTTTAAATCATTATCTCCAAATAAAAATATATCTCTGGAAACTCTTACACTTAAGTTAGCCTGCTTACTAGCTGTAGCTACAGCACAAAGAGTTCAAACATTATCAAAAATACGATTAAATAACATAATAACTTCAGATACAAAAATTGAAATAAGAATTCCAGACCGCATAAAAACTTCAGGCCTAAACAAATTTCAACCTATGTTGGTGATTCCCTTTTTCCCAAACAATCCAGAGATCTGTGTTGCTTCTGCATTACAAGCATATATTCAGACTACAGCTACTTTGAGAGATCCCTTGGAATCAAAATTGTTCATTTCATTTCGAAAACCCCATCGAGCTGTTTCCTCACAAACAATTGCTCGATGGATAAAATCAACGCTGAGCTGTAGCGGGATCAACACATCGACCTTCCCTGCTCATAGCACGAGACATGCATCGACATCCGCCGCGAATCGGAAAGACATTAGTCTTGACATTATTCGAAAAACGGCGGGATGGTCCGAAAAATCGAATGTGTTTATGCGGTTTTATAACCGACCAATTATTGATCCGACTAGTTTTGCATCGGCAATATTTAGCTAATTTTGTCATGAAATTGTTATCTTCAAGGAAAGAAATATTTGTATCTCTTGTAAACAAAAGACGAAATATAATTATTCCAAATCACAAACCTCTTTAAACATTTACCATGTGATCTAGAGGAACGAGACGACGAAAAATAATTACACGATCAAACGAACTTACCTTAGTGAAGTTCGATCGTGATTATTTGAGGCGTCTCGTTCCGAATATATCACACCCGCCCTAACCCTTGTCCTTACAGATCCACTGCCCAATTTTCGTTGTGATTTAGAAACTTTAAAATAGAATGAGAGGATAAAGGCATCTCCATGGAAACATAACAAGAGTACACAGAACGACACCTCTTCTTTTATCTTATCTTTGAAAAACTGTGACCAAATCGAGCAGCTGAGCGCTACTACCATGTGATCTATTCGGAACGAGACGCCTCAAATAATCACGATCGAACTTCACTAAGGTAAGTTCGTTTGATCGTGTAATTTTAAAAATATTCCTCCTGCTCTTGCCATATCACAAAAAAAAACCAAAAAATCACATAAATTAAAAAAAAAACTTTTTAGCAGATTTTTTCGCGTTATTAAAATTTTTCATGATCGTTCATCCGATTTTCATTGTTGGCGCTGAAAGAAACGGAAAAGAAAATAAAAATGAAAAGATATGAAAAAAAAATGAATTATCTCTTGTCGCCGATTTTCGAGCTCTTTCGCCTTCTCCTTCTTTCGCTTCCGTTTAAATAAAATTTAATAAATATTCGCGAAAAAAAACATGGCCAAACTCTAGACATATGTATATATATATAAGATATATATAGAGCCTCGAACCCCGGTCTCACAGAGTTCCAATCGTTGCCAGGCGGCGAAGCTCGGGAAAAATGTAGGATAAAATTCTATTTTTTAAGACATTATTTTTACGGTATTATAACTATTTCGTGCTCCATCAGCCGATTATGATTGTTGATTTTTGACGTTGAAAGAAACGGGAAAGAAAATAAAAAAGAAAAGAAATTAATAAAAATGAATTATTTTTTGTCGCGGGCTTTCGAGCTAAATTATCACTGTTGACGCTTAAAATAAAGGCTTTCTATAGCGTCGGAAAATAAATTCCGGATAATAAATTCTTGTCACTATTCCGAAAAGTAGCAACACTTACAGAGTTATGACAAAAACATTTAAAAAAAAAGAGAGAGCCTTGAACCCCGTTTCTGCAGAGTTCCAGCTGTGAACGATAGCGACTGGACCAAACGAGGACTTCGAAAATTAATTAACATTGTCCCACAGGGTTCCAATCGTAACCCTGATAACACAGAACGTTATAAAAACGTTGTTAAGGCGTTTACAAAAACACGCAAAAACGTTTCTTTTCAATGGTCGAAAAAACGTCTTGAAAACGTCTTTTAAACGTTATTTTGCCACAAACGTCTTGAAAACGTCTTCAAACCGTCTTTGAAACGTTATTTTGGCCTCAACTTTTACCCCAAAAAGTTTACAGCGTGCTTAACACGTTTCTGACAGCTTCTGTAAACTTTTTGGGGAAAAAAATGCGGCCAAAATAACGTTTAAAATACGTTTCCAAGACGTTTTTTCGACCATTCAAAAGAGACGTTTTTGCGTGTTTTTTTAAACTTCTTAACAACATTTTTATAACGTTCTGTGTTAGCAGGGACCGGTGAAGCTCAGGGAAAAATGTATGATAAATAATAAAAATGTATGATAAAATGAGAGGTTCGAACAAAATCATTTTTTTTTTTTCAGTAATGAAATTAGACCCGACCAAGTCGCATGAAATTCCACGCAACCAGGATCCGTCCGACCAGGATTCTTCCTTAAAAAAACCCTTGTTGAATTCTTACTATTACTTTAAAATTTTTCTAATTTGTTTTGTCCTTATTAAAATGTGTCGCATCAATTATTTTCAGGATTTTTGACGACACGGTTTTTGAGAAAAAAATTAGGCATAGATATACGCTTTTAAACACAGGCTCTTTTAGCAAGATCAGCTTTAGAACCGATATTTTTCGATTGTTTATGTCAGATAGAAATACACGAAATCAATGAAAAAATATCTGCTGGATTCAGTGCATATTTAAGATTATTATGTGATCGCCAGGAACAAGGCTCCATAATATTTAAGGAACATAACTAGTGTTCTCGCGCTGTATAATAAATCTGCGGGGTCTCGAACACGGACCTCTCTCTTGCACGCTGCCCGCCCGGCAGCCCGCGCACCTCCGCGCCAACAAACAATCTTTTCTATCAAGCCGAGAGCTCGAGAAAATAGAAAACTTTGGCAACAAACAGTATCAAATCTCCAAGAGTCGCCAAACCGATCGATATATGGAAGAGTGTGTTTGTGTGCGTATGTATATACATATAGCATATATATATACATGTGCATATATATATACATATAGCGAACACGTAGTGCCGTAGTGCGAGAGCAGCTAGCGTAGAACTTATACTCATGGAAGGGGAATAGCCTACTCGAGCAATGAGTGGAAAGTGACTGTAACATGTTGAGACAGAGATGTACCTCTCTCTTCGTTCGCAACGGTCAGTTTCTCTCACTGCGCACGCGCGCACTCCCACTATATGCATCAACAGTAGCACATAGCGCGTGATAATTTATAGGTTAGAGGTAGCGTAACGTATGTATCAAAGGCATGGTGAAACAATTGAAAAATATTTTTTATCGTGGAAATTTTTGTATTATATATTTTAAAACTACAGTTATCAATCGATACTCAATGTTTACGTGTGAGATTACGATCGACACAATGACAAGGAATTAAAAAAGGGGAGATACTAATGATGCTTCGCTAGACTTTATTGCTCAAATGTATACAATTTATTTATGCTTAAAATGAATGAATTTGGTACATTTATGTCGAATGCAATCAAGATACATTTATATACACGTTATATTGGCTAGATTTTGTTAGGCCAGTAAAATTGCGCACTTGCGCAGTGAGAGGAACTGGACGTTGCGAAGTGAGAAAGAGATATATCTCTGTGTCAACATGTTAAAGTCACTTTCAACAGCGCGATTCCTCTTCCATGAGTATAAGTTCTATGGCAGCTAGCGGGCCAGCGAAGATCCGAACAAAACGGAACGCGCGACAACCCGTATATATAGATATAATAAGAAGATAGTCGACTGATATAGATATATAGGAGCGTATAAAAAAAAACCAGACTTCATAATTCTATACCTCGAAAACGACTGCGAATTGCGAAAAATCCTTTTATGGGTAGTCTCATTTTGTCAAAAAGAACGTATGTGTAAAATTTCAGTAGGATCGGATGTTTCGGGTTTTCAAAATTATTGCACCCGCTGTGTTTTTTGACCCTTTCGATTATTCTTTCGTAGAACCGTTTATTTTTTTTTTTTTTTTGTACGAGAGTGTTCAAACTCATGCGAAAAAGAACGGAGGCACATATTAATCTCATATAAAGAATATATTTTAACATTGAAGAGACATTAAAAGAATATGTTCATCGAGCGCGCTTAATAATGTTTGACAATTTGGGTCCAAATTCGATTAATTTAGAAAACAACACGTTGAAATTTACATATTTTGATTAATTAATGCATATGAGCTGAAAAAAATCGACTCAAGACAAAATTTCGTCAGGACAGCGGGGATTGGATTCGCGACAGCGAAACGCGAGATTGTCTCTGGCGAAACCGTGCGGTTGACAACCGCTCAATTCAGCGCGCATAACTTCAAGCCGATCTCACGCGATGAGACAAGTTCGGCGATTGACCGCCTAGGTGTCACGTCGACGCCAGGTATCAAGAAAACCCCGAGCGCTGTTGATATAGTCTTTGCTCTACATGTTGGGTGCTTTCCATTTACATGACTTTTGTGTCGACTCGTGTCGACTTGTGTCGACCCGTGTCAACTCTCGAAAACGAATCACATATTCGCGCAAGAGTTGATGCGCACGAAACAGTGAGGTTAGAATGTGAAAAGAGAAAAGATCGGTGTCAACAAATTATATATGTACCGAAGCTTTTTGCGGTGAGAAAATAAAAATATAAAAGTAAGATTGATTATATATTTAAGGTTCTGTGTGTATCATGTTTAAGGCGACCTTCAAGTGAAATTCTAGCTCTATGATATATATGATACAATGCTGCTGATTTTTTTTTGTGCATTGTTTTGGATAAGAAATGATGTCCCTGGCAATTTTTGCAACCACTTTTCAACCACGAAAACAACCGTTTCGTTTTGTCCAAAAAGCAACCACTCAATAACCTCAAATGCGACGGTTGCACAACGGTTGCTGCAACCGTTGCAGCGACGGTTGCAGTGACCGTTGCAAAGACGGTTGCAGCAACGGTTGCAGGTGGCTGCTGTAGAATGATGCATAGTGAATAGGAATTTCGAGTATGGAAAAAAAATGGACCACCGAGGATACAGAGGAAGGTGGTATATCATCACTATAAAACGAGCATTATTACGCCGCCGAAAAAGTCAATTTTGTGGTTATGGTGCAACAGATGCTAAATTTGGAAAATAAATCGTATACAAGAATGCATGTATTTTTTTATATATTTATATGTACAAAAATAACCTATAATTATAATATTCATTAGAGTAGTACAGATAATCCTTATTAACCTTGCAAATATTTTTATTTGTGATTACTAAAAAATTCTAAAAACAAGGGTAAACGCAACGTTCAGTTGATTCATGGAAAGAAAGTAAAACCTGAAAAGGTTCACTACAATTTTTTTCCGATCGAGTCGCATGAATTTTTCCATAAGTGACTCCCATTGCCCTGTAATGATCGCCACATTTACGCTCACTGCGGATTCTGGATTTTTTAAGAAGGGATTGTTTGCGGCTCTGGAAAAAAAGGGAGGCTTTTTATGAAATTATTGCCTCGATTCAGCGTAGTCCGGTTTACGTTTCGTAGTCCTTACCTCAAATCGTAGGAGGAAATAACGTTTGGGCATTATGCTCCGTCGAGTCTCCGCATAAATATATTTTGGCATATTGACATATTTATTCGGGTAACGAGCAATCAAATAACGAGACAATTTTATAAGCGTTACCCAGCGGAGAGTACGAGAATATTGCCGACTGCGCACAGCTGAATTTGTCATCACACAAGCTTACAAAACTTTGAGCGATGATTAATTTTTGGTAGAAAAAATGACATTAAATTGAACGAAAAGAGCAATGATTGTTGTCATTGATTAGGGAAAAAAATGAAAATAGTTTGAACGAGTTTTACTTAGAGGCGACGTGAAGTTAAATATATTGGTATACGACAAATTTTTAATTCTCAGCACCATTTGATAATCAAACAAATCGAGACTTTTTTTAAATATTAAAAAAATGAAATGGTGCTTGAACCACAAATTTGTAGTGGTCCGAGTGTGAACGAATGAAGACTGATGACAAGTAATGTACCAACAGTGAGGCTGTAGTAGCGAAGGACATCGATGTTAATGACTTAACGATTAAACCGACAATTATCCTCGCTTTGGAGAAAATAAAAAATCAGTTTCTCGGTTTGTCCTCGCTCACGACACCCGAGTCACCTTTTTGCAGATTAAAATGCGTTCTACCGTTGGTTCTGCGGATTTCCATCCATTCAGGTTGCGCCGGCTGCGAGAGAGTGTCTCAGCTTCGTCCAATTTTCTGTCACAAAAAAAAAAAATTACATAATTTTACGGGGGGAATTTACGTAACTTTTTTTTTTAATATAAAAATCTATCCTTTTTCACGTAAAAAAACTCATTTAACCTCTCTAGGCGGCCGGGATGATGCCGAATGCCGATCGGCATCACCTCAAGGTATGACTTGGGCACATTCGCAGGCCGCCTGGAGGTTAAAATAGTATATTGTGCACCTAGGGCGTAAAGTGGGCTTTTTTAGACCGAGTGTGGAATTTGCAGTACAAGTCGAAGGCGAGCTAGCACGAGTCGAAGGTGAGCTAGCACGAGTCGAGGGTGAGCTCGCACGAGCCGAAGGCGAGTGCAGGAGCGAGCCGAAGACGAGTGCGTCTGCGAGCCGAAGACGAGTGCGTGTGCGAGCCGAAGACGAGTACTGCAAACACACGAGGTAAAAAAGTCCACTGAGCCCTTGGTGCACACCATATTTTTTGTAATGCATGTATAGATTTCTGTGTTTTTGTGCCTATAAGTGGGCGAAATACAATATCATATATTGTATATGTACGCACACGGTCGTTTTTACGAATTTCAGAAAGCGGGCTATAATGAAAATAAGCGGGCTATAATGAAAATAAGCGGGCTATAATGAAAATAAGCGGGCTATAATGAAAATAAGCGGGCTATAATGAATCCATTATAGCCCGCTTATTTTTATAAAAGCGGGTTATAATGAAAATAAGCGGGCTATAATGAAAATAAGCGGGCTATAATAAAAATAAGCGGGCTATAATGGATTCATTATAGCCCGCTTATTTTCATTATAGCCCGCTTATTTTCATTATAGCCCGCTTATTTTCATTATAGCCCGCTTTTTTCATTATAGCCCGCTTATTTTCATTATAGCCCGCTTATTCAAAAACCGGGCAATAATGAATTCATTATTGCCCGCTTTTTCGAGCCGGTCAAAAAAGGGTCACTTTACGCCCGCTTAATAGGTACAAAAAACGCAGAAATCGTGCATGCGTTACAAAAAATGTTTTTTTGTCTTCTATTAAAATGCCCTATTCTTTGTTTTACCTCAATCATTTCGTGTCCAGCACACTCATTATCATCGTCATAGAGGAATGGAAAATTTTTACTTCCACTCGATCGCGAGCCTGCGAGGGACGTCGATGATGGTCGATGATGCAGCCAATGCTTGTGAGCTCGAACGTTTCATGATTGTCGGACACACGCGATCGTGTCTACGACACCCTGAGAACTTCGAACTTTATAAAAACAACGAAATAGAATCTTTCAAACTTACCCAACTCGCGAATTTTTTCTCGATGCTCATCGAGACATTCGAGACCAACAAAATTCACAAATTCACATCGACTTTATTCGCACTAAAATACCTCCCTTGCACCCTTGCCCCGCTGTCGTGGCGTCCAAAACTGTGATTGGTCGGCACTTTACCACCTCGTGTTTCCGTGCATCAGCTATCAGCTGTTAATGAGCCCGTAGCACGCCGCGCGGCACGACAGCGGGGCAAGGGAGGTATTTTAGTGCGAATAAAGTCGATGTGAATTCTGTTGGTCTCGAGCATCGAGAAAAAATTCGCGAGTTGGGTAAGTCTGAGGGATTCTATTTCGTTGTTTTTGTAAAGTTCGAAGTTCTCAGGGTGTCGTAGACACGATCGCGTGTGTCCGACAATCATAAAACGTTCGAGCTCACAAGCATTGGCTGCATCATCGACCATCATCGACGTCCCTCGCAGGCTCGCGATCGAGTGGAAGTAAAAATTTTCCTTTCCTCTATGACGATGATGATGAGTGTGCTGGACACGAAATAATTGAGGTAAAACAAAGAATAGGGCATTTTAATAGAAGACAAAAAACATTTTTTAACCTCCAGGCATTCGGCATCATCCCGGCCGCCTAGAGAGGTTAAATGAGTTTTTTTTACGTGAAAAAGGATCATTTTTATCATAAAAAAAAAATTACGTAAATTCCCCCCGTAAAATTATATAAATTTTTTTTTTTTGTGACAGAAAATTGGACGAAGCTGAATTTCGATATGGTCGAGTGTCGTGGCTGCGGACGCAGAGACACTCTCTCGCAGCCGGCGCAACCTGAATGGATGGAAATCCGCAGAACCAACGGTAGAACGCATTTTAGTCTGCGGAAAGGTGACTCGGGTATCGTGAGCGAGGACAAACCAAGACACTGATTTTTTTTTTCTCCAAAGCGAGGATAATTGTCAATTTCATCGTTATGTCATTAACATCGATGTCTTTCGCTACTACAGCTTCACTGTTGGTAGATTATTTGTCATTAGACTTCATTTGTTCACACTTGGACAACTATAAATTTTTACTTCAAGCACCATTTCATTTTTTTTAATATTAAAAAAAGGTCTCGCTTTGTTTGATTATCAAACGGTGCTGAGATTTAAAAATTTGTCGTTCACCACTATATTTAACTTCACGTCGCCTCTAAGTAAAACTCGTTCAAACTATTTTCATTTTTTTCCCTAATCAATGACAATGATCATTGCTATTTTCGTTCAATTTAATGTCATTTTTTTCTACCAAAAATTAGTCATCGCTCAAAGTTTTGTAAGCTTGCGTGATGACAAATTCAGCTGTGCGCAGTCGGCAATATTCTCGTACTCTCCGCTGGGTAACGCTTATAAAATTGTCTCGTTATTCGATTGCTCGTTACCCAAATAAATATGTCAATATGCGAAAATATATTTATGCGGAGACTCGAGGGAGCATAATGCCCAAACGTTATTTCCCCCTACGATTTGAGGTAAGGACTACGAAACGTAAAACGGACTACGCTGAATCGAGGGGTGGGAAGATTATCGATAATCAATAATTTCATATGAAATTATATATATATATATATATGAAATATTTTCATATGAAATTATTATATATGAAATTATTGATTATCGATAATCTTCCCACCCCTCGATTCAGCGTAGTCCGTTTTACGTTTCCTAGTCCTTACCTCAAATCGTAGGGGGAAATAACGTTTGGGCATTATGCTCCCTCGAGTCTCCGCATAAATATATTTTCGCATATTGACATATTTATTCGGGTAACGAGCAATCAAATAACGAGACAATTTTATAAGCGTTACCCAGCGGAGAGTACGAGAATATTGCCGACTGCGCACAGCTGAATTTGTCATCACGCAAGCTTACAAAACTTTGAGCGATGAATAATTTTTGGTAGAAAAAAATGACATTAAATTGAGCGAAAATAGCAATGATCATTGTCATTGATTAGGGAAAAAAATGAAAATAGTTTGAACGAGTTTTACTTAGAGGCGACGTGAAGTTAAATATAGTGGTGAACGACAAATTTTTAAATCTCAGCACCGTTTGATAATCAAACAAAGCGAGACCTTTTTTAATATTAAAAAAAATGAAATGCTGCTTGAACTAAAAATTTATAGTTGTCCAAGTGTGAACAAATGAAGACTAATGACAAATAATGTACCAGCAGTGAAGCTTGCTTTAATCGCAAGATACGCGCGGCAGGGAAGTCTCGTAATGATGAGACGTGGTTTTTCTGATCTTCGTTACAATAAGCTGACAAAAGCCTCCCTTTTTTTTGCAGAGGAAAAAAATTCTGGTGAACCTTTTGAGGTTATACTTTGTTTTCGTGAATCAACTGAACATTGCGTTTACCCTTGTTTTTAGAATGTTTTGGTAATCGCAAATCACAATATTTGCAAGAGGGTAATAAGGATTATCTGTACTACTTTAATAAATATTGTTATTATAAGTTATTTTTGTACACATAAATACATTAAAAAAATACGTGCATTCTTGCAGACGTTTTATTTTCTAAATTTAGCATCGGTTGCAGACACCACAAAGTTGACTTTCGGCTGCGTAATAATGCTAGTTTTATAGTGATAATAATAAATTATATTTTTGTACCACCTTCCTCTGCTGTACCCTCAGCGGTCTTTTTTTTTCCATATATACTCGAAATTCCTATTCACTATGCCTCATTCTACAGCAGCCACCTGCGACCGTACTTGCAACCGTTGCTGCAACCATCTCTGCAACCGTTGCTGTAACCGTCTCTGCAACGGTTGCTGCAACCGTTGTGCAACCGTCGCATTTGAGGTTTAGGATGGTTGACTTTTGGTCTCAAAGCAACCGTTGCATATGAGGTTGTTTTCGCGGTTGATAAGCGGTTGCAAACACAGTTACAAATATTGCCAGGGGTCCCACGTCGAAAAATTATTCCAATAAAATCTTCGCTATTTTCGAATTTTCGCTTTTGTCGTTGCATCTCCGTCGCTGTCTTATTTATGTTGCCTGCATTGAATTCGCACTCGGATGTGGCTACTGCTGCTTCGATGCGAGTCTTCGAAACGAAAATTTCCTTCGGGCATTATATGAACAGTCGCGATTTTTAGCAGCGATGTCGGACTCTCAATGATTTTCACTCCGAGTAGATGGTCCCTCGTCGACAGCCATTTCAGGTCTGTTTTTATATTCTTTTATCATCTATCTTCTCCGAGCCATTTCGCTAGCCTTCAAGCTATTGATCTTTGGCATTTTTCTCCATGGGTATTGCTAAAGTTTGCAACTCACTACTAGTTGTACAGTAGACCTCCGTTTTCCCTAATTTAAACACGTCCTGAGCTTGCGTATCCAAGCTGAACCATGGTGGGAGGGAGCGTGAGATCACTTCGCATCATTATTTACTTTTGTGTATGAAGACTTTATTAAATAATAAAGTCTTTATTCTAATATAGGCGAGCGAAATGGCTCGGAGAAGATGGATGATAAAAGAAAATAAAAACAGACCTGAAATGGCTGTCAACAAGGGACCATCTACTCGGAGTGAAAATCATTGAGAGTCCGATATCGCTGCTAAAAATTGCGACTGTTCATATAATGCCCAAAGGAAATTATCGTTTCGAAGACTCGCATCGAAACAGCAGTCGCCACATTCGTGTGCGAAATAAATGCAGGCAACGTAAAGACAGCGACGGAGATGCAGCGACAAACGGCGCTAGCCATTGGAAAATATTCTTTGCAAATCGAACAGCAGCGCGATAGCTGGCGCCTGGAAGAAAGACGGAGAAGACTATCTTTTTCGTTAAAAAATTCTTTTTTTCGTTCTCAAATTCTTTTTCGTTCAAAAATAAAAATTTCGAAAGTGGCGAAGATTTTGCCGGAATAATTTTTTGACGTGGGACATCATTTCTCATCCAAAACCATGCACAAAAAATCAGCAGCCTTTTAGTTGATATATATATATATATATATATATATATATATATATATATATCATAGGGCTAGAATTTCACTTGCCCTAAATAGCGTCCCCTTAAATAGGGTCCCCTTAAATAGCGTAAACGTGATATATACTAAATAAATCATTGCAATGAATGAATCCGATGGATCCATAGAGGAACGTATTAATGTTAACGGTGTGCATTTCTTAAGAGCTGAAATATGTTTTTGCAATTTACAATTGTATGTTCTTTCAAAATTAAATTGCCGATTTTATTAGATGGACGAGGCTCTATTAACTATCCTGATGAATGAATCCAGCAGTAGTAGCAGCAGCAACAATAGCAGCAGCAGCAGTTCAGATTCTTCAAGCGATGATGGTTCCAACTCGCTATTAGAAGACGATGATTATGAAAATGATCTTTTATTCCCTCTTCTCCACTTTCTAATGGACGGACGTGAACGACAGCGTGTGAAAAATTTTCTTGAAATTGTTCATGCTAAAAGCAATGAGGAGTTTAGGGAAGATTTTAGATTGGAGCGGCCAATTGTTAACATAGTATTAGGTAAGTGTGTACAAATATGTCGCAATGGTAGTTGTATACTGATGTTTTTAAAGAAAGTAAGCTAATACGTATACGTCAATATATTTACAGAAAGTTTGGAAAATAGTGGATTCATTCCAACCCATACCTTTGGAAAGGAAAAGAAACCTGCTGAATTGTGTTTATTAATGACACTTTGGTTTCTCGGCAACAAGGAGTCGCATAGATTACTGTCAAATCTCTTCAATATTTATTTTTCATCTGTATTTCGCATAGTACGAAGAGTCATTGATTGGATCATTACACTTGTTCCTCAGTTCATTAAATGGCCAGAAGGAAATGACCTTGTGAGAATATCTGAGAGATTTGAAAATGTAGCAGGTATTCGTGGTTGTATTGGAGCAATAGATGGTTCTCATATTCATATTAATAAGCCAGAAGAAAATGGCAGGGTATATTTCAACAGGAAACAACATTATTCTATTCTACTGCAAGCTGTGGTTGACTGCGATCTAAAATTCACGAACGTATATTGTGGGGACCCGGGCTCTTTTCACGATGCCAGAATGTTAAGAAGATCCGATCTATTTGTAGCAGCTGAACAGAATCGCGAAAGAATTTTTCCTAATAATAGCTTTTTATTAGGCGATAAAGGGTACAATGGTGTAGCACAAACATGGCTGGTTTGTCCTTTTCGGGACAACGGAAATTTAAGCGTCCAAAAAGATGAGTTCAACACGAAAATTTCTAAAACGCGTGTAGTAGTCGAACGAGCCTTTGGCATTCTCAAGGGTCGTTTTCGATTACTGCAAATGATACCACTTCGAGATATACAATTCACGATACGCGTTATTGTCGCATGTTGCGTATTGCACAATATTTGTTTCATTAACGGAGATAATGGGGAAGATTTATTCAATGACGAACTTGATCAACAATGGAATGACATATCAGATAATGAAGGTGTAAATGAAGACAGGGATGTTCCACAAAGAGACCCAATAAATCTTCGGGGATACTTGTTTAACAATATGTTTCCAGAAAATACGTAGTTGGAAATTGAGAGTTCGAATCCACCGATATTCGATGACTTTTGATTTGCTCGTGCACTGGAATTTAAAATTTATGTACTACATATTTAACAGAACTGATTTTTCCAAAATTTGTCATATAAACTCCACTTTATCTTCATGAAATTGTATATTATATAAATTTAAGTAATAAATGTATAATTCAAAATGTATTTGCCACAGATTTTATGCTGCATAACTGTAGGCGTTAAATAAATTGAGTACATTTTTTACCAAAAGTGTTTTTATTTTGTCTTTGGGGATGAGAAGCAATAGTACCATCTTAGAGTTTAAGTACATAAAAACTTTGGTTTATAAAAACTTTGGTCTGATAAAACTATAAGTATTAACTGCGAGTATGAAACTATAGGTGTTAAAATATTATACATTCTATAATAAAGCTATGAAATAATTCAGTCTTGAATGAGTTAACCGCTTCAATCAATAAAGCCCTCTAACTTATAAAAGTATTTTTTTGGTCCAGAATACTTTTTAGAAGATTGCACTTCTCTCTTTCTATATTCATTTTTTCCCTATGTCTTTCCATTTTTTTTGCGAGTTTCAAATCTTCAAAACGTAGCTTTTTTTGTTTTAAATCGAATTTTTCTTTTTTTAATTGTAATTCTTCTTCTTTCCGCTTATTCTCGTTTTCAGCTAATAACTTTTTTTCGGCTTTTTCTTCTTGTATAATCTTGAGATGCTGCAGCCATTGCTTCTCCAATTCCATCTTCGTCTTTGCAATTCTCGAACCAGTTCCGTGAGCAGCTTTACGTTTTATTGTATGAGGAACATTGTCGCTTGCTTCTAGGGAAGTTGAAATCTTGCTTCGTATATTATTTGTGTCCTTGTTTTCTTTAGATTCATTTGTATTTTCATGTTGTGAAGTATTAATGAAACCTGGAAGTGGTGAATTAAAAGAACTGCAAACTGGATCATCGACACCTTTTTTTTCACCTAAAATTTCTGACAGACGCTCCTCAAATTCATCAAAAGATTTTGGATCGTTGCCACTTCCACGGTTATGATCTTTTTTTTTATTGTATGATTTTTTTATAGCTGCAAACTTCCAACGTGCCTGATCGTCAGTTATCTATAGTAAACAAAATGTAAATTGTACATAATAATAGATAGTTATATAACTAGTATCCTCTTTTAATAATAGTATAATTCTGACCTGTTTGGAAATCAACGAAGACGCATTTAGCTCATGGGCGATGGCTTGCCAAAATTTTTTATTTTTTTTTGTATGGTCTGCCTCAATATCTCTTGCCTCGTACGCAGATAAAAGCGCAAGAGTTGCTGAACGGGTCCATACAACTTTCGTCTCCAGATTTTCTTCAAGTTCATGTGTGGTTACAGTTTTTTGTTTAGCACAGTTTTTTGCAGTTTGCTCCTGAACTTCTGTTTTACACTGTGGTCGATTCTGTTGCTGGTGTGATGTCGATGTTATCGGCAATAATTTTATTTTCCCGTCTGCCTGCAAGGCCTTCAATTCCTCCAATGTAATGCGCTAAAAAAAATCATAACCATTTTATTTCAATTCAGAAAGAAATTGGAGAAATGTTCCGTTTAATATTGACACGAAAAACAAAAGAATTATTTACATACAACAATGTGTGTACAATGGACTCTAACCTATATGCGCGCACAGCCGAGTTATGCACTAAAGAATTATGCTGATTTTCACAGATAACTATGCAGATAATTCGTTTTATTCGTACAGTAATTAATTATCTGTTTTACACTTACTTTCATTTGAGTAGATGTAGGTTTTCATCAAATGCAGTTTAAAGTCCGGTGATCTCTGTTTATCGTGTCTATGAAGCGTCTTTGTTGGGTATTGTAACGTTTTAGTTCCCGCGAGCTTTTCCTTGTGTGGACTAGTGTACTATATATGTGATATTCAACTCTCTAAACTCACCACTCTAGCAGAGTCTTTTCGAGTTGACTTGTGTCGCCGACACACGGCGACACAAATCAAATGGAAAGCACTTTTGGCGACACAAGTCGACTTGTGTCGACTTGTGTTAGTAAATGGAAAGCACCCAATATGTCTCCACTAGAGTCCCGGCGGCGTCTGCGCAGCTGTTGTTTACTTACCTCCGCTCTCCACGTGGCTGGGCATCATTGCCTCTATTTGCGGTCTGTGTAAAAAAACGTATTAATAAATAAATCAATAAATAGAGAGTTTGTTAGGGAAATAAATTAATAACAAGAAAACTTTGCCGAGGGTTCAGTTTTTTGAAAGTGACAACAAAAGTGAACGACAACGAACGCCAAAAGTGTTGACGGGAAAAAAATGGTCGGTGCGTGTGTAGCGTATTACACTATACAGACACAACATATATATATATATATATATATATAGAGGTGTTACATCTGCTCTGTTGGTATTCTCCGCGGTGTGTAAGTACATATATATTTATTGTTAACATAATTTTGTTCAAATATTTATTTTTTAATATTTTTTTTTGAAATAGTATATTAAGCTACATTATTGTTTTTAAACAAAATTTAATTGAATTATTTTTTTTGGAAATATTTTTTTTGAAATATTTTTCTTTGAAATATTTGTTTTTAAATATTCTTTTTAAATATTTTTTTTTTTAATATTTTTTAATGAAATATTTTTTTGTTAACATAGTTTTATTGAAATATTTTTTTTGGAAATATTTTTTATTTAACAATTTTTTTTTAATCTGTTTTTTTAACAGTAAATTAAACTGACCGGAGTTTAAAATGGGGAAGACGCCCGCTGAGAGGCAGCGAGACTTCCGGGCTCGGAAAAAATCCCAAGGACCGGCGAAAAAACAAGCCCAATCAGCAGCCCAGCGACAATCAAAGGCTAGACTGGCAAGGCGCGTTAGTGCCTTGCAATAACGCGCAACAACCCAATTACGCACTTGCACATTACTTCCTTATTATTTTATCTCACTTACAAAGCTTCTTCTATGAGGAACCCAAAATTAAAAAAAAAAAACCCACTTGCTCATAGAGGTGGAAAACTGACCTTACCGAGAAACACAAACAGTGGTGGATGGATACCGTCCAGTTTGTTCGGAAGGTATCAGTTCGACGATTCAACGACGTTATTAGTTCGAATCGCCAAACGGTATACCGACACGATCTCTGCCAACGGTAGCCACTGTGTGCGTACATAATACATGAAGTTGAGCACTCTCGGATGTTCTACGGCCAGCTGATCGGCGATCGTAGAGAGTACTCGCAATCCTTCTTCGAAACGATCATGTGCCAACATTGGCAGGGCCCAAGTCAAAATTAGGAGCTGGTCACTCACAAAGCTTCTTCTATGAGGAACCCAAAATTAAAAAACAACCTACTTGCTCATAGAGGTGGAAAACTGAACTTACCGAGAAACACAAACAGTGGTGGATGTATACCGTCCAGTTTGTTCGGAAGGTATCAGCTCGACGATTCAACGTCGTTATTGGTTTGAATCGCCAAACCGTGTACCGACACGATCTCTGCCAACGGTAGCCACTGTGTGCGTACATAATGCATGAAGTTGAGCTCTCTCGGATGTTCTACGGCCAGCTGATCGGCGATCGTAGAGAGTACTCGCAATCCTTCTTCGAAACGATCATGTGGCAACATTGGCAGGGCCCGCGGATTTTTTCAAGTCAAAATTAGGATTTGGTTTGGCGCTTGGTTCAGCCCCAAGCGATTCCACTTGCGTATAACACCCTGGCGTGTTGATTGTAATAACAAGAAATTTCATTTCATTATTTGCCCTAATTTCCGACATTATGTATAATTATAATTATATATATGTATATTAGGGCGGAGTGAAAGAGGTCGATTTTCGCGGATCGTATCGGAATAGCGTGGGAAAGTTGCGTTTTGGCACCACAAAAAAGTGTGTCGAAGCAAAAAATTGACAATCATTATCTTCTGTTCCGGCAAACTCCTCAAAGTAGCGAATTTTATAACATGGGGTTCAAATAGAGAACAAATTCAAAAATACCAGTTGGCAGGTACTTGAAAATTCATAAAAACTTACGGGCCGGTTCCATTTCACCATACCACTGCGCTTTTTCGAAGCGAGAAAAATGTTGCTTTCATTTGACGTATTAAAATTTTAAATAACTTGCTTATTTTCGGAGATAGATGTATTTGAAAAATAAGCTTTTTCGTCATTTCTAAATTTTACCGAAGAAAAACTTATTTTTCAAATGTTTGTATCTCCGAAACTAAGCAAGATATTTCAAATTTTAATGAGTCGAATGGAAGCTACATTCTTCTCGCTTCGAGGAAGCGCACGGGTGCTGAAATCGAACTGCCCGGTGAGTTTATATGAATTTTTCTGTGCCAACTGGACTTTTTGGGTTTTTTCTCAATTTTAACGCTATGCGAAAAAAAAACAAAATTGTAAGAAGCTTGCCGGAACAGAAGATATCGATTGTAAATTTTTTCCTTTAGCACACATTTTAGTGATGCCAAGACGCAACTTTCCCACGTTATTGCGATACGATCAAAAGCAAAAGGAAAAGAGGATACTTTTTTCCTTTTTCCCAAACCCAAACCCCGTTTTTCGTTTATCTCGAAAAAATTATTCAGTGCAGGCATTTCGAAGTATAATATATCCATGAAATTTGACCAGAAATTTTATCCCACTACTACTTTTGGTTCTTGAGATGATGATTAATAAATTCTCAATTTTGTAAAAATCATAACATCGATAAACATAATAAATTAATCATCATAATAATTCATCATAAATAAAAAATAATAATAATAAATAATAATAATATCATTATAAATTAATCATCATAATAATTAATCATCTTAATCATAAACCGCTGATCGGATTTAAGGTAGTGCGAGACTACGATCTGGGCGGGGAATAAGCGGAAACGTTGGCGCGGGTGGGCGCGGCGAGCGAGGGGCACTTATGAAAAAAGAGAGAGTCGGAGTTCTGACCATTTTCAACCGGAAATTGAAACTTTTTTATGATGTAGCACTTCAATTACACGGTGAAAAGTAATTTTTCAATTTTTCACAATAATATCTATTATATCTAATCTATCGAATTTCAGTTTTACAACGGGATACATTGTAAATGTACATTGTGAATGTACAAGAAACTACAATGTACTTCCCCCCCCCCCTCCCCCAAAGCGACTATGAAAAAATGTTCTCCATTTGAATGAAACACTGCTGTAGTATTAATATATTTTGAAAACAAAACATATATATATACATATATAATAATATAATCTAAATGAAATATTTAAAAAAAAAAACAAATTTCCCCTATATACTTTTCACAGTGCTACTTTACAGTTTTCATGAATTTTTTATACGATTACTTGTCCCCACTCTCAATTAAATATATGCTAAAAGACTTACCGAAGGCATGCACGATTGTAAATTTCCGAAGGACGATCCATTGTTTCACGTGCGAGAAGTTTTATTTCGTTTCGAAGAGAAATCAATTCCACCACGTCGGGTTCCGGTAAATGTGTGTGGTTCCTTTTTACCGTGATTTCGTCGTTTTCATCAATATATAGGGTAGCGGGACAATCATGACCCGATGTTCTCCGTTCTCCGTTTGCTGCATCGTAATATGTCGTCGCCTCTCGAGTCCATCCAATAGGTAAATTCGAAAAAATGTACAGACGTCCCGTCTCTCTGTCCCGAAAGTCTCTCCATCCGAACGAATTTATTATCATATTACACTATAAACTTGTCACAATGCGCGCGAGTCCGAGTCGAATGAGACACTGATAGCGTCGTCGTTCTCTTCCAAGTGTTCTATACTTTTACATCTATAGTCTATACGTATGTATAGTGTACCCGTTTCTATCAAGCAGAAAGACGTATGGCGTACCCAGACAACAATTTCCATACTTTATTAGTAAGAATTATATATCGAATGTTATGACATTAGTAATTTTTGTTATATAATTATTAGGAACAAGTTTCATACTGCTGCAATACTTTTTGTATAATAAATTACCAATTTTGCTTGCCATTCAAAGTTCGAATTTGAATGCATTTTTTTTCAATTGCAGCATAGGGTTGTAAGACTCCCGTTTCTTATACAATTATTATGACGTTTCATGCAGTGATAAAATATTTCTGTTCAATACATATTTTACCCATAACTGAATGGGTAAAAAATTAGTAATGGTTCTTTTTCTTTTAATACTAATGTTTGTTGAAAATTCAATAGAAACTTCAATATTTGATTTATTATAAATCAAAATTTATGGCTTTTATTTAAATATTCCAGTTATAATATAATAAGAACACTGAACAGTTTTTTTTTTCTTTCTATAATTTATTACTGTTCACAAATATATAATTAAACTTACATTCATATTATCATTATATATTGTGACACGGCGTCACAAGACGTGCTCGAAATAGCCCGTCGAAGTCCGTCGCCACACGAAAACCCCCATGTATAGTACTTTTAAGAATAATATAGAATACAAGATATCATACTGATTGTGAGCCGAAATATTACCAGCGTTCCTCGTCGTCTCTCTCCCCCTTCCACTACCATCATCGTCCCATCTCACGCGCCCAAGAACTAGCCACAGCTGATCCCTATACTATGCCATTGACCCCCCCCCCCCCCCCCCCGTCACACATAACCCCTCATCCTCAAACAGCCATCCCAGGATTGGAAAAAAACGTCATTGAAGACCCGGTCAACAAGCCCTACGAAGACACCATCGACATCGACATGGCCACAGGGAAGGAGTCATACAATATCGGAAAGGTGACGGCGGGTGAGGGAATTGACCACGTGATCAAGCGAACCCTCGATCAAAACGACGAGTTCGGGCGAGATCATGGCCCTCGCCTCGACCATCACCAGGAACATCGTCTGGTACCCGTGAACTCTCTCGTTACGATTTATCCCGTGCGAGGCGAGAGATCGTGGTGCCAGAAGTCATATCGAGAGGAAATGTCCCTGTGTGCCGCGGCGCGGCCAATAACTGGCAAGAGAGGAGCCCGCCGTCGGCCGGGATCAGCCATTAGCCGGAGGAATGGGAGTTGCGTCACGGGTCATCGAAGGCAGCGCCGCACGGGCCCTGGATAATCGATCCATCGTCCTGCGCATCGCGCTCGTGACGTCAGCTCCCGATCACCCAATAATCCATCGATTTTAGATCCCCCCTTGACCCAATTACCCTTTGCGCATGCCCTTTCTCCCAAATTACCCTTTTTCCCAATTTCTCACGAGCAGAGAGACGACGGAGAAAAATCACTTCGACGAGAGCTCACGACAAAACAAGTTGAATTATATCGAGTCCCATATAGAGCGAGTTATTGTATTGTGCGAGAGAGAAAGAGCGAAAGAGCGAGATCTACGCCATTACGAAAAAATCGAGTATCCGAGAATTCAAGCGTGCCGAGCAAGGATGCAATCGAGTTCCCGAGTATCTCAAGTGAGTTCGTTCCATTACCTTATTTTCTTATTTAATATTTGGATTGTGTAAATTTTCGATTTTCTGAGTTTCATCATTTTTCTTTTTTTTTTTTATTGGAGTAATTTTCGCGAAAGCACGTGCTCGCCATATTGGCCGCGTTCCTTCCCCGTTGTATTGTATAATTCGTGCGCGTGGCGACGTAGCGCGATCCGTTATCCCGATCGAGTTTTCTTTTGCGCATTAATTTTCCACGTTACCTTTTTGAGTTCGATTAATATCGCGTTTGCCCGATAACCCGACACGGGTAATAATTAAGAGGCCTGCGAGCCGGTAAATTCACGTCCCTGAGAATCCCCTGAAGAAAGAGATCAGTTTTTCCCTTTTTTTTTTATTTTTTTTTTTTTTTGTTTACGATTACCCTTTTTTTTGTATTGAGTAAAAGAATTGCCGTTGTATTGACGGCTGGCGCCCAACAAAATCATTTATAAGTTTTTTCATCGAATAAATTGGAGATTGTCATTTTTTTTTATTTTCTATTTTCGCTTCGTTTTATTTATTATATTTCCCCGAGTTTCCCCCATACGAAGCCCAGGTGCGCCTGGTTATCGTCCGGCTGAATTTAGAAAGGCCGTGACAATATTGATATGTTATATGTATATTATATGGAATTACAAAAAAAAAACATGACATAAATTATTACATGTAATACAAGGTGTTCTATAATAAACGCACTGCCCAGTACCTACGGATTCTTCTTAAGAAAAAAAAAAAATGTGTGCTGGAACACATAGTAGAAGTGAAACTTCAACGGACAAGTGGAAAAACGAATCGCAACAAACTTTTAACTTGAAGTTTTACGGGCAGGTTTTCAAATTGGACAAGTACATTAACAATCTGCCCGTAAAACTTCAAGTTAAAATTTTGTTGCGATTCGTTTTTCCACTTGTCCGTTGAAGTTTCACTTCTACTATGTGTCCCAGCACACATTTTTTTAAATCTTTCTATCGCACCTCTTTTACCTGGTTCCATTTTTTCCTTTTTTTTTTAGTTGCATTTTTTCACTTTCTCCTTTCGCATCCTTTCCACATTTCGTTTACCCAAACCACTTAGATTCGTTCCTATCGCTCTCCCATACTTCCCCCCCCCCCCCCCCCCCCTCTTTACGCGTAACACTTTCTCCAGTCTGCCTTCTGTCTCTACCCAGTATCGGTTACCGGTCGCCTTCCTACTTTTTTCTTCCTCGTTCCTCAGTTCCTCTTCTTCTTTCTCCGCTCCTCTGCCCTCTTCTCTCTTCTTTCTTCCTTCTTCTTCACTCTTCTTCGTCGTCGCTCCTTCCTTCTATTCTTCTTCTGCACTGAAAAAAAAGTTTCCCGATTCGAGCCATAATTATTATTGCTTCAGCCATATTATATGGGAAAATACGCTACTGCCATACCATCTAGGTAATAAAGCCATACAAATATGACTGACACAATATCGTTGGCGTAAGCATACCACTATGTCATGACAGACATATACCCAATAGCTCCGCGAATCTGACAAGTATCTCTATTTCAGCAATACCATAGTATGGTTGAGTTCACCATCACGAGTTATGCGTATGCCAACCATACTAGTATAGCTGTCTTATAAACGCTAGCATACGAGGTAGACGAACACCAGCCATACTATAGCCGAAGCAAACATATACAATGTTGTTTCGTAGATAGCAGTTTTTTCAGTGTAGGCAGAATTCTTTGTATACCAACAATACTAGTAGAGCTGTTTTATAAACGCTAGAATACGAGGTAGACGTACCAGCTATACAACCAAAAGAATATGGCTGAATTATAAATTCATTTTACATAGATAAATTACAGGATATTGTACCTACCTATACTCGTATAGGTAAGTATATATAGTAGGGGATATTCGGGTCACAGTAAAAATGCAGCCAATATGTTTCATAATCATGAATATTTATTTTAATCATCTGTTATCGATAATGATATTCATACATAAATATTTTGCAAAAGAGACTTGATTTTTAGAGCTAATGAAACACACCTGGAAGTTTGAGAGAATCCATGGCCCGGAGACATATGATACTCTCCTTGCAGGAAAATGACAGTTGACCTAACCTACAAAAATTCGCTTGTTATACGATTGGCGTTCATATAACAGAAAAAATAGTCCTTTTTTTACATATTCCGTAGATAAGTGAGAACAGACTTACCTTCAAATGTTGGTATAAGCTCATCAAGATTCCGTTCGTTCAGTTTCTTCTTCACAAACTCGTTCATTATCAAATTTTGCGTAGCGAGGTCTCGTTTTCGCGCGAGGCAGAGGCATAGACACCACGCGTTAACAGATTACTGTAGGTGTTCCAAAAACGTAGTATAGTTGCGCGAGCCATATTAGTATAGCTATGTGGCACAACGTTATTCTCGCAGCCATACTATATGGTTGAAATAACTAGGCATGTAAAAATCAGCTACTACAGCTGTTTGAACAATACAGTGTAGTTTCGCGAGCTATGTTAGTATGGCTGATTTACAAAAACGATAAATTTCCAGCTATTTATAATGACTAAGCTAGCCAGACGATTGAGTGTCGTCCACAAAGGCGTAGTATAGGCGCCGTAGACAAAACTGCTTTGCCTTCACCAGCGATATTATTGTTGAATTAGAAATACTTCACTAGTCATATTTGTATGAACTTTACGGCAATCGGGATTTTCTAAAAGGGCTACTGCATTTTCTGTGTGGGCAATATTTTTTCACCAGTATACCTATAGCTGGCCAACAATAACAGTATTATTGTAAATCCCGAAACATTTTTTTCAGTGTGTTCTCTTTTTCTCCTTTTGTACCTCACTTGTCGCTTCCTCCTCTCTTTCTCTTATAATTTCCTTCCCAGTCTTCCTCGTTCCTCAATTTCCTCCTGTCCGCCTTCCTCCCGCTGTCCTTGATGTTCTCTCTCTTCCTTCTCCATTCCACCAGCTCGTATTCCCACTCCGTCTGTGCCAACGACTCTGACGTCTCTCTGCCCCCCACTGTTCCCGCTATGCTGGTGATTCTTTACTGACGCTGTCTCCCCGCTTTCCAGTCCATGGGTAATGCAGGGGTCTGTATTATCGATTGATTTCTCCCCATGCCACGCTTACCATTTCCTCTGTTCCAGGCTGTCTTCTTCGTTCCTCAATTTCCATCTGTCCATCTATCGTCTCTCCTCGCCCCGCTTATATAGCACCTTCGCTGTCTCTCTGGGCATCTCCACCAAATTCCGAAAGTTTCTAATACCACTTCTGCCATCCTTATTTCTTTTCCCTTTTCCTTCCCAATGCCAGCACTAATACGCTGTCTTCGCTCTTTCTACTCTCTCCGCTTTCCAGTCCATGGGCAATGCAGTGATCTGTAGTATCGATTGTTGCTTCGGCCTGTCACGCTTCCCATTCATCTTTCCTTTCTCTCTTCTCCCTCACTGTCGGCCGCTCCTGGACTTACGGTTGGTTTCCCCTTCTCCCTTCGACTGCTGTGGTTCCAACCATTTTTGCCACGTTTCCATCTAACCTCCAAATTTTGTGACGGACTCTTCCATACCTTTTAACACCTTTAATAATGCAGCCTAATACATTCCAACACTTCTTCTCGATTCCACCGTCTCACTTAACATTTAGGGCCTCTTTTTGACCATGTCTCCACCTCACAACCACTTTTTCCACCGCTATTTTGCCCAGCACTCTCACACACGTCCACCAGCCCCGAGGCACCAACCGGAAGTCTGTGCCTGTTTACTATTTTTTTCTTGTAAAACATTGAAAAAGTAACGCTTGCTACGCAAAACGCTAATGGTAACCCATCTTTGTTATTAAATTAATGATATTTCATATAGTGCATACAAAATCTGTGATTAAAAAAGATGATAACTTGATGCCAGATTGCGCTGCAGTCAATTAAATAAAAAAAATATTAACCGAACGAAATAAAAATGAATTCATTGTAGATCTTCGACGTTCAAATGAATTTTTCTATTGTTTTTCATTTTTCATCTGAAAGTTTTGTTGAAAAAATACTTATAATTAATAATTTAAATAGTCATTGTTTATGAAAAATAACATTTAGATATTTCAACAACTTGTTTGGCTCTTAATATGACCTAAAAGTATGTTCTCGTTTTTGTTTCACTTTGGCGCCATCTAGGGTGTTTCCGTCACTTACTGTGAGTTTTCCTTGGATGTTGATCGGATTGGGATGAGTGAGGGAGAGGGCAGGTGAACAAATAAAAATGAGACTCAATTTCGCGAGAAACAAAAAGGTGCTTGCTTCGGCGCAAAAACCCTCACGGGCTGAGAAAAAAACCGGAGCAAGACAAATATTTATTGAATCAAAGCCAATTATTAAATTATAAATTAGAAACTTCATACATTGCTGACTCGAGCGCGTGACTTAAGGAATAAAAATTGAATGATCATTCAAAGGGATTATCATATATTAGCTTACCAAATAAGGAACAATATTTATAAACGCCCGACTTCCGACGCTTACGTGGAAGCGGGGTAACGGGAGCGTCGAAGGTAGCCCCAGGCCTTGCAAGCAGCGGTCCCGACGTCTCGGGGATCCACGCTGGTTTGCTCGGGCAACAGAATTGTTGCCGCGCTGACGCTCGCCCTGAGGACGGGCACCCCGTATCACCGGAGGATGGACCGCGTCCTCGCCAACCAATCCTAACCATGCGCGAAGCTTAAAATTACGCGAAACGCAATAAACCCGGCGCGAAACGTTTCAAAGATAATATAAGCTAACGCGGGGAAAAATAAATGAAAATCGCGTCGTACAAATAGAAGGAGAAGCCTCACACGTCCTACCTATTCGAGCGCTCGATCTCAACTAACTAAACTGAAGCTATCCCCCCACGACCCACGATCCCACAAATAACGTGGCCAGAAGCCAAGCGTGAGGCACGCGCATCTAAACAAACCCCTAGCAACAAAACAAACGCATAGAAACCGTCGTCAAGCGGCCGAGAACCTTCACGTCGGGAGACCCATACGCCATACGGCCCGCGAGATTCAAACGCGAACATAGGGTAAAGTTATAATATTTTCATTCGCCGTAGAAAATTAGAATGATGTTATTAAAATGTACTTCTTTCTTCGTGAATTTCTTTTTGATAAAATTTTTTGAGAAATATAACGACAATTTCACGGAAAGTTGGTGTGAATCAATAAAATATGAAAATTTCCAAATTAAAGTTTTATTATTCAGCAATTTTCGCATTGTAAACAATACTGATATCGAGTTTTGCAAGAAAAAAAAGATAGAACAAATACAAAAACGTTTTAGAAGAAAAAAATCAACATTTAATGATAGGTAATTGAAAAATAGTGAAAATATTGATTTTCAGAGATTTTTTTCGAAGATATGAACCATCTGTTCCGTGAATGTGGGTTTGAAAGAGTACATATCGGGGCACCTTATTTTAAAAAATCAGAATTTTTTGAATGACCTGTCTCCGGTTGTCAGTGATAATAGTGAATACGATATTTTATACACCAAGGGAAATAAAGTGGTTTTCCCTGCTGGTGCAGGGCAATAAACCACGGTTTATTTCCCTGAGGTGTATAAAGTAAATTTAACGCTAAAAGTGGCATTTTTAAACATCCCGCGCACCCCCTATATATTGTCAAAAAATCGAATCATTGCACGGAGAACTTTATTTCAGTGATATCTTTGATTTTTGAGGGTAGCCAACAGTTTTAAAAATTTTCGACTCGCCCTAATATATGTACATATATTTTTATAGATGCTTACTTATGTGGTTACTTCTACATTATCATAGTATAATATTATCACTGTATATACGAAAACATATAACGGCACACATTTTTATTTATTCGATTGATATGCTGCATCACCGTATTTATAATGCATTTCATACCATCTGGAACACCACAATTTCGCGCGGTCTCAAAAAAGTATCATAAATTTCTTCAAAGTCGCGATAATATCGACTAACGATTTGGATTTTTTGAAACGTCATACTTTATCTAGAATTATGGTACAGATTCGCCTTGATCGGTGTCGTCTTTCTCGGCCTATAAACGCGAAAAATAACATTTGGTTGATTATGACTATTTTTTTTTTTTTTTCGTTAAACTTGTGTACTCATATTTCTCTGAATAAACTAGGACCCCGATTTAACGTGGGACCGGCTCCGCATCGCACCGTGTTAAATCGAGGTTGCGTACGCCCACCGATGCTGTATCTGCGCATCGGCACTCCGTGCCGATAGCAGATCGGCACCGTCCTGATCGCGGAGACTTGACGCATCCCCCACCATCTCCCATCACGCGAAAAACGGATCAATAAATGCGACGATCGATAAACTGATCGATAAATGGTGGGGGCTGTATGTTAAATCGAGGGCCGTTAAATCGAGGTCCTGGTGTATTCACATTTCCAGTGGTATCTCCTACATCGAAATCGTCTCCCTCGGCCTATCAATCAAAAAAGTAACATTTCGTAAATTATGACGATTTCTTTCTTTCTTTAACCGTATATGTACATATATTTCTCTGAATATTCACCGCTTCAGCAATATCTCCTACACCGGAACCGTCTTCCTCGGCCTGTAACGCAAAGAGTAACATTTGGTTAATTTTGACTTTTTTTTTTTTTTTTTCTTAATCCTGCGCAAGGAAGAGTAAGGTAATAATGTGGCCATGCGAGGCAAAGTGATTCTCTCAAATTTTTTTATGGCTGAGCGACGTTGAGGAGACATTTATTTGCACCAAGGATTTGCGCTGAAGCACTTCAAAAAATGAAATACAAGATTTTTAGAGAAAAAAAATCTGACCTATTTCTGACACATTTCACGCCGCGTGAATTGACAAATTTTTGTAAAGTAAGATTTCGGATTACCGTACCTTCAATGGCACTTTTCGACTTGGTGCTGTTTTCCTAGATTCATTGTAACTTCCATTTTATGATACAATTCATTTTTTTTTTTTCGGGCACACACGATTTGCATAAAGTATTCAGTCGAATTGTTCTCAGGTTATATTCGGAGCCTATTGGACAGGGTACAGTGACCATTTGCAGAGCGAGATTTGATATTTTTTTAATATTATGTTTCGTATGCTCCAAGTTATTTTCATTTCATTTTTTATGCCCCAATTAAGGTATTTGGGCTGCGACCCGTGACCGGGAATAAGCGGAAACGATGGTGCGGCGGCGCGCGGTGAGCCAAACAAAACAAAACAAAAGAGAGTCGACCGTACATGCGCTATACCCGTGGATAGCAGTGAGCTTATGTTTTGGCTTGTAACTAATAAACCAGATGGACGAACCTATTCAAATTTGTTGAAAGTCATATTAAATATCTAATAAAGATCTGACATAAATTTTATGCGGGTGGCAATATTTTAATGGAATTGACAGCTCAAACAAATATTGCTCCCATTTACTCTTGTGTATAAGCCAAATTTTTGAAAATTATTTTTACAAAAACGACATGGAGGATCGACTTGAAATTTGAGCAGTTCACGTTTCATATACTTGTCATTCATTTGAAAAAAAATTGAGTTGATGGCATCATTTTCAAAAGTGGTATCGAAATGCCTTAGGATTGAGGTGTCCGCTATGTCCTACTATCCCATACGTATATTTCTCTGAATTTCTCACCTCGTCAGTGGAAGTATTTTCCTGATCCAAATCACCATTCTCGGTCTATAGATGAGAAAAGTAATGCTAGGTTAATAATAATAATTGTCCTTTTGTTTCCTGATAGAGAAAACTTTGTTTCTATGAAAAAAAAATAAAGATTTCCATTCCAGTATGTTCAAAATGCCCCGAAACGCCGAGAAATGATGTTTAGAATTAATGTTCGGACGTGCGCGCGCGTATGTGTGTGTGTGTGTGTGTGTGTTCCGGCCTCGAAAAATTCAAATCTGTCTATCGGAAGAACTACTCGACCAATCAGGCTGAAACTTGGTACACGAGTAGACCATATATCTATTGTAATTTTCGTTCAAATCGTTTGAGAATTTTTTATTTTGCGAGTTTATTTGAATTTTTCGAAAATTGTCTATGGACGTTCTAACTTTCGTAATTTTTCAGCTATCGAGTTAATTTTAAATTGACAATCACGGTTGGCAATGGATTTGTCAAGAATCGATTCAAGGATTCGGATTGATGAAAATTGTGAAATTTCCAAAAAATACCATTATTGTTTCGAATGTCATTAAAAAAAAAAATTGTATTCGTTATTGTATTGTTATTGAAATCGAACTCAGAAAAAAAATCATGCATATTCGAAATTTTCACATTGCTTCCTCATTATTTTATCTCGCTCACTAAGTTTTCTCTATGAGGAAGCCAAATTTGGAAAATCCAGTTGCTCATAGAAGGCTTATAGAGGCGAGATAAAATAATAAGGATGTAATGTGCAAATTTCTAATTTGCACGCTTTTCGGTTTTGTTTTGAAAATCATCCGTGACGTATATTTTTTTCGAATATTCACCTTCGCGGCAATATTTCCTAGACCGGAATCGTCTGCCTCGGCCTATAAATGAAAAATTAATATTTTTTTGATGATTATTATTATTTTTGTTTGGCAACGAAAATCATGTGTAACGTTGTACATATATTTTTTTTTAATATTCATCTTTGCGGCCACAGATCTTATATCGGAAGCTGCTTTATCGGTCTATAAATTCGAAAATAAATATTTTTATAATAATAATCGTTATGAGTTTTTTTTGTTTTAAAAATTATGCGTTACGCATATTGCTTTGAATATTTACCATTTCTGCAAGATGTTCTAGTTCACCAGCAGCTTTATGAGCCTATAAATGCAAAAAATAATATTTGATTAAACGAAATCTGTTTTTTTTTTCACAAAATCCATATATACGTTAATTTTTTTCAAAATATTCACCTTTTCAGCAATACTGCTTTCTACCGATCCAAAAGAATTTTTGAACTACAAGTACGAAAAGTATTTTTCGGTTAATAACAGTTATCTTTTACTTTGAAAATCATGTCTGCACGTACATTTTTCTAATCATTTACCTTCTCATAAATACCGTGTATACCAGAAATAGCAGTCGTCTATATAAAATGCAATAAGCAATATTGTAATCGTTGTGATTGTTTTTTCCTCAGATCATGTACATATTTGCATTTCTTTCAGTTCATCTCTTCGGCAACATAATGTGGCCCAAAAATGAACCGTCACGTTAAAAACTTTAAAAAATATAAATATGAATTTTCAGTCTATCGAATTTTGAAAGAATCAACTGAACGGTTTTTTTTTTTTTTTTTTACATCTGGAATTTTCTGAAAAACTCTGTGTTTGCCCTATAACTTTGGTAAGTTACTACAAGCTAGGAGCTGAGCAAAAATGCTCAACACAAGTATTCAAGGGGATGAGGCTATTTGTAATTTAATATGATGAGAGTCTGTAAAGTCGCATAGATTTTGTAAAAGTTTCAAGTCGGTCAAAAAATCGTCTTAATTTCTTTAATTCTAGTTATTATTTTATTTTTATTTTTTAATTTTATCTGGCTGAAAAGAAGGAGATAAACAGATGCGAGTTCGAAATCACACATTCCATATAATGTTGAGCAAACAACAAAGCTCTGTCTATGAGGAAACTAAAATTGAGAAAAGCGCGGTTGCAGATAGGGGAAGCTTTGTCGGTATTCAAAAATTACGAGGAAGAAATTTGCAAGTTCCAGTGTACATCTTGTTATACATAAAATTCTGTTTAATCATTCAACGCGTTAATGAATCGAATCAAGCAATAGAATTTTTTCAATTTTGGCTCCCTCTTAGAGGAATCTTCGTGAGCGAGTTGATACTGACGTAAAATTAAAGTCTCTATTTCTCGAAGGGAAAAGTGGGGTCCGCTCAGTCAGAAGAGGCACGCATGGGTATAGTCAGCATGAAACATACACTTAGTCATCATAGAGAATACGCTTAGTCAGCACAGGAAACGCCCGCTTAGTCAGCAGAGACGATGATCGGAAATGCGTAATTTTGCTCGCGGTTTTTCTACGACGCGAAGCCTTGCGACGCGTCGCCCTCTCTCGCGGAGGTAACGCAACTCCCCGGGAGCATGTGGAGCAGTGTGAATTTCTCGCTACGTTTTCGGATAAGTCATTATTGGGAATCAACACGGAGGCGGGGCCTATCCAATATGGCCTCTTCTCTCCAGTTCGTTGCCAGTAGCCAGCTCTAGTTAGCATGGGGCAGCATAGGGAACAGCTGTAAACACTGAATTATCGCATATTTTTCGGCAAAATGCGATTTTTGTAGTAAGATTTTACAATGGGGTTTATTATACCGTTGAGGATTATGCGTGGATAGAATCCACTGCGCAAATTGGATACGGATCAAGTGATTATCGCCATGAGGATTACAATGAACCTACATGACATCCCATGTTTAACCTCAAAATTTTTTAAAAAATTCCCGTCATTTTTCGGCTAAATAAATGCGTTCGAACAATAAATTATTAGTTAAAATATCAAGCTATCGCATGAAAAATGTTTTATGTATAAATTATTGTCCATATTTCATAAGTTATGAAATTAAAAGTCACGTCGCTTGTGTTTACACGACATAACTAAAACGATTATTCATATTCTGCGTGTGATGAAAATCTCATGCCCTCGCATCAAATATCGACTATGTCTTCTCGATCTTTATTTATGATTTATTTCTTGTAATAAAGCAGCAGATTTTGAATTATTGTTAAAAAGTGACAAATTTGCATAGTAATTAATGGTAATCATCAGGCAGTAACTGGAGAGAAGTACTTGGAAATTTGGCCGCCAGAGGTCAGGGTGACATTTGTGAGTTCCCAATATCTTTATAATTATTTGATTACGACTGATTAAGATCGATGTTTTTGTGACGCGTAAGCATTTTTGCTGTTCAGCTACTTTCTTATATTCTCTTTTACTCTTTTAGCTTTTCTCTATTGTCTTAGGGTCGAATCCTCATGAAAGTACGAGTCCACGGGCTGAGTACAGCAAAATAATCAAAAGAAGCAATGTGTAAATTTCTAATTTGCGCGAGTCTTTTTCTTTGTCACCTATACTATTAGGATAAAACGTTTGGGGTCAATAGCCATAAATTTGCAAAAGTTTAAGGGCGCACATAATTATTCGAAAATTTCAAAATTTTGCAAAATCTGAACCCCTTGAAGGGTTCTCGCTGAATTTGATACTGAACGATGAACATCTTTGTCCACTAGACTAATAGTGTAAGAAGTTTCGGCAGATAGCGTCAAATCTGCGAAAAGTACATAAGTCTTTCACATGAGTTTTTTGAAACTTTCAAAATTCTGTAAAATCTCCACTCCTTAAGGATGTATCGGACGTACCTTCCCAACCAAAAGTGATTTTTGTCGACAATATTGCATACATCATGATAAAATAAAAATCGTAAAAAATTCAACCACAATAAAGACGATAAGAAGATTAATTTTGAATAATCATAATGCCAAAAAGATATCAACAAATTGTTTAAACAAAACATTGCTTAATGAATTTTTAGGCAAAGTTTTTTTTTGACACGTGAAATGAATTTGTTGATTTTTCTGACTATACATGAATTTTTAAAAAAATTTCTTATCATTTTGAAATTTTGGTTTTCAAAAATTTTTTAATTTTGAAAAATGAAGGAAAAATCGTGAATTTTGGATATGTTTTCGTAAAAACTTTGTATATTACAATTAAGAAGTTTCCATGTCATTCAACGAATAGTTTAGTAAATACAACCTTTACAAATTTCCGAAAACAGAAATTTCGAAACCATAAGAAAATTTTTGAAAAATTCATGTGTAGTCAGAAAAATCAACGAATTAATTTCACATGATAAAAAAACATTTCCTAAAAATTTGTTAAACAATGTTTTTTTCAAACAATTTATTGATAACTTTTGGGCATTATTATTATCAAAAATTAATCTTCTTATCGTCTTTATTGTGGTTGAATTTTTTCCGATTGTTATCTTTTCATAAAGTATGCAATATTGCCGACGAAAGTCACTTTTGGTTGGGGAGGTACGTTCGATACATGCTTAAGGGATTCTCACCAAATTTAATACCAAAAATCATTGTCTCTTAGAGTATTCGATAATTCGAGCGAGCACATAAATTTTTCGATAATTTTGAAATTTTGTAAAATCTTATACTTGTCAAATTCAACATCATATCCATCCTCGTTCGCTAGACTATAAGAGTATGAAATTTCGGCTCACTGACGAGACTAACGACGAGATGAAACCGAGTCTCGTCTCGTGGCGTCACTACCGAATAGCAATTCATTATCTCCGACGACTCATTTTTCAAAAAAGTTTCGAAGGAAAAGGATTTTTGAGGAAAAAAAAAATGATTGGAAAACAAACTTTTTCGAACGAAATTTTGGAGAAGGAACAAGATATTCTTCATTGGAACCAAAGAATTTTCAAAGAAAAACGATTTTGGAAAATAAAATTCCATTTTTAGTTGAAGTGCCCACTTTGCCACAGTCAATTGTCAACATACTATAAAGGGGACTATACACTTTGACAATTCGAAGTGTTTGAAAATAAAATGAAATGAAATATTTTGAAATCGATAACGTAATTTTTCTAAATAATTCAAATGATCTAGTACATTTATTTTTACTAAATTTACTAGATTTAGGTACTAGATTTCACTAGATTTATTTATTATCAACGAAAATCAAACGAATACATATTTTTCACTTTTTAACTAGCACGGCAATGATTTTTATTGATAAAACAATAATGACAACTGACAACTACGTACAAGAGAGAAAAAAAAACCACTTTTTTCGTCACTGCGATTAGCTCAAAGATTCACATCAATATTCAATGGGTAATCGTCACTTTCTAAGATGATTTTTATTAAACAAACAATCACCACTGTCAGCTACGTATACGAGAGAAAAAAAAATACTTTCCACATAACCGATATAAAAAAAATATGTCACATTTTTTCACATCGTCAATGAATAAGAACAATTGATCATGCACCTCGTAATTCAGCCCGATTACGAATTAAATTTACAAAATAATTAATTTTAATTCAATCGTTCGCGTAAAAAAAAAAAAAAATACTGGTCACCTCCAAATTCTTTAAAGTGCAATTTTTTTACCTTTTAAGTCGTATGACGAGGATTTTTATTGAAAAAAAAATAATAAAAATAATTGCAGCTGATAACTTTGTGCTAGAGAAACAAAATAACTTTTCATATCACTGATGTAAAAAAAAATGACTAGGCTGTGACAATTGAGACGTGTACAATTCTGTCCGTGAAGACTGGAGCGTGCAGAGTTGAGACATGGAACTCATACGCAAGGATGACCCTCAACATTTCTGCATCTTATAAACGTTTGGCCAGCCATAACTTTGAAAATGTAATTCGGAGACTAAAATGTCCATCAAGGCTTGTCTGTATCTTTTTATTCTTTGGACGCAGACTTGTAAAAAAAATTCTATCAATAATAAAGGCCTTTTTTGTTGTATTAATACTTTGGCTCACCGTACATCCTAAACTATCACTCTGGAAAAAATGTTTCAACAATGAATTTTGTTCCTTTTTGTATTCTCTAAACGCGGATTTAAAAAAAAAAAATTTTTCTTAAAGAGCATTTATTGGACGACAGTTTTTCACGTGTATAATTTAAATCGTGGATAATTTAATTGTGGACAATATTTAAAAAATCAAAACATTCCTAAGATCGTGACAGTAAGGACGTGAAAATTTCGTCGACGTCCGAGTATATGGTATACCGTGTTGTCCGAATAGATACATTCAAAAGTCACAGCCACCGAAAAATAAAAAATAAAAACACGTTTTCTCGTTGCATTGTCTTTGTGATCGACTAGAAATAAAGATGTTTCGCAGATATCTACCACAAAAAAGTCTGTAAAAAATTTCCACATCGCTTTTATTTCCTATCGTTCGCAAACCTTGCTCTATTGTAAAGCCTATAAATTGATAATAGCGTACTTGCCTCATGGGGGAAAGAAATTAACAAGGGAGCAAAGTGTGAATTACATTGTGAAGCTTCTCTTCAATTGTTCTTTCGTACATTTCATAATGTATATTTATCTCTCCTCACCTTTTCTCCCTTTGCCGAATTAACAACTAGTAATGTAAATTTAGCATATATATAACTTTGATTGAATTACTTACCCAACTTGGCAAGTGCACTGTTGGTTTCGTGCTTGTCTCCAGTTCATCAGCCTCGATAGAAATAAGAGTTTAAGTTGTTTAAAAAAATGTTGCTAATGCGGTTTCAGTTTTCGTGATGTGCCATTGAAAATCGAGAACTTACCCGAACGAACGTGCTCAAAAGAACCGCGAAACACAGAACTTTGGCGATCATGTTGTCTTCGAATCTCGCGCGTGTTCACTGAGAAGAAATACAACGAGAGATTGGAAAAAGATATACATTGGAGAAGGATTAACTTGTAACACAAGTTGCATTCATGCGAAACTTTTTTAACATCAGCGTCGTCATGATTGTATCACGAAAAGTTACAAAAATGAGAAATAGCCATAAATTTTCGATATGGTTTCACGCAGAGTCTACGCATATGACAATTGTATACAATTTCAAGGCTATTAACCATTCGGTTTGATAGACATGTTTTTTTTCAAATTTTCATAAATTTGTTAAATATTCTTCAAGATCGAGCTCAAACAATTTTTCGCGGATTAATTCGGAAATTTTAATTATTGACATTAAAAAAAAAAGGCGATTCACTTGTGCTGATCAATTAATGTCACGAACTTACGAAAGACAAAAGAAAAACACCTGAAGTTGCGTTTGGTAACTTATACAACTGACGATCTTAATCCCGTGACCATTGCCGTACTCACTCTGTATCCGAAGGGCGTTATGCACTGGAGTGGAAAGTCGAAATGCAGCGCATTTTAAAACAAGATAAGTCGATTTGCGGCACTGCACGATTTGGAGATTTTCCGCAATACATGGGCACACGTACCTTCCCAACCAAAAGTGACTTTCTTCGACAATATTGCATATACTTCATGATAAGATAAGAATCGGAAAAAATTTAACCACAATAAAGACGATAAGAAGATTACTTTTCAATAATAATAATGCCCAAAAGTTATCTATAAATTGTTTAAATAAAACATTGCTTAACAAATTTTTAGGGAATGTTTTTTTTGTCATGTGAAATGAATTCGTTGATTTTTCTGACAACACATGAATTTTTTTTAAATTTTCTTATCATTTTGAAATTTCGCTTACCGGAAATTTGTAAAGGTTGTATTTATAAAACTATTCGTTCAATGACCTGGAAACTTCTTAATTGTAATATAAAACGTTTTTACGAAAACATATTAGACCAGGCAATAGAGATTTTTTCGTGATAAAAATGGTAGAAGAAAACGGCGAGTGTGGGGGTGCGTGGGGTGGTCCGTGGATGTTTCGTGATATGTTTTCGACTACCAAATATGATTACTTTTTTTTTAATTTCCAAAAAACACCAAAAAAACGGTGTTTTTTTAGTTTTTTGCTTGTAAAATCCGAACCAATGGAGCTATGCTAATACATTCAACATACAAATTGTAGAAAATGAAAAGACGAAGAAAATGAGCGCTGGTGCAACTCAATCGGGTCATTATTACCGGAGAAAAACCGGAAAAACCGGAAAAATCAGCGTTTTTTCAAAAATTCATAACTCCGCCATTTTCAAAGTTGTAGCGCTGGCTTTTCGGGTGAAAGTAGTGGTTGATAGGTACTTTGAGTGTGCACAACCCGGACGTTGTCGGATAAATAGTTTTTGCGTAATTGCGATTTGAATTATTTTGGGCACTATTTTGCGAAAGGGCTGGATGCGTCGGAAATTGTCCGATTTTAATTTTCAAAACGGATTTTGAAAGAAGAAGTAAAGTACTACAAAACGTCAATCTTGATTTTTCGTTAAAATGTTGCAAAATAGGTGAAAAACACGTGCAAACGTGACCAAAACCGGCCGAGCGCTCGATCGCGGTCGAATAGTGGGGGGAGCCGGCCGTCGCGGGGAAGTGCGTATATATAGTAATACAAGCGCGCTGCGGCCGGGCGTGAATCTTTACATTCGATTATCTCAGCAACTACTGGAGCTATCTTTACGTTTTTTTTTTTAATTTGGGGGTAAATTAACACGTTGAAACTGATACTTCACTCGGTTTGCCTTAATATTCACTAGAAAAGCTGCTTTTCGTTTTGCTATGTTTTAATAAATTGCAAAATTTAATAAATTTAAAAAATTTTAATAAATTGCAAAATTTAGTAAATTTAAAAAATTTTTAATTTGGGGGTAAATTAACACGTTAAAACTGATACTTCACTCGGTTTGCCTTAATATTCACTAGAAAAGCTGCTTTTCGTTTTGCTATGTTTTAATAAATTGCAAAATTTAATAAATTTAAAAAATTTTGCAATTTATTAAAACATAGCAAAACGAAAAGCAGCTTTTCTAGTGAATATTAAGGCAAACCGAGTGAAGTATCAGTTTCAACGTGTTAATTTACCCCCAAATTAAAAATTTTTTAAATTTATTAAATTTTGCAATTTATTAAAACATAACAAAACGAAAAGCAGCTTTTCTAGTGAATATTGAGGCAAACCGAGTGAAGTATCAGTTTCAACGGGTTAATTTACCCCCAAATTAATAATTTAAAAAATTAAAAAAATTTTGCAATTTATTAAAACATAGCAAAACGAAAAGCAGCTTTTCTAGTGAATATTAAGGCAAACCGAGTGAAGTATCAGTTTCAACGTGTTAATTTACCCCCAAATTAAAAAAAAAAACGTAAAGATAGCTCCAGTAGTTGCTGAGATAATCGAATGTAAAGATTCACGCCCGGCCGCAGCGCGCTTGTATTACTATATATACGCACTTCCCCGCGACGGCCGGCTCCCCCCACTATTCGACCGCGATCGAGCGCTCGGCCGGTTTTGGTCACGTTTGCACGTGTTTTTCACCTATTTTGCAACATTTTAACGAAAAATCAAGATTGACGTTTTGTAGTACTTTACTTCTTCTTTCAAAATCGGTTTTGAAAATTAAAATCGGACAATTTCCGACGCATCCAGCCCTTCCGCAAAATAGTGCCCAAAATAATTCAAATCGCAATTACGCAAAAACTATTTATCCGACAACGTCCGGGTTGTGCACACTCAAAGTACCTATCAACCACTACTTTCACCCGAAAAGCCAGCGCTACAACTTTGAAAATGGCGGAGTTATGAATTTTTGAAAAAACGCTGATTTTTCCGGTTTTTCCGGTTTTTCTCCGGTAATAATGACCCGATTGAGTTGCACCAGCGCTCATTTTCTTCGTCTTTTCATTTTCTACAATTTGTATGTTGAATGTATCAGCATAGCTCCATTGGTTCGGATTTTACAAGCAAAAAACTAAAAAAACACCGTTTTTTTGGTGTTTTTTGGAAATTAAAAAAAAAGTAATCATATTTGGTAGTCGAAAACATATCACGAAACATCCACGGACCACCCCACGCACCCCCACACTCGCCGTTTTCTTCTACCATTTTTATCACAGAATGACTCTTTATCTGCTCTATTGCCTGGTCTATATCCGAAATTCACGATTTTACCTTCATTTTTCAAAATTGAAAAATTTTCGAAAACCGAAATTTCAAAATGATGAGAAAATTTTTTAAAAATTCATGTATAGTCAGAAAAATCAACGAATTCTTTTCACGTGTCAAAAAAAAACTTTACCTAAAAATTTGTTAAGCAATGTTTTGTTTAAACAATTAATTGATAACTTTTTGGCATTATTATTATTCAAAATTGATCTTCTCATCGTCTTTATTGTGGTTGAGTTTTTTCCGATTTTTATTTTATCATAAAGTATGCAATATTGTCGACGAAAGTCACTTTTGGTTGGGAAGGTACGACCGATACATCCTTAAAGTTTAGGCATTATCCAATTGAACTGGCGCTTATAAAATATATTTTCCAAAAGTGAGTTTTTTTCTCATTAAATAAATTACGATTTTTTTTTTCTGTACATATAATCCTTCCAATGACTTTCACGCTATTGCGCTTAACTTGAGTTTGGGAATTTCATGCCACCAGGAATTATATATGCTGATTGTCGTATAAGGGAATTTTTTTATTCAACGCGCAAGATCAAAAATTTATAACCATATGCCGTTGTTTTAACAACGGCATATGGTTATAAATTTTAGCAACATGGACCGTTAATAGTGCAGTCATTATAGGCATTTTTTATGCAATCTTCTACAGAATTAATTTTGCTTTTGGAAAAGATTCAGGGGTGTCACCTGAATGTAAATTCAAGTTGGCGGGTCGCGAGGTTCAAGCTTGAGCCACCATCTTGGGAAACACGTTTTATCAAATATCTCGTGAGCCGTGCATCATACGACAAAAAAAGTAGAAACCTTTTTTGTGAGTAATAAAATTTTCTACAACTTTTACAATAAACTTTTTCCTGTATAGTGCATGGTTTTTTTGATTTATAACACGGAAAAATTTTCCCAGCATGATTATTGCTAAATATATAGTTAACGGTTTTGCTGTAACAGTAAAAATGATGATTTTTGGAAAAGTTCACCATGTTATAAATCAAAAACCATGTACTATACAAGAAAAAATTGTAGACAAATATTGTAAAGAAATTCATTCTCTACGTAAAAGATTTCAACTATTTTTGTCATACGATGCACGGTTTAAGAGATATTTGATGAAACGTGTTTCTTAAAGTAACAGCTGAAGCTCGACTCCTCCGCGTCCCGCCAATTTGAACTTACACTCAGGGGACACCCCTGAACCTTTTCCAAAAGCAAAATCAATTCTGTAGAAGATTGTATTATGAACTTGCTTTTTTTGGCTAGAACTTGGACTACGTCTTGTTTTCAAAGACGGAGGAAAAATCCATCAAATTTCTCAGTGGTTATAGTAAACATGCTGTTAATTTTTTCTATTCTTTACAAACATTCCTGCGCAGGCAAGTACTTAAATCTCAACTTTTCGGATCTTCTTAATATTTTTAAACTCATTATTTAAATACAAAATTATAGTAGTACAACCTATGGGGCTTATTATTTTCGTCGAGATCGCAGTAAAAAAAAAAACAATGCATGGAATATTGAAAGGCTTTCAATTAGAAATGAAAGGAATGATCAAAATTTTTGCATCGATAAATTCATGGATTGTTTTTTGGATTTTTTAAATTCCAAACTCTTTTTTTTCATTTTTTTTTCTTTCCAATAAAGAATTTCTTGTTCACCAAAAATTTTCGGTGAAAAAATTTTATTTTCCAATAAATTTTGATTTCCTCAAATATCTTTTTTCTTCGAAACTTTTTTTGGCTAAATTATTTGTCCCAGAGTTGGTGAATTTCTAATCGGTGATTTTTTAATCATAGAATTTTTGTCATAGATGAAACTAATTTTTTGACTACCAGAAGGAGAGACGGTTGCGTGAGCTGTACGTGACCAAGGCCACAAAAATTCTGCTATCGCGTGTCCCCACGATAACGATTATCCTCCACGACTCTGTCGAGCGAGCACGCTCGCGCGTGACTTTTCGTTGTTTGTTTGCTTCAATAATTTTTAAATCGCATTATATTTTGAAACATTTTAAATGTAGCACAAAAGTGAATTTTCATTGAATAAACATGACGCTTTGTTAGCCCGGCTGTGTTCCACGAATTTTATTTTAAGAAACCTCTCCTTGTTTTTTTGGAATATTGCTCACCTCAATTTTGGCAAAACCATCATTTTTTTAGCGCTGCTGCTCACTTTGCCGGATTTACCATTGACAGCTGTATATTCATACACAGGAGGAGTCTCACCTACGAAAAAAATGCTATCAGTTGTAGAGGTCGCAGATGAGCAATTCATCGTATATAACGAACCGTATCTTAGAAAAAAATTGAAAATAGACACCTTTGAGGAAAAAAACAAAAACAATTTTTATTCAGGAAAGAAGAAAAATTCGAAGGGAAAAAAAAATTTCAGAAGAAATAATTTATCTTGGAACAAACGTTGTTCGAATCTAAATTTTTCAGCGAAAAACCTTTTTCGAGTATATATATTGTGTCATTATTATTTTTTTTTTTTTTTTTTTTTTCAGGACTTCCGTTTCCGGTGACAAGGGTGTGGAGTGAGTGTGTTACAGGTGGGCGGAAAGTGAGTGATAGTGAAGGAAGCGGGAACTGAAGGGGTGAAAAGTGCTGTGGGATAAGGAGGGTAGGACGGGATAGTCAGGGGTGAGAGACAAGGGTCGGTACGGGGGGAGGGAAAAGGGAGTTAGACGGGGGGAAAAGTCGGGTGGTTAGATTTGGAGGTTAGAGTGGTGTATAGGCAAGGGGTGTGGGGGAAAGCAGGAACGGGTGACAGTGGAGCAGCGGCGGACCAGCGGGCAAAGTGGGAAGTGAGAGTGTCTGAAGCAGTCGGTAAGAGGGAAAGGTGTCGGTAGGGAAGGAAGTGAAGCGTGTGGAGGGACCAGCGGAAGGTAAGGAGTAGAGAAGTAGTGAGGATGGGCGACGAGGGGAACAGGGTAGATGTAGAGGAAGAGAAGAAGAGGGGGAGACCGACAAATGCAGAGAGACTGGGAAGAGAACGGGCGGGGAGCGAGGGGAACGTAATAGAGATGCTAGAGAGAAAAAGGAAGGTCTTGGATCTGTCGGAGCGGGAAGAGAATGCGAAGGAGAAGGAAAGGGAAGAGGAAGCATTTAAGAGGAGCAGATTAATAGGAAGGTCGCCGGAGAAAAGAGCGGAGGAGGAAGCATGGCTAAAAAAGGTAACTGATAGTATGGGGGAGGTGATGAGGCGGGAAGGTGAGAAGAGGGAGAAAAGAATAGAGGAAATGGCGAGGGGATGGGGGAAGAAAGTAGAGGACATGGCGAAGGGATGGGAGAAGAGAGTAGAGGACATGGCGAGGCGTTGGGAGGAGAGAATGGAGGTGTTAGTGAGGGAGGCGAGAGTGGAAAGGGAGGAACTGATAAAGAGATGGGAGGGGGAAAGGACGGAGTTGAGAAGTCGGATGGATATGCTGGAAAAGAAAGTGGAAAGCCTGGGGGAGAGGGAGGGGGGTGAAGGGTCGAGGGATCAAGGGAGTAGGACGAAAGGGGGGAGTAGAAGTGAAAAGGAGGTAGCAAAGAAGGTAAGAGAGTTGGAGGTAAGATTGGATAGGGGAGAGAGGGAGAAAAGAGCCGGGAATGTAGTAGTGAGAGGGGTTTTGAGAAAAGAGGGGGCGGATTGGGATAAGGAGATAAAAAGGATTTGGAGTAAGATGGAAGTAGTAGGAAGGATAAAAGATATGAAGGCAATTGGAGGGGTAAACGGAGAGGGCAGGGGTATGGTGTTGGTGGAGATGGAGGGGAGAGAACAGAAGATAGAGGTGATGAAGGCAAAAGGGAGGTTGAGAGGGGAGGAGGTGTGGATAGAGGACGACCTAACGAGGATGGAGAGAGAGGTGAAGTGGAAGATAGAGAGGGAGGCAGAGATGGAAAGAAGGAAGGGGAAGACAGTGAGGGTAGGATATATGAAAATGTGGGTAGACAATAAATGGAAGAGGTGGGACGAGATGACGGGGGGATGGAGGCAGTTGGAGGGGGAGCGGAAGGAAATAACGGTGGAGATGGGGGAAGAGTTGGGGGAGGAGAGCCAAGTAGGAGGCTGAGAGAAAGAGAGGAGGGGCAGAAGAGGGATAAGAGGGAGGGGCGGAAGGGAACAAGAGGAAGAGGGGGCGCGATAAAAGTGGGGTTCTGAAAAACAAGGATGAGGAGTTTTGGGAAGGACTGAAGAGATGGGATGTGATGGTGCTGATAGAGACGTGGGTAGACTCGAAAGGGTGGGAAGGGATAAAAGGGAAATGGAAAAGAGGATATAGGTGGGAAGTGCAGGAGGCGATAAAAAGCAGAGGGAAGGGGAGGGCGAGAGGGGGAATGGTGGTGGGCATCAGGGAGGGGGTGGAGGTAGGAGAGGTGAGACTGGAGGAGGAAGGCTGGATAGAGTGCAAGGTAAAGCTGGGGAAGGAATGGTGGTGGGTAATTGGAGTATACGTGAATGGAGACCTAGAGAGGAAGATGGAAATGATGGCGGGGTGGATGGAGAAAGAAGGGAATGAGGAGACAGTGGTGTTTGGGGGGGATTTTAATGTAAGAACGGGGGCGGAGGGGGGATTGCGGCGATGGTGGCAAGAGGGGGAGGGAAGGGAGGGGGAGGAAGGGAGAAAGTCAAAGGACAGAGTACTAACGGGGGAAGGGAAGAAGTGGGGGAGATTCCTGCGGGAAATGGGGTGGGGGATTATAAACGGTGGGGTAGAAGGGGATGAACAGGGTGAATGGACATACGTGGGGGGAAGAGGGAAGTCGGTAATAGACTACGTGGTAGCCGGGGAGAAAGCGAGAGAGAAGATAGAGAGGATGAAGGTGGAGGAGCGAGTAGATTCGGACCATATGCCGGTGGTAATATGGGTAAGGTCGCAAGGAGGGGGGTGGAAGGGAAGGAAGGGGAAGGGGAAAAACAAAGAGTGGAGAGGGAGAGGATGCTGGGACGAAGAAGGTGCAAGGAAGTTTAAGGAGGGGTTCGGTGAGTGGTGGTGGGAGGGGGAGGAGATAGAGGTAGGATGGGGGGAGATGGGGGCGAGGATACGGGGGGCAGTGAAGAAGACGGAGGAAGGGAAAGAAGTGGTGCAGCAAAAGAGCTGGTGGGACAGGGAGTGTAGAGAGGGAAAGGAAAGGCTCAAGAAGAAGCTGGAGGAATGGAGGGGAGGAAGGATTGACGAAAACGCATACAAGGAAGAGAAGAGGGGGTACAGAAGGATGTGCGAGGGAAAAAAAAGGGAGGAAAGGAGGAGATGGGAAGAGGAGATAAACGGGATAAAGTCGGAAAGCCAAGCCTGGACGGTGATAAATAGAGGTAGGAGGAGAAGGAAAGGGGTAAATGAGAGAATAAGCATTCAGGAGTGGGACAGATATTTCAAGGGGTTGTTGGGAGGGATAGACGAGAGGAGGGTGGGAGCTTCGGTAAGGAACATGGAGGAGGAGGGAGAAGAAGAACTGACGAGGCAGGAAGTGTGGAAAGTAGTGAGAAAGCTGAGGGACAATAAGGCAATGGGGGAGGACGGGGTGTCGAATGAGGTGTGGAGGTACGGAGGAGAATGTGTGAGGGAAAACCTGTGGAGAATGTGTGCGAGGGTGTGGAGAGGGGAAGGATGGCCAGAGGGGTGGAAGCAAGGAATGGTGGTGCCGGTGGTGAAGAAAGGGAAAGGAGATGTAGTGGAAGATTACAGGGGGGTCACGCTGACACAGACGGCATATAAGGTGTACGCGGGGGTGCTGGGAAACAGGCTGAAACAGGAGGTAGAGGGGAGGGGGATGCTGCCGCCGAGTCAAGCGGGATTTAGGGAGGGGATGGGGACTGTAGACCACATATATGTGCTGAACTACATTATAAACAGGGAGGTGAGGAGGAAAAAGAGGGAGCTGGTACTACTGTTCGTGGATTTAAGGGCGGCGTTTGATTCAGTGGACAGGGGGAAGCTGGCGGAAAGTATGAGGGACCGAGGGGTGAGGGAGGGGCTGGTAGAAAGGTGTGAAGAGGTGCTAAAGGAGACGGTGGGGAGGATAAAAGTGGGAGAGGAGCAGGGAGAGAGATTCTGGACGGAGAGGGGAGTGAGACAGGGGTGCCCGTTGAGTCCGCTGCTGTTCATAATGCTGTTGGCGGACCTGGACGAGGAGTTGGCGAAGGGGTGCTGGGGTGGGGTAGAGCTGGAGGGAGGGGGGAAAGTGTACTCGCTGGCATACGCGGACGATCTAGTGATCATGGCAAGAGGAGAGGAGGAGATGAAGGGAATGATGGCGAAGCTGGAAAGGTATATGGAGGGAAAGGGGCTTGAGGTGAACATAGGGAAGACGAAGGTGATGAGATGCAGGGCAGGGGGAGGAAGAAAAAAGAAAGTGAAGTGGTGGTGGAAAGGGAAGGAAATAGAGGAGGTGAAGAGATATAAGTATTTGGGGTATGTGGTGAGAGCTGACGGGGATCAGAGAGAGCAGGTGGAAGAGAGGGTGGAAAAGGCGGTAAAAGCAATGGGGCAGGTGTGGGGAATAGGAAAAAGGAAGTTTGGAAGAGATTGGGGAAGGAGGCTGTGGTTATTCGATAGGTTGGTGTGGCCGGTGTTAGGATATGGGGTAGAGATATGGGGGTGGAAAGGAAGAGAGGAGGTGGAAAGGGTGCATGAGAGGTTTATGAGGTGGGTGATGGGGGTAACGAGAAGGGTACCAGGATACATTCTGAGGGAGGAACTGCAAAGGGAAGCGCTACAGGGGAGAGCGGGGATGAGGGCATGGGGGTACGAGAGGAAGCTGGAGGAAGGGAGGGGAGGGGAGTTGGCAAGGAGGTGCTGGGGAGAAATAAAGGGGAGGGTAAGGAGAGGGGCGGGGGAGAGGGGTGGGAAGAGGAAAGGAGGAGGTTCTACGAGGGAATGGGGTGGGATGGGGAGGAAGTGCTGAGAAAATGGGAAGAGGGGGAGATGAGAGGGGAGGAAATGGTGGCGCGGGAAAAGGAAAAGCAAGAGGGGGAAAGGTGGAGGAGAATAATGGAGGCGAGAGGGAATAAGGAATACAAGTTTGTGAAAGGAAGAGGGATACCAGGGTACCTAAAGAAGGGATGGAAGGAGGAAAGATGGCAGAGAATGGCGAGATACAGAATGGGGGAAGAGATGAGGGGGACAATGTATTGGGAAACAGAGGGAAAGAGGAGCTGCAGGATGTGCGGGAGGGAGGAGGAGACGTGGGAACATGTATGGGAGATATGTACGGACTGGGAGAGTGAGAGAGGGTGGAGCGAGGTAAGGGGAGAGGTACTGGGAGACGAGGGAGAGGGGGAGGAATGGATAGAGAAAATAGAAAGATGGAGGGGCGCGCAAGGGGATAGAGCAGGGGGGCGGGAGAGTAGGGGGGGTGGGGAGGAAATGGGGGGGGAGTAGAGTGGTGCAGCGGAAACGGAAGTCACGGAATGAAAGAGATGAATGAATGAGGAGGGAAGTAAGGAGGGAGGAAGGAATGAAGGAATAAATAAGGAAATGTAAAGAATTAAGGAATGAAAAGGCTTGGATCTCTCTCTCTCAAAATTATAGGATAGGCTAAGATAAGTTAAGTGTAGGTTAAGGAAAACGTGTGAGCGGAGCGGGAGTCCGCAATGTACCCCGCAAGGGAATAAACATTCTACTAACTATTATTTTTTTTCAATCATATCAAAAATTCACACGAAGTCAAGTACGAAACTTAAAAGAGTTCGAATTTTCATGCTCCATGGATTTGAATTCGTTACCAATGTGGCCCACGATCTCCCACGCGATGATTGGTATTAAAAAATCAATTTGAAAGATATCGAAAAGCTTTTCAATGGAATCACCCCTTCCGTCATCAAGACATTAAATCTTGAAGGATATGCTCATCGGTATTAAATTTTGCAAAATGTGGTGAAAAAATTTAGATTTCATTAAATTTTTAAAATTTTCAAATTTTGTTGAAAAATTTGTCTTCATTTATTGCATTGTCGTTAAAATCGAATGCAGAAAAAAAGCGTAAAAATTTGAAATTTATAGATTGCTTCCTGATAATTTTAGCTCGATCACGGAGCTTATTATTCCTCTACGAGAAAACCAAAATTGAAAAACCTCACGTGTTCTCATATAGAGGAAGCCTCGTGAACGGGATGAAAATGACGAGAAAGTATATAGTGGGAAAATTTCTAATTTGCACGCTCTTTGAATGCTGCATGATCTCAAGGAAAATATCGCGTGCCTAATGACAAAAGGTCGTAAGCGCCATTATACGACCTCTTGTCGTTTTAATGGCAAAAGGTCGTATAATTTTTTTTTTTCGTATTTGGAATAAGAACATGGAATTATGTCCGGAAACGTTGAAAGCCGGTCAACTAATGACAGAAGGTCGTATGTACTGGCAGATACGACTTTTTATTACACTAGGGTCCACCACGCGCGCTCACGCGCGCGAACGGTTTTTTGACAGCGCTGCAGCGCTCCAATCTAGTTTCGATGTTCGACTAATCACTGTCACAACTGTCAAACTGACAGTTGGGTCAATCCGTGACACACTTAGACTGCTCGATTCTTCAATCGACTAAATTTTGAATCTTCGAAACCGTCGCGCGCGAGCGGTTTTCTGGTAGCGCTGCAGCGCTCTCGTCTAATGGCACATGCAGCAGTGTTACGAAGCCAAGTTATTCAGAAACAAAATGAAGATTATATTGTATCATAACTGTTCATTAATCATATTTATTCATTAATGCCGTCCGTATTTTACATGACTTTGTGAATGTAATTCAATTTTTGTCGTATTACAGTATCAACATTATAATAATATAATACATACAGCAGTGATGTTTAAAATGATCTAAAATTAATGTGAAATTTTTTTTGGTGACCTGGTTTTAGCGATATAATTCCTTGTACACATAATTTTTGACGACATTTCTGTCGCGGTATGCTCCAAAATACACTTTGAGAGCTTCCCAGGAACGTACACGTGAGAAGGCCACATATAATTGACCGTGATTAAAGACATCTCTCCGAAGATCAACGCTAATTTTATGGAATGTTTGTCCTTGTGACTTATTGATAGTCATAACAAAAGCTATCTTTACAGGAAATTGACGACGCTTGAAAGTAAATGGATAATCATTTTCACAATAAAGGGTAATGCGATGTAAGAAAACAATATCTCCATTTTTATCACCCGACAGAATTTCACAACGCAACACTGTATTACCCAATTCCAAAATCAGTAATCTCGTACCGTTGCACAAGCCTTCGTTGATGCTTAAGTTTCTAATGAGCATTATAATACCATACTTTCTCAGACGAAGCTCGTGAGGCGGCAAACTTGGTGGTGATAACGTATTTAAATATTCAGGCAAGATTGTCTCGTTAATCTGGTCATTATCACCACAATTCTCGTTACTGTCAACACTCGTGTAGAGTTTTTCAGTAGTTTCATCAAATAAGTCCATAACCCTCGAATTGATTTGTTCAACATCAACATTTCGAGCAGAGAGAATGGCACATTTCGCTACATCTTTGAATCGTTTCGCTCTTACCAATTGTGCGTAGGTATCGTCTACTATATCCCGATCTGCAGCTGCCACACAATGGTCTGAAATTTCAAGATTATCATCTGGATCGTTAAGAAGTCCATTTCCAACGTCAAGTACAAATTTAGCAAATTCCACTTCGTTGGGGAAAATTCTCATGTTTTCCGTTAACGCATATTTGGAAAAGTGTCGCCATAGTGCACTGAACTTAATTGATAGATTTACTGTTTCGCTTCGCGTGCCTCGTATTTTGACCGGAAGAAGTTGTCTAAAGTCTCCTCCAAGAACAATAATTTTCCCGCCAAAAGGTAGGTTATTGTTCATAATATCTTGTAACGTTCGATCAACGACTTCTAGAGCATAGCGCGGCGCCATTGGTGCCTCGTCCCAAATAAAAAGATCAACGGTTTTCAAATACTTACCCTGTTGGGATTGCACCTTGATGCTCGATGTAGAATCCTCGTACAGCGGTACTGGGAGTCCGAAGGTTTTGTGTACTGTTTTACCCTCAGGAAGCAATATCGCTGCGATTCCGGTGAAGGCCATAGCACTGACGGACTTTCCTCTACCTCTGACGAGATTTGAGAGAGTAGTGTAAGTGAAAGTCTTACCAGATCCTCCGGGACCATCGATGTAGAAGCAAGTTTTCTCAACATTGTCGTTATCAATCGCACTCAAGACAGCATCAACAACCACCTTTTGGGTATCATTTAGCTGTCCATATTAATTGTCGCATGCCAATTTCGGTAAAATGAGCTGGTAACGTATCAGGCTCGTCGTATTCGTTTGAAATTTCTATCTGTTCCATTCCCGGGAATTAAGATAAATTCGAACCTTCATTGATAAGCATACGAGCGATTTGAAAATACGCTTTTCTTTGGGCTTGCTGCATACTCATGCGTCTTGCGTATTCCTCGGAAAACTCGACCTTGAATTGCCCCCAGAGTTCTTCTGGATGAATTGGTTGGCAATGGATCAGAATTCTGACAAACAGTCTGCGAAGGAGACCAGGCATCATCCAAACTGCCGCTTCTTCAATCGCTTTTCGCCACTCATCGTCATCTTCAATCAGCCCTAGTGCCAGACATGTCGTTGTAAACGTCTCGCAGACCTGCCCATCCACGGTCCTCAAATCTTCAAAGCTTTTGGCTCCTTTTACCTTCAACAAAAGCAATCGAAGATGAAACAATTCAATTTGAGCAGGACTTACCGAGTACATTCGTCCAAATGCGTCATGTCTACGTTGTCGTTTTTCCCATCTCGATACGGTTACTCCGTCAACGTTAGATTTTTTGAACACATAATGGGACGGGATATCCGGATACACGAACAATCTTGCAGAATCATCGCGAACGTTCAATGCGTGTATCAAGATTCAGATCATTGTATCGTTCATTTCCAGTCATAGGTGCAGCGAAATTCACATTGCGACGACGGTTACGCTGATTTTCAGCATTTCGCTCTCGACGGATGCGCTGAAACTCTGCTTCTTCTACGGGTGTTCGAGCAGCCCTCTTTCGTCCCGTTGTAGCGCATCCAGAAAAATGAGTTTAATTTTACACTAAACTATTCTAAACGTATAAGTATTCAAGCAATTTCTATTGGGGATTAATAAACTAAGCTAAATCAAAGAAAAAAATATAGGCTAATCGTAAGTATATATATGCAAAATTTATAAATCGTATTAACTACGATAATATATTCAATTATGATAATGCAACGATAAACTTAATTTCAATCCACGTTTGACCTAGTCAATTTTGATCAATTCAAGTTCAATACAAATTATTTTTATTTAGTATTCAATTCATCATCATCATCATCACCATCATCATCATCATCATTCATGGTGTCCAGGCAATCGTCTCTATGGTCATTGATGTTTCGGTTGACAGCTTCATGGTTTTTAGTGTCTAGATCGACGCCGCTATAGTTTATGAGGTCGAGATCAACGTGTCAATGGTTTTGATGTTCAGTTAGATGCTGTCATAGATTTTCGATCTCCAGGGGGACGTATTCATGGTATTCAGTGTCTAAGTCGACGGCTTCATGGTTATCGGTGTCCGGCGATATTTTTTCATGGTCTTCCGTGACCTCGAAATTTCCCGTGTCATCAAAAACCATTGAGCCGTCGACTTAGATATCGAAAACTATAGAGCGTCGACCTAGATAGCGAAAACTACGGAGACATTGTCCTGGATCTCGAAAACTATGAAGCCGATGACCTAGAAACCGGAAAACATACAGCTGTCAACCTGTACATCGAAAACCATGGAGCCGTCGACCTGGGCACAAAAAATCTTGAAGACGTCGACCTACAGACTAAAAACCATGGAGTCATCGACCTGGACACTAAAAATCTTGAAGCCGTCGACCTAGAGACCAAAAACTATGGAGCCGTCGACCTGGACACAAAAAATATTGAAGACGTCGACCTAGAGACCAAAAATCATGGAGCCATCGACCTGGACACAAAAAACCGTGGAGCTGTCGACCTGGATACCAAAAATATCTAATAGAGACCAAAAATCATGGAACCGGCGACCTGGACCCGAAAAACCGTGGAGCTGTCGACCTGGACACAAAAAATATTGAAGACGTCGACCTAGAAACCAAAAATCATGGAGTCATCGACCTGGACACTAAAAATCTTGAAGCCGTCGACCTAGAGACCAAAAACTATGGAGCCGTCGACCTGGACACAAAAAATATTGAAGACGTCGACCTAGAGACCAAAAATCATGGAGCCGTCGACCTAGAGACCAAAAACCATGGAGCCGTCGACCTGGACACAAAAAACATTGAAGACGTCGACCTAGAGACCAAAAATTATGGAGCGGTCGACCTGGACACAAAGAACCGTGGAGCTGTCGACCTGGACACCAAAAACCGTGAAGCTGTCGACCTGGACACCAAAAATATCGAAGACGTCGACATAAAGACCAAAAATCATGGAGCGGTCGACCTGGACACAAAAAATCTTGAAGACGTCGACCTAGAGACCAAAAATCATGGAGCCGTCGACCTGGACACAAAAAACCATGGAGCCGTCGACCTGGATATTGACAACCATGGAGGCGTCAATCTGGACATTAAAAACCAAGACGAAGTTGACCTGGACTTCAATAACAGCAGCATCGTCGACCTGGATACTAAGATTTTTAGAAATTGGTGAAAACCACGTAATCCTGAACCCTTCGAGCTCGATTCCATGGATTCTCGTATTATTCATCATTATTTTCTTCTTGTCTCTTCACAACGATTTTTCATATATTATTGTTATTATTATTATTCATAACATATAATGAATTTCACTATAATCCAGTGATTAATTCATCGAAATTATAGGATGTAATATATGAGAAATAAAAATCATTTTGCAGTTTTATTCCATTTCAGTTTAGAATTAAAACTTAAAAAATTAAAATTAAAAAAATTAAAAAATTAGAATTAAAATTAAAATTAAAATGGTGAGTTGAAATGTGCTTCACACTCTTAGCTAAAAAGAATGGAGCATGTTCGTTCGAAATAAAATCATTTTCGTACATGTGCTACTTTCTTACAAATAAAAACATATATGTCTAACAGTAGCGTATAACCGCACGCGTATACACACAACTGTCAAACTGACAGCGGAACTCGGATAATTCGGAATTCCCGTGTATAAAAGCCAAGCGACCAATCACAGCACGAATAAAGAGGCTTCAAAAATTCGATATTTCGATATATCGACTCCATGAACTTTTTATTAGAGGAAACGTGAAGAGAACAAATTGCGTAGACTATAATTGCAGAAGGTCGTATGCCCCAAAAATATTATTTTTGGGGGATCAAGTTTTGTCAAATATCAATACTTTAGTTGCGAATTGCGTAAAGTTTCGCGATTTCATCATATCAGCGTTGAAAATTTCTAATTGAAAAATAAATTCCACTCATCGCGCGGTACATACTACTTTTCGGTTGCACGTCCGGAAGTTCAAAATTTCAACAGATCTTCGCGTTTCAGGTGTTTGCCTTTTGCGCCTGCGTTTTTTTCTTGCTAATTTTAATGGATCTAGGCGGTTGCTATGTTTTTAAAGCGAATGCAATAAAAAAAAAAAATTTATACGACCTTCTGCCACCAAAATCGTATTTTTGGCGCTTACGACCTTCTGTCATTAGACACGTGATACATTATGTCTCCTTAGTTATGATTTTTTTTCCATTTGCACAATGAATTAAAAAATATGGAGTACGAAGATCCGAAAAGCTGCAATTTTATCACTTGATGCGGCATGAATATATAAAAAAAAATAGAAAAAAATTACGGTATATACTCGAACTGGGTAGAAATTTAATGGATTCGTTCGTTCTTTTATTTTTATTTTTTCAACGCCCTTGAAAACAAGACCGTGTGCATTGCTTTTAACGATCACAGATTAAAATTTATAGTCTTAGACGCTAGAAAAAAAACTCTGTTATACGACTATCGGAATATACTTCCTGAGATAAAATTCCCGAACCGAAGTTGAATGCTATTACGTGAATTTTTCGACGCTAAGACCTTACTCATTCTTTCAATTTTTAACAAAAAGATTTTTAACATTCCATGCTGGATTTTCTTTTTCAATACTGTGATCTCAAGGAAAATGATGACCCCCCCCCCCCCCCCGTTGTAATGTAATTACTTTTTAGTTGCATAATAAATTTGAAAATATGGGCTATGGCACGAAGATCCGAGAAATTTGCAATTTTAGTACTTGAGGGCGTATGAATATTTTTAAATGATAGAGAATAATGACAGTACTTATAGTGGAAGTCAGGGCAACAACGCCCTATGGGGCAAAATCAGCCACCAAAAAAACCGGCCTATCGGCATTTCCATGTCAAGGGTAGTAAAAAAAGCTGTATGCAACGTGGCTCCTCTGTCAGCGATAAAATATCGGAAAGCTGCGGCAAAACCGACCTACCCCTAAAAGTGGCTACCGCATACGTTATCCGCGTCAAAGTGAGTAAGACAAGATGGAATTCAATGTTTTGTCGCTAAAACTATTCAAAGACCGGATCGGCACCCCTCCCCCCATTCCGCCTACCACAGAAAAATTGTTTTCCGACTGAATGATGATTCTTAGGATAAGGAAACATGATCTTCTCGTGCATTCACTTACGTGACGGTTGAGAAGCAAAAGACCCATGCAGAATAGCGCGTTGCAGCACAATCCCGTTTGGGAACCAAAATGAACCTGTAGCCCATTTTAGATCCAAACAAATATGGCCTAAAAGCCCTAAAAGGATTTACATTTCTTCCAATTATAGGCCTTTGTAGGTTTTCGATTTCAACTTTGGAAAAAATTAAGATATTCCGTTGACTCTCAAAAGAAAATATTATTAATCGCTTTTTATCAATTCACGCTTTTATTGACTCACCCGAGAGCGCGCAACCATACCACTCTAACCATTTGAATTTCTCACTTAAAAAAATGTCAACTTTTAGAAAAAAATTCAAGAGAATGATTAAATATTGAGGTGCATGTAAAATAGACTTTTCCGTCCTTTCAACGTGTCTTTTTAAACGTATCTCAAGAATTTGTGCATTTTCATCAAAAATAAAAAATAAAAATTGTTCGATAACCGCTTATACCATCGCGCTAAAACTTGTTGAATTTCCAATCTTCCGAATCAAATTTCTAGAGCCGAGACATTGATTGATAATTGGTAGAGTGGCCCATATAAATGAAGGTTGAAGCTCTTATTGACTAATTACTTGAAAAACACTTTCTGCCTAAGCTATCCTCATGTCTAGTAATTTAAACTTCTAATAGAATTTCTCATTTATACTTTAATGTATATTACTGTCTCACTAACTTTGACGCGAAAATATCCGATAGCCACTTTTTTGAGGGGTGGTCAGTTTCGCCCGAGCTTCCCGGTTTTTTTTTTTAATAACGAGCAGCAGAGTCACATTTCACACAGCGACCCTTGCTGCCTTTGCTACGAAAATGCTCATAGGCAATTTTTTTTTTTTTGTGGTCGAATTTGCCCAACAGAGTGGTTTTGCCCCATCTTCCCCTATATATTCGAACTCTGCAGGAATTTGATGGATTCGTTTTTTCATTCTTTTAGTTTTCCAACGCCCTTAAATATAATATCATCAATAAATTTAAAAAAAATGAAGTATAAAAATCCGAAAATTTTCAGTTTTAGTGCGTGACGTGGCATGAATATTTTTGAATAATAAAAAAATTACAGCATGTAGGTATTTGATGAGCTCGTTTTTTTCTTTTTTTTTTATTTTTTCAACACCATAGATTGAAATTTAAAATCTTGAGCGCTAAAAAAAATTCGTCGTACCACCATCCACGTGTAAAATTCCCGAACTAAAGTTGAACGCAAAACGTGAATATATCAAAACAAAAAAATTCCTCATTTTTAAATTTTTAACGAAAAGATTTTTCATACTCCACGCTTTGTTTTTTTTTTTATACTGCACGATCTTGAGAAGAATAATAGACCTTCTTAGGAATAATTTAATTTTGCTATTTACGTAATGAATTTAAGAAAATGGAGTAGGAAGATCCGAAAAAGCTGTCATTTTCGCACTTGAGGTGGCATAAATACATTTAAATGATGGAAAAAATTTACGGTATATACACGAATTAGGCAGAAATTTGATGCATTCGTTTCGTTTTATTTTTTTTTCTTAACTTTTTCAACCATCTTGAAAATAAAACCGTAGATTGCTTTTAACGACCGTAGATTAAAATTTATAGTCCTAGACACTGAAAAAAAATTTTTTTTTTACGACCATCGGCACATACTTCCTGACATAAAATTCCCGAACCAAAGTTTAACGCATTAACGTGAATTTTCCGACGCTAAAATTTTCCTCATTCTCTCAATTTTTAACGAAAATTTTTTCAATATTCCACGCTTTTCTTTTGATACTATACGATCTTGAGAAAAATAATAAGCCTCCATAGGGATAATTTAATTGAATTTAATTACATAATAAATTTGAGCATATGGAGTACGAAGATCCGAAAAGCTAAAATTTTAGTACATGACATCGCACGAATATTTTTGAGCGATAGCAAAAAAATTACAGTATGTAGGAGAGACCACGGGCCATAGTGGGAACGTCAACCGAAAATTGAAAACTTTTTTTTTTTCAAAAGTAGTTTTTCTTCGAATGATTATAGTTCCAAATAAAAATTTTTCATCTTGAAAAAAACTTGAGCTTTTTTTTTTAGATGAATTAATTTTTTTCTCAAGAGCCTTCTTTTCATCGATAAAATTATTTTGTATAAATAACAATTACCTTTTCCTCAGAGCTAGACAAAGTACCAGAAAGTACTTCAAGTGCAAAGTACAAAGTACTGTAAGCATTTGAATTACTCGTGTATATTCCAAGTATCAAGTACCGTAAATACGTGAAGTACCAAGTACTTCAAGTACTCAATACTGGAAGTAATATTTGAAGTACTTAAGGTACCAAGTACCTAAAGTACCAAGTACTTTGAGTACGTTAAAAATCAAGTATCAAATATTTTTAAAGTTTTCAGGTACATCTCGTAAGTTCTGATACTTATCTTTTATTTCTTTTGTACTCTTTAGACTCATTTGATTTTCATTACAGTACTTTTTGTATTTATACATAGTAGTTCATATTACTGACATACCAGTGACGCTCGGAAAGAAATTTGTTTCCGCTTTTGAAAATAAAGTTATCGTTTATCAAATGAGAAAAAAAATCCACAGTGTGCGTGTGTGGGCGAGTGTGTGCAAGCGTGTCCGAGTGTGTGCGAGTGTGTCTCGAGTTTATGCGAGTGTGTGCGAGTGTGTGCGAGTATGTTCGAGTGTGTGCGAGTGTGGGCGAGTGTATCTGAGTATACGCAAGTGTGTGCGTGTATGTGCGAATGGGTGCGAGTGTGTGCAAGTGTGTGCGTGTGTGTGAGAGTGTGTGCGAATGTTTTACAGTGATTGCGAGTGTTCGCGAGTATATGCAAGTGTGTGCGAGTATGTGCAAGTGTGTGCGAGTATGTGCAAGTGTGTCCGAGTGTGTCTGAGTTGTATGCGAGTGTGTGCATGTATGTGCGAATGGGTGCGAGTGTGTGCAAGTGCGTACGAGTGTATGCGAGCGTGTGCGGGTGTGTCCGAGTGTGTTCGAGTATAAAGCCTACGAGCCACAAAAACCCATATTATTTATATGTGAACGAGATTTTTTGAGACATGAGGACCTCTCACAAGCTCCATTAGTTAATGCGATCATTAATGCGACCATTAGCAAGAGATATTCAAAAGTACTTCATACTTTAGTACTTGAAAAGTACTTGAAGTGCAGGAAAGCACTTGAAATTTTAAGTACGCATACTTTAGGTACATGACATGTACTTAAAAATTTAAGTACAAATACTTGAAGTACAGGTCAAGTACTCGGAAATTTAAGTACAATACTTAAAATACTTTTGAAGTACTTTGCACTTCAAGTACTATACTTCCAGTACATCGCAAGTACCAGGTACTTGAAGTACTGCCCAGCTCTGTTTTTCCTCAAGAATATCTTTTTTCTTCAAAAGTTTTTTTGAACAATGACTCGTCACATTTCGAACAGACGATTTTGGTAGTACATGACTTCTGACCAATAGCATTACTTCGTCGGTAAGACTCCTCTGGTGTTGGACCTCTCAGCTGAAAATCGGAAATCGGAGAAAAATAGGCATCAAGGCTCCAAGTGATAATTCGCTAAATCTCGAGGTGAGCAAAATTACGAAAAACAAGAAAGATTTTCCGAATAAAATAAACGGAATGAAACCAAAATTGTTCACGCAGAGCCCACCGAATCGGCGCCACCGTCTGAATGATCAATGATTGAAGGAGCCCCAAGCATCTACGATCAAGCGTTAGTTACAAGTTTTGAAGAAAACATTATTTTTGAGAAAACAAAGTTTATTAGAAAAAAAAAAAATTTGGAATTTTCTTTTTTTTTTTTTTACAAAATGTAAAATTTGCTTTACGCTTTGTGTTTTACATGAGTTTGGCTTTTATTTAAAACAAAAATTTTCCGAAGAAAATTAATCTTCAAATTTTTTTTTCATTCCAATTTTCGGCTCAGGGGCCGGTTCACTTGAACTAGGCAGAAAGCAGAGAAACCTGATGAATCCGTTCCTTTGTCTTCTTTTAAAAAAGTTTTTTCAACGCCCTTGAAAACAACATCGCACACTGGCTCTTAACGACTATATATATTAAAATTTATAGTCTTAAGCGCTGAAAAAAAAAATTCTGCTATACTCGGCCATCAGCTCATACTTCCTGGCATTAAATTCCCGATCCCAAGTTAAGCGCAATAACGTGAAAGTCATTGGAAGACTGTGCATTAAAAAAAAATCGTAATTTATTTGAAGAGACAAAAACTCGCATTAAAAATATATATTGTGCGAGCGCCCGTTCAATTGGATAATGCATACTTTAAATGTCCGTATAACGATACACGTGTCCACGTATTGCGGAAAAGCTCTGAATCGTGCAGTGTCGTTAAATCGACTTCTCTCCTTTAAAATGGGCTGCAAGTCGATCCGACTCACCAGTGCATAACGCTCTTCATATACGGTAAATACGGCCACGGTTGCGGGACCAAGATCGTGAGTTACATAAATTACCGAATAGAAACTCAGGTAATTTTTTACCCCTTCACTATAAGCTCACGGCACAAATCAACGCGAGTGAATCATCTTTAATTTTTGTGTTAATAATAGAAAAATTTTAATTTGATTGGTATCAATTATGAAGAAATCAACAGTGAACTATTGGTTTTTTTTTTCTTCATTTATCATGCAGCAACGAGTTCTATAAATTTATGGATAAAATATTTTTCAGATGTTCAGCAAGACGTAACTCTAAATTTGGTCGATAGCTTTGAAATCGTACAATTGTCACATTATGTAGACTCTATGTGAAAATACATCAAAAATTCTTTTTTTCTCAATTATTTTTAACTTTCCGATAAACGTTTCACAAATTGTACACCTTGTAAGACAAGTTGTTTCGTGCCAGCGTGAGACTCTTTTATATTTCTCGTTTTATTTCTTCGCAGTAAACACGCGTGAATTCCAAAGAAAATATGATTACCAAAATTTTGTATCTCGGGCTACTGTCGTTCACGCTCGTTCAGGTAAGTTTTTGTTTCAGTAATCGATGGCACACCGGGAAAAAAAAAAAACTGAAAACACACGCGACATTTTTTAAAACAATTTATACGTTCTTTTTTCGTTAAGGCGAAAGTATTTTGGAGGAGAAGTGCGAGGCCAGATCCGTTTTTTTCGACGATGGTGAGTTATTGAATCAAAGCCATGCTATAAGTTCACATCAATGCTAATAATTTGGCAATATATAGGGGGAAAGGGCAAGAAAATGTTGAGAGGTAAATGTTTTATTATGATTTTGCTGAAAAATTAATCTCGCTCACACTAATAATCCCAATCGAACGAAATAAATAAGGTGGTTTGGCTTTTAGATGACATTATATCAATTTACATAAAGATTCACTTTTCAATCGCATGTCTCAACGTCAAGCGCGACTGTTCGTATTCGAGTCTGTCTGTTGACTCAATTGTCAAATCTATCGTAGAGTGGTTTCTTTTTCGTTAATTTTTTCATTTAATTATACGTCGCGATCCTCATATTCACAACTATATCGTGAAATGCATGAAATAATCAACGAAAAACAGCCTAACCCAACCCAATGTAATTCTCATATTACTTCCCCATTCATGTCCATCCCCCCACGAGGCTTTTCCCTATGAGCTGTTACGCTGTTAAAAATTTATAGGCTATATAACAGAGGAAGCTTTGCGAACAATGGAAAATAATTTGAAAAAAGCGTTTTGTCAATTTAGTTCGGATTTTTTTTTCCGGAGAAGCTTGAATGAAATGTTTTCATTTCAACTAGATCGGAAAGCCAATCCAACGAAAAAGAGTATTTATTTTATTTTTTTTAATTACTTTTATTTTTAACGCGCGAGATATTGCCGAAGATATAAATTCAACGAAATACTCGTATATCCACGATCTGAAAAGAAATAATGGGTGGAGTTCCGAAAACCCGAAACCTCCGATTCGTTTGAAACTTTGCACAGACCGAAATAATTATCAAAACATTAATTTTTCCGTTTACAGGACGATATTATTTCTGGTGGAAAGGATGCTTTTGCAACGGTAATGACATAGAAAAATAAACGTGAATACGTGATTTTATAAAAAAAAATAAAAAATGATTATCGTTAAAAACCAAATGTTACTTTTTGCATTCATAGGCCGAGGAAAACGCTGCCAAAATGCTAGGCAACGTTCGTGATGGGGTGAATATTCAGAGAAATACACGTACACATGACAAAGGAAAAAAAAAGTTATAATTAACCATATGTCACTTTTTGCATATATAGGTCAAGGATGCTTGGTCAACGGTAACAAGTTTTGGCTCAAAGGTGAATATGCAAAGAAATATACATGCATAGAATTCGAGAACAATAAATAATTCATATCTAATCGAACATTACTTTTCGCATTTATAGACTACGAATTCCGATTCCGATCTAGGAAAAAATATTGCTGGAATGGTGAATACTCAGAGAATTATCTGTACATTGAAATCACCATAACTAGATAGTCATAATTAATCCAATTATATGACTTTTTGTCACCATAGGCCGAGAGAGTCCGTTCTGATGTAGAAAAAAGTACTGCTAAAATGGTGAGTATTCCGAGAAATATCTGGACACAAGAATAGATAAAACGAAATATCATAATTCATCCAATTATATATGACTTTTTGTCTCCGTAGACCGAGACAATGGATTCCGCTGTAGGGAATATTGCTGAAAAGGTGATTATTCATAGAAATATCTGTGCGCAGGTTCTTAGAAAATAAAATAGCCATAATTAAACAAATATTACTTTTTGTCTCCATATAGGCCGAGAGAACCCGTTCCGATGTAGAAAAAGGTACTGCTAAAATGGTGAGTATTCAGAGAAATATCTGGACACAAAAATAGATAAAACGAAATATCATATTTAATCCAATTATATGACTTTTTGTTTTCATACTCCATAGACCGAGAAAATGGATTCCGCTATAGGAAATACTGCTGAAAAGGTAATTATTCAGAGAAATATTCGTGCGCAGGATCTTAGAAAATAAAATAGCCATAATTAATAAAATATTACTTTTTATCTCCATAGGCCAAGAAAGCCGGTTCCGATGTAGAAAAAGATACTGCTAAAATGGTAAATACTCAGAGAAATATCAGGACACAATAATAGATAAAACGAAATATGATAATTAAACCAAATATATGACTTTTTGTCTTCATAGACCGAGAAAGCCGAATCCGCTGTAAAAAATACTGCTGAAAAAGTGAATATACCGAAAAATATCCATATACATGATCATGTAAAAAAATAGCTATAATTACGAAAATCTTGCGTTTTTTTTTTCATTTAAAGACTGACAAAGATGGTTCCGTTCCAGAAGATATTGCTAAAAAAGTGAGTATTATAAGGAATATACGGTACAAATAATTTTTGAAAACAGAAACGTGATAATAATTATTGACCAAACTTTTCGCATTTGTAGACCGAGAACGTCAATTCCGATGTAGGAAAAAGTATTCCTGAAAAGGTGAATATTCAGAGAAATATACGTGCGCAGGATTAATGAAAAAAAAAATACTCATAATCAACTAAATTTTAATTTTCGCCATGACAGACCGAGGAAGCTGTTCCGGCCTAGGAGAAATCACCGAAAAAGTAAATATTCGAAGAATTATATATACTTTACACATGATTCTCAAAACAACAATAATCCATAATAATTATCAACCTAATTTCCCTTTTTCATGTTTATATGCGAAAAACAGCGTTTCCGATCTCGGAGGATCTGAATCTTAATTTTGGATTTCAAGATCTAAAATAAACCCTCGATGTTATTGACTGTAAGGAACTTTGAAAGAATTTACGATACTTTTTTTTTGCCACGCGACATTGCGATGGTCCGGTTATAGTGTGGAAAGCCCCATAGATTAGTTCACATGCAGCACATTAATCAGTTAAATTTGAAATATGCACCGTGGTACGTTTCCGTACAATACATACAGCATTAATATTATACCGTAAAAATGGATACATGATGACGTACGCATGTATAAGAATAATAAAGATATATATTACAAAATAAATATTTTACCTGGCGATTTATTTGTTACCCTTTCTCAGCTCATAACTCATGGAAAAGAAAATCTTGCAACTTATTTCGTAGTATATTTTATATCATGTTATTTCGCAATTTAATTCTCCCGGTCATGATTCAGAACGAACATATTGCTTCGATGGAGCACTTATTAGTAAAAAAAAAAAGCCGATACCGCTAATTGATGAGTGATTCGATTAAGGGATCTGTCTACTTTAAAACTTTCAAAGGCTAAATCGCAAGAAATGGAGTTACAAGAAGAGGCAGAAGGAATTATGTATGGTCAAGGCATTGCTGATTAAGTGTAAGTCCGATTTTTTTACGATTTTTTATAAATTAAAACTTAAAACGCGTTTTTCTCGAAACAATAACGTTTTCGAACCGCTTGTTGAAAAAATCTCAGAAACTACTGAACTGATCCTTATGAAATTTCAACCGCATATCCCGTACACTTATCGCTATATCCCGTACCATAATTATTGCAAAGTTTTAATTTTTACTATTTTTGTTTTTTTTTGGCAAGAAAAATGCAAAAAAAACACGTTTTTAATTCTTTTTTTTTGTCCGCCATTTTGTTATTTTTGCATATAAATTAATATTAGAGGTACGGGATATAGCCACTGTCACGCACTAAACCTAAAACCATTCAATTTTTTTGTTTCAGATGGGCCGTTGTACAGATTTTTTCAACAGCGCACACCAACCTACTTTTTGAGAACTCCTGTTTACCTGGCATTTTTACACTAAAAAAGTGGTTAAAATCAATAAAATTTTTTTTTTGTAATTTACGAATGTCTTTGTCGAGCTTAACAAGTTTTATATCAATAAACATAACAGTATTCTTAAAAAATTAATAAAAATATCGTTTTTTTCATGCATCCAAAGTAGACCCTTAAAACCGAGATGGAACCAAGTATACGAGACGTACGAAGTACCGTTCTGTTTACCTTAGGTCTATGCGACTGTTTAAAATCTTATTCCGCTCGCGAAAGAGCATCGAACGTGGTTAACATGAATTACAAAATTCTGCACGTGTATTCCTGGTTGCGAGAAACATTATTTTTTAAATGTTTTTGTTGTTGCTGCCGTTATCTCGTTGTCGTCGTCATCTTCGTTATCATTGTCGTTGCCGTTGTCGTTGTTATTAATTACAAGCACTACATTTTTCAGCAATAAGCATTTTTATTGAAAATTATAATTTTTTGGAGAAAAACAAAAAAAAAAGGAAATTTTCAATTTTCGGCTAAGGTGCCCACTTTGCACCGATCACCCCTATATTATTCGAAGTAAAATTTAATTATTTTATTATCGTGAAAAAGAAAAAAAATCGTAGCAGCTTCTAATATACTATATGTAGCAAAGTGAGTAGCAACGGTCTAAAGATTTACAAAATTCACGTGAGTCGGCCCCAATCCGATAAATGTTATCAAATTTTCGAGTATATTATATTGCCGGACATGCCTTATCGGCACCTATGCTCTGGCCCGGACGACAAACATGTCCGGCTAGCCATGTCAGACGCAAAATTGTTTTTCCGGAAATGCCTTACCGGCTCCTGCTTCTTTCCGGAAGAGTAAAATTTCAGGCTAGCTCTGGCTGGACCATAAATTGATATAATGAACGTAATATAATTAATGTAAAACTAGCCCTATGGCACATTACTCACGAAAATATGATCTGGCTCGTATCTGGGCATGATCCGTCTATCATGATCATGCGAGCCTCGCCAAAACCTGAACGCGGCCTGATCGTATATCAGGCCAGCGGGACGAAATTTCTCCCTGTTTTTCATGTGTTGCCACAAGAACGCTTGTTGAATGTTTTTTTTTTTTTTAATTTTAATACTATCTCAACAACGCGGCTCATAATCTCATTGAATCTTTGCATAGTTGTTTTGGGGGTAAACACTAATTGGCTGTGAAAATTTCTAATCAATTGTACCATATAGACCATTTCAGTGCAACCTCCTTAATGCTTCTCTATGAGGAAAATTTACAAAGGCAGTGCCTCGTAAAGGGAGTGTTGAGCAATTTGCGAAATTCGGACGAAGAAATTTGCAAGTTTCAAAGTGATGTTTTTTTAAAAATACTTTTATCATCTCAAGGGATAACATAAAATAGTTGCAAGTAAATTTCTGATTGTTTAATCGAAAAAAGGAATATCGAATTATTTTCCAAGAGCTTGAATTTGAGAAAATAAATCCGTATTTGGTGTAATTCCACTCTCATCATTCTCTGCGTAAGCCAAAAATGTGGAACGTCATTAACAAAGACAGTGGCATGTCGTTGAAGCGTCTATTCTTCGTGGACGAGATAATAAGATGGATAAACGAGTTTTGCGCTGTTTCTCTAAATCTTATAATTCCAACGTTCTCATCTCTCTTTTCAACTCTCATTCGGGCATTTTTTTTTTTTTTTTTCGTCATTAATGAAAATCATCGCGCATCGACTAAAAATTGTGAGCACATGTATTTAATAATTTTTTTTCTTTATATCGAAGAGGACGGATAGAAAAATTAAAGCTGGTATAAAGGCCCTAACGTTGATTATAATTTTAAAAAAAATTACTGTCTCTGACATTAAGAATAAAATAAAAATTTTGTATCCGATGTGACGACGAGGACCACGAAGGGAGGTAATAAATGGGAGGCTGAGGCAAAACAGAAAGGCTACGATTTCCTACCAGACTCTACCTGTTATGGTTTGCAAATCTCCCTAAGAGCAGCTCTTGAAATATGTCAATTTCTTGTTGATGATTGCGATTTTCGTTACCTCATGACTGCCAGATTGAATCAAGATAATTTAGAAGTATCTATTGTAAGATGAGTTAAAATGCAGATATATGATAATACCGTATCCTGTACTTAGGGGAGCAGTAGCGCAGCGGGTAGTGTGCTCGGCTCGCACGCAGTGGCGCGCGATGTGGCCGGGTTCGATTCCCACTGTCGGCACAAATGGAAAAAATTTTCTGAGTGCTTTTTCTGTGACCCCGGTGGTTCGGAACCCACCTAAAAAAGTAGGTCCAAAGGAAACCAGCGATGAAAGCACAACGGGCTCGGACGTAGCTCCAGAAACAGGGCGTACGAACTACGACTGTTACTGTCCCAGGTGCTGACATCTAACGGGTGCGCGACAAGCTCCGGCAGCGGGGATCGAACCGGGGATAAGCGGAAACGAGAGGAGACCAATGTTAGATGGTGTTGGGAGCCCGCAACCCTCAGGGGAGTCGGTGTAAGAAACTCATACCATACCGTATCCTGTACTTGTGAAAAAAAATTACAGCGTTTCTTTCGATTAATGAGGAATTGCTGTGGATCCAATGAACATCCGGACTCCTTACTTTTCATACAAATGTATCGCCCTGTCTCGACGTACTCCTTGGTAAAACCTCCAAAAGGTAGTAACATTTCTGGTGGCGAAACCTTGGACGTTCTTCTCAATGTTAAGGACGTGACTGACGCGGACGAAAGGTGAGAGCAGTGGAACGCACAAATTGACACAATAATCGATAAAGGCATTCAATGCGACCAGCTTATCGACGCAGCAACCCTTCTTGAGGACCACGACTACTTCGCCTGTTCCACATCTGACTACGTTACTGCGTACGTCTCTGGATTTGTGGCTCGGAAAGCATCAAGATTTTTGATGACTGATAACAGCAACAAGAAATGTGAGCAGTGCGCTAATCCCCTTCTCCTTGATCCCGCTGAGGAAATTCCGGAAAGCCATAAGCTTATTGACTTATGGCTACCTAAAACATCCATCGGAATCATTATTTAATCTTATTTCACTGCTGGAATATTGTACTCTGACGGCGATCAAGGAGAAGGAAATCAATGCGCAAACTTTATTTGATGTGACTGACGCCGTGGAACGCTTGCCTGCAACACCGCTCGTTGGTTGTACCGAACATGCAGAGGCATTGAAGCACAGGGTAATTACATTCTACCTAACCACCAGAATGTATTTTCTGTGTAAGCAGGCAAACAAAAATGATTTTATTGAAAAAGAGAGCACCCGCCGAAACAGAAAACTCTCAAAACTTAGCTACGCACCAGACGTGCAACGTGTTTCATCTGAGAACAGAGTATTCAGTGAAATTCCTAAAAACCGTAAAACGTTACAGACACATATTGCACCAAAGCCCGGTAGGAAGTTTAAAGTTAAAAGTAATAAAAATAAGGAAAACGTTCTGCTAGACAGAACGTGATGATACAGTGATGATAAAACAGAATTATACTTCTATTTATTTTTATCACCAGATTGTACAATAAATTAAAAATGCCAATAACAAGCAAGAAATATCGTTTTCATGTATACATCTATGTATATTTCAACGTGCATGTCTGACAAAACAGCAATCCTTTTCCCGATCCTGTAATTCTCTTCCATCTTTTGTAGGCCAAAAAAAGTGTGATCTCCTCGTGTAAAACCCCAACTTGGTGCTGGTAAAATACTTGCACATAGCTTTTTTCCTCAAATACGTGTAATTAAATTCATTCCGTACTTGCTCCATATCGGTAAGAACATGCAGAATTATTCAGATGCTCCACGATTTACGGCTTAAAGTTCCATAAACAACGTTGGTAAAATACTCACCTATGATTTTTCATCTCGCAGCGTATTCACGTATCTTTTTTGCAAATAATAAAGCGATATTTGTGATTCTACCATTATGCCAAGAAATTACGCACCATAACCTCATGAACTTGCTGTCACAACAAAACTGTCAACTCACTCGCACTTTATGCGAGAGAGACAAAGACGCAGCTAAGTCGTACTGCGCATGCGTGACTTGTCATCTCGGTTATTCTTCGCAGCGAACTGCTCACTTATGGCTGGAAAACTGATACCACTTTAGAGATGTGGTCTCGGCAGAGTTCGGTCTCCTTCCCTCTCGTGACGAGGACCAGAAGTGAAAAGTCAATTATGCCCCAGAAACAAATGAGAAGTGACATTTTATCATTTATCGGTAGAAAACAGAAAATATCGAATATTTCAGCGCTGTCAACGTCATCGTTACGAGACGTCACTTTTGACAGAATTTCTATATAATACATCGATGAAGGTTTTTTTTTTTTTACATTTTATTATTACTGAACGTTATGACAAAAGCGTATTTATTTTGAGGCTACGAGACGTAAGAAAAATTCTTTTCACTCCTATTACTCAATTGCACCGCTCATTAATTTATTGAATTAATAAATTTCTCCGATTAATTAATCTCAAGTATTACTTTTTTAAATTATCTCACATTGCGATACAGAAATATTTGTATTCGTGGCCAATGACAGAGAAAAAAATCATTCTGCCTCGATGAAATAATTTCATCTTTCATTTTCCATAGTTCGATGGTTTCATAATGTTTTCCGTTATTTAATTCAATCAAATTTATAAATTGAACTCTCGGTGGATTATTATTCGATAGATTTTGTCTCTCGCACGATGAATGATCGACCGAGAAGAACGTGCGCCAATACGAAATTTTTCACGACTTTGGTATATCCTACTCCCAAGTTCATCATGTTGAATTTCTTTCGTCGTTTTTCAAAATACGGAGCGTTTTCACGACTATGTTATCACGAGCCAGACTCTCGGAGCATCCGAGGACAGTTTACATATTGATCTGTTGCAAAGAGAGTAAAGTGAGAAATTACAGCAGAAAGCAGTGAGACAAATATCATGAAAATCGTTGGAAAATTAGAAAAAAAAAGTTTATTTTAGTCATTCAAAGAGATAAAATAATTGTTGAAAAATCAATTAAACGAAAAATAAAAACAATGAAGGACAATTAAAGTCATCATATTCATAATCATTTATCGTCATATATTGTTATTCAGCTAATTATATTTATCGTTATTATTTTTTTTTTTTTATTAATAATTCATTCATGTTAATTGGTAATTCATTAATGATTATAGAGAAATCAATGAGGATGCCAGGTTATGCTCAACTCGTCGAGACTCTGCGAGAACGAGAATTCGAATTATTCGCGATACGCCGTAACTATTGCGAACTCTCTGACAAGTTTTCCCAGCTCGAGAGCGCGTTTGCAATAAACTTGCGCGTTCACCGAGCTCTCGAGAATGAGCTTGAGATTTGTAAGCTCGGGAAAAATTCAAGTGAGCCGTTGTTTTTACAGAATGCAAAACTATTTTCAATAAGAGCAAAGCTTCTGTTGTTCGATTCCATAATTAGTAATTATAGTTGTATAGTAAGATTTTTTTCTCTCGCATTCATTATTCAATGATTATTCGCTTATCACATATTTATTACTGATTTAATCTCGATCTACTATTTATTTATTAATGACCGATTCTGACTGTCGTTGAATTTACCGATTTTCCGTCTCGTTTGATGAAAAAAGCTCAATCACATTTTTAAGAATCTATTTTCCAAAAAAAGTGAAATATATAATATCAGCGAAGTGTCACACGTCTCACAGGTGAAATGGGAAAAAATTCTTTCGATGAAAATAAGAATGAAAATTCGAAAATGAGTACGGAACTTTATTCAAGATTGACGAGAGTCCGGCTGGAAAAGGAACGATGGAAGGAAGCTTTTATCCATGAGAAAAATGTATCCGAAAGGTACAATCCTAAAGAAAAAGCTCACTCCATATACTTTTCATTTCTTTATCGGAGCTTTTTCTTCGTGTTGCGAAATTTTTTCATTTTTTTCAATTAGAATCTCTCTAGATGTTGTCACGATTGTGATGCATTTAAAAAAAATTGCATCTCATTTGTCCCGGAGTGGCGAAAAGCTCGGTTAACGAGATGATGCCGAGAAAAGCTTTGCGGAATATTTCGCATGAATCACCGTCACTTGTTCTGATAAATAGTCACCGGAGCGTCGCGTCATCGCGCTTCGTTTTGTTTCGTATCTCACGTTTTGCCCAAGCTTGCGGAGCTTTCGTATCTAAGAATTCGTGACTAAGAATGAATCATGTCTTCTCACCGAGACACGGAAAACAATATTGTAATTATTTTTTCTCATTGGCTACAAGCCGCTCGCAAGTTTTTAAAACGTTGCAATTCTTGAAAACCGTGCTACTGTTTATCAGCTACATCTTCGTTGCAGAATCAAATGCCAAAGTATTTCACCATTTTCATCATCCATTGGCCAATCAATGAATCAATTCATTGCCACCATAATGCTTGAATTGATAGACCTTTTTCATACGCCACTATCATTGAGGGGACATTACACTTATTTCTCGGTCGAAAATTTTAATACTTTTTACGTGACTGATAAATTCATAAGAAAACATTCTTCGAGTCTGCAATTTTTTTTGACATATATTTTAAATCTTCAAATACAAGAAAAAAATTTAACATAATTTTTGAAATGATTTTTATATGGGTTTTTTTGTAGCTCCATGGAAGCTACAAGCATGGAAGCTACAAGCTGATAAACTTGATAAGAAACGAGAAAATAAAAATAAAAAATTCCACCCCTAAATTCAATATTTAAGTCTGATAATATCGATCGTAGGGTACAAATGATAAAAACCAAAGTTGCAGGAAATAAAATTTCTTACCTGATTTACAATTAGCATTTTTACAATAAACTTGATAAGAAACGAGACAATCAAAAAAAAAATGTTCTTGTCCCTATTTGCAGTCTAACTCTATAAATATTGACCCTAGAATAAAAATGATAAGGACTGAACTTGTGGAAAATTAAATTTGCCATCACTTTGATCTTCATTATTTTCAATTTATAGTTGAAAATAAGCGAGTTATTCAAAAAAACAAAAAATCACTCTTAAAATCAAGATGGCGGTGAACATAATGGGAAGATTTTCCCGAAAATCGAGATAGTACAAACCATTTCTTCCCCCACCTAAGTATAAAAAAAAGGAAATCGCCTCCCCCAATTATTTCCTGGTGAAATCCTATTTCGACTGGACTGAGCGTGGATTACATTCCAGACAAGAATTTCTAATGATATACTTTTAAAATTTGAATGAATTTTACGTTGATGAAAATTTTAGCTATGCTACAAGAGTTTTTGGGAAATATGTCTAATTTTTATGTGCTTTCGAATGAAGCCTTTCTGTACGATGATAGAACGTACGTAACTTTATCAAAAGTAACTTTGTGTTGCAACGAATTGCAAAGAAAGCTTCGTGTGTCACGTGTCACCTCGCACGCGAGGAAAGCTTCGCCCTTTGAGAAATGTTTTCATTGAAAGTTGAGCAGTATTGGCGTTGGTCAGTACTTGGATGAGTGACCGTCTTAGCCTTGCACCGGCTTGCGCGCCGACCACCGAGCGTGTTTTTATTTTTCAAGTTTCTGATGATAATGTAACTGAAACTACAGTTAGATGTAGTCGGACGTAGTCGATTGTATCAGCCAGGTATTCCGCAGTTTCCGTGTGCCCTCGTACAAATACCATCCAATAGTGTAGTGGGGAAAAGTAGCCGTGGCCAACACTAATGGAGATCTCAAAGACCCAAATGGGAACAATGGCAACAATTGGAATGGGAAAGGCCTAAAAAGGTACACCACGAAAAAAATTATGGCGATAAAAATGACAGCAATAAATTTATGAACTTAACGACAATTAATTTGGTTATGCGAACAATAATTCAGATATTCGAAAATTCTTAATAGTAGTGAAGATCATGAAACATTACTATCTCCTTATTTAACAATATAAATAAATAAATAAATTCTCAAAAAATAGAAGAATTTTTCGCCAATAATATTTTTGTTTACAAAAATTCTTTAAAATCATGCATAGTATCGCTGAAAAAATAATTAGAAAAGATCTGTAAATTTCTCATTTAGTCTTTTTTTTCTATCCTATTCAGCTCGATAGTCTATTCAGCATCACTTAAAGTTCTGCAAAAAATGTTATGCCGATAGCTCAAAGCTTGCTCGAGCTATATCGTTAACAAATATTTTTCGAAAAATTCAAATTCTTATAAAATCCGTACTCCTTCATCGATTCTCTCCAAATTAAATATAAAATCAAGAGACGCGATATCAAGATCGCGACGCCAAGGTGCCAAGTACAAGGATCTTTGACATTAAATTGTAGAGTTGTAAGGTACTTACTTTCCCATCGAAAAGTAAAAGTCATTGTGAATTATAGTATATCCTGATGAGTAGAAAATTTAAAAAAAATTATCCAGATCGCGAACTGCACGGACAATCAGTCTCAACAAACATAACATAAAAAATGTATCAATAACAAATTTTGAAAAAATTTTGTCAACTAAATATTCAGAAAAATTATTCTTTTTTTTCACGAATTGTAATATCTGATCTTTTTGGTTGTACAAAATATTTCCCGTGAATTTTCCTCGATTGTTTATATTTAAATAATTGAAAAAAATTAAATTTTTTGCGGGAAAAATATTATTTTAGTTTTTTCGATGCTGCAACGGAATTATCCCGTTTTGAAGAATTCAAATTTTTTTTTCAATTTTCGTTTAATCATCCATGTGCTTACAAAATTTTCATTAACCAGTCAGTCAATGACCTTAAAGTTTTTCAAGTGTAATTTTAAACTCTATGTGAAAAAATACCCAAAATTCACGTCACTCCCTTTTCTTCAACTTTATGTGATACATCTTCAAGTAAAACGATAAAGGAATTCAAATTTTACGAAATTGTAAATTATTTGACATATGCCTGTTTACTTCGAGTTTTAGTGGAAAATTGCAGCACGATATTTCAAAAATAGCCAAAGTTTGATCGTTTGCGAAAAGAATTTTTTGTACCATATCGTCGTATTGGTTTATCGAAATGTAAAGTAAAACCCAACTGATTCAATACTTTTTATTTGACTATCCACTGATCTCCACAAATATTTCCGAACGTTAAAGCGCATCAAAAGCTTCGAACAATAGTGTCCCGTTCACAAAAGCGAAGCAAATAAAAGCCTCGGGTTTCGCAATTGCGATGTCACGTGTATTGATAGAATACAAGACGAGCTTGCAGCAGAATTCACCTGAGAAACCAATAAAGAGGAGGAGCTTTCACAGTCAGAGAAACACATAGCTACGAAGCACGAAAAACAATTTGTCTTTCTCAATACCCCTTTCGGGGTAAAGATCATGGATAAGAGTGAAAAAAGCAAAGAGGAGACGAAAAGCACACACGCAAACTTACAGAGATTGAGCTTTATTACGTTTTGGAAATACGAGAGCCTGAACTATATTGCTCTTACCAATTTGATATCGAGTCACGATGTCTCCTCGATATGCGTACATATTTGTTTTAAAAAGTACAGAGCCTCAACTGAATTTTTGATTCTTTTTTCCCGTGAAAAGCTCCGAAAGCTCGAGATGCGGTGCTTTCAGTTATCAACTCGTAAAACTGACGAAACTTTTTCCCGTTAATTTTGGTCGTATTCACATGAGTGTATTTCGTTGAAGAGCTTTTATTCGTGTGCTTTTTTTTTGCAGGCAAAGAGTGGAGCACGAAAAGTCAATCGATACGATACGAGCCGAATACGAGAAAATATTGAAAAATTGTCGTGAAACTGGGGAGAAACAATTTCACGAATTATTGACGATGTACGAAGATTCTCGCGAGAAGGTTAGTACAGGAAAAAGCTTCGGTTTTAATCGAGGTTTTTTGCTAGACGATATATCGATGCAGTGAGTTATTTTTTTTTTTTACATCCAATTTGTAATTCAAATTCAACTATCGAAAATATTCGACATTTGCGATAAAAAGCACGCGATCGTCGACAAAGTTTAGAGCTCATAGTTTGACTATTTCACCACGTTGGAGGGCGTTAAATTCTCGATTGATGTAGGTAAACTGAATCGTCCCACGATAAACGTGGAACTTTTCATTCAAAGGCTTCGGCATCGTTGAGGCTTTTCACGCCTGTGCTTTTCGTTCTTTTGAGCTCACTCGCTGGCGTAGACTGATGGAATTGACCGCGGAAAAGTGAGATGCTGACAAAAGCTCTCTAAGAAACTTCAAAGAGTTTTGGTTTCGAGAGCAAAAAAAAAATACCAGCAGTTCGGCAAATACTAAAAGTAGTTCATAAAACTTTATCACCTTGAGCCGGTATGTTTTGCTTATCAATTTTGTCCATCAAATTTTAATCACCGTAGTCAAAAAATTCAACTGACTATACATTTAGCAGAATTATGCAAGTTTCAATTCCATTCCAAAATCACTCTTCTGATTTCATTCTGTCATTCTCACTTTGACAATTTAAATTAGAAAATAAAACAAAAGAAATGAATACCAAAGAATAATAATAATAATTTTATTATTATTATTTTATAATCAATTAATTGAACTTATTAAATTTCCTATTTAATTCGATATCGCCAACCAACAAAACTCTAGCACATAAATTATCTAAATTGCATCACCTTGAGTTTTTTCAGCTGATCATGTTAATTGAACTATTTTTCAATTTTCATCGGATCTAATTTTTCTCGCAAAAGCTCAACCAAACGAGCTCCGGACAACTGCCCCATAATTTTCGCAGTTCCTACATGAAATCTCGGCAAACATAATTATGAAAATTTTGAACAACAGGCTAGAGTCTCCGAGGAGACTACGAAAGCTTCGCAAGCTCGCGAATGCTTGACAAGTGACCGAGTTCTCGAACTTGCGAATCTCCTCGAGACTCTGAGGAAGGTTGAGGGCATCAGGATTGATATGCTTTGCGAGCATGCAACGGAAGGTAAATTTAACTATTGTCTCACAGCCTCAGCTACAGCTAAATTCCCGCATGAAAGCACAATTGACGAGGCAACGTTGAGCTTTGACATATATTTTCATAGCATTGAGGAGCTTGGCAAACGGTGATGAATATCTGTACGAAGAGGAGATGAGAAAGCTACGTCAAGTCGCATGGGACACGAGAGGAACCGACGAAGCTCAGAGCCTCGACTTTCTGCAAGCGCAAAATTCGGCTCTCCGCCATATTGTCAAGAGCCTCAAGAGAAAAGTAAGCACACCGGAGCCCCCATGAGCTCTTTTATCCACAGTCACAGGATACTTTTTTTTTTTTTTGCTGTACGCGAGTTCATACAACTGGGACTCGGTTGAAACTGTGAACGAGTGAGCTTTTGATCTCAGATTCGCACATTTATGTTAAGAGTCGATATCGTCGGTGAAAGATTGAAATAATCAAGCCCCAATTAGTTAGTGTAGAATATTTATTTGCTTCCTCGTAGCGGAAGCTTTGTATTAGTGAAAATAAATCGCGAGATTTTCATGCGAGAGTGCTCAAAATATTCCAAAGCGTTCGAAAATCACATCTAGAAAAAAATTTTGGATGTGTGTGTGTGCGTGTGCGTGTGCGTGCGTGTGTGCGTGTGTGCGTGTGCGCGTGCGCGTGTGCGTGTGCGTGCGCGCGTGCGCGCGTGCGCGTGTGCACGTGCGTGTGCGTGTGCGCGTGCGTGTGCGTGTGCGTGTGCGCGTGCGTGTGTGTGTGTGTGTGTGTGTGTACACCTAATTATGCACCTAATTGTGCACCAAATTGTGCACCTAAGTAGAGCAGCAAACTCCTATCTTTTGGTTAAATTTTTTGAAAAATTGCAAAAGTTGGGATTTCATGGTAGCTTGGTTTTTCAAAAAAAAAAAAAAATCTGTGGTCGCACTAACTCGTAAATTTACAGCGATTGGGTCGAAACTTCTTACACAAATAAGCCAGGGAACAAGGATGTTTGATATTGAATTTGGCAACAATCGATAAACGGATTGTTAAGATTTTATGAAATTTTGCATGTTTCGAAAAATATCGGTGGCTGCTCTACCTTTCGTTCATTTTCAGCTTTCAAGTCGAAACTTTTTACTCAAATAGGGTCGGGAACAATGATGCTTTGTGTTGAATTCGGCAACGATCGATTGGACGGTTCAGACTTTATAAAATTTTGAATTAAAAAAAAAAACGTCGTTGATTCCTTCAATTTGTAAAATTATCTTTAGATGAGGGTCAATTTATTTCACGAGAATATACAATCACGAGAAGATGACTGGCAATGAATTTGATATGAGGTGATACAAGGATTCAAAATTAAATCTGGCTAAAAACCCGAAAAACCCTCAAGGAGTTCAGACTTAACAATGAAAATGTTTCTATGAATAGGGCATCATTAAAACATGTTCGGTACTGAACTTGGCGAGAATTTTGAGGCGGGAAACTCGTTATTGCTTACCTCATTCTTAAGGATGTATTGGACGTACCTTCCCAACCAAAAGTTACTTTCGTCGACAATATTGCATACTTCATTATAAGATAAAAATTGGAAAAAATTCAACCACAGTAAAGACGATAAGAAGATTAATTTTTAATAATAATAATGCCCAAAAGATATCAATAAATTGTTTAAAGAAAAAATTGTTTAACAAATTTTTAGGGAATGTTTTTTTTTTGTCATGTGAAATAAATTCGTTGATTTTTCTGATTACACATAAATTTTTTGAAAATTTTCTTACCATTTTAAAATTTCGGTTTTCGGAAATTTGTAAAGCTTGTATTTACATTTACGAAACTATTCGTTCAATTCCTCGGAAACTTCTTCATTGTAATATATAACGTTTTTACGAAAACATATCCAAAATTCACGATTTTCCCTTCATTTTTCAAAATTAAAAAATTTTCGAAAACCGAAATTTAAAAATGGTAAGAAAATTTTTAAAAAATTCATATACAGTCAGAAAAATCATCGAATTTATTTCACGTGTCAAAAAAAAACATTCCCTAAAAATTCTTTAAACAATTTTTTGTTTAAATAATTCATTGATAACTTTGTCGCATTATTATTATTAAAAATTAATCTTCTTATCGTTTTTATTGTGGGTGAATTTTTTCCGATTTTTATCTTATCATAAAGTATGCAATATTGTCGACGAAAGTCACTTTTGATTGGGAAGGTACGTCCAATACATCCTTAAGAACTATCGCCGAATTCTGTAGCCTGCGGTATACGGTTGCATTATTGAAATGGAATTTGAAGAAAAGCGGGCAAATTGAAAATTTGCTACCTCATTATTTCATCTCGCTCACAAAGCTTCCTCTATGATAGGAGGCCAAAATAAACAACCTACTTGCCCATAGAGGAATCCGTGCGAGCAAGATAAGAAAATTGTAAATTTGCACATTGCTTCCTCATTATTTTATCTTACTCACAAAAATCCCTCCATGAGCATGAGGACATGGGTTTTCCAATTTTGGCTGCCTCATAGAGGAAGCTTTGTGAGCAAAAGAAAACAACAAGGAAGCAATATGCAAATTCATAATTTTCACGCTTTTTTCTGAATTCCATTTCAATCAACGGTAATTTTTTTTTTTATTTTCACAATTTTCTATAATCTGAATCCCTTAATCGATTCATGCCAAATTCAATACGAACCATGATTGTGAATAAAAGTTTATTTGTATAAAAAAAAATTTCGGCTCATTAGTCAAAAATTGGCGGAGATTGGATCTATTAAAGATTTTTAAAAAATCCAAAGTACAAAAATTTTGAACCCGTTAAGGGATTTTTTTCAATTTCAGTGCCATGTATCCTTGTCCCATAACCTTTCCATGAACAAGCTTTTGGCTCGATAGCCAAAAATTTGCAGAAGTTAGAGCCGATACAGATTTTTTGAAAAATTAAAAAAAAAACTTTAATCGAAACCCCTGAAGCGTTTCTTGTTGAATTTTATATCAACGATGCTTGTAATTAAATTTATTTCTGTAAAAAAAAATTAGCTTGATAGCTGCAAAATTACGAAACATAAAGCGCTGACAGACATTTTTCGAAAAATTCAAAATCCCACGAAATCAAAAAATATCAAGCAATTTAAACGAAAATTGTAAAGCAAAGACGTGTACATGGTCGAACTGTGTACCAAGTTTCAGCGTGATTGCTCAAGTATTTTTCCCAGATAGATTCGAATTTTTCGAGGCCGGAACACACACACACACACACGCACGTCCGGAGATTTTTTCTAAACCTTTCTCGACGTTTTGGCACATTTTTAACATACTGGTATGAAAATCTCGATTTTTTTTTTCATGAAAATAAAGCTCACTCTATAAGGAAGCACTAAGTTAGGTGAATTTTTCGGAATTTTCAACCTCTGAAGAATAATCCTCAGAATAAAAATGATACTCTCGAACGTTCCGCTCCACAATTATTACTAATTATTACTCCTCGATCGTCACTACTTGACATAGTTTTCATCGTGACGTAATGTCACTTTCTGTAAAACGACAAAAGCTCTTGATTGGTCACTTTTGAAATTACATTCGAGCTTCTACGTCAGGTTTTTATTTTTCAAATCCAATCTTTTCAAGCTGTTCACGAGTAGTAGCAGAATGTCATGACAGATATCGATCAATATTTTTGCCCCGAATTACTGATCAGTACACAAAAAAAACTTGCCTATTTTTTTATCCTTATAATTATTATTCATTCGCAAATTTTCCTTCGTCCGAAAGCCCATGCACTTTCGTACAACCAAGTGTATGGTTTTCTCAGTATCTTTTTTTTTTTTTATTTTGTGGACGATACCGTTCTTTACAAAAGTTTGAAACAGCCAAGCTTGAATTCATCCTTCTTTTGCTGTGTCAATAACTCGTGATTAATAACAGACGAAATTCCAACTCTGTAATTCAGTGGGACGTGCGAATTCTCCCGTTAGTCTTCGCGATGGCGTTGTGTTGGATTTAAAAAAAAAAGTGTTTCAGCTTTTTCCGAATCACCGGATTGATTTCGAGCTTTTGCCGATCCAATTTAAATCCCATCAAAGTCCCCGATCGACCGTTCGCAGCTCACATTTTACGTGACGTAATATCACTTCCTACCAAACAATGAAAGCATGAGCAATTGATTGATCACTCTGGAAGTGCATTGCAATATTTCTCATGAACAATGCACAGTCTTAAAAACAAAAAGGCAAGCTTTGCAATCTCTTGATAAATCGAGTCAAAATGGAATTTTTTATTGTTCGCTTCGATTTTAATTGACGCTGCAAGCACACGATATTCTTACTAGGCCAGGCAATGGGTAGGTTCTGACTTTAAAAAGATCAAGGAAAGTTCTAATTTCCTAGATTTGTACAGTTTGGTGTTCTAATTAATATTTTGAGTATGCGACCTTAGGTGACCGCCGCTCGCATCGCCATATATTTATTAAATAGTACCGAAAATCAGTTTTTCGAGAATATCTTATTTCCTCCGCCACCTAGACTAAAAGTAGTTATTACAATAATCATCGAACATAAAATTTTCGGCAACTTTTGTAGAAAAATTTTTTCGATCAGATGAATAGTTCACGAGTTACAGCTGAGTCAACCGCAGAAAATTTCTACAATTGGCAAAAACGCTACATTTTTTTCTTGAAATTTTAGTAAATACCGATTACATATTACGTAGTAGCATTTTGTAAATTTATTTCCACACGAACATGAGGTAGGGTGAGTGGCGCGTTTTTTTTTAATGTGGTATCCCCAGTGGGCCTAATCTATTATTCGGTTTTTATTTCTGTCTTTTCTTCCGTTTTGATGCCCCAAATGGTCCAGGCTAACTGATATATAAGCATCTTCTTGAAAATTGTTTTCCTCTTCTTCCAAGTTTCCATCTTAGGTTTCTTCTTCAATCTCAAGTGTCAGTAATTTCTCAACGGTCAGGTCTTCATTCTCGTCGTCTTCTTCTTCAGAGCACGCAAAAATCTCTGGGCCGTTTTCACACGCGTCTCCATTGCATCATGTGCAGATAACAGAGAGCTTTGAGCCTGTTTTCCTACACCCACATGCTCGGCAGCGCCCTTTTTTGCACTTGCACGAAATGAATTTCAGGAGTGCTTCGGGTGCCGGATCTCTTGGTGCTGTCACTAGAGTAAGCCCAATTTTGCTTCTTTTCCAAGCCCATTGCTCTGAACTTTCGTACACATCATACCAAGCCTGAACATTACATGGTGGTAGGTTCGAAGGGAATGTTTCCGTGCAGCTTCTCTCGCAGGTGACAGTGTAGCAAGATTAAACTTACTCTTCGTCACGGATCTTGCCAAGTGCTGATAGCGTAGAGAGACCAAACAAATTGCGTTTTCTTTAGAAACGCCGTAAAGAGCGATAAGAAAGCTTTCCTCCGCAATAGCAAAGACTTCGGGGTTTGCATTTTGCTCTTTATAAAGCTTATATAGTTCGACTTAAATACTCATCGTACTTTTCAAGTATTTTTAGATACTTCATTTTTCCTACTTTGAAAACAGCAGAAGTGAAAACAACCACTGAACGCATGCAAGAACAATATATTGTCTGCCACTGCTTCTCTATACTGTAGACTTCATGGAGAGTAAATTTCCCTCTGCCTGGTTCGCAAAAGTAAACGTTTGGATGAGATCACACCGGTGCTGTTAGCAGGACTAGAAGATCTGTATCGTCTGCTACTTTGAATACGGTATCAAGCGAAGCGGACATACTGATGGGCGTGTTAACGATCAATATGCCAGCATCTTCCGTAGACTGTTTTACCGTGAAATTAGAATTCTCGAATTTCTTCTTTAGCATCGAAATCAAGCAAATTCTATTTGTTTCGTTAGAGAAAAATCTTTCTTGCGAAACAGTTGCATCGACTAGTCAAAATACACATCAGCGAAAGTTTGTTCATTTGAACGGCAAAGTCTTTCGACACTCTTCGTATCTTCGGTAGCTGCGTTGATTGGATATCCGTCAAAAGCAACAACTGTGTTCGAACTATAATGCATTTGCACGTAGTAGTTTGTGCAAATCGATGGAAGTGATTCGTTGCGATGCCATATGACTCTGTGTAGCAGATATCCACCATCTATGACATAAATGCTATTTCCGAATTCAGTATCGTCTGGAACAGGCGTAAAAGCTCTGTTGAGTGAAGATTTTGTGCCCTTGCGCATTCCCGCTTCGCTCAACAGAACTAAAGGGAATGGGGCCAGTACGAATTGAAGATATTCCTTCAGCTCTTCGTCTGATTGCTTGGTAACACACATTCTTTGATGCAACAATAGCGGATCGATGGGAATCACAACGTCTTGAATCTTGATGTTGCTGTTGATAACCGCAAGAGAATCACTTTGTCTGAACGTTTGAATTTCACGGAGTCTAAATTGTTGCCAATTGTTTTGGGAATCGCAAGAATACCGATTTCACGAGAATTATGACAATTGATTCTTCCATCTCCGATAACGCCAGTGCTTATAGATATATCAAATCTTCAACTCTGTGAAACGGAGGGTGTGAAGAGATCCAATCAATAAGTTTTAATCAAATTTTTGTTGTCACGGATGAAGTGCAAACTCCTCATATCTGCGTATTGCTCCGTTGTTGCCATGGATATTCCTCAAAATTTTTCACTTCTATCGCAAACATTCTGCAGATGTACCATTCCCAATGCCCACACTGTCAGAACGATATCCATTAATCCGCGTCCACGAGTGAGACCACCAATGATTTTCATGCACCTCATTAGAGTCTGTTCGATAGTCATGTCAAGACAAATGCCTGATCAGAACTTGTCAGAATGCCTGCTAGTAAAATATCCTTTTACCGCAAAGCTTTCATACTCAGAAAAGTCCATTGGACTTTTTTTCCATCCGATTGTTCCTTGACTTGACGGTTCTGCTATCCATCCGGATAGCCGAACTTACTTTAAGTCGAAATTACTTAAAAAATATGACAACGACATTGTCATTTCAATGACAACCTTAAGACCCAGGCATTGTCTATTTCCTAAACACGGGATATAAAGTCATTACACCACGTGGTATGCAAGCAAGAAGACCGATCCACAGCAAGAATGACTACGAATTTTTCGAGCTGCAGCAACAATAGTCTTGGAAGAGATCACATCACAAGATGTATGAAACAAAACACTGTACGCCTTCCGATGATTTTTTACAACATGTCAATACGGCAATTCCTGAAACGTAGTGTACTTTTCTTCAAGATTTTCTGTTAAAAAATAAGCGCTGCCCTACAAAGAAGTGGCAGAGAAAATGCACTGGTCTTTCGCATTCCATAATTTCTGCAATGAGACCTCGATCATTCTCGTCATTGCTAAACGTTGAAGTTGGGGCATTCCTGTACAAAAAATTTGGATCCAGGCAACTAATAACTATTTTGTCATCGCTCGGATATTGTTCCTTTTATAGCGAATCTCTTCGTTTTGAAATATATCTGCCGTCATGCGACCAGGAATTACAATTCAGCAAAATGCGTTCTCTCCATTCGTATTCAGCAATGCTGATTTCAATACTAATACCTTAGATGGTCTTAATACTTTTCAAGCCATGGGAGGCATTCATTGCATGACTCATAAAACTGCTATTGCTCCGGGTCGAGTTATTCCACGTTTTCGCGAATGCCGTCAGCAAAAGTTGTTGGACAGTACGGATCGGTACCTATGCAAGCTTTTGAGAGAATAATAAGTCGGGTTTGAAGAATATTACAATTTGAGGCTTGGAAAAAAATTCATCTCATCTCCAGCGAAGTGGTGCCATCAGCATATGATTTTCTTTAGCTTTGTGGAAAGTGCGCGGACTTTTCGTCTATACCCGGATGAAATTGTTTTTTGGAGCAGGCAACAATTTCTGAAGTCTTCCAAAAGTCGCAGGTATTGTTGTCTGCCATTGATAAGCTCTCCACCTAGCGACTATGGCACTATTTCCACTGCTCTTCGTTCGGCTTCCTTGTTGGGTTACTTCTGCCTTGTAAGATTTGATCAGTCTTTATATGTCAAATCTCGGGATATCATCTCTTCCTATAGTCCAGAATCTGATTTGAGCAGTGTTATCGTAAAACTTGGAGGATTCCACTTGTTGATGTCCTTCATGGGATTTTATAGGTTAGATCATGGCGGGAAGCGGGCTCAATGATCATTGATCAATTGATCAATGATTGTGAGTGTTATTTATGCGCAAAATTCAGTGAAAACGATGTTAACGGGGCATGCGTATGCTCGTGGTATTATAGCTCATATCTTATGCAATCTAGCTCTGGCAACGATTGTTCTGCATACAACCGATTTCACGAACGACGATCGTCACACCATGGAACTCATACTTCGCAATATGAATAGATCAGTGATTCTCTCGGTTAAAGAGGAATGCTCCTACCAAACTATCGCAAGAAAATTGAAATAAGGACTTTTGGAACTTGAACGTTTTTTCAAACTGTAGAAATTTGCTGCGCTTGACTCCGTTGTAGCTCGTGAACTATTGATCTGATCGAAAAAAGTTTCTCACAAAAGTTGCAGAAAATTTTATGCTCTATATTTATTGTACACGGAAAAAAAGACATTCCAAAAAATAACAACTGAAATTTAAAAAATACAACGATGAAGAGAAAAAAATGCAGTTTAACACAGTAAATAAATCTCTTTACAGTGTTTTGATCAAAAAGTAATGTGCAGAATATACTTCTGTACTATCCGTATAACCATATTTGCTGGTTTAAATTGTAAAAACAATTATTTCCACTTCAAAATTCAAAACAATTTCCGAAGTTTTTCTCCCGAGAGGCAAAATTTTTTTCCGTGTAATAACTGTTTTTAGCGGTTTTTAGCCTATATAGGTGGTGATGGAGAGAGGATATTTTCTAAAAACTGATTTCCGATACCATTTTATCGATATGGTGGCACGAGCGGCGGTCACCCAAGGTGGCAAGCTCAGAATATTAATTAGGACATAAAACCTCGCATAAAACTATATAAATATACCAAATTAGAACTTTCCTTGACCTTTTGAAGCGAATGCCCTATTTTATGTCTTCATTGCTTGGCCTGTGTACAGCATGATTGAAAACAAGCATATGTGAAATTTGACTCCCGTATCTGTAGGATGATTGTATTTCTACTCCTCGTATGCTTTCATGCCAAAAAATGATTTCCATTTTTGTAGCGCAGCTTTTTGAGCTTTTTCTGAGACGCAGAAAGAAAAATAATAATGAATTATGATGAATGAGCTTTTCTGCTCGTGCGATTCTGTCGAAAGGCAAGTGGGAGGTGGGACACCGCATGTACTCTATTGTGCTAGGAGCAACGAGAATCAATACACTGTAGCTTTTGACTACGACGACGACGCCGTGAGGCCGGGAGGTGGGGCGGGGGGAAGGGTTACATGGAGCACAAGCACTTTGAATTTTCGACGAGTTCTTTTAAGAAGGTGTGCTAGGGTTTGCGGGAGATGAAGGGAGTCGGTGGAAACCATATATGCATATACATAGGCCAACGGCACTGCAGCCAACTGTGAAATCCATTTATCATGAATCGGAAAATCATGGAATCGAGATGAATAAAGTAACGATAAGGTAAACGTACAAGTTGTGGCCACTGTACCGTTTTTGGCCACTCCGGATTTCTCTCGAGTTTTTCAAAGTTTCAAGGCTGTGTTATTCACTTCATCGAGCGTAATATTTCGATATTCGAGATGTTTGCGCACCACTATCGATTGCTTTATTGAATATCTGTTAATTTATTTCAACGATATATGACGAAATGTGTCAATGCAGAGCGATTGGTTAGTTTTCTTATCGAAAAAGTTAAGGGATCCCGAAGTAAGAAGGCTAAGGTTTCTCATATCTAAAGTCATTTCGCCCCATCAAAAATTTATATTTTATCAGTTGAAGCTCATTTTTCGGGTTAGAATCACAAAAAAACTGCCATTTCAGCTAAAATACCTGAGGAATAAGCGGTGGCGGAAAGTGGTGCATTCAAAACGCGATTGTTCTATTTCTGGCCATATGGCCACAAATGTCAAATACTTGACAGTTATGTGATGGCCGAGTGGTACATTCAAAATGTGATTGTTCTATTTGTGGTCAGCTTATGGCCACAAATAAAGCACACTTATACCACTTCAGTAATATGTTTGTGACGCAAATAAATAACTATTTTTAACTCGAATCTGCCGATACTGATTATCTAAAACTCTACCTTTCGTTTGTAGCGCGTTCGTATTCCAATTCAAAGCTTGGTGACCACAACTGGTACTTTGGATGGCCAAAAGTAGTACAAATATGGCCACAAATGGTGAAAATGACAGCTACGAGATCAATTTATATTTTCTTATTTATCATGATCAGAAAAGGTTTTAAATTATAACAATTCGATTCTGTGTACCTTATAGGTTATATCGATCACTTTTTCCGTCGTGAATTTTCAATAATGTAAACACTGTTCGTAAATGCTTAAAGTGGCCACAACCGGTACGTCTACCCTAAATGAATACTTAACCTTTTTAACAGTTAAGGGTCGATAAAAGTTATTTTACATTGATATAAATTAAACAAATTCGATTTTATAGTGTACATGCACTGGAAATCGCTTAACTGTCCGTTTTAGGGCGGATAGGAGAGGAAATCGAGCAGTTAACAGTCTCCCTCACGCTGTCGAAGAGCGCCCGAAGGCTGTGCTCAGGGGAGGGACGCGAGTTCGTGTCAGGACAGGTTCGCAACAGATTGGGGGGGGGGGGCGACATTAGTTAGTGTGACAGTCCGTGTGGCGGAGAAAGAGTTAAACGGCGGACAGTTAAGCGATTTCCAGTATAATTCGCAAAGAAGTCTGGCAACAAGGCGCGTATTTCATACGATTAGTACCGTCAATTGTCATAGCCACAGGCACCAGAAAACAGTCGAGCTGTCAAGAAAATTGCGCGCTCAACCTAACCTATCTGCTCTGGCTCCACGGCGATTTTGCCATTCTTATACCCCCTCTTTATGTCCCTTTACTATACGAATAACTATGAATTATGTGGGTTCATTGAATAGTATTTATAAACTAAGTACATAATCAATCTGATTTTTGCCATGCTGCTTTATTCACTGATACTGTATTGAAATAATATTTTTTTTTTAATTTTCTCTACCTTTTCTCCGGAGTTATAAAGGGGGCAAAATCGCAATTTCCGCATACGCCGTAATAACGCGCGTTAAAATAGCCCCGTCTGAAACTAAATTTTCATGTGAATGGTGCAAGTAAAAATTCTCAAATAATTCAGGCACATCTCTACATCAATAGTGAATATCTGATCAAAAATCCAGATTTTCCTGTGTATTTTTCTCTACCTGGTGAACCTCCTTAAGCTCGCTCGATTGTAAGTAATATCGTATATATTTCGCACCTCGTAGCCTTATCGTTCACCCTTGCCTCTGCGAACCAATAAGACGCCATTCGTCTATCCCCATACGGGAAATCGAAAACTTGAGATTGTCATACACTTCTTCACGTATTATTTTCTTTGAACGTAAGCATAAGGAAATCACGTTTTCACTGCGAATAGTATTTTTTTTAGAGTGTCAACTTTTTTCAAAATTTCCTTTAGAAAAAATATCTTCTTGTTCTTTTATGGAAAATATTGTTGTAATAAACGAGTCTTCCCATGAGAGTATCGTTTTTCGATACGTAACCTTAAAAATAATCTCATTGATAATCCAGCGAGTCATGTGTTTACGGGAAAAATCAATGAGTCGATTGGCCATGGTCATTAGTGAGATGGGTGACCGTTTAAGCCATACGCTAGCTTGCACGCTGACTGTGAAGAGTGGGAGATAGTTTTTCTCAGCTTCTGGTGATAGTGACAACTGAAATGCAGTAAATTATAGCCAACTCTATAGATACGGGTTTTCGACTCTTTCTCGGTGCGCTCGTGTAATTGCTATAAAACAGCGCCAATAAGAAAGAGTGGCCGAGGGGAAATGGACGATTTGAAGATTTATGGTTTTTTGTACTTAAAAATTTACAAATTAATTTTATTATCTTATTGATGCGTTTTTCAAGAAAAAAATTATGTTAAAAAATCGTGAAAAACAAATCAAATTTCTCGGAATAAATTTTGTCATAACAAAGCTATCAGAAAATATTATACGTCGTCTTGAAGTGTTCTAATATTTTAATTGCGAAAGTTTCTTGCCAAGTCTGTGTCATCGGGAATTTGTGCAATTAGTCGTTGCAAATTGGCTCCGGATCGTGAGTGATATTTTCACTTCCACTCTCTTCTTCGTTTCTTTTCTTTTCTCTCAACTCACTAATTCCACGCCTTATCCAAGTTACAGGGCAATTTACGCGAATCTCCCGGGAACGAGGAACTCACGAGAGAAACTAAAACGAACAATGAGCCTGATGGACATTGTATAATGCAAGGAAACGAGGAGGAAAAAAAGTACGCAAAATCGATGAATAACGAGACGGGAAATTCCATCGAGAGACTTTCTTCTCCATTTCCCGAATCGAATGAGGAAAATATGCTTGAGGATGTGGAAAATTTGACGAGAAACGAAGCGAAGATGGAAAAAATAATTAATGATGAAATTCGTGAAAGTATAAATCCTCGTATTAAAAAGAGCATTGACGTCGAGGCGTTCGAGTCGCATAAAAATGGAATTCGATACGAGGAGTATACGTTTAATTTTTTTAACGAACGAGAGCTACGCATCAGACACTCGAATGATCTGGGAATGAAAAAATCGACGTTGATTGTCGAGTTCGTTGATTCGGAGAAAAAATTTCAGGAAGCTCCAATCGACAGGACGGTCTTTTATCTCGGTGATAACGTAACGGAAATTGTAAATTTTGAAAAATCCGTGATGCATTGCGGTGTACAGACGAAGAGAAGGAAATTTTTTGAAAAATTCGTTCAAACGACGATAACCGGATCGAATGGATGTTTTCGCATTAATGCCGGAGTTGGGGTGAGTTATCGACGAAAAATATTCAATATATTATGTATAATAATTTTTTCGGTTCACGAAACATGGCTGACTCATGCTTTAGATTGAACTTATTTTCTTCAATTTTTGTATGCAAATTTTTTAATTTTTCACACAGCTGCAAGTGATTTTATGTATAGTGGAAAAATTCCAAATCGAGTTCTGGAAAAAAATTATTACCTTTCTTTTTTTTAATTCGACAAAAAATAATTTGATCCAAAATCAGCTGTCATTTCTTTTAATTTTTTATCGATGAAGCTTTCTCAAATGAATTATTTTTTTTCATATAATTTTTTTACTTTATCGATTTCCATTCAATTCAAAATCAAACGGGGTGGAATGAACCAAGTGGCACCCTGTAATTTTACCCGTCATATTTTCAAATTACATCAAAATCGACTTGCATCAGCAAATAATGATCGTTTGAACTTTCGACGTTTTAAAATATTCGAAATAAGTGAAAAAATAATTTTTTTTTGCACTTTTGACCCTCAATCATAAATCGACAATCGAAAATGATCTGGCGTGTCGATTTTTCATCGAAAACTCAAACAATTTGGGTAAAAATATTAAACATTGGAAAATCGGTATTTTTATATTTTTTTATGGTGTTAATAAATCTTCAGAAAATCCCAAACAAATTGTAAATGAAGCTGCATTTTTAAGCTCGAAGGGTTAGGGGAAGTTCGGGTAGCCCCGGACGGCGGGTATCCCCGGACACTTGAAGTATGCAACAATAGAGTCAAAAATGTAAACAAAGTGACGCATATTAACGTGCCCCGTAGTGCATAGAACAAATTTAAGTCAGTATTTTGGCATGAGCGCTGACCGGGTAAAATTTATTTGTGAAATTTATCATCGGCAAGATTTTTCGTGCGCGTTCATCAGACTTCGAAGAAGGTTTTCATATAAAAGACACGGGTAATACGACTGAACTTATCACTTGTATCAGAGGCCATTACATATGCTTTACGTTTATAACAGTTTTCCATTTGATTGTGTTTATAATTTGATAATTATCAATAATAATATGAGATAGGGATTATCGGGTAGCCCCGGACGCAAGTCTGTCGCGTACCTTCGGACATTTTGAAACAAAAAACGAAGAAAAATTTTCAAAAAAAATGGAAGAAATGAACAAAAAATGAACAGAAATGAACTAAAACTATCGAACGCGCTCCCATGAAGATCGTCATGAGGCTACGGGGATGTGTGGGGAAACCTTTGACGAAGATTGGATTGAATGTCGAAAATCCAGCGACTGGGCTCACGAAGCCTCTGTCAACATTGAATCGTCGAATATCCATTGGTATTATGATGTTTGTAAAGCTAAAGAACGATTAAATCGTCATTAAAATGTGTGTCCGGGGCTACCCGCCGTTTTTTCCGGTTGCCCAAAATTAGATGGTAACGTTTTTATGTTATTATATAATTCACACATTTGAAAAAAGTATCTATTTTTTTGTTAAAGTCATCAAAAAGATTCTGAAGATCGTAAATGGTATGATATTAGACGTTTAGAACCTGTTATTTATATGTTTTTGATATACTTTATTCAAGTGTCCGGGGCTACCCGAACTTCCCCTACAAATAAATTAAGGACGAAGCGGAGTTGCAACTTCTTTTGCGAAACATAGTTTCAGCGATTTCTGTAATTCAGCTTATTTTTGAAAAAAAAATTGCAAAAAAATTAACAATTGAATGTGTTTTAGGACTCTGTATTATCTATGGTTCTTTAAAATTTATAACCAGCTATTTTGTCGAGAAGTAAATAATAATTTTTTTTCTTCTTTTCATCGTACAAAATTGGTATATTTTTTTTTTTTTATTAACGTTTCACGCGTCACGGATGACTCATGGTCAATACGTTATTCTACGCAAGTATTATTATAATTTTTTTTGAAAATTCTGTATAAAACTCAAATTTATCTCGAAAGATGCTGAATAGCGAGAAGAGGGCGATTGAGCGAACCGTCGGAAATCTGGAAAGTACAGTGGCCAGTCTGACGGAAAATGCTCTCGGTCAAGCGCGTTCGATGATCGGTTGCGATGTTAAATTTTTGGGTAACGAATTTTTTGATTGCGTCCGACGTCTGGAGCGTTGAAGATGGTTGAATTTCGCTCACGAGTTATCGAAAGAGATCCCGAAGATGTTGAATGACGTGCAATGAAATTAGATATAATCCAAATTAATTTAATTAAATTAGCAATATAATTAATTAATTTAATCAAGTTTAATTGAATTAGGCATGTAGTAATTACTTAATTTAAATAATTTCAATCCAATTGGTCATGCAATTAATTAATTTAAATTAGTTGAATGATGTTATTTAATCATAAGTTAGTCACTTTTTAATTATCTTAGTAAAATTCGGTAATTCGCAATTGCTCAATGACAAATTGCAGGCAGTAAATGAGTCATTGAGTAATTAGTAGTTTGGTCTCGTCAAGTTTAAAATTTAATCACACTAATCACAGTTATCAATAGGGATAAGAAAAGTTAAGTTCATCGAAAAATCAAAGATGATTTGAAACTTGCACATTCCATCTTCATTGTTTTCTGTCATTTCTCAAATCTTTGTCCATAAATAATGTTCTCGATTCTAGTTTAGTCGTAGAGAAAGCAATGTGCAAGTTACGATTTTCATTAGTTCGATCGTATATATACTTTGCTTGATTTTCAATGTTACAAAAAAATTGTGAAAATATGAAAAATTGAATAAAATCTTAAACTCATTGTTGGCTCTAATCGAATTTTAAAACGGAAATCTCGCAATGTCCCTGCAGCTGAGTAAAAACTTTCATTGCCAGGGCTTCAAAGCTTGTGATGGGCTCGCGGTACGTACACAATTTTTTTTTCAACTCAAAAAATCGTTAAACCCTTTTATAAATTCATGTCAAATTTAAACATGCGCGTGCATCTCAGTAAACGCGATGGAAGTGAAACTTCTTCGGAGGTATTTGCATGCCTGAATATATAGTAAATAGTATCTTGGATTTTGTATTTTGGGCGTGGGAAGCGGAGAGGAAAAGAGAAAGAGAAAGAGTGTATTTCAAAAGGCATATATTATAGTGTTGGAAGAATTCTGAATATAAAAATAAGACTTCGGACACAAATATTATCAATGATACTTTATTTATTGTTTCGTGATTTTCCATGGATCCGTCATAAAATCAATATTAGTCAAGAAAGTGACATTCAATTTGTTTCTTCAATTTCCATGAGATCATCAAATGGTGCTTCAACGTGTATAGTAGATACTATAGCGCTATGGTAACTGAAATGTGAGATATACGTTCGCGATTCTATGCTCTCCAGTTGCAGCGAAAAAACTGCATCTATCGTTGTTCCTGATTTTATTACGCTTAACCCTTTGAGAGGCACATTTTTCTCTCTGACGAATTATTCCCACCATCAACGGTTACTTATAGGTTTTTGGGGTCGCTGATTGCGATTCTGCCGTGAGAATTGCGGAATTCAACATGAAGGCTTCAAAATGGCGACTATATTAGTCGAAATTCAGGGAGGAGCAGTAGCGCGGTGGTAACGTTCCCGGCTCACACACAGTGGCATGCGATGGGGTTCGATTCCCACCGCCGGCACCAATGGAAAAAGTTCTAAGTGCTTTTTCTGCAACCCCGGTGGTTCTGAACCCACCTAAAAAATGTAGGTCCAAAGGAGAGCAGCGCCTCGGTGTGGTGACCGAAAAGCTGCGAAGATATCTTGGGTTCGATTCCCGATGCTGTAGCACGGCAGATGAAAGCACAGCGGGCTTGGACGTAGCTCCAGAAGTAGGGCGTACGAACTACGACACTGCTTCGGTCGCAGGTGCTGATATCTAGCGGATGCGCGACAAGCTCCGGTAGCGGGAATCGAACCGGGGACAAACGGATACGAGAGGAGACCAATGGCAGAAGGTGATTGGAGCCCGCAACCCTCAGGGGAGTCGGTGTAAAAACTACCTGACCTATTAGGCGAAATTCGCAGTGTTTTTTACAATTGATACGGAATTTTCTGAACGAGGCTTTTAGGATCGCTGATAACGATTCTGACGTCAGATTGTTGAAATTCAAGATGGCGCATTCAGAATTGCTACTATTTCGGACTATATCAGTGGTTTTTCATTAAATTGGCACAAAACCTGTGGTACAGGGGTTTGAGGGGTCGCTGATTACGATTCTGACGTCGAATTGTTGAAATTAAGAATGTCGTATCCAAAATGGCGACTATTGAAGACCAAATTTGCGGATTTTCTTTCAATTGGTAAACAATTTGCTGTACAGGAGTCTTTAGGGTCGCTGATTACAATTATGACGTCAAATGATTAAAATTTCAAATTACGTGTTGAAAATTGGCGACCTGCTTACCAAATTAGCGGTTTTACATTCAATCAGCACGAAAGTTGATGCCAATTCAATGAAAACCACTAATATAGTCTTAAATAGTAGCCATTTTGTTTGCGCCATCTTGAATTTCAACAATCTGATGTCAGAATCGTTATCAGCGACCCCAAAAACCCCCGTTCAGCTAATTTCGTATGAATTGTAAACGAATTTCGACTAATATAGTCACCATTTTGAAGCCGCCATGTTGAATTTCGCAATTCTGATGCCAGAATCGCAATCAGCGACCCAAAAAACCATATTGCATTGCATGTAATAACCAATTACAAATGCGATACAATAAAAACACCATTGTTGAAAAATCTCAATTTTTGTATTCAAAATTTTGTTTCAAAAAAACTAGCCAGCGAAAAATTCTAAAAAAAAATATATGTTATAGTGCAATCTGTAAAATAGATGCAAAAAATTTTTCAAGGTTGTTGGACTAGTAGTTGAAGAATAGCCGAATTTATTTGAAAAAAAACGGTTTTTTTTTACTTCAAATGTTTATAGCGAATTGTAAATAAACAATTTCACACATTTTTTCGTGAGAACATGGATACCTAAGAGTATGAAAATACACTCACGTATACCTTACACCGTAAAATCTACCAGAAATTTATGAAAAACGTATCCAACTTTCGGACTTGAAATTTGTATATGTTTTCGACGAATGCTTTATGCGCCTATTGCCAAAATTTGAGCTATATTGACCGTTTAGTTTTTTCGTGATAAAATTTCAAAGTCGAGCAGTTCGAGTTACTAAAACACGTCGTCTTACGGAGACGGTTAACCGGAAGTGCGGTGATCACGGTTTTGCTGCTCACGTATCCATATGGATACGTGAGCAGCAACTACACCCGTTGGAAAACTGAAATTTGATAGATCATATATAATAGATATTGTAAATAATTGAAAAAACACTCTTCACCGTGTAATTCAAACATTACATCACAAAAAAGTTTCAATTTTCCGGTTGAAAATGCTCAGAACTCCGGCTCTCTCTTGTTTCATCCGTGCCCCTCGCTCGCCGCGCTCACCCGCGCCAACGTTTCCGCTTATTCCCCGCCCACAGAATTAGTCGTAGCTCGTTAACACAAACACGAACATTAATGACTTGACCATAAATACCGTATTGCCCATTCATATGCCTCAACCTCTAGTCCAGTCGAGTTAACATTGGAAATGGAAAAAATTAGCGGGAGTGATTTTTTTTTTATACTTAGGGGGGGGGGGGCTGGTTTTTTCAATTATCTTGTTTGATATCAATATTATCGTAAAAATAGTAAGAAATAATAATGTAGAGAATTTTATTTTCTGCAATTTTGGTCATTACCATTTTTACCGTAAGATCGATATTTGCAGACTTATATATACCGCTATATTGTGGTTCGGAACCCACCTAAAAAAGTAGGTCCAAAGGAAACCAGCGCCTTGGTGTGGTGATCGAAAGGCTGGGAAGATGTCTCGGATTCGATTCCCGATGTCGTAGCACGGCTGATGAAAGCACAACGGGCTCGGACGTAGCTCCAGAAACAGAACGTACGAACTACGACTGTTTCTGTCCCAGGTGCTGACATCTAGCGGGTACGCGACAAGCTCCGGCAGCGGGGATCGAACCGGTGACAAACGGATACGAGAGGAGACCAAGGTTAGATGGTGTTGGGAGCCCGCAACCCTCAGGGGAGTCGGTGTAAGAACTCATACCATATACCGCTATATATTCTGTATAGATATAGACGAAGACGAAGATCTCAAATCTGCTTTAAGCCACAATCCGTCACACACTGAGAGCAAGTATGTCCGAACGAGATTTCACAAATTTTGTTGTAAATTCCTCATGAGCTTTTTTATGACGAAGGTAATCACTATATAAGGTGAACACAAATCGTCAGTTTGGGAGTCACTCGTATTACTGTTAATTCTCGAAGCTGTTGGAAATGGCATCGATAGGCGCACGATTCACAACGCGAACTTCATTTAACCCTTCGAGTGCACACTGGGTCGTTTTGACCCTGAACATTTTCTTTCACCGAAAAATGCATGCCCCACTTTGAGCGAATGTTTTAGCATTCAATTTTCGTTCTCGTCAAAAAATAAATTCAGGGCCATAAAATATAGATAATTTACTACAAAAAAGAGCGAGCAGTGGCCCAGTTGGTCCGACTCTGGACTGCCACGCAGGCGGCTACCCAGGTAAGAATTTAATCTTTTGACATAAATGTGACGTCTATACTGTGATGATCCTAATACGTTCATCTGTGAACGTAATCGTTACGTAATAAAGATGGAACTAACGTCTCTGAAACGTAACCTCCATGTAACGATAACTTGTCACAGCCATGTTAGCTTGTTACGTAAAGTATATGCTATGGTGTCACTGTGATAATGCTGTCCATAGAAATTATGTAAGCGATACGGAACCATTTGTACGTAACGTGTATGGAGCAGTGCAACATATACTTAACGTAACGTGTATGGAGCAGTGTAACATATACGTAACGTGTATGGAGCAGTGTAACATATATGTAACGTGTATGGAGCAGTGTAACATATACGTAACGTGTATGGAGCAGTGTAACATATACGTAACGTGTATGGAGCAGTGTAACATAACGTGTATGGAGCAGTGTGATATATACTTTACATAATATTTGCGGATTGAAGTGTGACGTGTAACTAACATAACGTATGCATGCTGTAACCGTAATCCATCGTATCCATGTTGCAGCGTAACTATTCTTGTGCCTTCCTCAAATATGACAGCACGGAAGCATAATTATCGAAATTATCACTTACAATAAAACTTATTCTAGTCGAGATTTCGGTTTCTTAAATTTTTCGTTATTTTTATACAAATTCACTCCTTTGACCGAGTCATAATAGTTAAGCTGACGACTCTGGGCTTGAATAAAAAAGATATCAACTTACCTAATATACGTATAATTTGAAATTGGTATTGAAATCATAAATAAAACACACGACACGTGAGCATAATGCTGTATGCTTCACTTATAGGAACTTGCGGGCAGCAGGATTATGTTCGAGGTTATGTTTACATGCTGTCACTTTTAACCCTTTGTGGTCACATCTCTGTAGAATAACTTATTGGTCACACACGGGTAAAATTTACCCTGCCAAGTTTCAAATGTGAAAACTATCAGTCCGATCGGGATCGAAAAAATACTAAAAAATGAATAATCTAAAACATGTGCCAAAAGTTGGCATGTCAAAATTCAAATCACAAGGTGTTGAAAAAAAAGTCGTAAATAGGTATTTTGATTTAAAAAAAAGCTGAATCGTGGAAAAAACAATACTACAGAATTTCACAATTTATTTTGTTTTAACGAAAAAATGATGAATCGTATAAAAAAAAAAACAATTCTCTTCTATTGATATTCTCTCAACACTATTTGATAGCTGTTTAATCAGTATTTCGTATTAATTAGACGATTTTTATTTTTCGACAAAAAATGATGAATTGTGAAAAAAAACATAATATTGATTTGACAAATTTTCGATTTTGATTTTAAAAAAATGCTATATCGTGGGAAAAAACACAATTCTCTTTCATTCATATACTCTAAACACTGTTTAATAGCTGTTCAATCAGTATTTCTTTCGAAATACACTAACGTAACCTCTTGATCGGGGAACGATACGGGGAAAAAAACACAATATTAATTTGACGACTTTTCGTTTTTGATAAAAAAAAATGTTATATCGTGGAAAAAAACACAATTTTCTTTTATTCATACTCTAAACACTATTTAATAGCTGTTTAATCAGTATTTATTTCGAAATACACTAACGTAACCTCTTGATCGGGGAACGATACCACTATGAAGGCGCACATATAAGTATATAATTCTTTTTTTTTTCACCATTTCTGCCCCAAAAAGAGAAAACGGAACGAAATTATTCTAATAACACAGGACCATAAAAATATTTATATAAGGATATAAATTTTTTCAAGATACACCGGTATCACCGGTATTCACGTCACTTCAGCCTTTCAGCCTGGTGTCAGAATTTAATGAAACCAACTTCAATGGTAGTCATAGCGCAATAGGTAGCGTCCCGGGTTAGTAAGCAAACATAGGTAGGAAACTTGTAGGTAGGCGGTTCGAATCCCGGCTCAAGCAGAAATTGTGTAACTGGTAAACATCGAAATCTAATTTTTTTTTCTTGTTATATTTTTTTTCTCTTTTGACCCTCCATACTCCCAAAATTTGATCAACTCTCGGAGAAAATTGGAGGCTTAAAAAAGGTTTTAAGGAGGGCTGAAATTTCGACTCGGGGTACCTGAAACATCCTAGCGACATGGAGGCCATGTAATTCCGATTTCGGAGTGATGCATGATTGCTACGTATCCTCAATGTAACATTGTGACTTCTCTGTTCTGTAAAATTTATGCATCAGCAACGTAACTGGCATGCAGCCATTCAACGCGATTGTTACGTAACTGTAGCTTCATATGTGGCGGACATTTTAGAGTGTCTGGACTGCCACATTCACGTTACATACGACATACTTGTTACATTTAAGGAACCGAGTGTAACATAATTGAAATGTATTTGTTACGAAACTGTGTTGCCTGGGTAGGGTTCGATCCCGCGGCCGGCACCAATGGATTTTTCCAGATGCTTTTTCTGCGAGCTCGGTGGTTCGAAACCCACCTAAAATTGTAGGTTCTCCCAAATACACTGGGCCGGTATCGAAGAGGTTGCGAAATCAACAGAAACTAATAGTTCCGTAAATAAACAGAAAAACTATGTGCCCAGTGTATAAAGGGAGCCTTAAGCCCGATAGGGCAAGGCAGGTGCCCCCACCAGTACCAGTATACTACAAAAAAAAAAGTCTCTACAAAAAAAAACCAAAAAATGCATATGTACCGGGATACAACGATTTGAAAAACGCCTTGGGTCAGATCGACCCAGAATGCACTTATAGGTTGGCGGCGGAAGTGTGCACTCAAAGGATTGAGGATGTTGAGTTCAAAATCGGAAATGATGATAGAATTCTGAAAATGTTATGTTTTCATATGAAATATTCAAGAGGTCGTGTAAAAATTTCACGACGATCAAATAGCTCGTTATTGAGAAAAAAAAATCGGAAAGTTAATGTGTTTCGTAGGTCAACTGCACCAATGATAGATAAATTCTGCCAATTTTTGCAGTATTTACGTAATATTTGACAAGAAAATGATGCCAATAAGCTGAATTATATAAATATTATATTTTAATATATTCTTTTATCTATACGTTATAATGATATTCTGTAAACATTTCAGAATTTTTAATAGTACATTTATCTGCATATCAATAATGAAAGATAAAGAAGATCCGCCCGCCCGTGAGCGGTGGAACATTATATCGTCGATGCATGTCCCGCGCTCACTGTGCACCGACCCCGATCAATCCCCCGGCCAGGGATGGGCGAAATTAACTTAAAAAAAAAAAAAATGACGAATGGTTTTTCATTCCTCATTTATTGTAAATTTAAGTGAAGAGTGGATTTCCACTCGCCGTTTACTTTGGGTAAGAGTGGCGAATGAATTTCCACTCGCCATTCGTTTCGCGATCGAGTGACGAGTGGATTCCCACTCGTAATTTATTTCGGGTACGAGTGGCAAATGAATTTCCACTCGCCATTCGTTTCGCGTTCGAGTAACGAGTGGTTTTTCATTCTATATTTACTTCGCGACCGAGTGACGAATGGATTCCCACTCGTTGTTGACATCCGAACTGAGTGGAGAGTGGGGGAACCATTCGAACGCGGTCTTCGGTTCGAGTGGAAAAACACTCGTTATTTGTTTACTTTCAGATCCGAATGAATTTCCACTCGACAAATTTTTCGAAAAAGATGGATTCTTGGATCAATAATTGTTTTAAATTAAAATGAATTTCCACTCGATATTCGGTTCGAATACAAGTGGAAATTTATTGTAGTGATGCAGTGAGAATAAGATAGATAGATAGATAGATACATAGACAGAGAGACAGAGAAAGATTGAGAGAGAATGAGAGAGAATAAGAGAGATTAACAGAGAATGAGAGGGATTAAAAGAGCATGAGAGAGAATCAGAGAGATTGAGAGAATGAGAGAGAATGAGAGAAATTGGGAGAGAATGAGAGAGGTTCAGAGAGAATAAGAGAGATTGAGAGAGAATGAGAGAGATGGAGAGAAAATAAGAGGGAATGCGAGAGAATGAAAAAGAATGAGAGAGATTGAGGGAGAATGAAAGAGATTGAGAGAGAATGAGAGAAAATAAGAGAGAATGAGAGAAAATAAGAGAGAATGAGAGAGATTGAGAAAGAATAAGAGAGAATAAGAGAGAATTAGAGAGATTGAGAGAGAATGAGAGAGAATTAGAGAGATTGAGAGAGAATGAGAGAAATTGGGAAAGAATGAGAGAAATTGGAAGAGATTAAGAGAGATTGAGAGAGAATGAGAGAGATTGAGAGAATAAGAGAAATTGGGAGGGATTGAGAGAGATTGAGAGAGAATTAGAGATATTGAGAGAGAATTGGAGAGATTGAGAGAGAATGAGAGAAATTGAGAGATTAAGAGAGAGTGTAAGAGAATGAGAGAGATTGAGAGAGAATGAGAGAGATTGAGAGAGAATAAGAGAGATTGAGAGAAAATAAGAGAGATTGAGAGAGATTGAGAGAGAATGAGAGAGATTAAGAGAAAAAAAGAGGGGTTGAGAGAGAATAAGAGAGATTGAGAGAGAATGAGAGAGATTGAAAGAGAATAAGAGAGAATCAGAGAGATTGAGAGAGAATAAGAGAGAATGTAAGAGAATGAGAGAGAATGAGATAAATTGGGAGAGAATGAAAGAGGTTGAGAGAGAATAAGAGAGATGGAAAGAGAATGAGAGAGAATGAGAGCGAATGAAAGAGAATGAGAGAGATTGAGAGAGAATAAGAGAGAATGAGAGAGATTGAGAGAGAATGAGAGAGAATGAGAGAGATTGGAAGGGATTGAGAGAGATTAAGAGAGATTAAGAGAGATCGAGACAAAATGAGAGAAATTGAGAGAGAATAAGAGAGAATGAGAGAGATTGAGAGAGAATGAGAGAAGTTGTCAGAGATGACCAGAGAATGAAAGACATTGAGAGAGAATGAGAGAGAATTAGAGAGATTGAGAGAGAATGAGAGAAATTGGCAGAGATTGAGAGAGAATTAGAGATATTGAGAGAGAATTAGAGGGATTGAGAGAGAATGAGAGAAATTAGGAGAGATTAAGAGAGATTTAGAAGGAATGTGAGAGAATGAGAGAGATTGAGAGAGATTGAGAGAGAATGAGAGACATTGGGAGAGAATAAGAGAGATTGAAAGAGATTGAAAGAGAATGAGAGAGATTGAAAGAGAACGAGAGAGAATCAGAGAGATTGAGAGAGAACAAGAGAGAATGTGAGAGAATGAGATAGAATAAGAGAAATTGGAAGAGAATGAGAGAGGTTGAGAGAGAATAAGAGAGATTGAGTGAGAATGAGAGAGATGGAGAGAGAATGAGAGAGAATGAGAGAGAATGAGAGAAAATGAAAGAGATTGAGAAAGATTAAGAGAGAATGAGATAGATTGGGAGTGATTGAGAGAGATTTAGAGAAATTGGGAAAGATTAAGAGAGATTGTGAAAGAATGAGAGAGAACGAGAGAGAATGAGAGAAATTGGGAGAGATTGAGAGGGATTGAGAGAGAATGAGAGAAATGAGGAGAGATTAAGAGAGATTTAGAAAGAATGTGAGAGAATGAGAGAGATTAAGAGAGAATGAGAGAGATTGAGAGAGAATAAGAGAGATTGAGAGAGATTGAAAGAGAGAGAATGAGAGAGATTGAGAGAGATTGAGAGAGAATAAGAGAGATTGAGAGAAGCTGAGAGAAAATGAAAGAGAACGAGAGAAATTGGGAGCGATTAAGAGAAAATGAGAAAGAATTCGAGAGATTGAGAGGGAATGAGAGAAATTGGGAGAGATTAAGAGAGATTGAGAGAATAAGAGAGATTGAGAGAGAATTAGAGAGATTGAGAGAGAATGAGAGAGAATGAGAAAGATTGAGAGAGAATGAGAGAAATTGGAAGAGATTAAGAGAGATTGAGAGAGAATGAGAGAGAATGAGAGAGATTGACAGAGAATGAGGTAGATCTCCCTTAATCGCTCTTATTCTCTCTCAATCTCTCTCATTCCTCTCATTCTTTCTTAATCTGTCTCATTCTCTCTGAATCTCTTTCATTTCCTCTCAGCCTCTCTCAATCTCTCTTATTCTCTCTCAATCTCTCTCAATCTCTCTCATTCTCTCTCATTCTCTCTCATTCTCTCTTAATCTCTCTCATTCTCTCTCATTCTCTTTCAATCTCTCTCATTCTCTCTCAATATCTCTCATTCTCTCTCATTCTCTCGCAATCTCTTTTATTCTCTCGCAATATCTCTCATTCTCTTTTAATCTCTCTCATTCTCTCTGAATCTCTCTCATTCTCTCTCATTCTCTCTTATTCTCTCTCAATCTCTCTCATTCGCTCTCATTCTCTCTCAATCTCTCTCCATCTCTCTCATTCGCTCTTCATCTCTCTTAATCATTCTCATTCTCTCTTAATCTCTCTCATTCTCTCTCAATGTCTCTCATTCTCTCTCATTCTCTCTTAATCTCTCTTAATCTCTCTCATTATCTCTCAATCTCTCTTATTCTCTCTTATTCTTTCTCATTCTTTCTCAATCTCTCTTAATTTCTCTTAGTCTCTCTCAATTTCTCTCATTCTCTCTTATTCTCTCTCATTCTCTCTCATTATCTCTCAATATCTCTCATTCTCTCTTATTCTCTCTCATTCTCTCTTAATCTCTCTTAATCTCTCTTAGTCTCTCTCAATCTCTCTCATTCTCTCTCAATCTCTCTTAATCTCTCTTAATCTCTCTTAATCTCTCTCAATCTCTCTGATTCTCTCTGATTCTCTCTCATTCTCTCTTAATCTCTCTTATTCTCTCTCAATCTCTCTTATTCTGTATTAATCTCTCTTATTCTCTCTCATGCTCTCTCAATCTCTCTCAATCTCTCTTATTCTCTCCCAATCTCTCTTATTCTCTCTGAATCTCTCTGAATCTCTCTCATTCTCTCTCAATCTTTCTCTGTCTCTCTTAATCTCTCTCATTCTCTCTTGTTCTCTCTTAATCTCTTTCAATCTCTCTCATTCTCTCTCAATCTCTCTCAATCTCTCTTAATCTCTCTCATTCTCTCTCAAGCTCTCTCATTCTTTTAATCTCTCTCATTCTCTCTCATTCTCTCTTAATCTCTCTTATTCTCTCTCAATCTCTCTCATTCTCTCTTAATCTCTCTTATTCTCTCTCAATCTCTCTTATTCTGTATTAATCTCTCTTATTCTCTCTCATTCTTTCTCAATCTCCCTCAATCTCTCTTATTCTCTCCCAATCTCTCTTATTCTCTCTGAATCTCTCTGAATCTCTCTCATTCTCTCTCAATCTTTTTCTGTCTCTCTTAATCTCTCTCATTCTCTCTTAATCTCTCTTAATCTCTCTCAATCTCTCTTATTCTCTCTCATTCTCTCTCAATCTCTCTCAATCTCTCTCATTCTCTCGCAATCTCTCTCATTCTCGCTCTTTCTCTCTCAATCTCTCTCAAGCTCTCTCATTCTTTTAATCTCTCTCATTCTCGCTTATTCTCTCAATCTCTCTCATTCTCTCTAAATCTCTCTCAATCTCTCTTATTCTTTCTCATTCTCTCTCATTCTCTCTCAATCTCTCTTATTCTCTCTCATTCTCTCTTAATCTCTCTCAATCTCTCTTAATCTCTCTCAATCTCTCTCATTTTCTCTTAATCTCTCTCAATTTCTCTCATTGTCTCTCATTCTCTCTCAATCTCTCTCGATCTCTCTCAATCTCTCTCGATCTCTCTCCATCTCTCTCATTCTCTCTCAATCTCTCTCATTCTCTTAATCTCTCTCATTCTCTTACAAACTCTCTCATTCTCTCTCAATCTCTCTCATTCTCTCTCAATCTCTTTCAATCTCTTTATTCTCTCTCAATCTCTCTCATTCTCTCTCTATCTCTCTCAATCTCTCTCAATCTCTCTTATTCTCTCTCAATCTCTCTCATTCTCTCTCAATCTCTCTCAATCTCCCTCTGTCTCTCTGTCTATGTATCCATCTATCTATTTATCTTATTATCACTGCATCACGTCAATATATTTCCACTTGTATTTGAACCGAATATCGAGTGGATATTCATTTTAATTTAAAACAATTATTGATTCACGAATCCATCTTTTTCGAAAAATTTGTCGAGTGGAAATTCATTCGGATCTGAAAGTAAACATATAACGAGTGTTTTTCCACTCGAACCGAAGACGGCGTTCGAATGGTTCCCCCACTCTTCACTTAGTTCGGATGTAAACAACGAGTGGGAATCCATTCGTCACTTGGTCGCGAAGTAAATACAGAATGAAAAACCACTCGTTACTCGAACGCGAAACGAATGGCGAGTGGAAATTCATTCGTCACTCGTACCCGAAATAAATGACGAGTGGGAATCCACTGGTCACTCGAACGCGAATTAAATACAGAATGAAAAACCACTCGTCACTCGAATGCGAAACGAATGGCGAGTGGAAATTCATTCGTCACTCGTACCCGAAATAAATGACGAGTGGAAAAGCATTTTGTATTTTAATGATGTATTTAAATACTTTTTCATTCGATGTTGCCCATCCCTGCCCCGGCTGAGTAACAAGCCCAATAAACTTAATGGAACGGTAGGTACGGCTTCAGTTTCCGATTTGTGTTCAATGAGATCATTTCTCAATGCCCTTTGTCGCGCTCTATATTCTTGGCAACGCTCTGCTGCTGTTTTCGCGGTTTTTTTCGCGGTCATATTTTTTTTTCGCATTCTGTAATTGCGAGAATAGTCTGCTGGTGTTTTAACTGTTCTTGCTCTTATCCTTGAGGTTTTCGTCGCTTGATTTGGACAGATAGATTGTCCTCGTGATGCACTTGTTGAAGAATTGTGCGGCAGCAGCGGTGAATTTTGCTTATGTACATCGACTTGTTCATCATCGGAAATACTTCGACAATTAAGACGCTCGCGATGACGCGAAGAATTATTTTCACGCATATTAACTTCGTTGTCTGTTGTATTTTGTTCAGACGAGTCTTGATTCAAAACACGCACATCGTCGTTCATTATAACCCAAGTTAAAGATCTAGTCGTCATTGGGCGTCGATTGTCAGCATTTTTCGAAGCCTTTTTTCGTGCTCTATATTCTCGGCTACGCTCTGCAGCTGTCCTGGGCATCGTGAAATCTGCAGAATAGCATAATTCATATACAATTGAATTTTTCAGAAGGGAGCCCTATAACCTCTCCTTTAAAACGTCAAAAAGACCCAAATAAAATACCTTTTCATCATATTTTTTATTAATAGAATGATTATCATGATCGTAACAATTATAACAACAATATTGCTAGTAAATATATTTAATTTATCCATCGATGGTTAACCGATGGATATTCATATGTCATATGTATCATCTTCATTTATAATATTACTATTTTTTTATTTCGAATATGAAAACAATAGACTCACAATATCATATGCATGATAAATACCGCCTAAATATTTTAAACGTAATTATTAGAATGAAAAATTTCCAAACTTACAAATGACAAGTTATCCCTACGCAAAATGTATTATGAAATTGGACACCATTTTACTAGATGTCGAAATTATTAACATCGATAGATAATTCAAAGTTAATTATATGATAATTCTTTAGTTTTGTGACTTTTCCCGAGAAATGAGCCTAAATTTTTTTTTCCGTAATTCATTTTGAAAAGTGTTGATCTTAAAAAAAAAATTTCTCACAAAAGTTGTAGCTTACGAGAAGATAGATCTTTTGTATACATTTTTTGTTTATAACAATTTTTTTTCGAGCAAAATGGGATAATGCTCTATCTATCGCCCTATGTTCGTTAGACGCTGCGTTATGATTGGGGATGCTTTATGACTGGCGCGTGCGTGCGTGGGGGGGGGGGGGGAGGGGTGGTCCATAAGGGTCCAACGGCGGAGTTTCGGTGGGGTCCAGGGGCGAAACCCCCCGACTGTCAAACGTAGATTATTGTTTTAAACTATTTTGTAATTCTTTTTTTTGCTTTAAAAACCCACGTGTTCGTGTGTGCGCGCACACACGCACACACATACGCACGCGCACGCACACATACACACACACACGCACACACACACGCACACACACACACACACACACACACACACGCGCACACAACACATGCATGCACACACCACACACACATACACACATACGCGCGCGCGCGCGCTAAAGGGTCAGTCAAGCCTTTAAGCCTTAAGGTAGTTATGCCGCAAAGAGAGTTTTCTATAGAATCGGCTGAAATTTGGAATACAGTTTCATTAACGTGAAATCTAGGTGGACAAATTATTTCAGATTTTTTTCCCGTCTGGAACGCGAAATAATCGCCCTCAAAGTTGGAACTTTTCACACGCGTTCCCCATGTTAAGTATATGGAAACCGCATATTGCTAATTTAAGTACGAAAACCGTTCTATACATTGTTACAAAAAATTAGCATATGGTAGAAGGATGTTCCAGGATTGATGATAAAAAAAATCGGAATGATCTACCGTTTAGTTTTTCGGGAATAATTAATCAAAGTTACCCGCTATCTACGGGTATAGGGCATGAACGGTCAGACTCTCTCTTGTTTTATGCGTGCTCCGCTCACCGCGCACCGCCGCACCATCGTTTCCGCTCATTCCCCGTCGCAGGTCACGGCACAACTACCTTAAGGAGGTACGATCACTTCAGTGGGCGGAGAATAGGCGCGGGTGAGAGCAGCGAGCGAGGGGCACGCATAAAACAAGAGAGAGTCGGAGTTCTGGCCATTTTCAATCGGAAAATTGAAGTTTTTCTCTGATGTAGTGCTTGAATTACACGGTGAAGAGTAATTTTTCAACTTTTTGCAATATCTATTATATCTAATCTATCAAATTTCAGTTTTCCAACGGGTGTAGTTGGATACGTGATCAGCAAAACCGTGATCACCACACTTCTGGTTGACCGTCTCCAGAAGACTGACGACGTGCTTTAGTAACTCAAACTGCTCGACTTTGAAATTTTATCACGAAAAAACTAAACGGTCAATATAGCCCAAATTTTGGCAATAGGCGCATAAAGTATTCGTCAATAACAAATAAAATTTTCAAGTCCGAAAGTTGGATTCGTAGCAATGATCGTACCTCCTTAATCAATTTTTGTATTTTTTGGTTGTTTTTTGCTTTTGAAATTTTTGTCGTTCAATTCATTTATCGCTTTTTTTCTCTGCTTTGTTTACGTATAGACAATAAAGGACCTTCAAAATGCACACACAGCTTTCCCGTATATCACAACAAAGGATTTCGTCGTCATCCCCAATCATAAAGCAGTCTCTAACGAACATAGCGCGATAAATAAACCATTATCCCATTTTTCTCAAAAAAACAAATGGTTTTAGACAAAAAATGTATGAAACATAAAAGATCAATCTTCTTTTAAGCTACAACTTTTGTGGAGAACATTTTTCTCTATATGATCAACACTTTCCAAAATAAAATGAAAAAACTGATTTTATTTATTCATTTACTTATTTATTTATTTATTCAACTTTTTCAGCCTCCCCCCGCAGAATTATTGGTGACACAAATAAAGCTATTCATCATAAAAAAAAAAATCCCGCCGTTATTCGGAAAAGTCACTAAACTAAAGAATTACCAAAGTATGAAATTGTAAAGGAGGAAATTCCAAAAAAAAGTAGGCGAGCCGAGATTCGAACCCGGCACCTTTGGCTCATCACGTTGAACCGCTAAATATGTTTTGTATATAGTGAAGATTTCGACATTAATATTTTCGGCGTAAATTAAAGTTGATAGGTACATAACCATTTGCGAATTGTAAAGAACGAATTGTCAAAAATGTAAGCAAAAATTCATGCGTAGGGTCCCCTTGTTGAATTAACATTGTAGGTACAAGTATGAATGTTAAAAAATACACGAGGCACAGGACGCACGTTGCTCACAGCTGGCTAACGCTTTTTCTATAAGAGAACGCACATCCGCGTAACCCTGCCGCCTGCCGCTCTCTCTCCTGTGCTCTCCTCTCTTAGCGAGCACACATATACAAAATATAAATGTGTTTAGTCTCACCCACAATTGTCATAAATGTTAGCAAAAATTCATGCGTAGGGTCCCCTTGTGATATTAAAATTGTAGATTGTCGATACAAATGTGTATGAATCTTAATAAAAACGACTTACAAATTTCAGCACGAGGCGCAGGACGCACGACGCACGATGCTCACAGCTGACCGTCACTTTTTCTATAAGAGAACGCGGGAACGCGCATGCGCGTAACCCTGCCTCTCACAATCCTTTGCCGGGATCCGTCTTTCTTGCTCTCTCTTCTTTCTTAGCGAGCACACATCTATACAAAATATGAATGTGTCAGTCTCACCCATTCATAGCCTTATACACTATACGACTTATACTCTCTCTCAGTCTCTCTCTTTCTCTCCTAAAGTATATCTTTCGTCTCTTTGCGTCACGAACCTGACGGTTTTTCGTGTCGCGGCTTTGAAACTTTACCCTCAACGCCCCTAAAAAAAGTTTAACTTCAAAAAAACATCTACCCAATCGCTTTCGAATCACTATAATTCGCCACTTGGATGCACTTACCCCGAATTTTCTAGAAGTTTCAATATTTCCTGCTATACCGACAACCTTGCAGTTCCTCATCGCCTCGTGCTCCGGGTCACGTATCAAAAAAATGGCCTCAGCCCATTATGAAATAAAATTGGTGTCCTTCATGAAATATGTCCGGAAAATTCTTGCAAATTTACGGAATTATCTTTTAGAATTTCAACTACCAAGAGAAAATTCGAATAAAAAATGTATAAACTTTTTATTATCATTGATTTTTTAAATTATCGGTCGAGTTTTCGTACGGCTCTGGCTGAAGCGCACCTATAGGAATAAGTGGACACTACTAGTATATGATGGTAAGATCGTGGTAACGTGAAAACTTTATTTTATAACTTTTTTTTTTCTCCTAAACTATGCGGTAAAAGCTGTTAATTTTCTTTGTTTACATTTCTCGCACCTTTATCTGTAATCTGGAGTTTTTACAAAAAAAAAATTGTAATGCCATTTTTGCGTGATCATCAAAAAACCCATTTCACATGACCGTTGTTGTAGATAGGAAAAACATCAAATTCAATAATGACTCGAATCGTAAACGGTAGATCAATTTCGTTCATAAAAATTATATTTATATTTTATTATGATCTTCAATTCTATTACGGTTTAATAGAAAGTTTAAAACAAGTACATACTCCCATATGGTATATACCTTGGAGGAAAAAAAAACAGGAAAACATATGATTTCTATGAGGATGTAAAGATCGATCGAATTATTGTACAAATACTTAATTGGGACATTTTCGCTCCGAGCTTTACACGTTTCGAAATCTAGCGGGAGAAAGTATGGCATTAATGTTGGACGCTTACAAAAATATCATTACATGCAATAATACAGAAAGATATAAAAAATAAAAGTAAAAATACTTACTTTTCCATATTTATGAAGAGTAACAAGTTTGTATAACGATTGATAAATTCGCAATAAAAAAAATAGGGGTAAAGTAATTCTTATGCGTATTTTTTCAACAAAACACAAACATGACAAACCAGTTTTTAGGTTGTTCATAGACGCGTACGTAAATGTGAGATCTTTATGCATTTTTTGCTTAGCTGAAGTTTAGTAATTACAATGCACAGCAATCTTAACTATTAAAAACTAATTGTAAAAACGTAGTCTAAAATATTTCAAATTTCTGTTGAAATTGAACAAAAAAGAAACATTCACTTCATATTTTTTTTTTCGACAGTTCAATAAATAATAACCAAATAATTATCAAATTACATGTTTATTACCAAAAATGTATTCCTCATGAGTTAAAAAAATTTATTACATATATGTACAATTGGAAAATGAATATTATTAATTACCTGTCGATTACTCTTGCTCAGAAATAATTGGTGGCTGCAAATTAACAAGAACACAAACAAATTTTCAGGTATCTTCTTTAATATTTTATAAATTCTTAATCTTTTAATGATTCTTTCGATGTGGATTCTAACACTAGCAATGCTATAAGTTTCTTCTGTCTCATTCTCTGTAAATTCTGATTTTTCTTTTTGTAAAAATGGTGGCATAATGAGAATGACTTTTTTCCACAATCGCCAATACTTGTTTTAATACCTGAAAACCCTTTATCGACCAAAACAACATCGCCATCTTCTAAAAAATCTAATAAACCAGATTCAATTATCATTTGTGAATCATTTTTTTTTCCTCCAGCCACTTTAGATTTGAAACTTATAAATTCTCCTGGGGTAACTCCAATAAGAAGCTTAGCAGTAAATCCTCTTTTATATTTGGAATACGTCAATGCACGATTATCAAAGCCTGCTGGAACTCCAATTCTAAATTCTGTACAGTCAATGATCACTTTATTATTATTGCTGAATTTTGACTTAAAATATTCCAACATTTTTCCTTGTATAATGTTCTCGCTTGGCCGAAATATTAAATTTTCTGTGTCACAAAGAAAGGGCTCTAAAGTGCGATTTTATTTTGCCGTTCTATGTATTAAAAATAATGCACTAATAGCTGAAAAAGTCAATCCGATCTTCAATCGAAATAATAATATCAAGAGCCTGTTTTCCTTCGTTGCGTTCCATTTTTCAGATTCGGGCATTCTATTCAATAAAAATTGAAAATTGTGGCGCATAACCCCAGCAAGGTCTAAAATTTAATGGTCGCTTCTGTCCCAAGTGCTGACACCTAGCGGAGTCCACGACAAGCTCCGGTGGCGAGAATCAGGCCGGGGACAAACGGATAAGTGAGAGACAACCCCCATGAAAAAAAAAAGTATACTTCAGATATATAAAAAATATATATCTCTATATATAGCGGCAATAAGTTCTATATCTCTTATATATCTTGGATATATCTGTCCGATATATCCGGGAGGATATATAACAGATATATAATAGATATATTACGAAGTTATAAAAAGTATAATTTGCGGCAATAAGTTCGATATCTCTTATATATCTCGTATATATCTTGTAATAAGTAATATACTTCTTTTCCATATGGGAACCGGCAGCGGGAAAGGGAACCCCCGTAACCCTTAGGGGATCCAGGTGTAAACAAACTCAATCAACATAACTGGGAGATTTTATTATTCCTCTGAGTCAGAAGTATTTTTAGAACGGCAATCCCAGTATACTCGTCTCATATTCTTGTTACGCGTATCGATGTACATAAATACATGCAATAAATACATATACATTATAGATTTAAAAAAAAAGAAGAAACGAAAAACTTTCGTCATTACGAGCATTCATCATCGTCACATCTCGTTGACGTTGTAATCGATCATTTCTTTCGTCTTCTTACATAATTTATTTGCACTGAGAGAAATTTATTATATTTATTGAAAAAAAAGACGACGCGAGTCATTTTTTTTTTTTGCATTAAAAATTGCTTATACACATCGATTTATCGAGAAATTTCGATTTTTAGGTCTTCGGCAATGATTTTTTTTTTTAATTTGAAAAGAAAAAAAAAACAAACTTTCCGTCTATCGTATCTATAGACGACTCGATTGTCCTCGACTGTCGAATCCCTCTAATTACACATTGCTCATCGTGAAAAATTATTATTACTATTATTATTATGGTTATTGTTATTATTATTGTTATTATAGATATATGTATGTGTGTGTGTGTGTGTGTGTGTATAATTTAATTACGCTACTAAATTACGATCGTTCAGCAAATCTTATCGTCGAATTTTCTATTTAGGCAGATACGGAGCCAAATTTTGTATTTTTTTTTTTTTTAATTATTTTATTTTCGATCAACTGGCAAGATCTGTCCGCGAGGTTGAAAAGCTACGCGTGAAAAAAACAAAAACAAAGCCAGTTCCCGAAAAATTCGAAAAAAACGTATGAAAAAAATTATTATCCGAGGAGCAACTTTAGTCATCGCTTTTGTCTAAAAAAAAAAAAAAAAAGAAAAAGAAAAAATTGAATAAATACCTATATAGACAACGATATTTCACATTTCACAGGTTCCATTTCGTTTCTATTTTCTTTACAGGGAATGGCTCTGCTAGGCGTGACCGTTGGTCACGCGAAAATTCGGCAAATCGCTCAAAGAGGAATGTTTTATTTTTTTTTTTTTTTGTTGAATTACGGTGAAAAATATATTTTTTCAATGCATTTTCTATTTTTTTTTCTTCTTTTTTTCTGAAATAAAAAAAAAAAGTTCTTTCCGGTACTGAAATTTCCGTAAGAATTTCCCGGAAAAAAAAAAACAATCCGGAAGTCATCTTAACGTGTGTTCGTCGGGGGGAAAAAAAAAACGACTCTTTCATTTTTATCTTCCACGAAGGGGGGGAAAATCGACGGAGAACATTGATTTAACGCGCGGAGAGTTTTCGATAATTTATCTCTTTTGTTTTTTATGCCTGTGTGAAAAATTACGGCAGTGATCGTTGAAGGGGGCCTGGCACTAGGAATTCGCGGTGTTTCTCGTTATACTCTGGACTACCCGCTGTCCCCACCATGCCTCGAGATTGAAGGGTTCAAAATCTGTGGAGCAATGCATCACGGTTAGACTGATGAGATTAAACGATTCACAATTGTATACAATCTTCTTTTTCTTTTTTTTTTTTTTTTTTTTTTTCTTCTTCGAGCTCGCACTTCTCACGCAGATCCGTTTTACCCGGATTTTTTAAAATAAATTTTCCATTATCAAAACAGCAAGACCTATCGACTGTTACGCACATATTTATTGATATTTTTTTATGCTTGTACCAATTTTTGTAAGACATTTCGTTGAGTCGGTACTCGCTTGCTTGGTCCACTGGTGGAAAAAAAAAAAAGAAAAGAAATCACCAAATGGCGCCACGATAACGGATTTTAAAAGCTGCCAAATTAAAAGAAAAATTCATAATCGTGGCGCGATTTTGTGATTTTGTGGTTTTTTTTTTTCAATGCGATCGAGCTACGGGCCACATCTGACAAACCAAAACATATACCGGAATTTTTTGTTTCGGATCAGTGAAACGTAAGCGATCGTGAGTACGAATCAACGAAATGACTTGTAAAAATTTGTATAATCATAAAAAAATATCGATAAATATTTACGCAAAGGGACTTATCAATGGGTCTTACAGTTTTGGCACGAAAAATTCATGAAAATTAATTTTCATAAATCCCGATAAAACGGATCTTCCACCCTTAACTGCGTTTCTTTTTTCGAGCTCCCCGAAGACACATTATTTCCCATGAGAAACGTCGCAAAAATTGGGGGTTGAATACAATTACGAAACATCTTAGAGCTGATCAACCGAAATGGGATGATTTCGAATTGATTACAAAACCCATATTACGTTCAAATTGAGTTGATTGCGATTAAATAAGATCAAATACAATCCAAAATAGTTTATTGACGGGTACTAAATCAAGCATTGACCGGAAACAAAGATTGTCAATATTAGTGCAGAAGAAATAGCTTTTGATTCTAGGATTTTTAAAACGATAGTCCAAACGGAAGTTTTTCGAAATACGAGATTCAACGGTAAGACATGGTAGATTTTTTTATAAAGCTAGCACGTCTAAATGTCACCGGTAACTGTTATTACTGTAAAAAAATAACGCAGGAAATAAATAAAATTGAACGAAACAATACTCGAATAAAATCATTTGGATCCACGTATATCTAATTTATATCAATGTGTACATCTAATTTGGATCCAACGAGGAAATTCTTTCTGCTGACGTCCTTCGATTTTGACGAAATTCAAATATGTTATTCTACATCAAAATCTAAGTCCGCCAAGCCTGGCACTGGACAGATTTGCGTTACACACCTAGTCGAGAACTCGACAGTTTACTGGCCATCAACTAGCCAGAAAGATGGAAAACTGGCCAGCATCTTACACACATCACATTTTCAATTTTTTCGGGGTAACGCCCTTCTGGCAGTAAGGAGACGATTGAAGTTGGGGAAAAAACTGACCGGTTATCCGCCGGAAAGGCGTAAGCCACGAAAAATAAAAAAAAAGAGGGTTTGGCCCTTCTGGCTGTAAGCAGGCAATTTAAATCAGGAAAAAAATTATCACTGATCTGCCAGACGGGCGTAAGCCACTTTTTTTTTTTCTTTGCGGGTTACGCCTTTCTGGCAGTATTGTAGTGGGCTTACGCCCTTTTGGCTGTAGGCTGATTAATTTTGCTCTTACGGAACTTCCGTGTTAAAGTTGGGGATACGCCCTTCTGACAGTAAGGAGACGATTGAAATTGGGGAAAAAACTGACCGGTTATCCGCCAGAAAGGCGTAAGCCACGAAAAATAAAAAATAAAAAGGGTTACGCCCTTCTGGCTGTAAGCAGGCAATTTAAATCCGGGGAAAAATTGTCACTGATCTGCCAGACGGGCGTAAGCCACTTTTTTTTTTTCTTTGCGGGTTACGCCTTTCTGGCAGTATTGTAGTGGGCTTGCGCCCTTCTGGCTGTAGGCTGATTAATTTTGCTCTTACGGAACTTCCGTGTAAAAGTTGAGGATACGCCCTTACGGCAGTAAGGTAATGAAAAGTCGAAAATCAGTGGGTAACGCTATTTTGGTCCTAAGCCCTCGATATTATTATTAGGTTATAATATTATAATTCGTATCATTTTGGTTTCAGATCTTCTGCATATCAATAAATCGTGAAATTTAATTTTTGTGTCCGTGTAATTTTCTTCGAGTGGTTTTTTTTTTGGGCAATTGAATCTTTTTTTTTTTTGTGACATTCAGACGTGTAACCGTTATAAGCGCAAAAATTATAAGATTCATCACCTTTGAGTTGAGGATTGGGTTCCCTCTCCTGATAATACGTTACCGAAGCTCCGTTTCTGTAATTGGAGGAATCCCCGTGACCCTGATTGTGACACATGTCCAGTTCCCTCGACACATTGTTCCAAGCTACGAGAATGTACAACGATAAGAATAAAGTAACAGCTAACATTGATTTATTTTATCAAGGTAAAAAAAAACAATAAGAAAACGAATTGAAAGAAAAAGAAATGTTTTGACACATGCAAAAGTGTTTGTCTCAATAAACTCACACTCGTAGATGTATTTTATTATGTCAAAATGCTGCGAGGAGGACTCCGATTGTTGCTGATGCCTCGCCGGTATCGACGATGGCCTCTTTCCATTCATCGCGGTCATTTGTGATCTGCTGCTGTGACCGATCGAAACGAATCAATCAATAAATTCTTTTCGGAAAGCTATTCCTTCTTTTTCATAAATGAATTTCTAAATTTATTTAAGACGTCCATTTTTACGAGCATCATAGAATAAATTTAGGGACGAAAAATTTGATAAAAAACCGTTGATAACTTTTGTAAACATATAATTAGTTTATGTTACTATACGTAAAAGTTCATTCTCTTCGATACTCGACAATGAATTTTTACCGACGGTATCCCCGGACTGTCCCGATAACGAATTACCAAAATTTTTATTTCGAGCAGAATGAAAATGGACGAAAATAACCCAATTGTTCCAATTGACCCCTCCCCCCTAATTTTCTTTCGAAATTTTGTTACCTTTTAGTACTAATTTTTTTTTTTCTTACAAAAAAGATGAGTGCCGGAAAGAAAGGGCGTTTAACAACCGTCTGTGAAGGATGAATAACTCGTGAGAAACCGTGCACACGGAAAAAAATTTTCTGTGAATTCTAGTCATGTTTCCATCATGTTTTACAGTTTTGTTAATAGAGAATGCCTCTCGGGAGGAAAACTTCGGAAATTCTTTAGAATTTGAAATAAAAAGGACTAAGTGATAGAATGAATTTTTACAGTTTAAAAGTGTAAATAGTTTACCACTGTGACAAACTGTACAAATTGTGGAATCAATTATAATATAAAATAGCGCATCTTTTTGGGTTTAATGTTTGAGAAATTGCAAAGTGAACTGTAAAAAATAAAAGTTCAGAAGATTTTGAAAAGCGCGGGTCGAATTAGCATAATAAATGTAGTTTATTATCTATCAATTAGCAATTAAACCGATGAACGAATTTAAAACTGCTGTTTCATTATCTTTGAAAATACTATGAATTTTGCAAAAAAAAAAAAAAATCGTCATTGACCGGGATTTGAACCCGCGGTCCTCCGCAGTAAACGAATTCAACACTTTCGATCCTTAAATAATCATTAAAAAAAAAAAAATTAAAGATTTGGAGATTTTTTTTTTTACGAGTGTTTCTGGCTTAGTGGTCCGGACTTTTTTCCGTCGAAATTAATTTTGAGCCTACCTAAGATTTTACCTGAGACCTACCTAACGACCTACCTAACGATCGACACTATACCACTACGCTATTGATTTTATGAACGCTTATTGATCCTTATGAATTTCTTGTTTGCGTCGTATTTTCCATACACATTTTAAAACTGTAATTTTTCCATTATTTCACAGTTGAATTCGACGAAAGCGTGCTACAATTTTTCTTTATTTCAATTTCTGTTTTTCATAGAGAATTTAGTATTTTTTGTTGTGTCTTACATGCGTAAAAATACTCTCTCTATACAGTTCATTTTAATGCGTCAGTTTAAAAATTTTTCTTGTACAAATCTATTGGTTTTTCATTTTATCTATAGCAAAATTCATTGCGAGCATTTTCAATTTTTACAGTGTCACTTTTTTGAAGTGGAAATAGTTGTTTTTACAGTTTAAACCAACAAATATGGTTATACAGATAGTACAGAAGTATATTCCGCACATTACTTTTTGATCAAAACACTGTAAAGAGATTAATTTACTGTGTTAAGCTGCATTTTTTCTCTTCATAGTTGTATTTTTTAAATTTCAGTTATTATTTTTTGAAATGTCTTTTTTTCCGTGCATAAACAAATTATATTTAACTCCGTATATTAACGTAAGATGACGCATGTACTCTCGTCCTTCTGGCCCCATCATTAGTATGGGTCATATTATCTCTTGACAATGCGAAGAAAACTCCGATGGTAACAAAGCCGAGTTTTTCTATTTTTTTTTTGTTATCGGTTGATATTATGGGATAAAAGAAATTTACATTTTCAGAATGTAACACTCTCTGTCGACCGAAGTTTCAAACCGTCTTCGAAAAACTAAGGAAACACGGGCTTCATTATCAGATAAGCCCTCTCGGTTATTGGTCACGTGACTTTCACGATGAAATGACACACGGAACAGTTGTTCTCAATCGATAAAAATTTCGTTGCTCTATTTTCTTTCGTAGACGGCTTTACATTTCGGGTAAAAGAGAAGCATGATTATATTCTGCTTTTAAAGTAGTTCTTGCGCGACCGCTGGCGGGGAATAAGCGGGAACGTAGACGCGGCGGAGCGAGGGGAGCGGGCACGCATGAAACAAGCGAGAATCGGTCTGCTCCCGAGGCTAGAAAATGACGTTTTTTTCATTATAACGGTACGGTAAATAAATTTGAAATTTTGTCAGAATATTCAATAATGTTTATTGCATCAATCCAGCAAAGTTTTGTCCGCTCATCTAGTTTATAATTTGATAGGAGTAAGGACTCTAGCTTCGTTTGTCACTTTGTGGCCTATACCCACAGTGTTAAATTGAAAAAGTTTACGAGCAGATATCTCCGGAACCAAACGGTGAAAGAATCTAAAACTTTGCAAGCATACTATAGGAACCTCAACCTTTACGTTTGACGTATTTTTATCAGTCTATCTAGATTTGATGACTTTGCGAGAACCACCTTAATAGAACCGCGAAGATGCCCACTTTCCTCTTTTCTGAAATATCAGTGATTACGGGAAAAACAAGAAAACTCCAGAATCAACTAGTTCTCTAGCACTCATGCGGTGGCTTGGTCGGCGCGTCAAAATATCTCAGCTTGTGTCATTGCACCTAAAGCGGGGTATGTATATAATCGGGTAAACTTGTTCAATGAGGTTGGAGCCACTGTGTACAGTGGTGGGGATAGGTGGCACGAAGCCGCGGTCACCGGGTAAGCCAGCGTTCGAGGAAAAAAGAGGTCCACGTTCCGAGCCTGTCCCCCCAAGTCCACACGGATTAATTTCACTTTTACTCGTGATATCTCAAAAAATGGACGGTGAATTATTTTCAAACTTCAACGAGTCACTATTGTGAACACTCTCTTGCCACAGATAAGTTTTTTTTTGTCGCATATCTCGATCACAAAAGCGCTTTATATCCTCAAACGTGATGAATCTACCATACAGGTAATGTTAAATAGCTCAATTTTAACAGCGCATATCTCAGAAACTAAGCAGTGAATTTAGTTCAAATTCAGCAACGATCAAGATATCGTGTTTTCTTAAAAACTGTTTGAATTTTGTATCGTTGTCTTCGATTTCACCTGATGTTTCAACCTACTTAAGGTAGATTCTGCGCTCCGCACTAGTCAACCGAGTACTAATTTTTCACACTGATTTTTGAAAAGTTTATATCACTAATTGACTGTAGTGAAGATTGATGTGTTTAACAAATTCTTGCAGTAGAAAAATATTAATAACGATGGATTTGCTAAACCATAAACTGCTAAATGCAAGTTTCAATGATAGTACATTGTCGTCGATACTTTTCAAAGAATGATTCGTATTTTTCTACCGATTTTAATGCATCAGCGCTTATTTCGTTCCTAAAAAAAATACTCAATGAATTCACTATGGAGATTTTTTGCTGGGTTGATCTTTGACAACTGCGGCCTATTTTGTTCAAGTGTCAAAAACATTGTTCCAGAAACAAATTGCTATTGTTTTCAAACGATTAATACTACAAAAAATCTACGTGGTGAATTCGTAAAGATTTTTTTTGAAGAACAGTATAAGCCGTGATTGAGGCAAGGGAAATAATCCGCAAGGGAGGCAAGGGAAATTCATTATTTGTATTTGTTCGTTGATGATTTTACAAACTCATCGTTGGTAATATTTTTCCGTTAACAACGCATACCGTGATACGAATCAACCTTCACTGCGGTTGATTAGTGAAATAAATTTTGCAAAATCCATTGTAAAAATTAAGCACTCATTTGACTATAGTATGGAACACAGAAGCTACCTTAGGGTTGCTGTATTGTTCTTTAAAAATGTTACCACTCAGACCAAATTTTTCCACAATGTTTATAACCCCTTTATCTACCTTCCTGTGAAACTTGGATACGATTCACATTAAGGTTTTTGAGAAAAAAAATCGGAAAGTTGGCGTGTTGCGTAGACGCATTACTGTTATGAAGAACTTCCGATCATTTTGCAGTATGTAAGTTATATCCGCTAAGAAAATGTTACCGCGCCGAGCTCAAAAAATAATTACGTTTTAAGAGGCATTACCTGGATATTCTGTAAGAGTTTCAGAACTTTTGACGGTACAGTTTTTGGGATATTGATAACGAAAGAGGATCCGATTGCTCGTGAGCGGCGCAACTTTGTATCGTTCATGCATGCCCCCCGCTCACCGCGCACCGACCACAACCACATCCCCTGACTGAGAAACGGCACAACAGTTTTAAGGTTGTTGTGCGGGTTACTCAGCCAGGGGGGGGCGGGCGGAGTCCGCGCGCGGTGAGCGCGGGGGATGCATCGACGATACAATGTTGCGCCGCTCACGGGCGAGCGGGTCTTTTTTCTCTTTCATTATGAATATTCTAAAAACGGTACTGTCAAAAATTCTGAAATTTTTACAGAATATCCAGGTAATGTCTCTTAAAACGTATTAAATTTTTCAGCTTATTGGCACCATTTTCTTGTCAGATATTACGTAAATACTGCAAAAATTGTCAGAATTTATCTATCATAGGTGCAGTTAACCTACAAAACACATTAACTTTCCGAATTTTTTTCTCAAAAACGGTACTGTGAATCGTACCCAAGTTTTACAGGAACGTAGGCAAAATAATTATATAAATTATGGAAAAATTTGGTCTGCATGGCATCATTTTGAAGTATCGTCACAACAACCTTAAATTCAGGCGTCACTAACTTTTGCACTTCCCACTTGCCACGCTAAGCTCGCTCAAGGTCCCATAAGGCGGTACGAGTGCCATAGCCAGTCGAACGAGAGTTCTTCATTACGAAAATATTGAAATATGCTCATTTTGTTGTTTTGAAAAGGATAAAAGAATCATAAGCGGTAATTTACAATTTTACACGTGCATGAGATTACTCGATTCCATTATTCATTTGTTACGAACTTTTGAATATCAGAATGTAACGAAGCTTTTACACGAAAATTTCACGTAACGTAAAAATACGTTATAAGTTGCATTTGATTATGCCAAATTACTCGCTACAGTTTCACGAACGATAATGCTTGCTGGTCGAGTCTAACGAATCAGGGCAGCTGGGGAATCAATGCTGTCGACTTTATGCATTATTCGCAGTATTATGAGAAAATCAGCAACGCGAGATAACACGCCCCATAGGAATCTTGTGATAGTGAAATAAAGAATTTTTGGGCTGGGCCTTAAGATAGTAGATAGTAGATCCATGGAATCAATGGGTTGGGAAATCTTTCAATCTTTTCACGAATGTTAATTAGGATGTTACCTAAACGTGCGTGCAGTTGTAAAGAGATTTACCGTTTCAAACTCGAGATAATTGAGCTCAAAATGAGCCTGATTAGCACGCAACTTATGCGCCAGGTATACTCGATCGCCACGGTTTTCGCTGTACCGCCTAGACGGGTGTCAAGAATTGACCAAAAAACTAGAGTCACCACGATAAGTATCATAGAAATATTTTCGTGAAAGCTGAAGAGGATTCACCGTTTAGTTTTTGAGATATCGTGAGTGAAAAATAACTGCGCTACTGCGTGAGCGCGGTACACGCGATCCTTCGCACATAACTCCCTTTGCTCCGCACGCCGCTTTCTCTATCCCCACCGCTGTAGCGTGCAGGTACTAGCATAATTGAGCGTAGAAACAAACGAGCGAATTAACTTCGACGCTATTGCCCGGATATCGAATGGTCGAATCCCAAAAACAATTTTACTCCATACTTTTTTTTTTTTCCTAAATATTACGATGAAGATGTGTCTCTCTCGGTAAAACAGGTGACGATGAGCTCGAGAATCATGTGTATCAGTAAGCAATATGGGGAAGGGTACAACGAAACGTCAGTCAAGAGAATGAAGTTGCGGTGGAAAAAAGAAACCAAAAATGGCGGATCGAAGCGCACGCGCTAACCGTCACTCGTGCGCAATATTTTCGCCTATACGTATTCATCGTTCGCACGCACAATGGGCTCGAAATTTTCATCGAAGACGACACAATTCGTCGTATATGAAAAATTGGCCATGATCCAGCCGACGAGGGAAAATAGAAGCAAAACTAGAATGACCGGGGAAAAAAAAACTAGGAAAATAGAGTAGGCCGAGTGAAAGCAACACCGAAGTGAGTGCGAGAGAGAGAGAGAGAGAGAGAGAAAGACGATGAGTCAAACTGACTGCCAGAATCTGCGGAAGGTACAGAGGACAAGTATGGACAGACAGAGCTTGGTATCGCGTGGCTTTATCATCAACAAAAGTATTTATGCTTTTTTTTCGATGACAAACAATCACTCAAATCGAAAAATATTGACAAAATCCATGCTACGATACCTCATTTTCTTTTTTCCTCCACTCGTGTGACGTTTGCGAAGCTTTGAAACAAATCTTTGCAATTTTCACGATTTGACGGAAATTTGAGATGTTCCACGATATTCCCTGTGGCCAACTTTTCGCCCCTCAATCAAAATGGTCCCCGAAAAGCCAACGTTAAATACGAAACGAGCGTTGGCCTATCGTACGATGTATCCTTAATTTTTTCCGCGGAAACACACGCGAAATAATTCACAACGCGATGCGAACGAGTGCAGGAGAGCGAGAAAATACGATGAAAACGAACGGCGAGATGCCACATATAAGAGTAGCTTGACAGCAGCGCATACTCTCCCTGGCCCCACTGCCCTCGGAATTCGTCGATTCTCCTGTCTCGCTTGTTCCCACGATTCGGATACGTTTCACCTCTTTGTTCGTTTCACATGCCAGCTGCGTCGATACATTGCTGGCCGAGAGGCAGAGAGTGGGAGCAGAGGAGAGAGAACCGCAAAGAGATTTTTGACACACACAACAATCGGTGCCGATAAGGATGTGGGCATGGGGGGGAAATTCGAAAAAATGACGCCATCTGAGGAGTCGTTGATAATATATCGACAATCGGCAAACTAAAAATTTCTTGTTACCAGCTGCTGGTGAAATAGGTTTTTTTTTGTCTCTTATCAACTGAGCAATCCATGAGATCGTAGGCGTAGGTAATACGGAAAACTGCATGAGCGATCGGAAGATATTCGAATATCGAACGATTACTTCACAACAGTTTTTCTTTCATCACGGACAGTCTGCCAGGTTCGTTGAAAAATTTTAGGAGAAGTTTAAAAAAATCGAGGAAGAACTCCTAGGGGAAACTGATGCGAGGGCTAAATAGGGAGAAATAAAAAAAAGTTAAATCATTCTTTGTTAAAAATACGAGTATAACGCACCAAGCGCCTCCTTAAAAGTCCCTTGATCACGAAATTTCGAGATTCATTCTTCAAAATCACCCAAGTCGAAAAAAAAAAACGTCGAAGCAAGATTTCGATTTAAAAAAGCATTAAATTTACTCCGTCCAAGGCACTTGCCAGTCCCAGTCTTTTTGTTCCTCGTTAAAGTAGAAAGATAGTAAAACGGAACGATGAGGCAACGAATCCTGATGGCGTTTTTTTTTCTCCCCACTTCTCAGGGGTCTTTTGCTATTGCGTGACACATCGTCAAATGATATCGTGGCAGTATGCCATAAATACGGGTTGTATTACGGGCGGCGAACGTGACGGCGACGTCTCTTCCTTCCCTCTTGCCTCGCTGCGTTCCCTCACCTGCGTGAAAAGCGAAAAAGTGCGCGCGGGGCCACGGGTGGATTCTCATTAGCCGTTATTATATCAGGCCTCGGTGAGGTGGCTCACTCGGTAAGCACGAACAACGAAAAATAAAAGGGGACACACGAAGACCCCCATGGAATGGTACATATATATCGTCACCCTATAACCTCCGCGACCTATCTTTTCCTGGGAGCAATTAGCGAGTACAGCCAGGTGAACATTATAGAACTCACTCAGCCTCACCATTTCGAGAGCAGACATTTGTTTGCATTAAATTTTCGATACGAGCGAGCTAAACATCCCCCCCCCCCCCCCCCCCAATTTCATTTGGATCGGAAAATCTTCGCTGACGTCATGCTGTGTCCGCCACATTGAATACTCAATTTATCACATTTAATTTGAAATTCATGCAGTTGTCGAGTCTGAGGTATCAGTTTTTCAAAGGAATACATAGTATATAATATTCTTATTCGGGATTTTGTTATGGCTGTAGGATCTTGGCCGTTTTGAATTTCGTTATTTCAGCACTAAATTAAAAAACGAGCAACATTAAAAATCACCCCATACGAATGTTCTAAAATCTAAAACGCATGAATTTATTGCTACCGTTCATTGTCTCGACACCGCCATTTTGAATCGTCGGTCAATTGTCTTTTCATCGTCGTACTACTTCATGATACAAGGGAAAGGAAAGCAGCGGTTCTCGAGCAGTGACATACCTTATTTTTCCTCTGATATGAGTTTTCTCCGGCAACGCAAGTCTTCGTGTTCTCCTTTTTCTCGCACGTTTCATTATTGATGGAACATCGCTTGGGATCGATGACGCGTGGCGGTACCACCTGGCGCATCAATGTTAGAGGTGCAGCCATGTACCAGCTTACCAGAGAAGCAATAGGACTTGTCGATGTGCGGGGAATAGCCGTACAAGCGTGCGCAATAGTTCACGTGTCTTCCGTCTGTCGTTGAGGGTATATAGCACTTGGCCTCCCTTAAATATATACATATACCCATATATATGAAGTACACAGAACCGTAGGTCGAAATCGTGAAATTATTCACCTGGTCGTATTGGCTTGGCCCGAACGGTCATCACCTGGCGGTACGGTTGGCTGGTGGTCATGGTAGTAAAACTACCGGTACTGTTCTAAACTCGAGCGGAGTTTACATATATATATATATATATATATACTTGCGGTATATGCAGGTAATACATTTTCATGTATGTATGTAGATTATACGTATAGTACTTACGAGATAAACATGGGCAAACTCGAGGGGTAACCCAATTCCTGAGTACTGAGTTGCTGCCTGTAGTGCAACTGTGAATTCTTGCTTGGTGTCCTGTCCCCACAAATATTCGAAGTTTTTCCATTGGGATAACGAGAAGGATACCTCCAAAAAAAATTAAAGGGCACTTCATCGAATTGAACACACAATCAAACTATGCTGAGACTTTCAAGGTTGGCATAGAATAAGCCTGTTAGGATTCATTCGTGCTTCATGAGCAGAAATCTGGTTAGTGAAGGTTCATAAGGACAGATGACATCAATGACGTTTACACGGATGAATATGTTTAATGAAAAGGACAACTCTTGGAGGAATGACTGTGGTCATTGAGATAGCCAGGATTATGAACTTGATGAATGAAGATCATATGCAGGTGGATCCGGTCAATGTGGGCATTGAGGATAAATCTAGTGAAATAAGATTCATAATTAAGCGTTTGAGTGATAAGGTTCGAAAAACCGCACTCTACAAATTTAGTTTATTACGATGGATTTTATAAATGAGGTTTATGAGGATGGATCCGGTCAATGAACTACAGGTGGGTGTATCTCGTCAATGTGATTGTCATTGGGAGGTGGTAAAGATATTTATGGATCAGAGTTTGTTCAATTGGATGCATAATAGCGAATCGGCTGAATGAGATACATCGACGATGATCGAATCAAATTTATAAGGATGAACACAGTTGTTGGTGAGATTTGAGGCGACACGCACTAACGCAATGTTACAAATAGGAAAGAATTATTTTAAATGTATGCTTCGATCCACGGAACTGCTTCAACTCCAGTGGACCTAAATTCCAACTAGTTTTCATTCAATTTTCATTCTTAAATTTCCGCCCCTTATTCCTCTGATTCTGGAGTACCAAGGCTTTTAGATTGAAGGAAATAAGCAGCGGATACTGAGCCTCGACCTCATATTTCCTTGTGACTCTGTTCTCGAGCATTGACAACCTGCCACGTGACATCTGCTCGTAATCCTGTCATGCTTGCGTACCGTCCGATCTCCGCCATTACCCTTATTTCTATTCGATGGTCATCTTCTCGTTCTACCCGACCACTCGAGGAAAAGCCACCTGACGCGCGCGCCTTCTTAATCATCCCAGCCATCTGAATGTGCCTCTCTTTCACTCATTCGAAGCGAGTTATACGCAGAGACTCAATGACTCCTTCTCATCAGCACAAAAGAGACTTGTGTGCCAGACACCATGCATTCCACCTGCAGCCTCGCTAACGCACCATCGGGAATATCGTCCCGAAATACCTGTGTGCCCTGTCGAATTTATCGTATACCGTAACACCTGCGATTGCACGGATGATAAAAATGAAAGGGGAAAACATGTACGAAAACATCAATACCAAAAGCAAGTGGAAATATATCGAATACCAAATAATGAATTTTAAATTGAGATGAATTTTAAACTCAACCCATCGAACATCGATTGGCGAGTTGCCACAATCGAGGTTCCCGTGGGTAAGCATAGTTAAAAAAAAGAATATGAAACAACCTTACTTCAATAAAAGTAAAAATTGTCTCAACAAATAAAGTGGAAAATTGGCTTGTACAGATGTCCATAAATTTATAATCCTTCCTTAAACCTAAATTTTGCCAATCTTGAAAATTGCTGCCAGTTTCGATTTTTATCTCTGGTTGTAGTGCACGTACAAAAATGCTTCATATATCGTAGTGTAAAAATTATGCAACTCATAGTACAACCAAAAGTGTTATTCCTCTGTAGGCATCATTCCTATATTGTATAGCAAAAATGATGCAATTCAGATTACAACTAGAAGCCTTCTTACATAGACGCGGTTGCTATAGTGGATAGTAAAAATTATGCATCTCGGATTAAAATTGGAAGTACTCGAATAATAAAAAATCATATTCCTACTTTGCAATAAGAATAAACATTTTCGTGTTCGAATGAGTATCATTTGAAATATTCGGAGCGTAAATCAATAAAGTAATCCATTGCATCCCATATTATGATATAATAGAATGTAGGATGGTAGTTCTGCTTCAATTTTTACCATACACACTATTAATAATAACTACTGCACATCTCTTGTGGACTTTGTAGGCAATTCTACGCGTAAAATAAAAATCGAATATTGATTACAATGGATGCTGCAGGAGTATCGGCGACCCTACTGAAAAAGATTATGCAATTAACCATACAAAAAATACCTAGTGCATCACGTAGTAAACGGGGGCCAGGATAAGCAGATGAAAATAATTTATATTCCGCGTAAGACGCTAATCGATTTTTTTTTTAATACGTTAGTGAAGTATTGTCGATCACTTTGCAATGATTAGAATTTTGATCATGAAATGCTTAATAAATGTAATTGTTTGTACTGGTGTGCGACGACTGGGACGTCGGCGGCCACTGGTACATTTACCTTACAAGACTCATCGTAAGTTAAAATTTAAATTTCATAATTATTACTATACCATACATAACAATCACGACCATCCATTCTACACGTTTCCATGCACGAACAGTATATTTTATAGAAGCATAGGATTCATTTCGAGACCCCTGTTTTCTCCGTGTACTCAAGTGCGGATGTTCAAAGTTTTTCGTCGGTCTAAATTTTATCTTTAACTTAGGAAAGAAGTCATTTATCTGAATGTTATTTCCAGAAGATGAGTGCCTTGGCACGATTGGCGATTTCCCTTAGGCTTGAATTTAATATGGCAGCTTCACCAAACAAAGAACATATGAGAGTGAAAATTTTAACATGGGGAAGTTGGGTCAGCTGAGGTAGTCCTGGAACAGCATGTAAGACCCTAAGCAATCCGAGCGAAAGAGAGCTCAATAAGGGCCGTGCCTGCAGGCAATTTTCTAGAGCACAACTATAAGTGCATGCATGATTAGTATATAGTATACATATTTATAAAAGTTTGCATGTTACATATAAATGTATACATATGTGCATAACCCACGGAGCGCAAAGTTGTCGACGCGATATACGGCATAGAATTTCCACCTGCATCCGCATCCGCAGAGAGTCTTTGTGATAAAATCCTCTTTCCAGTAAAAAAGAAAAAAATGAAGAAAATAAAATAAAAAATGGAGTTCACGCGGATCATACTTCCCCTTGATCCGTATAGCCTCGAGATATTTTCTTCCAGTTGTATGAAGGAAAAATCTGTGGATGCAACTCGAGTCATTTATATGCAACGTCAGCGTCGGATAGTTGAATAGGGAAAGAGGAATGATAGAGTGAAGGATGGTAAGAAGTTGTGCACGAAAGATATGGAAAAGGTAGTCCTAAAGTCGAGGATCGACGGCGTCGTCGTCGTCGTCGTTGTTGGCGTCGGCGCACCTGACATCCCCCTCCCCCTTTCCCTTCCACCCTTCCACCTGCCGCACTTCCCTGCTCTCGGTACTCTACAGCTTAACCTCCACTCCAACTCCTCTAGCTTGGTTACCCCCCTCCATTCCGGCTTCCCCAACTGTGTTTCACTTTCGAGCTTCCTTCTTCCTACAATTCTCTTCTCACTTCCTCTCGGTGTGGATTCACCTATCCAAGAATGACTAAGGGTAGCCCCACACCGAACTGATATCAATCTGTTTATGGGGTCTTGGTAGCACGGACAAAATTGTTTTATTCAAGAACTTCAATACAATTACATATTATATAAAAATATGAAAGGTAAAAAAGCCTTCATATTTTCATTTTATATTTAACGGTGTCGATTTTTGCTTCCTCATAGTATAGACACTTCGTTTGCAATTTAAAAAAAAAGTCAAGAGTCAAGAGATACTTTGAGAACTTTTCCGAATTTTGCAGAATCTTGGGTTTTTTTTTAGTCAATACGTTTGTTTCGGTCCCAATACTGATAATCAAGTGGGGGAGCCCGAAAAAATTAAGGGGTTATCCATGAATATTCAACATTTGTTTGTAATTATTTACAGTGACGAATTCTCAGAATTTTGAAAATTCTTGGGTTTTTTTTGAGTCAATACGTTTGTTTTGGTCCCAATAAAGATAATCAGGTGGAGGACCCTGAAACAATTAAGGAGTTATACATGAATATTCAAAATTTGTTGTAATTATTCACTTTGATGGATTTTATGAATTTTGCGAATTCCTGGGGTTTTTTTTTCGACAAACACGTTTGTTTTGGTCCCAATAAAGATAATCAGGTGGGGGAGCTTGAAAAAATTAAGGTGTTATACATGAATAATCAAAATTTGTTTATAATTATTGACTTTGACAAATTTTCCGAATCTTGCAAATTCTTGGGTAAGCAAAACGTGATTTCTATAAAAAAAAATTAATCCATTTTTGGCTTCCTCATAGAGCAAGTTTTCATAAAAGAAAAAAATTTCTTAAGATTTTCATGTCAGAGTGCTTAAAATTTTCCAAATAATCGAAAAATCATATAATATACAAAAAAAAAACGTCTCGGCGTACATTCATGAAATAATGTGCAAAATTATAACAGTTATTTTATGAGAACGCCTTGAGAATTGGTGCCCAAATTTTGTACTCAAGTAGTACAGTAAACCCTCATGATTTGTTATAATATTTGCCAAAATTGGTAAAAAAAAAAAATTCGGATTTTATAGAATTCTTTCGCTAACTTTTGTAAGCTCTCAGCTATCGAGTCGAAACTTTTTGCGCAAATGGATTGGGGGACATGGATGTTGGATATTGAATTTGGTGGTAGTTGATGATGCAGTTCAGGTTTTATGAAATTTTGAATTTTCATGGGAAATGATATGGAAGCTTTCGTGAATTTATCATTATCGAGCCAGCCACTTTCCACATTGATAAGATATGGGACACTAAAAAGTACGGTGTTGAGCTTTAAAATAATTATTAAATATTCTAAAACTTTGAATTATTTTAAATTTTGAATTTTTTATGGGAAGTGATGTTTAACAACCCTTTAACATTTGCGAATTTACTACTACCGAACCAACACTTTACACATAAATGAGCTAGGGGATAATAATTTTAGGGGATAATAGTTTGAAAAAAAATCGCTAAAGAATTCCAGATTTTTAAAAGCTTCGAATTTTTTTGATACTTTAAACTTTTACGGGAAATTACAGGCTTGCTCCAACTTTCGTAATTTTACGAATATCGAGCTGGACTTGCTACGAAAGCAAGCCAGGAAACGCGTATATGTATGTACAGTGAAACGTTAGTTATGCCACTAAATCACAAGATCGATTGACGATGTAAGTAAATGACAGTAATTAGTTCAGTGACCGAACTCATTAACCGAAAAGTGACGGACGAATTTTCGACAGTTTTCAAGCTGAAAACATTAAATTACTTTGAAATAACGTTGAAAATCTTGAATAATCTGAAGTTGAAGTCCGAAAAAAGCGTGCAAATTAGAAACATTGCTTCATCATCATTAGCTCATCCTGGCCACGAAGCTTCCTCTATGAATAGTCAACATAGAAAATCCGACTCCCTCAAAGCGAGAGTTTTGCTCTCGGCATTAAATATAATATGAAAGCCATGTTCAAGTTTCCTGTTTATACACGCTTGTTTAAATGAAATTAACGAAATATAAATTTTTTATAATTGGAATGAACTTTTCGATATTCGAATTTCGTCTCAGATTTTGCAGCTGATGGAAAATTGCTTTGAGCCACGATGATGCGCAGTATGACAGTCTCCTCCAAAAAAAAAAAAAAAAAAAACATATGACAAGCTCTTAGGGTTATTCGAATTTGATCACTGATTCAAAATCGGTATCAATATTTCTGCTTCCTGATAGAGGAAGCTTTGTTTTGGTGAAATTTGTTTTGTTTAGTTTTCAATGCAAATGTATTCAAAAAATGTCAAAACATCGAGAAATCACAGTTAGAAAAAATTTCCGGACGCGCTCGCGTGCGTGTGTGTGCGTGTGCGCAACCACTATGCAAAATGGAAACGTCTGTAACTCGATAACTGGCTGAGTTACAGCGCTGCAATTTTTCAGTCAAGTAAAGCATGGCAACCCTTTTGTTTACCGTAATTGTTATACACAAATTCATACAGTAACTCAGATTTCATGTCATTTTAAATTTTTCGAAAAATGGTCCTAACTTCCGCAAATTTTGCGATATCGTGGTAATTTTTTAACATATAAATATAGATTATCATTAAAGGACGGTTGGTATTGAATTTGGCAGAGCTAGAAAAAATACCTGAAAGTACTTCAAGTACTGAAAGTACAATGTACTGTAAGTACTTGAAGTACTCGTGTATTTCAAGTACTCGTGTATTTCAAGTACCAAGTACCGTAAATACTTGAAGTACCAAATATTCGAAGTACTCGAGGTATCAAGTACTTGAAATACATCAAGTATCAAATACTTTTCAAGCTTTCAGGTATACATCCCGTAAGTTCCAGTACTTATATTTGATTTCTTACGTACTCATTGAACTCATTTGATTTGGATTCGAGTACATTTTGTATCAAAACATATTTTCACATTGTGCAATTCACTCAAGTTAGGTAGAATGGAACAGAAATATTTAAACGAAAAAATAGAAATAATTTAAAAAATAGCATTGACGATTGTAATTAAGATTTATTTAGCTTAAGATTTGAAAAAGAAAAAAATAAAGAATATAATATACGCGGATTGTTAAAAACGAAGCCATTTTCATTGACAATGACACCGTAACTACCGTAGCTTGAGCCTTTGAACGGTCATTCCTTACGATCTTAATCAAAAGGTGGCGCAGAATGTTCCTCAATTATATATTCAAAGGCGTTATACATGCAACCATTAGCAAGAACGCATTCAAAAGTATTTCATACTTGGTAATTGAAAAAGTACTTGAAGTACAGCTACTCAAAGTACAGGTCGAGTACTTGGAAATTTAAGTACAATATTTGAAATAGTTTTAGAGTACTTTGTACTTCAAGTACTGTACTGTCAGTACATCACAATTACCGGGTACTTGAAGTACTGCCCAGCCCTGGAATTTGGCGAAAATATGTAGAGTGATTGAGATTTTATGAAATTTTCAATTTTCCGAAAAATGTCTCCAATCGCTTCGAGGTCCCCAAATTTTAAGATATCGTGGTACGTTTTTTTTTTTTTTTTCTTTTTTTACATCAATAGATTATCATAAAAGAACGGTTAGTATTAAATGTAGCCAAAAAATGGTGGAAGTGTTCAGGTTTTATGAAATTTTCAATTTTTCAAAAAATTTCTGTAATCGCTTCAGCTTTCCCAAATTTTTGAGGTATCCTCGCCTACATTATTTTTTCATCGTTCAAATCATCTTTCAATAATACTATATAGTATAGTATTGAATTCTTTAATCAGACTTTATGCAATTTTGAATTGAAGGGTAATTTGAATTTCGGAAGAATGGAATTTCGAAGAAAGGGTTAATATTTTACGAAAATTTGAATTTCTTGAAAAATGTATCCAATGATTCTGCATTCCCGAGATTTTCAGATATCCAGCTAAAGAGCAGAATACACGTGGATACGTTATCGTACATAGCTGAAAAAAATTGAAAATTAAAACTAGCACATTTAGCTTCCTCATAATTTTCGAAATTTTATAAAGCTTCCTTTTTCATCTCACTCATGAAGATTTCTCTATAATGAGCGAGACAAATTTAAATAACTCACTTGCTCATAGAGGGAGCATTATATGAGCGAGGTGAAAAAAAAAGAAGCTTTATAAAATTTCGAAAATTACGAGAAAAAAATGTGCTAGCTTCAATTTTCAACTTTTTCAAATTTCCCAAACAATAGTATATCATCAATCCACCATTGATAGTCGTGTGATAATATACAATAACATGAATATAATAAACAATTTGATGGTAAATCGGGTGAATATAAATTTTTTTGATCATTGTGAATGCTTCTTTATGATTGCTCCACGTTTGTGTTCCACCTCACCGCGACGTTAGCCGTATATATCTTTTGGTCTCTTTCTTTCACCGTCTTTCACGGTTTCCCCATCAGAGTTTCACCTGCGCGTGTCTCACTTCACCACTACACCTATATGATCCCAGCATTGCCGCAGGGCGCTTGCCACGATCTGTGTGTTTCGGAGGGCGAGAGAGGGGGGGGGGGGGGGGAGGGGGCACACAGATACACCAAAGTAACACGGGCAGCGGGCACTCGCGCGCACTCGCACGCCCTCGCCTCCCTCCATTCGGATCGAGCGCCGTGGCTCCCACAATTCCCCTGCCGCAACTGTACGCAAACGATGGAACGAGTATTGTTGGAAGAGTGCAAGAGGGCCAGCCGTCAGTCAGTCAGTCAGTCTATCGGCAACCTGCGTACCAGCCGTTTCGCAGTGCTTACGTAACATATCATTATTATTCCCCTTAATTCTCAGTATTTACTTTTACCGTTTCATTTTTGGCGATTTCGTTGTTTTTTTTGCGTTTTTCGGGATTGGATTGAAACAAAAATCGAGAAGAGAGAGAGAGAGAGAGAGAGAGAGAGAGAGAGAAGGCAGAGAAAAAGTAGGAGCAACGAAAGAGAGAAAAGGCAAAATACTCGAGGACGAATCGTAAAGAATTGTTAAGTTCACATGAATCATTGAAGCGGCAAGAAAAAAAAAACGAAAATCATACTGATGTTTGAGGTTGCGAAGCCCGACGCATACGAGGCAACGTTTGAACGAGTGGAAGGATTGATCGGTCATTGAAGCGAGTGTCGATATAGGCAGCGAGAGACAATTCTTCGTTTTTTTTTTTTGGTTAATTAATTTTATCGTTTGAACAAATGAACGAGACGATATTGAACGGGTGAAAGGGTGAGCGCGCGCGAGAGAGAGAGAGAGAAAAAGAGAGAAAGAGGCAAAGCCAGTGGAGTGAACAATTAAAAGGGATTTGAGAAAGAGATGAATAAATGATCAAGAGAGAACTGTGAAATTGCGTGGTTTCACATGAGGATTCGTGCTGAACCCTCTCATTGATTTTTTTGCCGTCGGAACGAGAACGAAAGAACGGGGGAAAAAAAAAACCAAATATCATTTACAAAAGTAGCACTCGAAACGAAAAAAAAAAAAACATATCCATATATTTTCTCGAGCTATCGTGATATGTTATTGAGTTTAAATTAAAATCGTTTTCTCGTGGGGTCCTGAGTGATTGCAGTCGCGTGTCTCCAGCAAGTTGCCAATAGCCAGAGCAAGTGCTACCTTTCAAAGAGCTCTACCGTGGTTGTTTAAGGACGAGTTTGTAACGCGTGGCCGAGGAGCTTTCGCGAGTCATTCTGGAGTGTTTAGCTTGAAAGCAGGCGAGCTTTCTTCGTGGAAAATCATCGAGGACTCGGATAGCTGGAAACAGAAAAAAAGCTCAAGCAAGCCAGATTTCGGGGTCATCCGAAAATTTTTCGAGAAAGCCAAAAAGCTCAATTAAGCACATATTTCACATGGTTGTGAGACTCCCCGAGAAAATCCCGATCCATCAGACTCATCATACGTGCATTCTGCGGTTTTTCGCGGTGAAAGCCCGAAAGCTTGGTTGATTCCCTGGAAAATTTATCGCCCTGACGGAAGCTTCTTTCGTCCTGCTAGAAAGCGCAAAAGCCCGAACGATTTCACCCAGCAATTATCATCGTTTCAGCGAACATCTCTCTCTCTCTCTCTCTCTCTCTCTCACACACACACACACACACACACAAGGTCGGCAACTTTGGACAAAACTCTTGACCACGAGGGGAGAAAAGCTCAAAAGCTCGGGTGATACAGCCTGAAGAAATCGTTTGTCCTTCCAGCAAACATCGTCCTCTCCGAGGCTCATTGGACTTGGATCATTAGGCCGGACACCTAGGCCACTTTTCCTGGAAAGCTTTTTGGAGAAAGATTCCCATTTCTACTAAAATTCCTGATAAAAATATCGAAAACCACAAAGCTCGGATACCTTTTCCGTGAAATTTATCATTCCGATAAACATCGAACAACTCGACCCCTACCCCCATCCTCTCTCTCTCTCTCTCACACGCACACACAAGCTCAAATCAAAGGGGCTGAAAGCTCATAAGAGAAAAAGCTTCTGCGATACTCGTTCGAGCGCTTGGGACGTCAGGGCGCGAGCTTCAAGCTTTTTACACGGGTCGCGGTCGTTATATCGATTACTTTCGAAAAATATAGAAGGCGGCAAGCGTGCGCGGCCGGAAACACCTGCTCTCCCGTGCTGTGCAGTCTCTCTCTCTCTCTTTCTCTTTCTCTCTCTCTCTCTCTCTCTCCTCGAGTCATACGGCCTTACGCGCGCTGGGTAATCCACCTTTCCCAACAGTTGTTCGACACCTCTCTCTTTCTATTTCCGCGCGTGCGTGAGTGTGCGTGTGTGTGTGTGTGTGTGTCCGAGCGCGTAAAGACGACGACGACAGGTGCCCTGTGTGTGTGTGCGTGTGTGTGTTCCGCAAACGAGCGCAAATAGCTGGTAACGAAAAAAAAAAAATAAAAATAAAAAAATCTGCCAACCTCAATCTCACGCATCAGCCCAGCCGATTCCGTTACGACAAGATCACGAAAGAAAATTGAAAAGCAACGGAAAACGAAAAATTGTGCAGCGTGTTAAACGAAAATTTTCTCAAATTCATCGCGACGGCAAACGAAAGATCGTGGGTCAAAATTTATTCGCTGAGCAACGAAATAACATCGAGAAAATCGAATCCGTGGTTTTGGCAGAGGCCCGCAGCGGGTGGTGATCGCGGGAGTACGGTGGGGGGGCACGGAAATTTCGGCGTTGATAAAGTCGTGGAGGCGCCTGTCGTCTTCGCCGGTACAACCATAACGCCGCCCGCCCTAAAACGCCCGAGACGGGAAACGGTGGACTCATCGCCGCCACCCGCTCGTATCGCAACATCAACGGGCGTCGTGACAACAGCGTCATCGTCCTCGTCGTCCGGTAATCCCGGAACGTCAAACGACCTCGTCTGCATACACAGCGGCATGGACGCCCCGCTGTCCCAGAGCATGGACTCCGTAAACACGGTTGCGACCTGCGAGGACGAGGTAAGACAATTGTTCCATAGGCAAAACCCCCTGACAATACCCATTCTTACGAATATTCGCAGGTGGAAGAGACAAAGTTTAGAAAAATTTTGGATTTTCGTTGCATCGTTTTTTTTTTTTATCCCCCGAATCCTTACGGATATGGAAAAACTCGTTTTATGTTAAAGGAGACTTCGAAGTGTCAGGTGAATGGCGATTTTATGATCCTGAGCCTGGAGAATGCATCTTTGATACTTGAGATTTGTCGATTGCAATCGCATTTACAGTGACTCCACATACGCAATCCTAGCGTCTCTCGCTGCTGAATGTCTCGCATTCTCAAGATCTTCTAGCTGTTTTTGTTTGTCTTGAGGGTGAAAAAGAAATTTTGAAAAAGTCGAAGGCGACGAAAATTCGACAGTACGTTCCTGAGCCAAGCCGAGGGCTAACCGACCCTCTGGTTTCGCACGATCCTTTATATCGCCAACCCCCCTAACATCCTCTCATTCCCTTTATAACCCCTCGTAGAACCCTCCGCTATACTCCCCTATGGCGCCAGACGGGCTTCGTTCGCATATGCTCTTGGTTGAACGTGCACGCAAGCTCTTCCCCCCCCCCCCCCCCCACCCCGGCTCCCACGTCTTCTCGCCTCTTTCTCTTTCGTTGCTTATACTTGCCCCGCGACTTATTTATTTATTAATCTTCCTTATCTCTCGCCATTTACGTTTTTCCATCAACGCCCTCCATGCGTTTCTCGGTACGATCTCCGCATCCAACCCGAAACCGAGACCCAAACCTAAACCTCAACGGCAATCACGAGATTAACATAAACCCAATAGACCTTTATCTAGCCTACAACCAACCCCAAAACCGCGCCAATGTTATTCGTTCGTTTTTTTTTTTATATATAATTTTCTTTTTGGCTCTCACGCGATGTATGCCTGCGTTTTGTTATCGCGCAACTAGCGACATCTCTAGCCGCGGCGTATTTATTACTCAAGAGGGTTTGGATGGCGCAAGTGCCCCGAGCTCGTGCATGTATGTGACGCTCTCCTGATGGCGCGCCCGCGTACTTGAACCTTCGACCCTATGCACTCTTCAACCCACCACCCTGCCCCAAACCCATCGCGGTGTATTGTATGGATGGAGTTTTTCCGTGTATACATATACCCTATAGGGTTATCCAATTACTATTTTCCACCTGACATCGTGTACCCCTCCCTTCACTCCGAGCTACGTATATGACGAGTTGAAACAAGCGAATAGGACGGGCACCCCGCGAGTTGATATGGAAAAAGGTCGTTTGTCGTGAGCGGAAAAAAAAATTATTGTATCCACGGTTTTTTTCGTCTCATGCGACCTGGAATTACGAGAGAGAAAAAAAAAGTTGGAGCGTCCATTCCTCGATTTGATATGTAAATTTTCGGGTCCGAAACATTTGCGAGTTATGGGCTTTGCGTTCTCGAAACGTATATATTTGTGATGTATGAGACTAGTATACGGTTTATATTTAACGCAATTTCAGTTGATCGGTGATTTAGTCTGGGATTAAAAATTTTTTTAAATTACCTATTTCGTTGCTTAATTATCTTTTTAGCTGTAAGGTAAGTTTTATGGTTATTTCGGTGCTTAGCCATTCGTTTAGATTTTACTTCTCACTTGTATAGGATTGTGGGATAGCGTAAAAATGAATCGATCTTTAAAATTGAACATTTTTTCAAAAATCCATTCTTTGACGATACTTCGATAATTCATTATATTTTCGATTACTTTCTTCAGTAAGTTATTTATTGGATTGTATTGTTAGTTTTTTAAAATTTGTTTGGATTTTTAACTAGCAGTTTGTTCACAATTTATCGGAAAATTGAAAAAAACGAAAACGTACAAATGCGTGTATAGTTTGGGCAGCCCTTTCGATATGATTTTTTTTTCTAGACGCACGAAGTTTTCAAATATTGGAAAAATTTTCTTGAGGATGTATCACACGTACCTTCCCAACCAAAACTGACTTTCGTCGACAATATTGCATACTTCATGATAAGACAAAAATCGGAAAAAATTCAACCACATTAAAGACGATAAGAAGATTACTTTTTAATAATAATAATGCCCAAAAGTTATCAGTAAATTGTTTAAGCAAAACACTGTTTAACAAACTTTTAGGGAATGTTTTTTTTGTCATGCGAAATGAATTCGTTGATTTTTCTGACTTAACATGAATTTTTTAAAAATTTTCTTATCATTTTGAAATTTCGGCTTTCGGAAATTTGTAAAGGATGTATTTATGAAACTATTCGTTCAATGCGCTGGAAACTTCTTAATTGTAATATACAACGTTTTTACAAAAACACATCCAAAATTCACGATTTTTCCTTGATTTTTCAAAATTAAAAAATTTTCGAAAACCGAAATTTCAAAATGATAAGAAAATTTAAAAAAAAATTCATGTGTAGTCAGAAAAATCAACGAATTCATTTCACGTGTCAAAAAAAAACTTTCCCTAAAAATTTGACAAACAATGTTTTGTTTAAACAATTTATTGAGAACTTTTTGGCATTATTATTATTCAAAATTAATCTTTTTATCGTCTTCATTATGGTTGAAATTTTTCCGATTTTTATCTTATCATAAAGTATGCAATATTGTCGACGAAAGTCACTTTTGGTTCGGAAAGTATACGTCCGATACATCCTTAAACGTTCTACCTCGCGGAATATCGGAACTATGAGGCTGAAACTTTCCACAAACATAGACTATGATTATATAATGTTTTATACATGAAATTCAGCCGCAATCGCTCGAGTGCTACAAATTTTACAGGATTTTGAATTTTTGAAACAAGGCTGGTTACCCTCCGTTCCCAGCTAGCGAGCGCTTATCGCCGGGAAAGAACAGCCGTGACTACTTTTGCTTATATACTAAAGATAATGATGAGTCATCATTGATGAGGGTGATGAATTCTTCTTTGCCACTATCAAAAACCTAACCTCGCATGAGATCGCACGGAGAAATTTTTTCGGACTTTTTCAATGTTATTTTTCATCTCAACGAACGATTTGAAAAACGCTCGTGTCTAAATTCCTCGACGTATATTTATGAAACCGGTAGCGTTTAGTAAATATCGGTATAATATAGAGAAGAACATGAAGAATTGTCTGAGGATTCATTTCTCAATTTTTTGATACTTAAATTTGGGCAACGGGGTTGAATAAATAATTAATAGTTTATCTCTCTTCTGTTATAAATCCCATACTATTTTCATCAGATCACATCATATTTCAATCTATATTTCAATAAATGAATGCATGAATAAACAAATAAAAGACCAATACATTGAAAATTTAATGATAAATGTACCAGTAGTGCGTAATAATTCAATCAATAACACCCACCAGAGGCACGATTATGTATTCATGTGTATACATTTACCCATCTGCACTGTTCATTGATTCACTATTACTATATCGTTTATTTGTTAATCACCATTGATTAACGGCTCTGTTATGCATTAATCAATCATATATTAGTCAATTGGCTCATCATTAAAATACGTTTTGTATGACAATTAATCCATATAATTGGTTAAACAATAATGTGAATATTGACAACAAAAATATTCGATCATTGGACATCTATGAACCATCAAGTCATACTATCAAGGTCAATTAGCTAAATTTTCTGGTATCGATACAACTGCAACTCATATTACCAATAGTATATCAGTCGGGTTTTTCGCAATATCCGTGCTATATTGCGCAAATACGATACCGTAGTGTATTTGCGAAAGAGTGGCTGCGAACACCTCTCTCGGGGAAGTTCTCGGAAAATGAAATTAAATATGGAAATCGTAAAAGACAAAGAGATGGGATACGTAGAAGGTAAAAGACGCTGTCAATTGGAAAAACTAATTAACAAAAAATAACTTACTTTCATTATTAATAAAAACCTTTAAGTATGAGTTGGGCTTCGCAGAAAGGGAAAATCTGTGACTGATACGTATACAGTATTGGTCGCTTGAAACTAACAGATCAAATACAATGGAAAATGTGCTAATTAAAAATTTGACAATGATGTCTCATACGTTTTCTTCATCCACAGACAGCCCTGAGGGAGAGCAAAAATTACGAACGGCTCGTAAACGAATGCGAGTGTAAAAAAATTATGATTATAAAGCAGTCTAAAAGTTTCAATTAGCATCGTGTCAAGTTATTCAGGGAGTCTCTGATTCTTTTCAAGTTCATTTTCTGCCTGCACGAGTCAAAATTTGACGCCTGCTTTGAACCTCCAACTTCTATCACTCTGGCAGGTTCTTGAGGGTCTAGGGAGATTCATTTTGTGTGGAAATTAAAATCCTCTTTAGCGGCTAAAATTCATGTATATCGAACGTAATGCAGCAGCTTAGGGTAAAATGACGATTTCACGAAAACCTCGCTAATACACTCCTGCAGTTGCATCGAGAGTCAAATAAGGATCTTACGAGAACCTCATAAAATCCTCGACACCTTTCAGTAATGTGATTAAAGTGATGCAATGCAAAGATACGTACATTTCAAAAGTTAATGTAAAATGTAATTATTGTAAAATGTGTTCAGTCATGCTTGAGCTTGAAAGACAAAGGTCATGCTTCTCAATAAACAGAAATATTTTTAAATATATATCCGTTTACGCTATTTTGGGGAAACCCTCATTTTAAAATTAACAATAGCTACGATATTGAACGTGGTTCGAGATATCTTGCAGTGAAGGTATTATAATTATAATAACAAGCATTTTTATTATAGTTATGGAGGACTTATAGGTTGAAAATAGTATTTCGCGGCTTAAAACTATCAAGAGAGGTTAATCTAATAGGCACACTACGAGGGTAAACGTATAGGCTCTAAATTTTCACTTTATAGATCGGACTCTATGAGTATTAAAGTGGATTATAAATTGTAGTCTCGGGGGACACTTGGAGGTTCGTATTGAGAGTTTGAGGTTAAACTGTGTTACAAGAAGTTAATCTGTATGCGCTACAATTACCAAATCGGGTGCTAAATTTTGACAATGGAGAAGGACATTTTGAGGTTCAAAATAGGAGCTTAAAGTGAAGTTTGAGTCTAAAGAGGTTGAGCTAGATGCCAAGTGTATATCGAAACAAAACAAGCCTAAAAATTTCGACTCGGCTAGTTCGTTTTCAATTTACCCTAAGCCAAATGAGACATATTACAGATCTGAAAAGGATCCGTGGTGGATTAACCTAATCATTATACCGTATACGCACACACGCCTCTGTACATCGAAGAATCATTGAAACAACATTCCCAAATTATGGCAATCGCGCCCGAGAGGCGAACGAGTGTCGTAAAGAAAGAAAAGAAGAAAAATAAAACGAAAAGAGACGCGGTAAAAATGGGTTCGCGGGGTTGCGTCGGAGTCGAAGAAACTGCGGAAGTCTTCGGGGCACGTGCGCGCATGCGGGCTTGCGGGAATAACGTCTTTTGAGAGCCACCGAGCAAGAGAGATGAACGTGGGGCAAAAGAGCGACTGGAAGGGGGAATGTGCATGCACGCTTACGCATGCAAGAGGGTGAAGCAGAAAGAGATGGAGAATGGATGCAATGCACGGACGTGTTGTGGGCTCGCGCGGGAATTCGATCGGTCGGTATTCGCGTGAGCCACCGAGCCGACCGAGGACGGGGAGGCTCTTCGGCTTGAGCGCGGGTCAGCGAGCTCTACGAAGCTCGTTGGGCTTCGACGACACTCGAGTCTTCTCCTCGAGATGATACCGCGGTGACTCAAAGATCTAAGAATCGTTAGACCGCTTTTTTTTTTCAAAGATTTCACAGATTCCAGCTTTTTCCTCATCCTTGGAGGTCAAGTCCCGTTCGAACTCTCGAGGCTTATCAACTTATACGATCGTGCTTTTCAGGCTTTGATGCGGGGTTCGAGATTTTTTTGTATTCGAAACAGTTTGAACTGTTTCTCCAGCGGGTCTTTCTAAGTTTTTCGGAGTCTCGAAAAGTTCGAAATTTATAATGTTTTTTCGTTTGTTTAAAATTCAGAATTTTTGGAGCTTTTTGTTATTCCTCGCACTTTCGACCTAATATCTCAGTTCTGAGCAGACTTGAGCTTTTTGGATCAATTGCGACGAGATTCGAGCTTTCGAAAAAAATTTAGCAGCCCCATAGCACAAATACTTTTGCAAAACGATAACTTTCTCTCGGAGTAGCAAAATAAAAGTAGAACTTTTTTTTAAATCGTAGCGTGAGTGCAAGCGATTGGGAGAGACTTGAGTTGTTCTTAAGCTTGCCATGAACGAAAAGCGTCCAGAACTCACGAACGGAGCTTTTTCATACTCATCGTGACTCGAAATTACTTAATTCTTGCCTGAACTCTCTAAAGAATCAAGTAGAGCTTTGACTGAACGGAGGCAACCAACGACCTTTACCGGTGGCTATATACGGTCTTGAATTAGCTGGAACTTTCAATCCTTTTAACATGTATTACAAGCATTTGTGATTGTGTCCTGAATTCCGTATCCCGGTGAATATCGAGTATCGAAAGCGCTGCTTTTAGCACGAGGATAATTCGTGAAAGTGTCAATCGTGGCATTTAACAATTCGTGGCAGGCGTAAAAATCGTTTGTTACTTCTTGTATATACGGCCTCGTGCCTGAAGTGTGCTTGAACTGCAAGCTCCGCGCCTATATCACGTACACACACGCAGTGCCACACCGTTTGCTCTGGCCATTCTTGTTATTGATTTTTTTCCGACGAAGCAAGAGCCCGCCACAGAGGGAATGATATTAGAGCATGAAGGAAAAACGCAGAATAGCCGAGTAAAGGAGCTGATGAAAAACATATCGGGAACAATGTGGGAGGAAGAAGCTGGAATAGAGAGAGAGGATAGAAAGTGAAAATTGGAAAGGTTATTGATTGATTGATCAACTCAAGACTCCAGAATTGGGGGAAAAAAGAATATAACTATACACAGATAAAATAAAATGGATTTCGTAACGAAAAAGCTCGTATAAAATTCAGAAAGTTTCAGTCAAGAGAAATATGAAAGTAACGAATATAAAAAAATTTCTGGAAAAATTTCGAATTGCAATGAATGAGGTGAACAAATTAGGAAAAAAAAAAACTAAAACGAATTACATTTTTTATAAAAAATTCGATATCCGAAAAATGTGATTTTCCGATCATTTGGAAAATTTGGACACCCTGTCATGAAAATCTGAAGAGAAATGTTCTCGGCAAACTAATGAAAACTTTTTTTCTTGCGTACCATCTTTCGGGACGTGTTGAATCATCGTATGGTCTATAAAGAAGACTTAGGCTCAAGCTTATGTAGTGTAAGCGCGTGACTCTGACACCTCTCGACTGGCTGTGCTCGAGGAAGCACGGAATGCCGGGTTTCCTCTTGAAAATCCACTCCTCCTTTTCATCCTCATACATCATTCCATCTCGCATGTATATATACATATCATATGTATGTTATATATGCATAAATAAAAATATGTAGAAATATGCAGCACTCGTAATTTTTTATATCACTCGAGACAGAAATTAAATTCGGTAAACAGAAAAATGAGTCCCGGGAATCCTGCCACCCGGAAAATTGGCTCCCCAGTGTTTCTGTGATACTGTAGAAAATTTAACGACAATATGGTTAAACTAACCACATCCAAAATCTGAAATTATGGGAACGTAATTAGGGTGACACCCCCACGAGGTCCAGATGCGCAGCCTCTGATGGGGTTTAGAGGCACCCCCCTCCCGACCACTCTGAATGTACGTGAAGGTATTTTGAATTATGACCCCACGAAGTCCAGGGGTCGTAGCCTCCGAGGGGGTTTAAGGGTACCCCCCCCCCCTTCTTTCCAAGGCTCAGATACACGAACGTAATTTGGACAACACTCTGATGAGGTTGTCAGCAGCCTCTGATAAGAATTAGGACATTCCCCCCACGTAATTTGAAGACGCCTGACGGTCATTTGAATGACACCCTCACGAAACGGCACAGCCTCTCATGGGGTGCAAGGGCGAGCCTCCCTCCAACTTGAAGGAGCGCGAAGCGATCCTCACTAGGTCTGATGGAGCGGCTTCTAGTAGGGTCTTAGGGTTAGCCGCCTTCTTCCCCCCCCCCCCCCCCCCCACAAACTAAACCTAAATTTTTTTGAAGCTCACAATATTATGCGTCGTTTCTTTCAAACAACACTCAATTTAACAGTTTGGTTTAACCCAAAATTATACAAGAAGGAGCGTTATGCATTTCAGTTAGATTTGAAGCTATCATTTTGCTATTCGTCTACTTTATAACTTGCTAAATGTTGAACGGATCTGGGTGTCACAACAAAGTTTTGCAGAATGTCACGCTTAATATCGTTCTAGGATTGTTAAATGTCTTTGTCATTGATTGGGCCAATATTCCCGAAGGCCAACATTTCGGCGGATAATTTTCCGATGCCTATTTCAAAGAGATCAATTTTCCCAGATTCATTTAATTCTGCTTGTGATTGTGTCCATTCGCCTTAACTCCTAGGATACTTTCAGCGCATGTATATTAATCCCCGATTATTGTTACATCCCTTTAACAAAGTATAAAAAATGAACGACAGCGGAAAAAAATGAGCATATAAACAGGAAACGATGGAAATATGGGAGTACGTCAGTAATTGAGAAATTAATGAACATACAAGTGATCGAACCAACGAGTTTACAAGTAAGCAATGAAGGAGTAAAAAGAACTAAGCGAGCGCATACACTGAAAAAAATGGTTCGGGATTTACAATAATACTGTTATTGTTGGCCAGTTATAGGTATACTGGTGAAAAAATATTGCCCACACAGAAAATGCAGTAGCCCTTTTAGAAAATCCCGATTGCCGTAAAGTTCATACAAATATGACTAGTGAAGTATTTCTAATTCAACAATAATATCGCTGGTGAAGGCAAAGCAGTTTTGTCTACGGCGCCTATACTGCGCCTTTGTGGACGACACTCAATCGTCTGGCTAGCTTAGTCATTATAAATAGCTGGAAATTTATCGTTTTTGTAAATCAGCCATACTAACATAGCTCGCGAAACTACACTGTATTGTTCAAACAGCTGTAGTAGCTGATTTTTACATGCCTAGCTATTTCAACCATATAGTATGGCTGCGAGAATAACGTTGTGACACATAGCTATACTAATATGGCTCGCGCAACTATACTACGTTTTTGGAACACCTACAGTAATCTGTTAACGCGTGGTGTCTATGCCTCTGCCTCGCGCGAAAACGAAACCTCGCTACGCAAAATTTGATAATGAACGAGTTTGTGAAGAAGAAACTGAACGAACGGAATCTTGATGAGCTTATACCAACATTTGAAGGTAAGTCTGTTCTCACTTATCTACGGAATATGTAAAAAGAACTATTTTTCCTGTTATATAAACGCCAATCGTATAACAAGCGAATTTTTGTAGGTTAGGTCAACTGTCATTTTCCTGCAAGGAGAGTATCATATGTCTCCGGGCCATGGATTCTCTCAAACTTCCAGGTGTGTTTCATTAGCTCTAAAAATCAAGTCTCTTTTGCAAAATATTTATGTATGAATATCATTATCGATAACAGATGATTAAAATAAATATTCATGATTATGAAACATATTGGCTGAATTTTTACTGTGACTCGAATATCCCCTACTATATATACCTACCTATACGAGTATAGGTAGGTACAATATCCTGTAATTTATCCATATAAAATGAATTTATAATTCAGCCATATTCTTTTGGTAGTATGGCTGGTACGTCTACCTCGTATGCTAGCGTTTATAAAACAGCTCTACTAGTATTGTTGGTATACAAATAATTCTGCCTACACTGACAAAACTGCTGTCCACGAAACAACATTGTATATGCTTGCTTCGGCTATACTAGTATGGCTGGTGTTCGTCTACCTCGTATGCTAGCGTTTATAAGACAGCTATACTAGTATGGTTGGCATACGCATAACTCGTGATGGTGAACTCAACCATACTATGGTATTGCTGAAATAGAGATACTTGTCAGATTCGCGGAGCTATTGGGTATATGTCTGTCATGACATAGTGGTATGCTTACGCCAACGATATTGTGTCAGTCATATTTGTATGGCTTTATTACCTAGATGGTATGGCAGTAGCGTATTTTCCCATATAATATGGCTGAAGCAATAATAATTATGGCTCGAATCGGGAAACTTTTTTTTCAGTGTACGCAAACAAAAAATTGATAATGAACAAAAAAATAAATACGTAAATTGATGAACTGATTTTTAAGTAACTACTTTAAAATCAGTGAATAAGAAAATTGTAATACATGATCAACTGTTCCTCATTTCAAAGTCCTTTATGCGGTGTTGCAACTATAATCATCGAATCATGAATTACCGTCGAAACAGAATGTTCAACCTGTCGACTCGAAGCAATCGATACTTCTATTGGCAAATGGAGAGTATGGATAATAGTTGGTAGGTTGAGGGGGGGGGGGGGGGGGAGGCAATGGGTGAGTGGAGAAGAGAAAAAGAAGTAGAGTCAATTAACTGTGAAACGCGAGCATTTCGACTGGCTGGTTCTTGCTTTTGTGCAACCAGAATTAAATCCCTAGAAGATGTCTTCGACTTTATGCCACAGTGTGGAAAATTCATATGCTCGCCCAGCCGTATAGCGACGAGCGAATAGATTGAATAAAAAAAAAGAAACAAAGTAAGCGCCAAACGCAAATTCGCTTAAAAATACTTTGAACAAATGCAAAAGCAATTATATACGAAATAGAAAAAAAAAACAATTGTCTATTTTCCTATGAATTCATGGTTAGCAGCAAGGACGAAAGAAAATTGTGTTTAACGGAATAAAAGAGGAAGTAATTGGAAAAAAAAATTGTCGTGAATTTTTTTTTCTTTTAGCTTGACATTGAGAATTGTTGAAAAATTTTTTCGACGGTTCGTCAAGCGAGACAGAACGCGCATTGAATTCGTTGCTTCAGGTTATTTGTACAGCTGATGAAGAGCTTAAATACGCGACACAAGTGATGGAAAGTGACAGAAAGCGATCGTCCTTAGGCTATATAGACAGAAAAAAAATTAATATCGCAACATTGCCGTATTGAATTTTTTTAAAAATAAACGGCAATAACGAAAAAGTAAATATAAATGACGAGACGAATAAAAATGATTATACTGAAGAGCACGTTATTTGAAAGAAAAAATTTTTTTTCGTCACACGAATATGTTATCAACGTTTAAACAAATTTTCGTAAGCACATTATTGTATGGCAAATACATTGCCAGACAAAGCTTGAAAAACCTGGTTGTAGGAATTGCCGCTAATAAGGCTTCAAACTGAACACTCAAAAAGCTTGATTCCGTGATGGGCTGAACATTTCGCTTCATCCCTAAATATGTCAACAAACATTCCACGAAAATAGGTGAAACATTGTGAATTTTTATTATCATTTATCAATACAAACCATAATTGCTTCGTAAACATCATATTTTACTTTTCTTGAATCTAAAAAGTATACGAATTATTCGTGACCATTATCAGTCGAGTTTAAAAATTTTTCTAACTTTCTTTTTTTTATTCATAATCAACAATTACCATAACATAAGCGTTATGAACCGATGCTAAGGTGCTTGGCTCTGAATCAGTAAATGGTTTGAATTCTAAATCTTTTAGTTTCGTCGAGAATCAAAATATCAGCGTGATGGAACGTTTAAAATTCTATCCCGAAACTTTACTACCCAATAACAACTCTATCAGAATCTCGGCTTTCCGCACAACTCTACCGAATTATGACTCTACCAGAGAATGAGGTTTTCGTGAACGTCTCTAACCAATCACGAGTCTACCGGATGACACCTATCCAGCAAGACTGATGATAAGTATGCTCTTCAACAATGTAGTAATCTGCCGGTAATTTACCATCAGTCTTTCCGAAGAGTTGTCAACCGGTAGACTTGTAATACGGTATAGATAATCGCGGAAGCATTGATTCCGGTTGGGATGTCAACAGCGGCCCATGTCTGCCAGGGTTGTTTTGTGGTAGAGTTATAGTTCGGTAGGCTTGTTTAGAGAACGTAAATTTAGGTAGAGTTGGTCTTGGGTAGTTGTAGTTCCGGATAGAGTTGTAAATGGGTAAAATTATGGTTATTGTAATGTTTAGTATTGCGGCATTCTCGGCCGATGGTTACGTAACTTTTGGTCCTTGTCCAGGACCAAAGAACAAACCTGTCACCCCCGATGTATTGGCACAGAACTGCCATAGAAAAGGCGCTAGAGAAGGGAAAGTCGTGAATTCAATGAACTATTCATGCATCTTGAGAATATTATTTTTCCATTATTTATTCGTAAAAATAGATAAAAATTCTCTCTGATGGAACAACTCTATACGCAGAGAAAAATCATAAATATCTCAAATTTTTAATGACAATCTTGATTATATCGACAATTATTGTTAAATAAAAGATTTATGGGAAGAGATTTTGTGCATTGAGACGAAGATCAGCGCTTAAAATATGTAACAAGACAAAATGAATAGTTTGAAAAACTTTTGTTAACGACTGTTTTATTAAAATTTTATTCGAAAATTTTTAACGTCATTTCCGGTCAAACTTAATATTCTGAAAACTCAATTTTTCCTAAATTCTTCTTCTATCGCAATTAAAGCTCATAAAAATGAAGTATTTGGTGCAATTTGTAAAATTGAATGATTTCTTTTAAGAAATTATTTTAGCATCGTCATTTTTTTTAGCTGCATAAAGCACCGACCATTATTTTTATGATAGTCCATAATACAATAATTCCCACGAGAAAATTTAGTTTGAGAAAAATTCCGAATTCGCAATATTTTTTTATTTTTAAATTTATTTCTTCAAATCGCTCAATTGCATCTCCTCTCGTTTGTGTGTCAGTATAAACGGCAGATTTACTCATCGTCTTCCGGAAATTTTTTTTTATCGTCCTCTCGTATATAAGCTCTTGAGAAAGAAAAAAAAATCGATTTTTTTGCGTCCTCTTTCATATTACTCGACGAGTCATGAACCTGCTACGATGAATATTAACCTCCGGGCCTTTCTCGTGGGGCCAACTCTCTTCAGTGGCTTCTCGCGTCGACGAGCGACGTCGACGAACACGGGAGAATGACGATGAAGTGAAGGACCGAGCCAGCAGAGCGAATAGAGCGAGAAGCGGTCCAACATCGCCGCGACGTCGACATCGACGTCGACGTCGACGTCCGTCGTCGTGCTGGTCGTCGATCGATAGTCCAGAACACGTATATAGAGGCAGCCACGCGCTTAAATATCTCACGCAGCACTCGACCATATACAAAGATAGTCGGAAATAAAGGGAGATAAAAAAAAATATTCAAGAAAAATCTTTGTTCATTAATTTTTTTATATGTTTATTACATTCGCCAAAGAGTCGAGGCTTCGTTTGGAGGAGAGTCAAGATCCGTTTAAATAGAAAAAACAAAAATGGAATAAAATGTTTTTTTTTTCCTCGACAAATATATCATCTGTGATTGCCAAATGCACGAAATATTCTGTCATTCGTTTAAAATCGTTATATATCCATTATAATGGTATGAAAACTATTCGTCGGACGTTAACATGTCGAGTGCATAAAAAAAAATTCAAGTTTCGAATAATTTTTTCGAAGCAATTCATACTGGAATCATCGCGATATCAAAAATAGAGCAAAACATGTTTTTTTTTTCAATCGTTTCACGTTTCTTTCTAAATTCACCGAAAAGTTCTGTCATTAGTGCAAAATGATGACGTATTTTTATTCAGACGTTCAAAGAACTCGCTAACGGTTTTATAGGAAATCGCGATAGAAGACCTCAGAAACAGAAAAAATGTAACACCTAAACGAGGTCTGTAACCATTTGGATAAACTTACATACGCTATCACTCTGTACCAGTGAGAGAAGCTTGTAATTGTACTGTGAAACATCAAGTAAACTTCAACATACTTGCAAAAAAATAATAATTTGTCTATTTTCAAACGTAACGTACATTTTTTATCTAAATATTCTTCCAAAACTTTACTTGAAACCATAATTTCTTGTTTATTTAATTTTTTGTTGCGAAAAAAATAGTTTCTTGAGATACAACGGCTTGAAGAAAAAATTTCGAGTTCAATATATCTTGAAAATAGTTGGCTGAAAAGGTTTAAAAATTATAACAACCTTTTATTGGAATAATCAGTCATTTTCACAAAGTTACAATTATTACGGACTGATCGGAGCTCTGATTAGTTGAAATCACGTAAAATTCCTCACGTATACAATACGTTATAATCATTATTATTATTATAGGTTTTCCATTCTTAGCATATTCCTTTGAAATTTGTTAACTATATTCACATCCCATATGAGAATCTCAGTACCTATCGCATCTGCACGAGGGCACAGGGAAACTACAAAAAACCTGCTCGATACAAGCGGCTATATTTACCGATTGTCAGTTGCATTACCATCAGGAAAGCGGAAAAACTATCTCTCACTGAGTCATCAGCTCCCAAGCAAGCGCTAGGCTAAGCGATCACCCATCCCGGTACTAACTGAGAGCATTACCGCTTAACTTGGGCGATCGTTGAAGCCGTGCATCATCCTCACGTCTATATACTGCTGTCGTTATATCTTGTTTGAGAATCCCGCTGCAGCATTGTTAAAAACAATTGTATTAATACATGGCCAACTTTTATTGCCAGTGCAACCGAGAGTCATCGCATTACTGGGCAGGTTCTGGTTAAACCTTAGTTCTACTGGCATAAAGAAGTACGTAAGATTAAGTTCCAGTGTCGAAAGAATGCTGGTCATACTTAGAGACAAGTCTCGTCGTGGGTGACAAACAGCTCCAGTTGCCAAATCTTGTGTGATAGTCATGTTCCCGCCTCAACGAACAATGCTCTCAACGCTTTACAAGTCATGGTAGCCGGTTTCTCTAAAAAGTATTTCAGCTGAAATTCGATTGATTATCCGGCACGTTTCGACAAGAACTTGTTGTCCACCTGTTGGAACAAACAAGCGTTTCAGCAGTTCTGGCTGATAAGCCAACAACTGGCCTAGTACTTGGTGCATTTAAAGCCAAACTTGTAGCTTGTGTTCCTGACTGCAAAACTAACAGAATTTCGGTATATTACTGCTCGCCGATTCATCGTTGGGGACGCGCTGTGCTAATGCTCACCCTAGTCATAACACGACATCGCAACCGATGACGAGCCAATTGGCATAACACTTGCTTCATAGCCATAGGTGAAATTTATGTGTTTTACCGTCAAAGGCACAATTTGGTGCTATGGCTATGTTCCAGGAATTCCACAAAGAAACTTTTGCATTTTTTTTTTTTTGCAGAGCGACGCTTTACGTATATAAGGGGAGGGAAAGTTAGCTCAGCGTTGGGAGTAGTCAATGCTAACGCCTGTATTTGTTGCTGACGGGGAACACTACGTCAATATACAAAAAAACGTTGCCTAAATTTTGGGAATTCCCTGAACTGGCTCTTGTATCAGAATATGTGCGAAGCTCTCATTTCCATGAGCGGACTAGAATCCGCTTAGCTTTGTCACGGGCACTTGTATTTTTTTTATTGGTAACAACTCAATCCCAACACATATGATCGAACCTTGGCTCAGTACTAGAGATGTCCTGGTCCAATTATAGCATTGGCTGGCAGTATATGATCTTTGATGTTCTATGTGTGACCAGAAGTTGGCAGAAGTATGTAATTCACCACTGAAACGTGAACCAATCCACCATTCCTCGCAAATGAATTATAGCGCTGGAGTTTCGCAACAAGTCAGAGGTTACCCGCATATATATATGCATGTTCATCAGAATCGCACGATATGCTGCTCGGTGCTGAAATACTGGTGCCATTGTTTGCGCACACTGATCCTAGTACCAGGCGAATAGTTCGATACTGAAAACCGGTGTTGGTGTCCAGTGTCAGGCCAGAACCCCAGTTGACTGGGGTCAGTGCAAACAACGACAAAGCCTGTCTGTGAGCATCAATACTTGTATGCAGCAATGTACCAATACAAACTCCACACCAAAAGCTAATATTATCGTGTAGTATATATTTTTCAAGACAAGTATTACTATATTTAATCTGAGTTTATAGCAATACAATTGAAGAGATGTTGATTATGACAGTGGAAGATTCCAAAATGTCGACAATCATCAATAATAAGAAGTCATGATAATAGAGTGAGCCTCGATGCGGATTCATGATGAGGCTAGTTCATCTGATCCCTTCGAGGGTTAAAACGAGAGTCCTCGCTTGTTGGCAACAGCGCAAGCCTTCGTCCTTTTAACCTTTCGTTTCTAAGGCCCAGTAGTTACATGGTGGGGAAGCAAGGCCCTGGCTTATTACATTCCAAGTGGGACCACGAGACCTCACGTAGCCCGAAGTATTTCGTCCTAAAAATTCTCCCACAATTGTTTAGAAGTAAAACCAGTACGGTTTCTGCGTTCACAACAAACTGGCTCCTGACTGTCAATCAGATCGGTAGCCCCGGCACCGGTACGAAGCCAAGATTCGGCTATTTTATCATACGCACATGAACATATGTCTGTTGGATGGACCCCTGTACAAATATAACTGCCGTGCCAAAACCACTTCACCAAGCCAATTTTGTTTGTTTCTTACTGTCGCGCCGTTATCTCAGCTTATCATAAATATTATCGAAATTGGATTAATTGTATATTTCACAGCAATAACAATTATATTTGTCTTCATCATTGATTACCAATCGCCAATTGGGCAATAAAGCCGTATTCGTTGACATTAATCTCAAGACTGTTTCCCATGATGAGCAACATCAAATCGATCACTTCGTTAGTCGGCTATTCGCTTACTTGAAAATTCACGACTTGACAGGCTCCTGGTAACTGTGAACTTTACTGTCGCACAACAGCACGAAGAAAAGTGAGACTCTAAGAGCACCGGCATAAGTCAGTGTGTACACACAATTAAAAACAATGACTTTCAGTGTTTATTTCTATGTTACTTTGAATTTTACTTCTCATTTGCTCGATTGAAAGTATATAAAACTGAAGACCGTTCAAAATATCTAGCACCAAATGAATGGGGGGGGGCAGGGAGGGGTAATCAAACCCGAAGCAAAAAAAAACTTTTCTCCTGCGATCGTATTTGAGTAGGTTCATGGTTCATTCCGGGTCCGTAAGTATGTTTATTTCGTATATCGTATAAAGTCGTCTCGTGAAATTGTACTGGGAAGGGAAGCGCGAAGGACGGAGAATGACGAATGATTGTATAACGATGAACAATGGGGAAATAGAAGTTGCTACGTGCCGGTGGTATTATGACCGCCAGCCGCGAGGAGTAACGTTCATAGTGACTATTCTAGGAGAGGCAATACAGCAGGAGCGAAGCAACAGAGAGAATAGCAGGGCATGGCGGATGTTGTATAACGGTTAGGCAGCCAAGAGGAACGGCGTTCAGAGCCGAGAGAGAGAGAGAGAGAGAGAGAGAGAGAGAGATTTAGATTCAGATTGAGAGGGAGAGAGAGAGAGAGAGAGAGAGAGAGAGAGAGAGAGAATGATAGAGCGAGAGATAAAAAGAGGGGCAAGGCGAGCTAAGCCCATCAAGCTGTAAACACCAGGGATGGGCAACATCGAATGAAAAAGTATTTAAATACATCATTAAAATACAAAATGCTTTTCCACTCGTCATTTATTTCGGGTACGAGTGACGAATGAATTTCCACTCGCCATTCGTTTCGCATTCGAGTGACGAGTGGTTTTTCATTCTGTATTTAATTCGCGTTCGAGTGACCAGTGGATTCCCACTCGTCATTTATTTCGGGTACGAGTGACGAATGAATTTCCACTCGCCATTCGTTTCGCGTTCGAGTAACGAGTGGTTTTTCATTCTGTATTTACTTCGCGACCAAGTGACGAATGGATTCCCACTCGTTGTTTACATCCGAACTAAGTGAAGAGTGGGGGAACCATTCGAACGCCGTCTTCGGTTCGAGTGGAAAAACACTCGTTATATGTTTACTTTCAGATCCGAATGAATTTCCACTCGACAAATTTTTCGAAAAAGATGGATTCGTGAATCAATAATTGTTTTAAATTAAAATGAATATCCACTCGATATTCGGTTCAAATACAAGTGGAAATATATTGACGTGATGCAGTGATAATAAGATAAATAGATAGATGGATACATAGACAGAGAGACAGAGGGAGATTGAGAGAGATTGAGAGAGAATGAGAGAGATTGAGAGAGAATAAGAGAGATTGAGAGAGATTGAGAGAGATAGAGAGAGAATGAGAGAGATTGAGAGAGAATAAAGAGATTGAAAGAGATTGAGAGAGAATGAGAGAGATTGAGAGAGAATGAGAGAGTTTGTAAGAGAATGAGAGAGATTAAGAGAATGAGAGAGATTGAGAGAGAATGAGAGAGATGGAGAGAGATCGAGAGAGATTGAGAGAGATCGAGAGAGATTGAGAGAGAATGAGAGACAATGAGAGAAATTGAGAGAGATTAAGAGAAAATGAGAGAGATTGAGAGAGATTAAGAGAGATTGAGAGAGATTAAGAGAGAATGAGAGAGAATAAGAGAGATTGAGAGAGAATGAGAGAGAATGAGAAAGAATAAGAGAGATTGAGAGAGATTTAGAGAGAATGAGAGAGATTGAGAGAATAAGCGAGAATGAGAGAGATTAAAAGAATGAGAGAGCTTGAGAGAGATTGAGAGAGAAAGAGCGAGAATGAGAGAGATTGCGAGAGAATGAGAGAGATTGAGAGAGATTGAGAGAGAATGAGAGAGAATAAGAGAGATTGAGAGAGATTAAGAGAGATTAAGAGAGAATGAGAGAGATTAAGAGAGACAGAAAAAGATTGAGAGAGAATGAGAGAGATTCAGAGAGATTCAGAGAGAATAAGAGAGATTGGGAGAGAATAAGAGAGATTGAGGGAGATTGAGAAAGAATGAGAGAGAATAAGAGAGATTAATACAGAATAAGAGAGATTGAGAGAGAATAAGAGAGATTAAGAGAGAATGAGAGAGATTGAGAGAGAATAAGAGAGATTAAGAGAGAATGAGAGAGAATGAGAGAGATTAAAAGAATGAGAGAGCTTGAGAGAGAATGAGAGAGATTAAGAGAGATTGAGAGAGATTGAGAGAGAATGAGAGAGATTGAAAGAGATTAAGAGAGAACAAGAGAGAATGAGAGAGATTAAGAGAGACAGAGAAAGATTGAGAGAGAATGAGAGAGATTCAGAGAGATTCAGAGAGAATAAGAGAGATTGGGAGAGAATAAGAGAGATTGAGAGAGATTGAGAGAGCATGAGAGAGAATAAGAGAGATTAATACAGAATAAGAGAGATTGAGAGAGAATAAGAGAGATTAAGAGAGAATGAGAGAGAATCAGAGAGAATCAGAGAGATTGAGAGAGATTAAGAGAGATTAAGAGAGATTAAGAGAGATTGAGAGAGAATGAGAGAGATTGAGAGAGACTAAGAGAGATTAAGAGAGATTAAGAGAGAATGAGAGAGAATAAGAGAGAATGAGAGATATTGAGAGATAATGAGAGAGAATGAGAGAGAATAAGAGAGAATGAGAGAAATTGAGAGAGACTAAGAGAAATTAAGAGAGATTGAGAAAGAATGAGAAAGAATAAGAGAGAATAAGAGAGATTGAGAGATAATGAGAGAGATTAAGAGAGATTAAGAGAGAATGAGAGAGAATGAGAGACATTGAGAGAGAATGAGAGAGATTAAGAGAGAATGAGAATGATTAAGAGAGATGAAGAGCGAATGAGAGAGATGGAGAGAGATTGAGAGAGAATGAGAGCGAATGAGAGAGATTGAGAGAGAATAAGAGAGAATGAGAGAGAATGAGAGAGATTCAGAGAGAATGAGAGAGATTAAAAGAGAATGAGAGATATTGCGAGAGAATAAAAGAGATTGCGAGAGAATGAGAGAGAATGAGAGATATTGAGAGAGAATGAGAGAGATTGAAAGAGAATGAGAGAGAATGAGAGAGATTAAGAGAGAATGAGAGAGAATGAGAGAGAATGAGAGAGATTGAGAGAGATTGAGAGAGAATAAGAGAGATTGAGAGAGGCTGAGAGGAAATGAAAGAGATTCAGAGAGAATGAGACAGATTAAGAAAGAATGAGAGGAATGAGAGAGATTGAGAGAGAATAAGAGCGATTAAGGGAGATCTACCTCATTCTCTGTCAATCTCTCTCATTCTCTCTCATTCTCTCTCAATCTCTCTTAATCTCTTCCAATTTCTCTCATTCTCTCTCAATCTTTCTCATTCTCTCTCATTCTCTCTCAATCTCTCTAATTCTCTCTCAATCTCTCTTATTCTCTCAATCTCTCTTAATCTCTCCCAATTTCTCTCATTCCCTCTCAATCTCTCGAATTCTTTCTCATTTTCTCTTAATCGCTCCCAATTTCTCTCGTTCTCTTTCATTTTCTCTCAGCTTCTCTCAATCTCTCTTATTCTCTCTCAATCTCTCTCAATCTCTCTCATTCTCTCTCTTTCAATCTCTCTCAATCTCTCTTATTCTCTCTCAATCTCTCTCATTCTCTCTTAATCTCTCTCATTCTCTCACATTCTTTCTAAATCTCTCTTAATCTCTCCTCATTTCTCTCATTCTCTCTCAATCCCTCTCAATCTCTCCCAATTTCTCTCATTCTCTCTCGTTCTCTCTCATTCTTTCACAATCTCTCTTAATCTTTCCCAATTTCTCTAAATCTCTCTCAATCACTCCCAATCTATCTCATTCTCTCTTAATCTTTCTCAATCTCTTTCATTTTCTCTCATTCTCTCTCATTCTCTCTCATTCTCTCTCCATCTCTCTCATTCTCACTCAATCTCTCTTATTCTCTCTCAACCTCTCTCATTCTCTTCCAATTTCTCTTATTCTATCTCATTCTCTCACATTCTCTCTTGTTCTCTCTCAATCTCTCTGATTCTCTCTCGTTCTCTTTCAATCTCTCTCATTCTCTTTCAATCTCTTTCAATCTCTCTTATTCTCTCCCAATGTCTCTCATTCTCTCTCAATCTCTCTCAATCTCTCTCATTCTCTCACATTCCTTCTAAATCTCTCTTAATCTCTCCTAATTTCTCTCATTCTCTCTCAATCCCTCTAATTCTCTCTCAATATCTCTAATTCTCTCTCAATCTCTGCCAATTTCTCTCATTCTCTCTCAATCTCTCTAATTCTCTCTCATTCTCTCTCAATGTCTTTCATTCTCTGGTCATCTCTGACAACTTCTCTCATTCTCTCTCAATCTCTCTCATTCTCTCTTATTCTCTCTCAATTTCTCTCATTTTGTCTCGATCTCTCTTAATCTCTCTTAATCTCTCTCAATCCCTTCCAATCTCTCTCATTCTCTCTCATTCTCTCTCAATCTCTCTCATTCTCTCTTATTCTCTCTCAATCTCTCTCATTCTCTTTCATTCGCTCTCATTCTCTCTCATTCTCTTTCCATCTCTCTTATTCTCTCTCAACCTCTTTCATTCTCTCCCAATTTATCTCATTCTCTCTCATTCTCTTACATTCTCTCTTATTCTCTCTCAATCTCTCTGATTCTCTCTTATTCTCTTTCAATCTCTCTCATTCTCTCTCAATCTCTCTTATTCTCTCTCAACCCCTCTTTTTTTCTCTTAATCTCTCTCATTCTCTCTCAATCTCTCTCAATCTCTCTTATTTTCTCTCAATCTCTCTTATTCTCTCTCAATCTCTCTCATTCTCTCTCAATCTCTCTCATTCTCTTACACTCTCTCTTAATCTCTCAATTTCTCTCATTCTCTCTCAATCTCTCCAATTCTCTCTCAATATCTCTAATTCTCTCTCAATCTCTCTCAATCCCTCCCAATTTCTCTTATTCTCTCAATCTCTCTCATTCTCTCTCAATCTCTCTTAATCTCTTCCAATTTCTCTCATTCTTTCCCAATTTCTCTCATTCTCTCTCAATCTCTCTAATTCTCTCTCATTCTCTCTCAATCTCTCTAATTCTCTCTTATTCTCTCTTATTCTTTCTCAATCTCTCTCATTCTCTCTTATTTTCTCTCATTCTCTCTTATTTTCTCTCATTCTCTCTCAATCTCTTTCATTCTCCCTCAATCTCTCTCATTCTTTTTCATTCTCTCGCATTCCCTCTTATTTTCTCTCCATCTCTCTCATTCTCTCTCAATCTCTCTTATTCTCTCTGAACCTCTCTCATTCTCTCCCAATTTCTCTCATTCTCTCTCATTCTCTCAATCTCTCTGATTCTCTCTCATGCTCTTTTAATCCCTCTCATTCTCTGTTAATCTCTCTTATTCTCTCTCATTCTCTCTCAATCTTTCTCTGTCTCTCTGTCTATGTATCTATCTATCTATCTATCTTATTCTCACTGCATCACTACAATAAATTTCCACTTGTATTCGAACCGAATATCGAGTGGAAATTCATTTTAATTTAAAACAATTATTGATCCAAGAATCCATCTTTTTCGAAAAATTTGTCGAGTGGAAATTCATTCGGATCTGAAAGTAAACAAATAACGAGTGTTTTTCCACTCGAACCGAAGACCGCGTTCGAATGGTTCCCCCACTCTCCACTCAGTTCGGATGTCAACAACGAGTGGGAATCCATTCGTCACTCGGTCGCGAAGTAAATATAGAATGAAAAACCACTCGTTACTCGAACGCGAAACGAATGGCGAGTGGAAATTCATTTGCCACTCGTACCCGAAATAAATTACGAGTGGGAATCCACTCGTCACTCGATCGCGAAACGAATGGCGAGTGGAAATTCATTCGCCACTCTTACCCAAAGTAAACGGCGAGTGGAAATCCACTCTTCACTTAAATTTACAATAAATGAGGAATGAAAAACCATTCGTCATTTTTTTTTTTTTTAAGTTAATTTCGCCCATCCCTGGTAAACACCGAGCACCACATATATTTCTTTGTACGTACAAAATTTCATCGCTCACTATCAACAAAACTTTCGTGACTCACTCATTGGAATATGCAAACTTTAATTACTTCTTGGGTGAGATTCGTTATACCATTTGTTTATTATTCTCATTTACATTAATCTCATCTCGATATTTCAAGTCACAGATTAATTGACAATAGTAATTGATTGAAAAGTACGACGTCCCGATCACGGTGGATGGTACACGATTCATATTAATTATTTCATACATATTCAACGAGAACGATGCATCGTTTATTGAGAAGCTGAATTCGCGGAGTCGCAATGAGACTGTCAGACGCGTTGCGAGATTAAAGTGATAGGCGAATTGACATTGAAGAACCAATTATCCTCGAAATAAGTCGTCAGAGCCAGGAATTTGGTAGAAAATTTTCCAGAATGTGTGATCTACGTGTCAATTGGAGTATGCTGAAACTTGCAGGCACTCAATAATATACATGGGCACTCGAAGGTACTTGTAAAAATTTTAGTCACGAGTAGACACTCAAATACCCTCAGAGACACTAGGCAAATACTCAAAGACACTCAAGATTGCGTACAGAGACAATCGAAAATACTCATGAAAGACATTCAAGAATACCCAATACACTCGAAATTGACCGTGGAATCTCACGGACACTTGGGATAGTTACAAAAAAAAAAAGCAGCCACAGACCTCATAGGCATCCGCATCCATTTAAAAGTGCGCCAGGCAACTTAAGGGCATTAAAACCCAGTGCCGGAATATTCATAGGCACGTTGAAATAGTTAAATGAGCTTGAAGACATTCACGAGCACTCCAAGATACTCTGGGACACCCGAAAGTACTCATGCGGGGTCAGGTGCTGTCGGGAGTCCACAAAAAAAAAGCATATTTTTAGGAATTTACTTTGAAGCCACCTGTGAATCTTGTATTATAAAAATTTTATTACAATGTACTGTCGAAATGTTACTATAGTAACATTTCGAATATATTTCGTAAAAAATTTAATGCAAAAATATTTAAAAATCAAGTAATTCATCAAGCTCAGTCGACGAAGATGCTTTAAAAAGACACTTTGCGTTGACCGCTGCTGCTCGGCACTGGACTATATGAAATCAATGATTCAAAAAAATTTCGTTAGTATTATCCAATGTTTCAAAAATCTTATGAAGGAAGCTTTGTGATGGTATAAAAAAAATTTCCGAAACTCTTGCACCAAACCACTCTAGGTAGTACAAGTCCAAAAATGACGTTTAAAAAAATATCCGTATACATGTGCGTGCGTGCGTGTGTGCATGTCATGAGGCTCCAAAATGTAAGCCTCTATAACTTTTGAATGGCTGGACCGACAGAGCTCTCCGTTTGCGCGCAGCTAGTACTACGACGTTTTCCATATAAATTTTTTCTGTATTGAACCCCTAGTTTGTATTTTAAGGGGGTTTTAATTGTTTCGAAAATGTCCGTCAACACTCGTTCGAAATTTTTCATCAATCGTACTAAAGCTTTCTTCACGAATGGGCCATTTGTACACACTATTTGGTATTGAATTGGGAGAAAATTGGTCGAGCCGTTGAAATTTTATAGGTTTTCGATTTTTTTTTTTCTTAATAGGCATTTTTTTGGCTCTAGCTTCTATAATTGTCGGGATTTCATGTCAAAAGTTTATCCATAAGCTGCTTACTATCAGAAGATGTTTGATATTGAAATAGGAGTTTGGTCCAACCGTTTAGAAATTATGAATATTTGAATTTTTTTTTAAATTAGTATAGGCATTTGTCAAGGGCATTAGTTCCTGCAACTTTCGAGCTTTCCACTTGAAAATTTTCTCCATAAGTTCTGAAGGATGTTGGGTATCGAAATTCAAGAAAATCGATACAAGGTATCTTAATTCATGATTTTTTTTTTTTCATTTCCGGAGAAACCGATACAAACTTTGTCCTCGAGATAAAACAATGAGGAAGCAATGTTCAAGCTTCTAATTTGCACGCTTTTTAACATCATGGTGACCGCAAGAAGTGATGTGATTCAATTTTTAAAAAACCGATCATTTCTCGCGTATGAAAAAAAGGATGCATTGAAAAAAAAAATCCGACGATTAAGCACAAGATTTTTGTGTCCAAAAGAAGTTTGTACCATTTCGAAAGTGGTTTTCGAGAAATCGTGGTCACCGACGTTGAATTCGGGCATACAATTTTTTTTTTTTTTCATTCAACTCATCATCTAATAGTCATCTATTACGGTCCCATATAATGGGCCTCATGCAGCAGTATAACCACGTTCAGAAAATACCAAAATCCAAAGGTCATGGATTTCAAAATTTTCGACTGTGACCCCTTGACGCTCTTATATACAAGTAGAACATTGTATTTCTTTATAGCATGAAGCAGTAAAAAAAATCTCACAAAGAGTTTGCTTCTAAAATGGCTCTTAAATACCAGATCGATAATCTATAAGTGGTCCTATAGAGAACGTGCGAAGGATTTATCTCCGGATTCACTAGAATCAGAGCAAGACATTCAATCCAGAGCATGTGTGTGTGTGTGTGTATTTTGCACTTGAAAATAATTCTCGATGTGAATATAGCAATGGTTAAATGAGAGTGAGATAATAGTACGAATTTTCATAGAACGCGACGAAGAAATACGAGAATGTATTTCACGAATGAATGGGACTTCCCGACCTAGGGTAAGTGCGGCCCTCCTGTTGAGCTGCTGCATCCCGAAGAGGTGACCTGCTCTCTCCTCTTCTCGTTTCTTTCTCCGCAGGGTATAATCACCGTCATATCGAAGCTTATTACTCGAACAAAATTTTTCGCGTTGTATTCAGTGAAAATATACCACAGAATTATAACCAGACAACGAATAATCATTTTTTTTTTTTTTATACAATTTTACTTGCCTGTAATTTTGATGAAATCGTGAGATTTTTGTTAATGAGGAAAACATTATTTTCGCCGAAGAACGGTAACCCCTTCTGTTGCAAATTTTGAACGATTGCTTTGAAATTACTGAAGATATTTTAATGAAACTCCGTTCGATTTATCACGAAATTTAACATCTATATTCCCGATTGAGATTCAACATTTTTTAAATTTAATTTGTAAAAAAATTTTGACTCTCTCCTTCAAATCTGGATCTGCTGGGTTGTATTTTTTCTGCAAATTTAGAATTAATGGCTTTGTGAAAAATTTACGAACTTGTAAATTTCATTCTAATCAAGATGAAGCTTCGGTTTTCCTGGCAGCCATTTTTAATTTAATTTAATAATAAAAAAAAAAACAATTCTCCGATACGATTCAATATTCAGATGAAACGAATGATCTATTTCTCACGCAGCCGCATTTTAAATTTTCATCTTTCTATTTCAAACTCAAATATGGAATTTATAATTTTGCAATTATAAATTCAAATCTAAATCCCCAATGAGATTTCCTTTCGAAAATTCAAAAAAAAAAAAGTCTACTAGGAATTTCTCCTCAACGAAATATTCGTTGATAGTGCAATGGAGAGATAAAAAAATACAGACGAAACCTTGTCGTACCAAATTTGCCCGAATTACTCGTGACATTTGGATTTTTATTTGGATCCTTCCATCTCGCTGTGTCGCGGTCTCTCGTGCGTCATATACCATCTGGATTCGCTTGAATTATTTCCTAGAGAGTTCACTCACCTCGTTCATTATTTAAATCAATAACCTTTCGCGAACCCTCCGACTCACCTCGTTTCATCGAAAGCTCACGTTTTTATCATCTGCTCCCACAAGTTGTGCGGTCGTGCCGCGTTATAAAATCATATTCATCAAAATTATGAACAATCGAAAAAATTTTAAGAAAAAAAAACTCATTGCATAATCATCTCTATGATTAATTGCTTGCATGCTCTTAATGTTAATTTAAAAAAAAACGCGCAAATTGGAGGTTTGCACATTGCTTCCTCATTATTTTATCTCACAAAAAGCTCCCTATATGAGCAAGTGGGTTTTTCAATTTTGGCTTCCTCACAGAAGAAGCTTTTTGAGTGAGATAAAAAATGAGGAAGCAATTAATATGCAAACTTCTAATTTGCACGTTTATTTTTTTTTTTTTTTCATTTACACCTTGACTATGTATTAGGATAAAACGTTGTGGCTTGATAGGCCAAAGTTTGTGAAAGTTAAAGCGCGCACATTATTTTTAGAAAATTTCGAAAAATTTAAAAATCTTAACGTCTCAATGGGTTCTGTGAAATTTGATACCAAACACCTTTATCCCTTGGACAATTATAGGGGTATAAGAAGTTTTGGGTCGATACTCGCAAATTTGCGAGAATCGGAGGAACATTTTTCGGAAATTTCAAAATTTTCTAAAATCTCAACCTCTCAAACGATCCATATTGAATACCTATCATCCTAGTCCTCTGGGCAATTAGCGTAGAAAGTTTTGGCTCGATGGCGTCAAATTTACGAATGTTAGAGCACGTGCATATTTGTTCGAAAATTTCAAAATTTTCTAAAACTTCAACCCCTTAAGGAACTTTGCCAAATTCGATATCAACCATCCTCGTTACACTGAAGATTTATGTAAAAAGTTTGGGCTTCATAGCGTCAAATTTGCAAAAAATACAATTTTCGAAAATTTCTAAATTTTTTGAAATCTCAACCCCCTTAGGGAATCTTTACAAATTCAATACCACACGTAAACTATTCGTGTAAAAATTTTGGACGCGATAGCGTGAAATTTTTGAATGCAGAGTGATTACCGCAATTTTGTTTAATTTTTCAAAATTTTATAAAATCTTTATTCTTCAAGAAATCCTTGCCAAATTCAATACCAATCATTCTAATCCCACAGACTTTTTTTTTAAGCTTGGGCTCGATAGCTTCAAATTTATGGGATTGTAGGCACCCCTATATAAGGGATGCTTATTATCTGTCGTTGGTACTTTGGAAAAAGGATTCTTCATTTTTTTTGTTGTTTTTTTTTTCATTAATTATTTCATGAATGTGACCTCAATTATTTCCAACTGTATGTGTAGAACTGCTATATTTACTCCATAATCTTGATAATTATTTTTCCTTTGAGTTGCATGAAAAAAAAAAATGTATCATAAAAAATAATTGCAACGAATAACGAAGAAAATAACGATCATTACTTTTTTTCCGTTGGATTTGATACTTAAATTTTTTTTATTCCAGCGTGGAATAAACAAAAAAAAATTCACTCATTAATATGACTGCACTTTACTTTTATAAAATAATTGATAATTAATGGATTATAGTAAAAATAATCAAGAGCGTTTTGTTCAAATTAAGTAACGAGAGGTACCGATCTTTGGGTTCAACAAACGAACAATTCATTTCATTTGCAAAGATTTAGTGCTCATTTTGTAAGTAAATAAGATAAATCTATGACAAGACTAAAAAAAATTTGCAGAAATATGAAGAAAAAAAAAACAAATGTTGTTGTGCCGGTATAAATTGCGAAAGTCCGTGAGTGAACATTTGTGGTCTTCGTGAATCGTAATTTTTATCGCATTTCCAGCACTGAATTCAATTTCATCCTCAAAGCAGAAGCATTTTTGCCCCCGGCGAGAAACGAGAGAGCGAAAGACAGACTGAGAAATTATGAAAACGCGAAAGCATCCGAGCAGAGAGGAAAAAAATTTCTCCCTGCAATTTATTTTTCTTCATTCACTCTCGTTTTTATCATTTTCTTTATGATATTTATTATTATTATTTTCGTCGAACTCATCGTTACCTTTTTTTTTTTTAGTAAATTCTACAACACTCGTAATTCCGATAATAATATAGTCAGAATACCAATTATTTTCTTAGTCCTTTTTTATTTGAGAAAATCAGTGTGCGCATTATCGAATGTTCCAGTTATTTATTGCTGTTGCTTTATTCGATCTCTGATTGGTTGTTGTCAGAGCCGAAGCTATACATATAATTGGAGCCAAAAAATGACTGACACTGATTACCATGAAGTTGGCTGAGCCGTTCGAACCCTGTTGAGCATTCTACGCGCAATGTTCTCGTATACACTAAATAATAATAAATATATTGTCAATTTCGCACGGTCAATTCGGCGGAGTAATGATAGTCCAATCATTCTAGTCATTTTTTCTCCAATCTTATACAGGGCTTTGCTTTTGGAAAAGGTTCAGGGGTATCCCCTGAGTGTAAATTTAAATTGGCGGGACGTTGAGGGTTGAGTTTCAGCCGCCATCTTGGAAAACACATTTCATCAAATATATCGTGAACTGTGCATCGTACGACAAAAATAGTAATAACATTATTTGTAGATAATAAAATTGTCTACAACTTTTATTTGAAACTTTTTCCTGTGTAGAGCATCGTTTTTGATTTATAGTACGGAAAACTTTTACAAACATGGTTATTGCTGAATATATAGTTCATGGTTGATATAACAGTAAAAATGGTGATGTTTGGAAAAGTTTGTCACGCTATGAATCAAAAACCATGCACTATACGGGAAAAAGTTTATAATAAAAGTTATAGAGAATTTTATTTTTTACAAAAAAGATCTCTGCTATATTTGTCGTACGACGCACGGTTCACAAGATATTTGATAAAACGTATTTTCCAAGATGGCGGCTGAAGCTAGACACCCCCCCCCCCCCCGGCGTCTCGCCCACTTTAATTAACACTCAAAGGACCCCTGAACCTTTTCCCAAAGCAAAACCAATTCTGTAGAAAATTGCATTATGAACCTACTTTTTGGGCTAAAATGACGGCCATGAGGATCACGCCATTTTGTATACTTCCGTTTAATCGCTTGCGTAAAAACGATGCTCTCTGGTTCATGATGTATGTACTGCGGAGGGTGTTCGATAGTACTCTGAACAATGAAAATGTGACTGTTAGTGTCCAGATTGTTAATTTACAAGATTTTCTGAGGCTTAAGCTGACAGCCAGGGGTGTCACACAGTTTATGTGCTCAAAGTCAAATTAAAATCTATCGCTATCGATGAGCATTAACGGAAAATTCTGAAACCTTGCACGTTCACTCCGAAAGATGCCTGCTATGTATTTGCGACAATTATTTACTTAAGGGGATTAAAGCAAAGCGTTCGACATCAAAATGGTAACATATTTGCCTGAAATTTTGAAACGCTGCGCGCAATGACTTTTAATAGAGCCTAATCTTTATTCGTAAAACGATTTTCCGGTAGTTGACCGTTCTACCGTTAATTTAAGGAGGTTCAAATCATAATTACGATATCAGAGCCTGTTGCGTATATAAGTATCATTCACCTGATATTCTGCGATTACATTCAATGACTTTTAAGAATGTCTAATCTAAGCAATTCAATGATATAATTGTTATGTTCCATCGTGAACATCACTGCAATGTCGTTTTACTTCTAGGCCTCTAATATAGGTTTTCCATTCCTCAAGTTAATTAAAGTCCTTGCATATGGATTGCAAAAACGCAGTAAATGCCCTAATCGCGAAAAATACTTGTAAAGTCATTATGAAATTCTAATGGACTGAATGAAAACGTGTCAGAATTACAAGCTACATTCTTAAGTTGAGGATTGACATGTTTGCTTTAAATGATGATGCAGTAGCCTCAGAAAAGACTATGTCAATTAGAGACGCATGCTGTATATCTTTGCTAGAGAAACCAGCCGGAGAGTGCGCCTAGGTAGTGTAAAAAAGCTGCTAAACTCCAGTGTACACGTTACCATTTTAAAAGAAAAAAATTTTGGAGCAATTAAAATGATATCGATATAATTTTAATTGGTCAAAAAATGTAGTAACGTGTGAACTGGATTTTAGCAACGTTTCATTTGTTCTTTGAGCGCAATAAAAACAATGCATTTTCATAATCCAGATTTCCATTTATTCGCAACTGTCGCGAAAATTTTCAAGCATTCGATCTAATCCTGAATTGAAAAACTAAAAAAAAAATGCATTTTCAGGCTTTTATATTTGAGTGCCTAAAGGAATTCTATGAGAAAGAACATAAAATGAGAGAATAATAGAGAGAGGAATTAAAGAATCGTACAACGAAGCAGCGAGCCGAAAGATATATAATACATACATGTGGGTCATTCCATGCCAACCTGGACAGGCTGCGGACCCTCACCCTCTTTGATTTTTTCAAATTTTTTTCCTTGTTCAGTAGACTCAGAGAAACTTTTACGATTTTTTTTTTTTTTATTGTATTCTCAGGTGGCTTTGACTCCGCGAATTTTTGAAAAGCCTAAATTTAGGATAGGGAAATCCTATATTTAGAATAGGATTGTAAAAAATTCACGGAGTCAAAAACATACTTGAGAATAAAATCCAAAAAAAAAAATCACAAGTGTTTGTTTGAGTCTACTGAACAAGGAAAAAAAATTTGTAAAAAAATCGAAGACATTTTATGTTTAAGAACATTTTTTGGAATTCGATCAAAAATAGAAGGGATCCGAGGTGCACGATCAGTCATAAATGAAAATATTTGTTTTTTTACGAAGAATTTTTGAGAATTTTTTCAGAAAAATCAATCACGTCATACCCGATGGAAATCCGATTTGCAATGTTCAGGTGACGAGATCACCGTTGAAAAACAAATTGTCATCTTCAGGAGCATAAAAATTTTCCGGTCACTTCAAGTGTATGATTTTAAAAAATTCCCGGAGTCGAAACCACTTGGGAATAAAATCCAAACAAAATTACACGTGTTTCTTTGAGTCTACTGAACGAGAAAAAAAAATTTGAAAAAAAATCAAAGAGGGTGAGGGTCGCGGCTTGTCCGGGTTGGCATGGAATGCCCCATACTTATATATCTATGTATGTATAAATGTAGAAAGGAAGACCTAGGTGCTTGTAAGGCCAGAATCATTTCTCGGGGCATGAATAAGTGATTAGCCTGCACCGTGTCTCTATATTCATCCCTTCCCCTCTCCTCTTCGCTCTTGCCGACCCTCTTGCGGCTCGATCACAAAAGAGCCCCAGACTCGCTGTCGCCATTCGACACGCGCACGCGCTCCCATATCCTCACCTCATGTAACACCGTGAACTATGCATCAGGTTTTTCCAGACGATGATGTGTAGCACTTTTTTTTCATTTTTTTTTGTCAGAATCAACTCGACCATTGCGAATTTCGAAATTTTGACACTTCATACGAGGTCAGGGATCAACTAAACCCCATAGCACGAATTTTCACCAAATTCGTAAAATATTTCGTTTTTTTTTTAAATTAGTTGTACTGCCTTTACAATATTGAATTTAAAAAAAAAAGTATTCTCGATCCATGAACAGAAATTTCAAAAGCCATGAGGTACCAATTTTATTTTTGAAAATAAAATCATTATTGTGGTACGCCATCTTGAATTCGAAATTAGACATTAAATTCGTAATTAACGACCTTTAAAAACAAAAACAAAAATCGTTAGGAAGAATTTTAATTAATATCGGTCAGTTTAGTCAGCACATTCTGGATTTTTAAATTACAAAAATTAAAATCAAAGCCAATTATGTCTACGACACCCAATTACGTAGACTTATTTCTTTCCAATTTGATTGATTTTCGTTCTTTGACTGACCATTTTGATTCCATTTTGATTTTTAAAATGTCGACATTGCTGAAATTTTCATTGATATCTGATTTTAACATTCTAGAGCGAGCCATATAGTGGCTCTGCCATTTTGAACTTAGATATTTATAATTGTAAATTTAAATTTAAATCCTGGCAAAAATACTCCTGCATACCAATTCTTACTGAATCAACATCGTACTTCCTTCTGTCATTTTCCGTCGTCGACTCTAACGACTCCGGCCATTTTGAATTTCACAAATTTATAAATGAATTAAATGATATTACAATCGATCCAGTTATTTTTAAGAATATTACACGTGAACGTGATTATTCAGCACGAGATACACACTAGTTGTGTTATGGGCAACATCTGTGTTAACACTGGTGGCAACAGACCGAGGCATGAATTATCCTCTCGAGCATTATTTTTCATATAAAAATGGAAAGCTGCTGTTGCCAACTGCCATACCTATTCCGGAGTTGACTTGATATAAAAACCTCGGAGATATCGATCCTGGTTTAATTCTCCAGTATATAGTAAGAAAAATTAACGACACACTGTAGAAAATTCTCAGTTTTTCTGAAATATTCTTGTAGTATGCAGCGAGATATAAGACATGATGAGTTACACATCTAAATGTCATGAACATAAATAACAAGTCAAAAAACACAAACAGAAATAATATTCATATTAATATACCAACAATAATAATAATAATAATAATAATAATAATACTAATGTGATAAGTAAGTATAACAATATAATATATTATTATATTATAATATTATCTCATTCAAATTATTATTAACATTAATGTTATCAATTTTGATCAAGGATCAAATTGTTAATAAAAGATACACAGCCTGTAACATTAAACTATGCTGTTTGGCCGAATGTTATTTTTTTCTGTGTTATTTGTGGCCGCGTTATCCTATTCATTTTTTATTTTTCTGCAATTGTTAATAATAATTATAACATTAACCGGTGACATTCAGACGTGCTACCGGAAAAATCTACCACGTTCAGACTGTTCCTCGAGCCCCATAGGGCAAAGCACTATTGGGAATCCTGTAATTACTACTGAATCCACTAAAGTAGTTCCTGAATAAGTAGTTACTGCCTGACAGTAGTAACGGCTGAGAGCCCGATGCTCGTTAAACACAAGAACCAGTTATAGTTGCGTCGTAAGTATATTTAGTTACAGCCAGCGAGCTGTAACTACATACAATGAGCAGTCAGTGAGTAGTCTAAACGACAGAAGAGTCAGTAGTTCCCGTTGTCGTAGTAACTACGGCTCGATATATTTACCACACTCGAGACAAATAAAAGACAGATCAGTGCAACGGATTCTCTATTGTGGATTTTTACAATCACCAAATGATTCCGGAGCTGTCGTATTTTTGTCAGGAAAGTTCCGAAGTGTCGTATTTTTGTCAGGAAGCGCATTGACGAAATAATTTTTCACGAATGAATGAAATTGGACAATCTGACATCGACTTTTCGTCGAATTAAAGGGCTCACGTTTTTCAATAATGAGACACTTTGATCGGGTTCGTGAGAAATATACAAATGCTATTTTGGAAAATGATGAACAACGTGTTTCGTGTATAGAAATATTTTACAGGCATATGAATTTCATAAATTTAACAAGCAATAATCAATTTAAGAATCAATAAGGGAAAATTTATTCGGGTGCAAATTTTTAACGATAACAAAGCCCTGACTCGTATCAAAATGACAATAAGAACAATTTTTACATTCATTTCTAGGACGACCACCTAACAAACTAAACAACTTTGAATCGAAGTAATTTTTTTACACTCATAATAGTTCAAGATAATTACGGATCGACATGTAAATCCCAATACTACAGCAAAATAGAACTTCAAAATGGCAAAATGGATATAAAAGCCAATTTTTTTTTAGGATGAGTAGAGGGTCATTAGAGATGCTCAAAACCAGCTGAATCCAACAAAATTTCCTTGTGCTTCGTTCGCCATCTTGAAGAACAGGTAATCCTCGATATCTCGGCTCCTAGTGGTCAGATTTTGGATTTTTTTCCTAATTTTGTCGGGAAAAATATTGGCTACGACTTTTGTTTGAAGAATTTTTCGATATCTGTAGAGGAAAAAAGTTGCGATAAAAAAATAGCCATTAATTCACGCTTATGCATGTTCATTGTCCACTGGAAAAATGCTTATTGTCCCCTTTTAATTTTATCAATAAAGTGTTCAAATAAAACTTGCAGAGTCAACAAAAATTGTCAACAATTTTTGTCTATGCGATTTTGCGATTACTCAAATATTACCTGAGATAGAAAGCTGAAACGATGATGATTGGCCCAAGTTTTGGTCTTTTCGTCGATGGGCCAGGCGTCCTGATATGTCTCCCTTGGTGTGGCCCATCGACGAAAAGACCAAATCTTGGTCATCATCGTTTCAGCTTTCCATCTCAGGTAATATTTGATTAATCGAAAAATCATATATACAAAAATTGTTAAAAATTGAGTCCTCTGCAAGTTTTCTTTAAACACTTTATTGATAAAATCAAGAGGGGGCAAGAAAATTGACAATAAACATGCATAAGCATGAATTAATAGCTATCTTTTATCGGAAATTTTTTTCCTCTACAGATATCGAAAAATTCTTCAAATAAAAGTCGTAGCTAATATTTTTCCCAACAGAACAAAAAAAAATAACCGAAAATCCAACTACTAGGAGCCGAGATATCGAGGATTATATGTTTTTCAAGATGGCGGACGAAGCACAAGGAAATTTCGTTGGATTCCGGTGGTTTTGGGTATGTCTAATGACCCTCGACTCGTCCTCAAAAAAAATTAGCTTTTCAATCCGTTTTGTAGATATCAACTACTTTTCGATGCAATTTTCCTGACAAGGATTTTTGCGGTAGCTCATTTTACAATCCCGGAGTTAATATATGCAAAAACTAAAAACGATTGTATAAACAATATTTTTGTGCGCAACCATGCGGTTCGGTTTGCTGTTAGCGTGACAACTCGTCTGTAATAAGTTAAAAATTTAAACGACTGTACTGCATGGAACCTCATATTCGTACACAGAAAATTTTTCGGTACACATAACAATAATTGCGATCAATAGAAACATAAATACGTGGTAATTATTCTTACAGATATTTGTGGTAAAAAAAGAGCACCATGAAAAAAAAATGACAAACCGCATGTAAGAATTATAACAGGTTAATGGTATCTTCATCTTGATTGTATTATTACAATGTTGCACAACTTTGCCGTTGTAATTTTGGCAAGTTTAATTTTTTAGTGCAGGTTCAAGCTTCAAGCAAATCCACTCTTTTTTTCTTATTTTTATCGATGACACGAACCAAACGTATTTTTTAAATAAATTTGACAATCGTAGGGCATCTTGTGCCATTTTACATATTTTATTCCTTTATCCTTTCGATTTTCATATTTAATTTCATTCCTCAAGACCCCCCAGAGTGTTGTCAAGAGCTACGCTGTCCTGACGCATTTGCACGAGGGCACAAGGAAATAGCGGAAAACTGGGCCGATACAGGCGGCTATAATTAACTGAGTTTCAGTTCTATCGCCAACAGAAACTCAGATAAAGTCGCATCCACTACTTTCGGTTGACCAATTTACGGTATGATTGATGAAGTATATTTCGTGGTGGACGAAAATGAAAAATGACGAACATTTACTATTCGACATTTTTTTGTACTGTGGATTCATAATCGGTATCCCCGAATATACCGATTTCAGAAAAATCGAATGACAAATTCATGAATTTCATCGAGTAAACCGTACATTTTTTACGGCTGAACCCGTCTTACCGTATAATGTATCGCATTTACATACGGGCACGGGGAAACTGCGAAAAATTCAGCCGACACTGGCCAATAGTCAATTATTAACAGCACTAGATGTGCGATCGGTGCGCGGCTTCGGCAATCTCTCACATTAAAAAATATTGATCTCAGCCAGTACTGGGATGGGTGACCGCTCAGCTGTGCACTGGCTTGTACACTGACTACCAAGCGGGCGGCCGGCAGTCTTTTCAAATTTCTGACGACAATACAACTTAAAATCCGTAAAATGAAACCACCTGTGTTGGCAACGTTTTACGAAGTTTCCCCGTGCCCTCGTGCAAAAGCGATACCGCTGTGCATTAGGACGGAGTGTAGCTGGGAACAACACTCCGGGAGATTCTCAAGGAATGGAATAGAAATGGAAACAAAGGGAACGGATGTAAAAGATACAAAAAGGTATAGGTTTGAACCAATAATAATTTTATTATTGTTTTTTTTAAATTATAGTGATAACAACTCCCAATGCCTTACAAAGAATGAATTAATTACGAGTAAAAAAAAACTTAATCTTTCTTCGAAATACATTTGCAGCCGTATACAAAAAAAAACCGTTCACATCTAATATCAATTCGAGATTACTCTGAGCAATAAAATAAATCACAAAAAAAATCAGATCGACAATAACTTGAATCCGAGAAAAAAAAAAAAAAAAATATCCGTTCCACCATACTTGCAGTTTTACCGCAGCAGAAATTATTCAACGTTGTGCCATTGATCGTATTTTTATCCGGCCGAATGATTGCATTTTCCGGTGTATGATCAGTTCCACAGTGTGAAGTTACAGCTGAGCAGTTTTCTCGGCTTAAACTGCGAAAATATCGATCCCGGGTCGATGCCACGAGAACCGCACACGGCAAAAGTGGTTGGAAAATTTTCCGATGTACCTGCCTCCGAGGGGTATAACTACCGTACGACCCTTCTCGCGTACATCGCTAGAATATTCCAGTTACGTATACGAGACAGCTTACCTATAAAAGCGGTGGTAATAACGTCAAGTTTTCTGCTTCATGCATTATACCGATGTCCATGGGCCACGTTCTGCGACAGCTGGCCTCTCTCGACTCTTTGCCCATGCACTGTCAAGCGACGTATATAATCACGAGAAATCGATCGAATTATTTAGAAATACAATACACACAACACATCTATGAATCTATGATACTTCTTCAGTCTTATTTCCATGTCGAGCAACTCATCGGATATCAGCTCACGGATATAAATGAAAAAGTTGCAAACTTTAAGCTTGCACATTTTGCTTCCTCGTATAATTTTTGAAATTTTATAAAGCCTTTTTTCGTCTCGCTCACAAAGCTTCCTCTGTAGGAAAGCGTGATTTTCAATTTTGGCTTTCTCATAGAAGAATCTTCATGATTGAGATTTAAAAAAAAGCCTTATAAAATTTCGAAAATTACGAGAGGAAGCAAAACGTGCAAGTTTTAATTTTCAAATTTTTTTTTCAATTATGTATGCAACGTATATCCACGTGAATTCTGTTTGCGTAGAAATCTTTAGCTGGATATCTCAAAATATGGGAAATGTAGAATTGTTATATAAATTTTACGAAAAATTAAAAATTTCATGAAATTTTTTTTTTTTAATAACTGAAAATTTCATAAAATTGAAATCACTCCATCGATTTTCGCCAAATTCAATACCAACCGTTCTTCAATGATTTATATTTATATTTTTAAAGTTTATATTTTTTAATATTTTTTATATTTTTAAAAAATTAGCACGACAACACAATTGGGGAAGTTAAAGCGAGCACTACCATTTTACGAAAAATTTTAATTGACAAAATCTGAGTCACTATGAATTTGTTTAAAAATCCAAGTTAATAAAGGGATTTACTTGACTATATAATTACAACGCTCTAGCTCATCCGATTATCGTTCGATAGTGGACACACACACACACCCACATACACACCCAAACGTCCGGACATTTTTTTCTGCATGTGATTTCTCGACGTTTTGGCACATTTTGGACATATTGGTATTGAAAAATAAAAAAACAATAAAAATTTCACCAAATCGAAGCTTCTCTCGATTTTCGACTATCAATACATTCAAGCCTTGTATCAAATAAGTGATTTGAAAAACAAACTGCAAACTCAACGAAAAAAAAACTAAAGCCTGGAGTTTAAAAAAATTATACAAAAACGGCATTTTTAAAATACTCAATTAACGGAATAACTTAACAGCCTAATAAAAATGTGAACTGCGAAAATTGATTAAAAAAATAAGAATTTTATAATATAAATTGGAAGAAAAAAAAATTCAATAAATTATATCTTCACGATGGGATTGAAAAATATAATAATTAAAAAAATCCAATCACTATTTGCAATTAGTTGCTACAGTCAAAATATTTATATATATATATATATATATATATATATATATATGGTATATTCAAGTGTCACAGCAAAATGTCCAAGCTGACAAAGAATGGCACATAACACCTCGAAGTAGCTGCAGTAGATAAAGCTCGTACTGCACAGACTCACTGCACCGTTTTTCCGGAGCTGACTATGTACAACGGCACGCTCAGGGGTTACCCGCGGTTATACACTCGATACTATACAAGACAGAAAGAACTCTTCTTTGGTCACACAGACTCATCCATAGAGACTCTCCGGAGTATACGCAATAATCGTGTACACAGTGCAAGTTTTACTGCCACAGTCTTGGCCGGATTTGCGTGTATAACCTGTTAAATCTTGTAGGAATCCCCAGAACTCCGGACTTATATCCCCCCATTCAAGAAAATCATTTTTCACGGTATTTTCGAATATAAATTAAAATTTTTTAAAATTTATGAAGAAAAAAATATAATTATGAATTTTGAAATTGAATTTAATTTTTTTTTTGTTGAAAATCAAAACTTTTGATTACGGAATAAGAGTACGTAAAAATTGATATTAAAAAATAAAAATTTCGAATTGACCAAATTTTCGAATAGACATACATCGTAACAACGGCCAGATCTTATAAATGAAGGTAATTCTTATTTTTTTACCACAAACATTTTCCATTTGAAATGAAATATTTTAATTATAAATGAATCATTAAAATTCTTAATGAGGGTTGTGAATCTCATTTTTTCTCAACTTCCGGTCTATTTTTCAGTGCTCACATGAGTACGTCACATAGTTTTTTTTTCAATTGTCAATAAAAATCTATAACATGATCTATAATCTATCTATTTTTGACGTGACATTTTTCGTCGTGTCGAATTAAATCCGATTGATCATTGTATTCGTATATTGATCAACAATTTTTTAATATTAATTAAAATCAATGTATATTTTTAAATTTTTTATTATTTTGCCTCCAAAAAAATACATAACAAAAAAAGAAAAGTGTCTTTATAATTAAAACTTGCAATTGTCTAAATTGTCTTGTCTTGTCTAAATAAATAACCAGATACATTGAATTACGATTACAATGCAATTTTATAATTTTCTGTATACCGATATACCTGCTCTGATACACGTCTATGTAGCATACATGGGAGAGAGGGGGGGGAGTTATAAGAGCGTGTATTCGAACAGACGGCAACACAGCCCACTATCAATAATAAAAAGCGTGCGAGGTCAAACCAATTTTAATGTAACCAGCGTAGTATACTCTGGTGGCTCCTGCCTCAGTCAGTCTCACCGTCTCCCAGTGCATATGCACACGTACGCATATCCATACGTATATATGTATAGTTATATATTAAACAAATGTGCTCATGTATATATTGCACATACACACACGTATATTATGCTTTTCAGTATTGGAGAAACTTTGCAGTGCGTTGTGCAGCGAGAACTTTAGCTATAGAGAGCTCGGCATATTACAGCTCGAGCTGCACTAGCCAAGCTCCGTCACTTTTTTTTTCCCCCCACTGACGGTTCGTTCACTCGACATGTGCCTGAAAACTCACATGCATTAACATCGTTTATAGAATTAATTACCGCGAAACGTTTTCTCCGTTGGCCGTGGAAAAATAACTTTAGCTCGTGTATCATATCGTAATACTTGATAAAAAAAAAAAAACAGTTTATGAAATAAATATTACGAGAATGGTATTTTATTGTTGATACTTATGAATTTTCCAAAGAATAATAATTTTTGGATCTTTGACAGGTCAGGATGACCTGTTCGTATGGCCAGCATGCAATTGATCCAAACTCAGAATTCCAGACATTTGGTTATTATCGACGTGGAATTGACTCGAGGGATAATTAAATTCATTTTTAATGTGTGCCGTATTGCTGAGGCCCATTTGAGAGGGCTTGATATTCCAACTGAGATTAGCGGAGACATTGTTATAAGTCCAAAGTCCATCCGCAGAGGGACTCTCCATTCCTAGCATATAATTGCCAAAACTTTATTGGCATCTCAGAGTCTGTTCAAAAAGGCTTTCATGGTTCAGTCAACTCTCAGCATCAAAGCCCTACATCGTGGGGAAATGGTATGACATATCTTATTTTAGGCATTTCCGAAATACGTTAAGCGAGCAACCAAAGTTCCGGGACTCTGCTCAGGGGGTTATAATGATTATTAACGAGGAACACTTGACGACTTGGCATTTTGAACACTTTAGTCGTAAAATGGAGGATTTTTTATACTTGGAATTTTGGACTTGAATATAGGAAGCAGTTCTCATAGAGAAAGCTTTATGATTATGAAATTTTTTTTACTCCAGTTTTCAATGCCAACGTATTCAAAATGTACCAAAACTTTGAGGTAATCCCATGGGAAAAAATGTCCAGGCATTTGTGTGCAGGTGTGTGTGTGTGTGTGTCTGTGCTGGCCTTAAAAAAGTCAAACAATCTCGAGAACGACTTGACCGATTTCGTTGAAAATTCGCACATACTTAGAGCGTCAAAAACAAGTATCATCTAAGAAAGGTCGCTGTGAAACTTTTCGAAAATCCGTGAATGGGTTCAGATTTTATGAAATTTTGAATTTTCAAAAAAAGAAAACTTTCTGACAATTCTAATTTCCTCGAATTGTGAGATATCTAGCTAACACATAAAAGCTTCAAGTTGAAACTTGCAAATTGCTTCCTCCGAATTTCGCACAATGCTCAACCCTCCCTCTACGAGGGAGCACCTTTGCTAATTTTTGCTTCCTCATATAGAGGAAGCATTAAGCATTGTGCGAATTTTTGAGGAAGCAATTTGCAAGTTTCAACTCACAGCTTTTTCTCCTCCTTTTCATCGTATGTAGTTTCATTTTTTTCAGTTTCATGTTACCAAAACGTTTTTAAATATTAAATCTTTCGTATGATAAACGCATTTTTACGTGTTAGCTATAGATCTCTCACAATATGGAGAAATTAGAGCTGTCAGAAACGCTTTTTTTTATTCAAAATTTCATGAAATCTGAACCTTTTGACGGATTTTTCCGAAATTCGATACTAGCCTTTTATTAATAATATACGTTATTCGTGGAGAAAGAAATTACTCCAATATTTTAGAATTCGGAGAAATTAGAACTGTCGAAGTTCTTTTTTCAAAAAATCCAAAACTTCATAAAACATGAATTCTTCAAGAAATTTTTTCCAAATTCAATACCAATCGTCCTTTCATAATACTCTATTTATTTAAAAAAAAAAATTATCGTGGTACCTCAAAATTTACGAAAGTTAGAGCGATCACAGACATTTTTTGAAAATTTCAAAATCTCGTAAAATGTAGAAATCTCAAGCAATTTTAATGAAATTTGTAGCAAACAAAGGTGGTTAAATGCTTAAAGTGTGTACAAAGTTTCAGCAAGATCGATCAATGCGTTCTCGAGATATAGCAGTTTGAATATTTAAAGGCCAGCACACACACAACACACGTCCAAACATTTTTTCCAAATGTGATTTCTGAAATTTTTGTCACATTTTGAACACATTGGCATTGAAAACTCGAATTTTTTTTCATCGTCACAAAGCGTTCTCAATGAGGAAGCAAAAAAGCGTTTCTTATGAAATATTAAATATCTAGAAAAGTTTTAGTAACTTGAATCTCAAAAAAATGAAACTACATACGACGGAAAAAAAAGAAAAAGCTGCAAGTTGAAACTTGCAAATTGCTTTCATCCGAATTTCGCACAATGCTTAACGATTTCTCTATGAGGAATCCAAAATTGACGAAGGTATTTCCTTGTAAAGGGAGCGTTATGCGAAATTTGAAAAAAACTATTTGCTAAGTTAAGCTTGCAGCTATTTTTTTGTCCTCTTTCAATCGCAATTCGTACAAGATCTAGATTTGGTTGTGCGTTCACAAATTATCAGGGATGAATAAAGTCTTAATATGAATTCATAACATTTTTAGTTATGGCATTTAATCTGTGTCACATTAGATACCGTATAATTTTTCCTATGTCACCTTTGTGTGTAAAAGTGCAACTTCAATAGCTAATGACTGCACAACCATGCAGACGATCGACTTGAAATTTCGCATAGAAGCGTGATTCTCATAAACGAATGTCCTTTATAAATATGAACTAATCCTTAAAATGTTAATTGTGTAGCCAATATTGTATTGTGTTAACTTTCATATATATATATATAGAGGGCATTCTACGTCAAGCCACGAGGTCATCGGCCTGACCCCCTGGGATTCTGATGACCAATGGATTTTTTGGTTTGTTTCGGTTAAAAATGACACCTGTAATTTTTCGAAATTTTTCCGCTACTTTGTAAGGATACGTTGACGTCAAATATCATTGACATGAAGATCAACATTTTTTTAAATCGATGAAACTTTTGTTTTAAATTGGTGATTCGGAAAAAAAAAATTTTTATCATGGTTCGAAAATGGCATGAGAATGCTAAAGATTTTTTGTTTTTTATTTTATTTTATTTTTTTTTTAATCTTGAAATTTATTTTTAATGATGGTTTCTTGTCGTAAAAAATAAAAATATAGAAAGAAACTTCGTCGTGGTGAAATTAAATTTTACTCTTGAACCAAAAAGAAAATCGAATTTTACCACGACAAAGTTTTTTTTTTTATTTTATTTTTTATGACAAGAAACCATCATTGAAAATAAATTTCAAGAAAATTTTTTTTTAAACAAAAATTTAAGCAACAAAATATTTAACATTCTCATTCCATTTTCGAACCATGATTAAAAATGTGTTTTCGAGTCCTCGAGTTTACAAAAAAATTCTATCGATTTTAAAAATGTCCATGTCTCCATGTCAAGGACATTTGAGGTCGTCAGACCCTTACAAAATGGCAGAAAAATTTCGAAAAATTAGAGATATCATTTTTGATCGAAATGAACCGAAGAATCCATTGATCATGAGAATCCCAGGAGGTCAGGCCAATGACCCCGTGGTTTTACCGGGAATGCCCCATATATATATATATATATATATATATATAGTCAATTACACGTCGTAATGGATCGTTTTCGTAACTGTAATTCACTCGAATTTCCGCTAATCAATGTTTTCCAATTCAACTCCATCGCACACGATTCCACGCCAATACTACACTAGATAGCTCGTGATCACTTTTACTCTTCCACACCCATCCCCGTTTCGCCATTACCTTCGCACATATAACCGCGTACTGCCGCGTCGCGTTGCCGTAATCTCGCGAGTCACATATATGCCGTTATATGAGAATTTTAACTCGCAGGGACAGAATTCGCGAGAACGATAAAAAAAAAGCTATAGCTTATTTAAGCTGGATTTCGTTTGCCACGTTGTTGGTTCGGTTATGTCGTCATTGTCGTCGGTTTATCGTCAAAGGACTTGGTTAGCTCCCGAGATTGGGAAAACGCGGCTTTTGCGGATAAGCTTTTGCCCCCAAGCAAAACGCGAGAGTACGAAAATTGCGGGAGCAGCTGAGAGCAAAAGTTGATTGATCGTTGATAAATTAATTGGGAATTTGACGCCGATATGGTATAAAGTGTGTGACGTTATCGTGTTCACTTAATTTGGTGTTTTGATTCATTCCATTTTATGATGTGTATAATTATTTTCGACGTGGACACTAATTAAGAGTTTTCCAAATATAAATTCGTAATTTTAATTGAAAAAGAATTTAACAATTATTAAATTGGAAAAGTGTTGAATACAATTGAAATTAAATTGTAAAAGAATTACAAAATTATAAAATGTAACAATATAATCTTCTCTTTGTTGCGAAAAAAATGGGATAAGAATTTTGTCATCACTATAATGATTTACATTGATTTCGTTTATCGTTGATAAATCAATTAATTGGCGATCCGGAACGTCTACTATTTGTGAGATATAACATTGAACGTTTATATAGCTTTTTCGATAATTGGATTTATCATTACCGTCGATTATTGAGTGAAAATGAAACATAATTGGGTATATTATTAAAGCTTTCGAAACAAGAGACAATTTCAAAAATACGAAAATTTCAACTTCATAATGTTCAATAACGTTTCATAACACCATGGAAATAATTTAAAAAGCATGCAAATTAAAATATTGCACATTGCTTTCTTATCATTTTATCTCAATCACAAGAGCTTCCTTTATGAGCAAGTGGGGGTTTTTGAAATTATTCTGGCGTCCTCATGGAGGAAGCTTTTGTGAGCGGAATAAAATGATGAAAACGCAATGTGCAAATATCTAACTTGCACACTTTTTTCTGCGCTAGATTACAGTAACAATACAACAACGAACACAAATTTTTCAATGAAATTTGAAAATAAAAAAAATGTAATGCAAACTGAAATTTTATATCGTTAAAAATATTGTGTGATTCAATGAAACGTACAGCGGTCTCTTCGTGGGCCTCGATATATTTTTTCGTCGAACTGAACTCCAAAGTTGATCGAACCCAATTGGAACATGACTTATGTATTGAAATGCAAAAGAAAAAAATTTGCCCATTGTTTCTTCATCATTTTATCTCGCTCACAGAGCCTCGAGGCTCTTGCTCATATAAGGGATCCTTTATATGAGCAAGTGAGTTTTTCAATTTTGGCTTTTGAGAGGAAGCTTTGTCAGCGATATAATATGATGAGAAAGCAATGTGCAAATTTTTAATTCACACGATTTTATTCTGCATTCAATAACAATACACCAACAAATTTTTCAATAACATTTGATAAGTTGAAAAATCTAATGAAACTTGAAAATTTTTACCAATTTTTTGAAAGATCAATGCCAATTACAATTCTTTTTGCGTCGAAAATAAGCCCCGAGTTAAGCGCGATATTTCAAAGTTTGCGCAAATTAAAGCGATACCAGATATTTTTTAATTCAATTATTTTTGAAATTTGAACCCCTCAAGCAATTCTTGTGAAATCCACGGCCATGCATCATTGTCCTATAATCTATCAATGTAAAAAATTTTCACCCGATGGCCAAAAATTTGCGGACGTCAGAGCTGTTAGAAATTTTTTTGGTAAATTCGATAATTTTTTAAATCTGAATCCCTCGAGCGATTCTCGTCAAACTCAATATCAAACATCCTTCTTGTCCCCTGAGCTATTTTTTTTTTTTTTTTTTAATTTTCGAGCCAATTAATAAAAATTTATGAAAATTAGAGCGATCATAGACATTTTTGGAAAAATTCAAAATCATGTACAATGGGACATTCGTTATAGATTTTAGCAATTCTTGTCAAATTCAATATCAAATATTCTCGTTCCCTGAGATATTTGTAAAAAAAATTTTCGAGCCAATTAATAGAAAATTATAAAAGTTAGAGCGATCATGCACAGACATTTTTGGAAAAATTCAAAATTATGTACAATGGGACACTCGTTATAGATTGTAGCGATTCTTATCAAACTCAATATCAAAGATCCTTGTCCCCTGAGCTATTTGTTTAAAAATTTTCGAGCCAACTAATAAAAATTTGTAAAAGTCAGAGCGACCACAGACATTTTTGGAAAAATTTTAAATCATGTACGATGGGACACTCGTTGTAGATTTTAGCGATTCTTGTCAAACTCAATGTCAAACATCCTTGTCCCCTGAGCTATATGTGTAAAAATTTTCGAGCCAATTAATAAAGATTTATAAAAATTAGAGCGATCACAGACATTTTTGGAATAATTTAAAATCATGTACAATGGAGCACCCATTATAGATTATAGCGAAAATTTTAATAAACGATGGGGCTGTCATGCTTAGGTCGCGTACAAAGTTTTCTCATGATTTCTTTAGCAGTTTTAGAGATTTGGACGTTTGAATTTCCCAGGGCTTGTATACACACACATTTTAAATACATTGGCATTAAAATAACGAGATTTTTTTTTCACCATCACAAAGCTTCTTCTACGAGGAAGCAAAACATACATAAAAAGGTAAAACATTGATATTTGGATTGAATTTAAAAAAAAAAAGTACAACGCATTATACAATCTAACAAACGAATGAGAGAAAAAAATTAATTCGTACATTAATCGAGAACGATGCTCGCATAACAAGATGATGAACTGGTTGTTTATCAACGGCGGTATTTTAGTGGTCAAGTGATGAGAAATAATGATAATGGGATAAAAAGGAAGGTGAAGGAGAGGCGGGGGGGAGGAGAAGAGGAGTTGAAGAGGAACGAAAATCCGAGAAGCGTACTTCCGGCCGTCGGGACAAAATAAACTACCGGAGCTCGGCCTCGATGAGCACGGACTGGTTTACAACGTGACCGGAGGCCGCAAAAGCTCGCTGCTTTACTATACATGCCCCATTGTCTCGTACATTCTTGTCGACTTCATGAAAATTTTTGTCCGCACTTTTTTCGTTCAAATTTTCAACACGATTTTTTTACTTCCGATTGTCAATGAAGCTTCTTTTATCGAGATCTCAACTGAAGCGAATGAAAACTTTTTTAAACACGTCTCTGTTTGTTTTTTTCCTTTCAAATATAGCACTTTATGCTGCAAGGACGGAACGACAGTGATTTTTTCCCAGAGTGAAATTACTGTCGATCTGTCCGCGCTGCATACGATACTTTTTGTAACTAAGTGCACGGAAAGTGGATCTTTTTTGACCTTATTTCGTTAATTTTTTTGTCCTAGGACAAAAATGCTAGGCAAAAAAATTAACCAATTGAATCCTGTCTCAAAAAGACTTATTTTCCGCTCCTATAAATGAGGACAAAAGAGACCCACTTTCCGTGCACGTGTTACAAAAATAATTTTTAACTAATAAATAATTAATGGATTCGCGATCAACGGGGAAAACACCCCTCGAGGGTCCTGAATAGAAGTTTGAAAAAAGTCTCGCGTCATGACTCCATCTTGCAGTATGAATATTGCTTGTAATAGCGCTCGAGCTTCAAGTTTCTCTCTCGGATTTGGTTTCTTTTTAGAATTTTTTCCGCGTTAGAGTCGAGGAAAATCGAAAATCCGATTTTTAATTTTTTTTTTTCGAAATAATATCCGTGAATTTGCTTACGCGTGAAAAGAGAAAAGTTAATGACAAATATAGCAATCCCTTATAGTTGTGTCAATGAATTAATACCGAAGGCAGAAAATAAAAACAATCCCGAAGGGTCAATTAAAAAAGCTGAGACAGACGCGAGAACGGAAACAAAACGCATATACGTACGAAAATTAGTGAAAGTGCAACATGCAGCTTACGCTCTGTTGATAATTAGCATCTGAATCAGCCATTCGCGTTTCATTTGCGAACAAGCAAACGTTTGAAGTAAACTAACGCGTATACATCGCGTGTGCAGCTAGCGAGGAGTACAGGGATGTTGGATCGATCCTTTCCTACAGCCACGTACTTCTATGTATAGGACATTCCACGTCTAATCCATCTGGTTGTGACCCTCGCCATTTTCTTTTTTAACATTTTGCATAGAGAATCACGAAGAAAAAAAAACAGTGCGAATCAATTTTCCGGATTTTTAATCAATTGGTTTAGTAACAATGGTTCATAATCATTAACAAAAAATATGAAAAAAAAAACTTGTGCATTACTTCCTTTATTATTTTATGACTTTCAGTAATCTTCCCTTGTGTGCAGATTGCTTGTTCAATTTTGGCTGCATCGTGCTAGCTTTGTGAACGAAATGAAACAACAATGGAGCACAACGTGCAAGTTTCTAATTTGCACGATTTTCGTTACCGAAATTTGGCTTTATTGATTCAAAGATGGCATGTGAAACCTTTGAGCGAATCTCGCCAAATTACAATACCAAACTTCCTTGTCCCCTGGACTCTTGGTCCAAAAAAATTGCTGCTCGATAGTTCCAATTTTGAGAAAGCTAAAGAAATTATCGACATTTTTGGATAATTTTCAAAAATTTTCTAAAGTCCGAACCGCCCCTCGAGGGATTCTAACGAAACATTATTGTCGCCTAGGCTATTTTTGTAAAATTTTCAGCTCAAGAGTTTCAAATTTCCAAAATTTAGAGCACGCCCAAGCATTTTTCGATTACTGAAAAGTATCTCAAAATCGAAATCCGTTGAGCAATTTCAACGAAAATTATAGCAAACAAAGAGGATTCGATGCTTTGAGTTTATCGTAAAATTTTACTGGAACTGATTAAAAAATGTAGCTGCCAGTATCGGCGAAGGTTTTCTGCAGTTTCCCTGTGCCCTTGTGTAAACGCGGTACAGTACAGTGCATTAGGAAAGAGTAACGGAGGATAAGACTCTACGAGGGGTCTCGAGTAATAAAATGAAAATGAGAATAAAAGATAAGGGACGTAAAAATCTATTAATACTAGTCAAAGACAGTACAACCGTTTTTTTTTTTTTTATAATTTCACAATTAGTGCATATTGTTATTTCGTATTGCTCTACAACAAAACATAAAATTTTTTAAAATTTTTGAGGATCACAGCGAGGTTAATTGTACATGGAATGTATGATAGCGTAGTATATTGGGGGAGTGAGAAACAAAGAGCCCGAGCCACGTGCGAACACTCGAAAACCGAACAACCACTACAAGCCCTTTACTGTACGTACACCGTTCCTTGTTGTTATAGCAATGCCCATGTATTCCGGGCCCTCATTGGAAGCCTACAGACCCTCGAAATAATACACCCGAGATACATCGTGGCAAACCTTGACTCAGGATTAATTGAACAATCCCTGCCAGGATACCGTTCGCGGCTTCGTAAAGTCGAGCTTCTTTTTCCCTTAAATACTGCGATAAGTCGTACATAATTTAAAAAAAAAAACATACAATTTAGAAACTTACTATGCTTACCCATTATATTGTTTCGTACAGAAATCTATCCGTGTATATGGGCAAGTTGGTTTTCCAGTTTTCGGCTTTGGAGATTAAATGAATGTTGCGTAAGATTAGGTATCATGTGACGCAACATTATTGGGTTAGATTGGGTTGGATATTTGTATAAATGAATTGTATAATTGAATTCAACCAACTTTACGAAAAGTTGTCATATAAATTCAAATCATCCAACCCACAGATTGTCAAATACATCTAGCATTGTCATTTTTTATTAAAATGTTTGAGAATTTATGTCCATTTGGCCGGTTTTTTTTTTAACTTTTTTTTTCTCACGTACCCTTCGAAAAGTTAGTTTTTAGCCTCAAACGAAGCCTCGTGAAACCGGAACTCGGTAGTAAAATTCTAAAAGGTGACTCATCCGGTTTGAATGTTTCGAACACTCTAACCGAAATATCTCTAAAACTATACAAGTTAGGAAGCTGTTTTTTATTTCATTTTGTAAACAATCAAATTTTCTTTAAAAAAAGATCGGGACTACTGTACACCCAAGTGTACACAATTTTTATCAGCTTAGAACACGGGTAAAATAAAAATTTACAAGATAATAAGCATCTCTGCCTTCATTTATTCAATGAACTTAACTTTAAACGTTTGTATCGAGTACAAGATGAACATTTGGGTGTATAGTAGTCACGACCTTTTTTAAAGAAAATTTGGCTATCTACAAAATGAAACCAAAAAAAGCTTCCTAGCTTGTATAGTTTTCAAGATATTTCGGGTAGAGTGTTTGAAAAATTCAAACCGGATGAGTCACCTTTTAGAATTTTTCTATACCAAGTTCCGGTTTCACGAGGCTTCGTTTGAGGCTAAAAACTAACTTTATGAAGGGTACGTAAGAAGAAAAAAAAATTAAAAGTTAAAAAAACCGGCCCAATGTCCATACAGTATACAGCCATCGATCAGAATCTAACAATTGATTGCTTGAACAAATAGGATAAAAAAATTGGCATTAAAATAAAAATCCAAACAAAGTGCTTGGCGAGTTTATATAAAATGCCTGTATAAGGTACAATTCATAATTTATAGACTACCTGTCACGAACTCGCCGAGTACTTCATTAGAATTTTTTTTTAATGCCTATTTTTTTCTTCCAATTGTTGGAGCAATCAATTTTTACTTTATGATGAATGGCTGTGCATATATAAACATAAACTCTGAAACAGTTTAATAAGAAATAAAAATTCTTGATGCACTTGACAATCTGTGTATTGAATGATTTGAAATTATTTTACAACTTTTTGTAAGGATGAACAAAACGATGCAGGTAAATGTACTTGTCTCAAGTTTTTTTACACGATTTATGGTTTTTTGGAGGATTTTGCATCTTATTTTTGCAAAGCATTTTATATGTGCAAATTTAAGCTGTAACTTCTGTGTGAAAGCTTCAAGTGGCGACTGCTACGCTCAAGCTAGAATTAAACATTTTTTGCACAGATGAACTGCTGGGTTGGCAAAAAGCTTAGTTCAATTATGGCATTGTTCCATTATTTTACAAGTTCAGAGGGCTTAATAAGTAAGATCCGGCAACTTTCACACCCAATATCATTTCGATATATTTGGAACTATCATTTTGATTGGATTTTCAACAGGCTCAAGGAACTCTGCAATGTTTTCTAGGAATTGCGCGTTACGGACCTCTCTTGGCGTGTCGGTACAGTAGGAAACGTATAATTGTCTCGAGTAACTTCCGTGACTCTTGATATCTCAGAACTGGCTATTTTATAACCTAATTCTACGTTTTGTCACTCAACGGCCCAAATAATCGTATAGCCGAATCTTGATTCCGTTAATCTTCACTACGCCAATCCTCCCCACTACTCCAACCATTCTGACTCATGGTGGGAGAGACGCTAGGTATCCCCCACCAGGAAAATTAGCCAATCGTGACACGGAACGTCCGATCAACGAGCACGTGGGTGCTGCGCAGTCAACGCACTTTTATATTGTAAACTCTGACCCTTACTGACCCTTACTGACAGTCGTGGGACTCAAAACTTGTGCAAGTTGAAGAACGAAATATTAACATGCTTGTGACGAAATATTGTGATGCATTAAGTAAAATGCTAATTGATATTTTCAAGCTTTAACCAATGATAAAATTAATTATTTAAATTCGAAGAAATACGTTTCGATTTTATTGGAAAAAAAGGAGATAATTTTTTTTGTTCCTCAGCAAACTCACACGCAGTGATTTGAATCGTAAAATGTTTTCGTGCTTATTTGAAACTGTCGTGGCAGAAGGTTGAGTAACTAACGGTGAATATAGTGGACTCGGTCATTGTTGGTCGATGTTGCGTACACGCTAATTGTATGTAACGTTGCTATAGTGGCCTCGTTGACGAATGAAAAACAATGAGCGAATAGCCGAGAGTGACGCGTGTCCCGAGCATACTTTGAGGATATTATGCTCGTTGTTTTATGCTCTGAGAGAACGGAGTAATGAGAAAGGCAGAGGGGACAGGCATAACGATACGGCATTGTTGCGATTTGATTAGGAAAATGAGAAGCAGAACTGGCCTGGTAATCATTGAAATTATTATTCTGCAGGACCAATCAGAGTTGTCCAAGAAAAGTTATGATTAGCACTGCTAAACATGTATCATTCCGATGTTGATGATTCATGAAACTAGTAATGATACAATTGTATTTCAATTGTCCTTACACATAATGAAAATATAATAAATAAATTAAAATTAACGTTTAAGGGTGGCGAGGAGGTAGAAGGGCGGTGAAATTAAGGAGATTTACGAGAGGACAAAAACGTCAATGTCGATGCGATGACGAATCGAATTCTATAAGGCTACTTTGGGTTGTAGTCAAGGGGGTATTGTGTTATAACTATTTATATCATCGATTAATATATCATCCTGCAAAATTAATTATTCTTTCGTTATAACATTATATTATGTTTCACACTCCATCGACTCTCTGGAAACTTGAGTGCAATTTTTTTCACTCGTGAGCTAGCTTTTTGTGGACTCGCGACAATTTTTACACATACCGCGAGGCTCGGTCGTATCAAAAAATTATTAAATCATACGAGAATAGTATACTGGATGCTGAAGGAAATTGTTTAACAATCGACGGTATCGGTATCGCTGGATACGAACGAGCGAGATGAGTTCTGAGGTGCATTATATGGCGATCGATCGAAGCGTGAACAATGGAAATTGAACGATACGGTCAATTGAATGATTCATGTACACATACTATATATATATATAATCCGGTAGAATTGCTGCTGGAAACGGTTTCAATCGTCCGGGATCCATTGTCCCTCTTTGCGTCTCGTTTGACGTCATTCGTCGTTCGTCACTTTCCGAATAAATCGCTCTTGCAATATTCCGAGGGGGGATTTTTTATTTTTTTTATTTTTTCTTTTACCCAATCGCTTTTACCCCATAACTTCTCTCAATCTCCAGTTCTCAATGCTCGTTGAGAAAATCAGATTTCATTGGTAATTGAAGCGAAAAATTAAAATATTATTATTCACTTATTGCTGGGGGATTCAACTTCTAATTTTTGAAACGTAAAATTATTATTAATTCGTTCGAAATTGAAAAAAATACCTGATGGGACAATATTTTGGATTGTTAGTATGAGGAATTAATTTTCTCGATTTGAAAATGATTTCCGCTCGAGTCCAAAAACATTACTTATATTAATATTTTTTGCTTCCTCATAGAGGAAGCTTTGGTTACATGAAGAAAAAAAATTTTCGAGATTTTCATGTCAGAGTGCTTAAAATATTCCAAATAATCATGAAATCACATTTAGAAAAAAATGTCTGGATGTATGTAAACAGTTATCTCGAGAACGCCATGAGCAATCGTGGCAAAATTTTTCACGTGAGTAAGGCAGTAAAGCCCCACGGTCTGTGAATTTTTGTTTCCAAAATTGCTCAAAAATTGCAGATTTTATAGAATTTAGAATTTAAAAAAAAAAATTGGAGCAGGCTTCAACTTTCATAAATTTTCGGCTATCGAGTCGAAACTTCTTACATGAATAGGCTAAGGGACAAGGATATTCGGTATTGAATTTGGCGACAATCCATCGATGGGTTCAGTTTTTATGAAATTTTGAATTTTTTGAAATTTAGAATTTTTATAAGAATCGTGAATTTACCACTATCGAGCCAGCACTTTCCACATAAATAAGCCGCAGGAGATACTAATTTTCGGTGTTGAGCTTAAAAATAACTGATAAATGGATTTAGATTTTCAAAAACTTTGAATCAAAAACTTTGCCTGGGCACTGCGTATATTCTTCTGAGTTTCAATTGTATTTCCATTGGAAACTCAGAAAAACTGACATCCGCTGAGTGGCGGGCAAGCCAGGACACGACCAAGCGGTCACCCATCCCAGAACTGACCAAGGCCAATAATGCTTAAACGCTCTTTGGTCCCCCCCCCCCAAATTGCATCCAACACTGTGCAATCGAAGAAAATAAATTATTATACGTTTAAACTAATTATGACCAAAAGATATATCTTTTAGTCAAGATTTTTTTTTATTTAATTCGATAAATAATAGCCGAGCATTCGATTGATTATGCCCAAGATATCGCGAAATATTGACGACACGCGAATCATTGAAAATATGAATAAACATTTTATGCAGTGGCCCTCGATCCAAAATTCTACCCAACTTTTGTTTGCATCAAGTCATTATCTCGGCAACAACTGACAAGTTACGGTGGCACGAACAGCCAAACGGTCACTTTACCTTGAAGTGAAATCCGTAACCTTTTTTTATAGTTCAGGGTTAAAAATTTAATGACAACTATTTATTGGCAAACATTACTTTACCAAGTCATTAACCTACTTCGCTAACCATTTCAATGATTTTTCCACTATCAATTGTAGGAGTTTATTTAATAAATAAACATTGTTCACTACTTTTTTTAATTCCTCGCTTCATTACGGTTTCCCGTTCAGACCAATCGAGTTCGTTAATCGAGTAAAAACGAGCGAATCGATTCTTCGATGTACCGGAAATTGCGTGAAATATGTATATATATATATATATATATATAGCTTCAAAAGGAAGGAAAAACAATGAGAATTGTACTCTCATCCCTTATGAAACTGTCTCGGAAACTCTCCTTCGTCCCGTTGTCAGAGTCTCTGCTAATTCTCCTTATTCTCGGAACCGCCATCAATTGCCTTAACCGACTCAATTATCGTTTCTCAATTATACAGTCTCGGTTTTCCTTTACTTACAGGTGCGCACCTTGTTTGTGAGCGGCCTGCCGATGGACGCCAAGCCAAGGGAACTATATCTTCTCTTCAGAGCATACGAGGTATGTAAAGCGTGGCATTGAAAAGGAGAAAAAAATTCCATGCATGTTTGAAGGTTAAAGTGCCTGTGCACGTTATTTTTTGCCATTTTTGGCGTTCATCCGCCATTCATCTGCCCAAAATCACAAGACTTGCCATCATCAGTTTTTGACGATTTTTGCGAATCATATTCGGTTCTACTTGATTTTTGCTGCGTGAACATTTTTTCACATAGGGTAGACGTACCAGTTGTGGCCACTTTAAGCATTTTCAAACATTCATTTACGAACAGTGTTCACATTATTGCAAATTCAGAATTGCAAAAGTGATCGATGTAACCTAAAAGGTACACAGAATCGAATTGTCATCATTTAAAACCTTTTCTGATTATGATAAATAAGAAAATAGGAAATTATCTTGTAGCTGTCATTTTCACCATATTGTGGCCACAATTGTACTACTTTTGGTCATCCGAAGTACCAGTTGTAGCCATCAAGCTTTGAATTGGGATTTACCATAAGCTGGCCACACATAGAACAATCGCATTTTGAATGTACCACTTTTGGCGATATTTTTCAGGAATTTTAGCTCAGATATTAGTTTTTTATGATTCTAACCCTAAAAATGAGCTTCAATTGATAAAATATGAATTTTTGATGCGACGGAATGGCTTTAGATATGAGAAACCGCAGTCGTCTCAGCTCAGGATTCCTTAACACTTCTGACAAGAAAACTGCACAAGCCGCTCAGACACATTTCGTCATAATTTCATTGAAATAAATTAGCAAATATTCAACAAAGCAATCGACAGTGGTGCGGAAACATCTTGATCATCGAAATATTACGCTCTATGAAGTGAACATAGCTTGAAACTTTAAGAAATTCGAGGGAAATGCGTAGTGGCCACAAACGGTACAGTGGCCACAAAACTGGGACGTTTACCCTATACATATAAACCATATGGGGCTAATGCCATTTAGAGAAGATAAAGATTTTGGTTAAAGCAAATTATTAACGATCTGATAATGTGCTTTTTCTTAAAATCTCTAGCTTCTCCAAATAATATTAATATTACCGTTTTTGTTGACAACCATGGGATCAACAACCCTTCGTAATACGACCCGAAATCGTATGCCTGGACAATGGATGATAATGCACCGTGTCGTGAATTCCAACAGATAAAATTTAATATCCCGTTGAGTTTTTTTTATTCACCATGGATTGTAATTAACCCATGCCCAACTCTCGTACTGGGCCATATGGCCTCGGGAATTCTTGTACCCACGCGTCTGACCACACACGCTTTCAATATTAATCAGCGGTAGTATAACAAGACCGAGTTTTTGTGTGTACGTGTGTGTAAATTACACCCTGAACCTTTCTCTCAGAGTGGGGGCATCACATGGCGCGTTAACTCGATTAATTCTGGCTTAATTAATTTGCATTAAGATCACGATTTTAACGAGACGAAAAGAGATTCCAATCTCGTGCAACGGAACGTCTCCGCGGTCACGGAGTTAAGTTAATGCTCCAGTTCGTAAGTAAGTAGACCCGAGACAAATTGATTTCTCCTTTTCTCTTGCCGAAACATTATGAAAGAAACAATTGAGGTTACGAAATAATGGAGGTTCATCGGATTGGGGCACATAATCGAAGAGTCATAGGATTGGGACACATACTCAAGCGTTATATACATAGAGTTCGGGCATGTATTTATCAATTCTGGCGAATTGGAAGGTTCATAACTGAGAGTTACAGGTTTCGAACGTGCATATATGACAAGCATGGTAAAAGTTCGATGCCCTGAATCGAAGCTCGTTGAAGGGAACGATGTTGAATCAAAAATTGTACGATTGGGGCACGTCCGAGTAATTGAGGCGTTGAAAGAACGGAGCATATGTTGAATTTAGGGTCGTTGAATTGAACAATCGAACAAGGCAAGACTGGGGCACGTATAATGGAAAACTGCACAACTGTAGCACGTGATAGGTTGGAGAATTGCCACATTTTTTGATGGAGGGTTGTAAGATTGGGGAGTGTACGACTGAACTTTGTAGAAATCCGAGATGGATCAGCATGGACAGTGATTTTCGGATTTGTGTTCAACTTTTCAGCTTTACCATATACTCTCAGGGGTTTTTCCGGGAGAAAGTTGAAATTGCAAATCATTGCCATTACCAAATTGCATTGCCTCAATCATTTGGATAAAAATAAATTTTTAACCCACAACTTATGTGACCTCTCGTCCTAGCAATAAATTAATCCTTTGACTGTTGTTTTAAATTCACTTGACTTTAAAGACAGTCCCTATTGCCTCGCGAATTCCACTATCCTCTTACGCAGTTGGGACTATCCATTAACCTGGTCAATTTAACGCAACTCTAATACATATCATCTCGATGAGTTGATATAAATATAAAAATTACGGTATACTAATCGTGAGTGTCATTTTTTCATTCCCGATTGAGTGATAGGAGTGACTCAGGCGGTTTCTCGAGATAAGCATCTTTTGAGATTGTAATTACTCGGATCGTTGACCGCTTAGCTGTTTAATGTCTGGCAGACACTCAGTATGACCCTAACGATCCTTTGAGACTGGTGCTCGTTACAAACCTACGACAGAATTCAGAATATCTCGCGACAAAACATTCCAAAGAAAATATGCTATTAGAAGGTTCAGGAGCACTCGAACAACTCGAACACTCAAACACTCGTGGAATTCATCATTCGATACCTCAATATACACATAAATGGGCACGAGTTTTCCGAAGTTTCCCCGTGCCCTCACGCAAATTCAATACAATGCGAGTGGAATGAGACTGCCTTGTGAACGCAAAATGCCGCTAAATCTAAAATAGAATCTGTCATTTGCCGGCTATAGGAGATGGATAGAGACCTCAAGACACTACATTTATACTTGCTTGAGGCCTCAATCTTCCTGATCCTTGCGTAGATAGATAGAACGGTTCAGAACTACTTAGTCCGCATCTCGTAACCCAGAAATCATCCCACGGACGCGGACCTGGATGTCGACAATTGTACACGCAGTCACCAGGCTTTTTCACTCTACGCGAAAAAAAAACACACCTGGGGTTTTTTTGCGCATGGCCTTTGGATTTGTCGCGGTTGCTAATTAATTACCAAGATCAGGATAGAAAAAAAAATCGAAATGTTTTTTGTCTCTGTAACGTAAGGATACCCCGAGTAGGGTTTGATGATTTTGCATGGCTGACCGTTGGGCTGGTATACTGGATGCCAGAGCTTCGGTATTGGACCGAGGTTTACGTGCACAGCCACGTGTGCTATTGCCGAAATTTTAATACCGAGCTAGCTATCCAGTTAACCTTCAGATCCTTCGGGCAATTTCAGCTTTTCGGCCGCTCTCGGCGTTATCTAATTTTTATTTGCACAAAAATTTCGAGGACAAGGATTCGAAAGATGTATCGCAAAAACCAATCAAGTCTGTATGCGGCTAAAAAGCAAAGCTGCCGAAATAGCCGAAGCGTTAATTGGGAAGGGGACATAATGTAGGGCCGGCCGTTTTAGCGCGAATGTTTCGGCACCGCCGTTTTGACACTAACGTTTATGCCCCGGAAATTTTGACTCCGTATTTCCATACCTATCCCATATACTATTCCACACACAAATCCAACGGTCCCAGCACCTGCTCTACTGTTCCAAGCGCGAGAACACGTCCGACGCCGAAAGGTGTCCAAAACGCTAAAACGTTCGAAGCTTAAAGGTCCGACGTCGAATGGTCTGACGCCAGTAAGTCCGACGTCTAAGGATCCAACGCCAAAAGTTCCTACATCGCAGAATGCCTGAAGGTGCAACGCCAAAAATGTCGTCGTCAAATCTATCAACATCTGAAGAGATCCAACGCCAAAAGCTCTGACGCCAAAATGCTTGCGCTGGACCATAAAGTATACTCAATTGAAAACTTCTCAAATTTCAAGAACGCAAAGTTTCGACGTTATCAATAGACGTCGTACCGACAACTGGAAGTGTCCCTTGTGTTTCTAAAACACCAATGGCCCTGATTTTTCACTTTTTCTACATTTTTTTTGGATTAAAAAATTTTTTTTCCTTCGCTCAAAATAATAATGAAAAATAACGTTTGCCTTTTTTCTTCAGTTTGTACCATAAAATGAGGTCGACGAAATTTTATTCGGTACACGAATGATTCATACCTCGATTTCATGAGAAAACTCGACGTTTTTCTTAGCGAGTGTCCAGCGTGCGCGCACGCACACACACACACACACACAATACTCGCTTAATATTTAAGCCACGAAAGTCTCTGTCCTTTTTTTTCATAAATTCTCCGTGATACACAATGTAGCTTGTCACGAACCATAGTAGAAATAAGAGTACTACGTAGCGAGAGAAGGAATTCGAAGCACGAGGCTCGCGCTCTTTTTACCCCCCCCCCCCCCCACCCCGGTCACCACCGCTCTTACCCCTCTTCGTGCTCTTTCTTCCTCGTTTTCCCGCGTACGGACGATTACACTCTCGTTGTAAATACGTGATGGGGACGTCTCGTATACATATGTATATAAGTACACGAACCCGCGAGAACGAGCGGTACGAAGAACGAGAGGAAAATGCCCGCAACGATTTACGAGGCAATTGAAGATTTAAGGAAACGATCTCGTGTACATCAAGAAAGAGTTTCATTGGCAACGTCTATTTTTTTCAACACTCCTAAACAAAAATTAAACACACATATTCCTTATTATTATTATTGTTGTTGTTGTTGTTGTTTAATTGTTGTTTTGTTGTTATTTTTGCTATTTATTTTTCACGAATTCTTGAAAATAATAATGATCCAAAAATTAATCATCGTCATTGTTATCTCGATGAGCTTTGTTTAGGATTTAATTTTAATCGTAATTTCTATGAAATACGATTATTGTTGTTGTTGTTTTTTTTTTTTTTTATAATCGAAATGAAAGGAAAAAATTAATTTCCAGTGGTTAAATTTCATTCGAATAATCTTTACAATCGATTTAATATTTTGTTATTCAAGTGTACTCGAGGATAATATCTAAGTACGAGTTGAATGAGCACGACCTCGTTCTGAATGTGCCCAAGCGAATATAAGTCGTGTTCGCTTGCTCCGCTGGATTATTCTTCTTTTTTTTTCATCCTTCGAGGAGCAAGTGGGGGCTGACTCATAATCAGTCGATCTTATCGTTCTCGCGTGTGTGTGCAACGTGAATTCGTTATTACGATCGAATTCATCTGAATTTGCCAGCTGGGCAGTACTTCAATAAGTACCCGGTATTTTCAACGTACTGGCAGTAGAGTACTTCAAGTATAAAATACTTTAAAAGTATTTCAAGTATTGTAATTAAATTTCCAAGTACTGTCCTGTACTTTAAGTACTTTTTCAAGTACCAAGTATGAAGTACTTTTGAATATGCCTTGCTAATGGTTGCATGTACAACGCCTTTGAGTATAAAATTGAGGAACGTTCTGCGGCTATCTTTTGGTTAAGATTGTAAGGAATAACCGTTCAAAGGCCCAAGCTACGGTCAATGCATTTCATTGTCAATGCACATGGCTCCGTTTTTAACAATCCACATATTATATTCTTTATTTTTTCTTGTTCAAACCTGAAGCTCAATAAATCTTAATTACGATCGTCAATGCTATTTTTTTTAAATTATTTCTAATTCTTCGTTTAAATATTTCTGTTCCAATCTGCCTAACTTCAGTAAATTACACAATGTGAAAATATGTTTTGATACAAAACGTACTCGAATCGAAATCAAATGAGTTAAAAGAGTACGTAAGAAATAAAATATAAGTACTAGAACTTACGAGATGTATACCTGAAAACTTGAAAAGTATTTGATACTTGACGTATTTCAAATACTTGATACCCCAAGTACTTCAACTATTTAGTACTTAAAGTACCAAGTACTTGAAGCACTTGAAGTACTTGGTACTTCACGTATTTACGGTACCTGTTACTTGATATACGCGAGTACTTCAAGTACTTACAGTACTTTGTACTTTGTACTTGAAATATGTAAAATATGTACGTAAAATACATTTTTCGATACTTCTTACGTAACTTTACTTCCATGGAGGTATGAGAATAAAAGTAATATAATCAACAACAGCGGACGCGCAATCTGAAGTTTAGCAGTATCGGTCGCAGCCAATACTGGGATCGGTGACTGTCTAGCCGTGCATTCGCGTTGCTGAACAGGTGGCACAGCAGTTTTTCTGAGTTTCTGGTGGCAATACCACTGAAGATCATTAAAATAAAGCCACCCGTATCGGCCAGTTTTTCCGCAGCTTCCCTGTGCCCTCGTGCAAATGTGATACAGCAGTGCATTAAGAAAGAGTAGCTGCAGCCAACACTCGGGGGACCGTCTCAAAGAAATGGAATGGAAATGAGCAGAAAAAAGAAAGGAACATAAAATCTCGAAAAGGACATGAAATGGAATACACTAACAATTTAAAAAAAAAAAAAACAACAGCAACAACAAATAATGCCAAACTAAATCGCGATCATGACGCCTTTTCCCATGAGAAACTGTCCTAAATCCGTCAACATCCGATTCATTTATTCGATGCAAACAGCCGGTGCTTTTTTTTTGAATTCGCAAACATACCCCACACTCTACGCACTGATTGTGTGGCATATGAAAAAATCATTGAGGAATCCGATAAACAAGTTCATACTCGCCCTACACGTTCATGGCTTATACATTATACCTAGTCAGGAGAACGAAAAAAAAACGAATTAGCCGAAAAATTTTTTCTGAAAAATTATAATTATAAATTTCTGCAGGAGAGATTTATATCTAAAAAAGTAACCTTTATAGAGCATTTAGTAATTTTTTCAAACTAAAATATTCATTTTTATGGGAGTTAGAGCCAATTTTAGGCAAACATTTTTCGAAAAGTACACGGAAAAAAATTTTGCCTCTCGGGAGAAAAACTTCGGAAATTCTTTTGAATTTTGAAGTGGAAATAATTGTTTTTACAGTTTAAACCAGCAAATATGGTTATACAGATAGTACAGAAGTATATTCTGCACAATACTTTTTGATCAAAACACTGCAAAGAGATTAATTTACTGTGTTAAACTGCATTTTTTCTCTCCTCATCGTTGTATTTTTTTAATTTCAATTATTATTTTTTGAAATGTCTTTTTTCCGTGTATACTTTAACGTTGAACACTGCCGTTCAGAAACGAATTATCGAAAATAAAAAAAAACGAAAAAAATTTTGTTAGTGCATCAGTTTATCCTGCGATCAATCAATGAAATTCACGAAATATTAAGTCAAAATAAAATAGCAGGTACGCTTAAAGTCGGAGTCTTGATTATTGCAAGAAAAAACTTTTCCTTCATTAAATCGGAAGTGTGGATCAAAGAAGAAAAATCATTCGATCAAACACCATATTTTTATATCACTAAAAAAAAAGGAATAAAAAAATTCGGTATGATTGATGGAGCAGTTTTTGGGACATCGGCTGTGTAACTTTCTTATAGATGAATATTTTTTGTACAAAAAAATTACTTCGCGTTCTTTGCGTGTTACTTTTTCAATTATAAAACTTCTGTGCTCACGATTTTTCAAAAAAAAAAAAATCTCGAAAATTCGCTTTATTCGGCCACGTGAAACCCCTTGACACTTGATGATTTATTGGATCGGTATGCGTGAAAGAAAAACGATCTTGCACACGCTGAGATGGTCTCCATGCACACAGGCTCCACACTCATTTTTTTCCACAAGCCACAACGAGGTTTTTCAGAGATTTTGAAACTGGATAAAAGAAATATATCACAAAATGTTTCGTTTCCACATTGATACACACCTCTTGTGTATGCGCGCACATGGCAAACCAGCCGCCATCTTGTGAAAAAAAATATATACAGTACGACCTCCGAATAAGAACGCCCGGAATAAGAACGGGTCCCCTATTTCTCGTTCGAGCGCTTCCCCCACTCCGACTCGAACTCCGAGCTCGAGTCACGCTCGAGTGAATCGAAAAGGAGAGAGAGAGACAGAGCGAGTCCGAGAGCGTGGAGCGCGCGCCTGGTGGGGGTACCAGAAATATAGACAAAACTCTTCCCCTTGGGGGCTTTACCGTTCTTATTCGGAGGTCGGACTGTATATATCTTCCGAACATCTGAATTGGCTCGACACCTGTACACACATCCATCGTTCATCTATTTTCAGATCAGCCGGAAAGTTCGGGCTGTGTGTTTCGTTATCACGTAAGCTCGGGCAAACGAAACTCAAATATTACAGATCAATCGAAAATTTGAATGTTATCAAATCGATATACTAAACCTGTGAAACTCCCAAATTTGCCATTAATATTCAGTAGTCAAAAAAAAAAAAAAATCGATAAAGTTATCTTAATTTTTCAATTTTGCATTAAATTGAATGTTGAAAATGAGAAATTGTTTCAATAATGAATACATAAATTAGTTGGCTGAAGCATTGAAGAAATGAAAAATCGAATGAAAATAAAATGTAACTGGTTAATTCGATATATTATGATTATATATATTGGGCCAAATGAGCCGCGGCTAAAATCCCTACGCATCTACCGGACAATGACTCTCCGGTGAGGCTAATGCTCTTGGATAACGAAGAAAGAGCTGCCGATAACTTACCATCCGCCTCGCCGGAGAAAAGCAGTATAGATCCACGTAGATCAAATTTAGATCTACGTATGTAGTTATTTTTTGGATCTAGTACATAGATCTGAACTTCGGAAAATCATAGACTTACCTAGATCTCAAATATATCTACCTAGATCTACCTAGATCTCCGTTAGATCTATGCTTAGATCTAAGTAAATTTGAGACGCAAGTAGATAAACGTAGATCTAAAAAGGCAAAGTGTTCGAACATAATATTATAGGTCGACTCGAATTTACATAAATCTCTACCGTTATACATAGAGATATATAGGTAAGTTTACGATTTTCCAAAATTTACAAATCTAGGTAGATCAACTTTGGTCTGAAAAATAACTACGCAGATCTCAATTAGATTTACTGAATATCTGGTTCAAAATTATTTCGTCTCTTTTCAAGAATTCGCTAATTCGATGGAAAAAATAGAACGAGAATTCGAAAAATCTGAAAACAATTCATATCAAACAAAAAAACAAACACGTATTATCATATGTAGTCCCTGTACCAGTGGGTACCAGTCAAACCCCGGTTCCTGTCCATTCAGTCCCTGTCCGGTCCGTAGCTTCAGTCCCTGTCCGGCGTTCCAGTGCCGTATTTACGCTGTCGTCGGCTGCTTCAGCCCGTCCTCGTAGCCGAAACTTTAAGGTTAGGTTGTTGAATCGTGCATTTGATCCCGGGGGGCATAAAATCAATTGGTACGGCCCTGCAACTCTTTTGCTATTGGAGGAGCATTTTTCTAACGAGTCAGCTGTTCTATGGACAGGGACTGAGACTACAAGTAATATCCTTGCTGAGACAATCGGTCCCAAGAGCGGACAGTGACCGGGGTTTGACTGTACACACAAAATTATACCCAAATCAAAAAGCTAGTACTATGGAATTTTTTCAATGTAAAATAGATCACTAGATTGGCAAAGCTTCTTTGCAAAAAAAAACGACTTCTATATTTTGGTTTCCTCACATTTAGTAGAGTAAACGTTGTGAATCTAGCAAACATTTTTACGCAGGAATGCGTATGCACTTTTGAGTTGCACTTTTTTCCCCAGATTTTCTGCTTTTCGCTTTTCGCTTGGCACAATAATTTTGAGAAAAGTTAAAAAAATTTCCTGAACGTACACACAACGGCAGGATCCGATCGTTGTTTCTATTTTTCAATTATAATTTTCCGATCTTTTTTCACTTTTAAAATTACTCTTGACTAACAACTTCATTTAATTATACCATAAAATTACTTTTCATTAATACATTTTTTCTTCCAACTCGATATCCTTCCAATAAAATTATAAAATGATAAATTATTGCACAGACCGGAAATTAAAACGGTTACTTGTAAAATGAAATATTTACAAAAGTCAATCTAACAGATAGCCTTTTTTCATGCCTAAATAAAATTAATATCGACGAAGAATTTTCGTTTCCTCGGCTAAAACTTTTCACAAAAACACAATTATAATACGATGATAATGATAATAATAATCGTACTGTCGTGACGAGGATTCTACGAAGTTTCTCACTGGTCGTATATAATGACGAAATTTTTGTTATCCGAGATTACCGGTCTTATAATAATGGAGCTTGGAATAACGAGTTCTGCTGTTGATGCATTGGATTGTGGCGACTGTCGTAGCTTCGAGGAACAAACGATCGAGTTTACGGTATATATCCGTCATAGCGAGATTCCGCATCTCGGTTAACAAAAGGAACGTTTCCGTCTGCAAATTTATTCAACTTCGTTTTGCCAACTCATTTATATTTCGCATTATTATTTTATCGTTATTCAACGATTTTATGAATAGAAAATGTACTTAAAAATAATAATAATCCATTAAGCTTTTTTGGCAACGTGAAAGAAAGATGCAACTCGATTGAAACTGCATATTATAATTATAATCAATGATGTATAGTCAACGTTTCTCTTCAGCAGTAAACAATAATCCAATTAAATAAATTTATTTATTTTTAATAAGCTGGAAAAAATTATTTTGAAACTTCACAAAGGTTATCAATATAAGCACACAATTTTTTTGGAAGTTTTTGGAAAATGTTTTATCAACATTGCCCAAAGTGTAAAATAATTTTTAACAAATTTTAATTATAAATTAAACAAAATTAAGCGGGATAATATCATATTCCAAGCTCTTCTGAATTACACTTTTAACATATTGGTTAAGCGACGAGATAAAAAAAATGACGAATCCTCAACGAATTAATTTAATAGCTAAAGTCAAAATAGTTACTGAACTGCTACTGGGTACTGATTGTTCGATAATCAATCTCTTCTCGAATTTCCTCGTCGTCGATCGGACAACGATAATTCCATATCCGATATGAGAGAGGTTGAAAGGGAGGAGATAATGAGAAAGGGCTAAACTGATTCGGGAATGGCAGAGCGAATGTGAGAAAGCGACGATAATGAGCCAGAATTCCAATGAAAAAATAAAAAGAAAAAATTATTCGCCAGAAAAATCAGTATAAATAATTATTTTCAGACCACAATAATATTAATTATAAAACGATCCATTTTGCTTCTTCATATAAGAAGCTTTGTTATCATGGGAATAAAATTTTCGTGATTTTCAAGCCAGAGTGCTTAAAGTGGGTAAAAATGCCTAGAAAACACATTTATAAAAAAAATATCTGGACGTGCGTGTGTGTGTGTGTGTTAGCCTTAAAAAATTCAAACCTTAATAACTCGAGAACGATACAAGCTACACCGCTGTCTTTCCGTACTCAAGTAAAGCTGTACAGTCCCTTCTTTTTCTGCAATTTTCGTTAAAATTTCTTAAAAATTACGAATTTTATGGCATTTTGAAATTTTCAAAAAATATCCGTGGTCGCTCTAATTTCCCCAAATTTTGAGATATCCGGCTAAATTTTTTTTTACACAAATAGATTTGGGGATAAGGATGTTTGGTATTAAATTTGGTGAGAATCGCACGAAGATAGTTCAAATTGTGAAAAATTTCTGTCAACTCCCATAAGTTTCATAAATTTGGAGATATCGAGCCAAAATGTCTTACACCGATCGAATGAAGATGTTTGGTAATAAATTTATCAAGAATCGCTTAAGGGGTCGAGATTTTATAAAAATTTTAAATTTTCGAAAAATTTCAACTTTTGTTCATTCGAGGCTATCGAGCCAAAACTTTTTACACATATAGGTTATGGAACTAGGATATTTGGTATTAAATTTGGCATGAAATAGAATATCATGAAAGGATGATTGGTATTGGATTTACCGTAAATCGGTCGAGTGATTCCGATTTTGTAATGATCAATATTAAATATGACGAGAATCGACGAACGGTTTCGGATCTTATGAAATTTTTCATAAATACGGTGGGTAATAACCCACCGTATCCGTCAAACAATCATGGCACTTTTTAAAACTTGTAGTACCTTTGCATTGTTGCAATCGCATTTCGGAAAAAGCGTGCTAATCATAAATTTGCACATTTCTTCATCGTTACTTTATCTCGCTCATAAAGCTTCCTCTATGAGGAAGCCAAAATTTAAAAAACTCCACTTGATCGTAAAGGGGACTTTGTGAACGAGTTAAAATAATGAAGCAATGTGCAAATTTCTGATTTGCACGATTTTTTTTAGAATATTCGGAAAATCGTTTAATTCTTAAACTATTCAATTATTCGACAAATAACATTCAAATTTTACATTGTGATTTTTTTTCCCATTCTCACCATGAGAATATAATTATTCGAATTTGTTGGAAAGATGATACATTTTTTTCAACTGTGAAATATGATAAGAATTAAATTATTTTTTTGTGTCATGTTCTTCGTTGTGGCGATGACAATAAATCATTCCCAAAAGCTTTGCATAACATCTAAATAAATTAAATTATAATCAAAAAATTAAATTTGAATATAAAAGAAAGAGTTCGTCGCTGCAGATGCATTTTAATCGATTTTAATTCTGCACTGAGAACAATATCCTGAATTTAAAATATACATACAAGCGCACGAATATTATAATCATGAAATTCTACTCTAATTAAATAGCGCCCTAATTGTTTTTCGGCCGACTCAAAACAAACAGTATTCTATCATTTAAGATTTAAGAAAAGCGAATTTTTCGTCACGTTTTTGCATTCAGAGAAAATTTTCTACTCTCGTTTATCATACGAAATCATTTTACAAAATATCTTAATTGAAAAAAAAAAAAAAGAAAAATCGTGAAACTGTCCGAATGTTCAATACAACAATAAACAAATACGATAAACGTTGCTAGGATGACGGGAAATCGCGTTGGCTAGAATTTCGTGCAAACATTAATTAAAACTCTGCAACTCTCGTTGACATTGTGTTTGCAAATAAACGTCCGATCCCCCCCCGGACCCAATGCCCAATGCCGTTGATACGATATAATTATGCGTGTTTTATTGATCAATGAAAGCAAACTTATTATAGTTTTTTTACGCAATTAACAGAACGAAACTTTTCGCCATAGTTTAACAGAATCGATGTTGCATTAAAAAAAATATTGTGAAAATGAAATGGTGAATCAATGATTGAAAAAACATCCAAGCTTTTGCTAAAGTCTAACTGAAATCGAAATATTAAAGAAGAATTGCTAGAATCGAGAGCTTTTAGTTAAAATTCACTATAATAGAAAATTTTTTAAATCAAAAGAAATCTCAAGCTTATAATTCGAAATAAAAAAAACGCTACTATAGTTTAAACTTGCGAATTGCTTCCTCCAAATTTCGCACAATGCTCAACGCTCTCTCCGAGGCTCTCTCCCTTTCTCTCTCTACGATTTGCAAGTTTCAACTTATTGCAGCTTTTTCCCTCCTCTCCGTCTTATGTAGATTCATTTTTCTGAGACTCAAGTCACGAAAAACTTATTTACATATTCACTATTTCATAAGATAAACGTATTTTTATGCATCGGCTGGATATTTCATAATTTGGAAAAATTAGAACTGTCAGAAATTATTTTTGGAAAATTCAAAATTTTATCAAATCCGAACCCTTTCAGCGATTCTCGCGAAATTTAATAGCCACCTTTCTTACAGTTAGTTAATACTTTTATTACGAAAAAAACATATATATATTTAGGTAATCCTCGTGGCACAATAGTGCGAGAAAGTTTTCTATGTACCACATGATAAAATATATACACGACCCTAGTGGTCATATGCAGCGAACTTTTGATTGAGTCTGTACAGAAATGGCTGTTACATATGGAACCGTGCATATTCAGGTACATTCACATCATAGAATATGCAGCTTACTCGTCGAATTTTCATTCATATTGCATTATTTTTGTGATCGTCGTTCATAAACGAAACGGTTAATAATTTTGTTCTTTTTTCCTAACATGTGAATAATAGTCTTCTCCCGTCTACAATTTTTTGTATCAAAATCTGGTTACGCGTTTAGTTGATATATTTTTAAAAAACCGTGCTAGTATCAAGGTACAGTAAAATGCTTGCTATTGCTCTACACGTAATGGTTGCTAACTTTGACATTGAATATTCCGAGTTGGGAACGGTCAATCTGCTTAAAATTTCACGAGAAGTTGGGTACTATAGCATTCTCTTCGTCCACTATAAATATATTCGCACGAGAACTACCTTAAAATTTGGGAAAATTAAAGCTGTTAGAGACATTTTTTAGAGATTCAAAATTTCATAAAATTTCAATCTTGCAATCGATTCTCACCAAATTCAATATCAATCACCCTTCAATGACACTCTATTACTGTAAAAAAATGAGCTCGGTATCCCAAAATTTACGAAAGTTAGAGCGATCATAGACATTTATCGAAAAATTTTAATTCTCCCAAATTCTAAAGCCCTCGAGCAATTTCAATGAAAACTGCTGAAAACGCGGGAGGTTTGATGCTCGAAGTGTATACGAAGTTGAAAGCTTATTTGAAAAAAATGTTATTTTCGGAAAAAATGAACAAAATCGAAGTACAGCAGTTAAAAAATGATGAAAGAAGATTTTTGTGTTAAAACCGGTAATATCGAGATCGTGTGGGAAAAAAATGGCAAAATCAAAATTTCGAGTGTACATTGCTGTTTAAGGATGTATTGGACGTACCTTCCCAACCAAAAGTGACTTTGGTCGACAATATTGCATACATCATGATAGGACAAAAATCGGAAAAAATTCAACCACAATAAAGATGATAAGAAGATTACTTTTTAATAATAATAATCCGCAAAAGTTATGAATAAAATGTTTAAACAAAACATTGTTTAACAAATTTGTAGGGAATGTTTTTTTTTGTCATGCGAAATGAATTTGTTGATTTTTCTGACTACACATGAATTTTTTAAAAATTTTCTTATCATTTTGAAATTTCGGTTTTCGAAAGTTTTTTAATTTTGAAAAATCAAGGAAAAATCGTGAATCTTGGATGTGTTTTCGTAAAAAAGTTATATATTGCAATTAAGAAGTTTCCAGGGCATTGAATGAATAGTTTCGTAAATACAACCTTTACAAATTTCCGAAAACCGAAATTTCAAAATGATAAGAAAATTTAAAAAAAATTCATGCGTAGTCAGAAAAATCATCGAATTCATTTTACACGACAAAAAAAACATTCCCTAAAAATTTGTTAAACAATGTTTTGTTTAAACAATTTATTGGTAAGTTTTGGGCATTATTATTTTTGAAAAGTAATCTTCTTATCGTCTTTATTGTGGTTGAATTTTTTCCGATTTTTATCTTATCATGAAGTACGCAATATTGTCGACGAAAGTCACTTTTGGTTACGAAGGTACGTCCGATACATCCTTAAAACACCAAGTCATTTTATTTCGCAGAACGCAACGATCGTTCGTATGCAAGATTTGCGAAATGAGATAGCTGCAGTGCGGTGCAACCGATTTTGCAAAACCACTGTACGAGGTGTGCTGCACCACAGTGCCTTTAACCCCATGCGCCACATTATAATGGATTCACCGAGGCCAGTGCAGCAGCAAAGGCTGCTGCCGTAAATTCTGCGTTACCGAAATTCGCGGCCCACTGCCCTTGAGCCATACCATCGTGGTACACGTTATACCCACCTCCGTTTTTGTGATTTCGGTGTTTTGTTCGGGTCCTTCTCCTCGCCCGCTTCATCGCTGAAAATCGTGGATTTATCACCTGGATTTATTCCAAACCTCATATGCGAATAGAGAGAGACCTGATCTCTGCAGACGTTACATACACTGAAAATGCTGATACCGAAAAATATTTTTTTTTACATTTTTATCGCGAGCATTTTTTTTCTTCTTCTTCTTATAGACATTTATTCGTTATTTAATTTTATAATTATGTAAGATTTCATTTTGAAAAAAAAAAAAAAACAATCGATTGCAACGATCATTAGTGATTTAATTAGCCTCGTAATTATTCAATGAAAAATGTATTTAAAGAATGAAGAAACAAACATTTTTCAGGAAACTTCGCGATCAACGCGTCAATTGATGCACGAAAAATTATTATTTTTATCAATATTGACAAAGCGTTTGGTAACGTTGTTCTAATGACGATTTTTTTTTCTGTCTTCCAGGGGTACGAAAACTCGCTTCTCAAAGTCACGAGTAAAAATGGAAAGACCGCGTCGGTAAGTAATTTTTATCGGATTGACAATTAGCCGAAAATTGCTGATGAAAAAGTGGCACGAATTAGATTCTCCATTTATCGTGATAGTTCGATTAATTTTGAGAAAAAAAAAAATTTAACGAGCTTGTCGAATAAAGAGTAAATCAATTCGTTGTTAAATTTCAAACATTTCAATGAGTTAAATACATTCGTTGAAATAAAAATCGAATGAGTAATTTGCCAACAATTGGCGATGGAAAAAAAAACCTGATAGAAATAAAATTGTCCATTTATCGAAATATAGTTCGAATTGGTTTGAACGAAAAGACCAAATGAGTTTGTCAAATTACAAAATAAATGAATGCATTCGTCAAATTAAATAAATTTAATGAGTTAGTTCTTGATTGAAAATGAAATAATTTTAAAAATAGCTAAAAGAAAAATTAAAAGAACGAATTAAATATATTTCGATTAATTTTGACGGTGAAATTGCAGAATATTGTTCGTAATTATTTTTCACAATCTCGTCAATTTATTTCATCCCGTGTTGTATTTCAATAAATGAAATTTTCGCTTCATTGTATTATCGGATTACGTTCGGTGAGCTCGATCTACAACTCGTTTCTCTCTTGTCAAAGAGATTATTCGAGATTCTCTGGTTTCAAACTCGCATCTCGAAGTTGCCCGGGCAACGAGATGAGGGAAACACCGCGAGGACGTTTCTCGGTGCGCGCTCGAAGAGTCACGAATGGCTTTTGGAACACGCGAAAAAGCCAACGAAAGAGCGAGCAAGCAAGCTTAATATTGAATTTTCGGTCTAACGGAGAAAAGTTTGAAAAAGGATAGGGGAAAAGAGTAAACGAAAGCGAGCAACAAATTAAGAGAAATAAAAAAAAATGGGCCGTATAAAATTAGCACAAGGCCTCCGAAAACTATTTACACATGTTATTCATTTAAATCTGCAAATTTGTTTATTTTATTAGTTTTAATTAAAATCTAAAAATGCTCATTTTAGATGAACGATGATTCACGCTCTTCGATTGATCGTGTGAACTTTTTTTTTTTTCATAACTAAAAAACTTGAAATTTTTTTCCATTTTCAAAAGAAAATTTTTTTCCTTTCTTTTTACAAATTTAATTAACCGGTTCGTCTCTTTGCAAAAGAAAAAAAAACAACCCTAAGGGTTTTTAGATTTAAAAAAAAAAAAAAAAAAAAAAAAAAAAAAAAAAAACAGTATCAAACGTAATGCCAGGATCGATCGGGGGTCTGGAGGAGGGGTTGTCGTAATGGCCGTTTCGATTTGTATTCCCCCGCTGGTCTCGTCGATGAAACTTTCATTTCAATTATTCATCCATGAACGGACGCACACTGGAGGAACCAGAGTAGAGCACACACGAGCACTCGTGATATCGTTCCTCCATGTTTGTTTAATAGCCACGCGAGGCTCAAGCGCGAACCGGCATATGATTTCTTTTTTAAATTGGGTCGCCATTGCTCGAACGGCGATACGTATGGAGGAAAAAAAAAGAAAAAAAAAAAAAAAGGAAAGAAAGAAAATCGTGAAAATGTCAGCCGAGGCCGAACATTAAAACTATCATCAATTTGCCCCGACGGGACGGGACGACAACACGACACAAAACCGTAGAAAATAATCGATTGTGACACGAGCGAGCTTGCGAGCACCGACAAACGGAGTTATAATGGTGCCGACGCACACCGGTAACAGCGCCAACGAAACACGAGAAAATAACTTATCCAAGATCCGAGCTTCCTGAGCTCCGGGCGATTAATGCAGCCAACGTTCGAAGAAAAGTATACCTGGAAATTCAAAACTCAAAGTTTCGAGATTGAGCTTTCGTACTTTGGTGGGCTGGAGCTTCGTAATTATACGAAGCAATTATTTTGAAAGCTCGATGGATAAAATCTTCGTGCTATCGCGCTCCCAAATTGCAAGCTTCGGTAATTGAAAAAAAAAAAAAACAAAAATTTATTCGTAACGCAGAAATTGCGAGCTTTGTAGCTAACGAGATCGCGAAGCTTCCGCTCAGAGCTTTTAAGGCTTCGTAGCAACGAAATTTCGAACTTTTAACTCGGGAATCGTCAATTTCGGGACTGAAAAAAGTCAAACCTGCTAGATTTTGAATCCTGAGCTTCCTGGCTCCGAGATAATGAGCTTGTAGCTCGAGCATTGCGAGCTTTTATTGCCTCAGATATTATAATTTTTTTTCTCATGAGTCGCGAGCTTGTGGCTGAAAATTTTCAACTTCTCGGCGTCCGTGATTATTGTATAATAATCGCAAATAAAAAAAAAATACACGAAACAACAAACAAGCCCTCGATTACTAAGCTTTCAGGAAAACTTTGGTGCTTGCAAGCATCCGATGTCATTTCATGAAAACTAAAAGCAAAACGTGATCGAAACTTTATCCGTGAGCTTTATAGAGATCTATGGGTGGGAGCTTTAATCGCTCGTCGTTGAACCGTTCCTGCAACACCGAAAGCAGTTTGAGAAAAAAAAGCCCCACGTGGTGAGCTCTAAAGCTCCTGGTTCGCAAGCTCTGCTCGGTTAAAGCCGTTCGTATTGCCGAAAGTTGAAGTGGAATAATGGCTAAATTGAATTTGCAAGCATTTCTTTCGTTAAGCTGGCGCGCTTTACAAAGCTCGCAATCTTTGAAAATTCTGAGCTTGAAAGCCTCGTTTAATCACCCCGTTGTCCGCATGACAACAGCCCAGAAAGAGACTCAACGATGAGTCTTGCTTTCTCGAGAGCCCTCGTAAAGTTGTGTAGCTCTTGTTTTCTTCGCATGCTATCGATTTCGAAATTTAGCCAATCAATCTAGGCTAACGAAAGCTCAAACTGCGAAATACTAAACCTGAAATTCCCACTGAAATTCGATCAATGGAACGTAGGACCGCTCGACACTATTCGAAACTTCGACACGACTTGATATCAGAGCATTCAGCGAGAAAAATTTAAGCTTTCGGGGCTTCATTTCGATTTCTTTTAAACTCCACTGCGCTTTAAAAGCTTCCTACACAACAGATCTGTATTCACGAGGCTCAAAAAATTAGTCTGCGACACTTCGATTCAGTGAATTCGAGACTTATAATATGATCGAAGCTTTCGAGCTTTTGTATCAAATTTTTCAACCCTTAAGGGGTAATGCCTATTTAGGTGGCCAAAAAAGGCGAGTTTTTGAGGTTTTTTTTTTTTAAATCATAAGCATATATGTGGACTAGGGTGTTTTAAAATTAAATTGTTTTGGATTTTCCTGCGGGCACATGGCTAAATGGTTACTTTGTACTTTTTTGGGTACTCTAAAACGTTTTTTGTAAAAAAACAGTGAAAAATTGCATTGAATAGGTTTTAAATCTAGGACTTTTTTCTCAGAAAAGTCTTTACCAGTACAGCTTGATTAGAAAAATGTCTATCGGTCCAAAATTCATCCTCCTTTCAAACAAAGTTCATTTCACTTTGAAAAAAAAACATGGTTCTCCAAAACCTGTGTCGCAAGGTTTTAGGGACACCGTTGGTCCGATTCGAGCTTTCAACGTCTCATTCTCCTCAAACATCATTTCTACATCTTTTGAAGGGGAGGATCTAAAAAAAAATAACTATGTCAAAAGTTACAGCCAATCATCTAAAATTACCAAAATTAGAGTTACTAATTTGCAAGTAACTTTTTTTTATTTTTTTTTTAATTTTAAATAATTAGCTGTACCTTTTGACATAGTTTTTTTTTTTTCAAATCCCCGCGTTCAAAAGATGTAGAAATGATGTCTGAGAAGAATGAGACATTGAAAGCTCGAATCGGACCAACGGTGTGCCTAAAACCTTACGACACAGGTTTTGGAGAACCGTATTTTTTTCAATGTAAAATGAACTTTGGTTGAAGGGAGTATGAATTTTGAACCGATAGACAATTTTCTAATCAAGCTGTACTGGTAAATACTTTTCTGAGAATAAAAAGTCCTAGATTTAAAACCTTATTCAATGCAATTTTTCACTGTTTTTTTTACAAAAAACGTTTAAGCATACCCTAGCACTTGAGATACAGCACTCAGCTTCTGGGAATCTTATTTTTTATGTGCAAAGTAAAAATTTAGCCATGCGCCCGCAGGAAAATCTAAATAAATTTAATTTTGAAACACCCTAAAATGGACAGAAGTTTTTTATTTGCAAAAGTAACGTTAATCGAGTATTCGGTAATTTCCTCGTTTAAAAGTAATCAATATTATAAAAAAGTTACAGCCAATGTCTGGTAAGCGCGTTTTCAAAGTCGTCAAGCAAGATATCTCAAAAACTACCGTATCAATCTTTTTGAAATTTTTCGTGCTTTTTTGAGATGTATGTGAGTATGATGTTTGATTGAAGAATTTTTTTTTCCGACGCATATACTTTCGATTTGATTGACGAAAAATTTACGTTTTTTCCACGAAAAATTAAGACTCTATATAACTTTATACAACCGCCATTTTTCTTTAACTTTATATTTCGGAAATTCCATCGATTAAACGCAGGATAAGCTGATATGCTAACAAAACATTTTTGGTTTTTTTTTATTTCGGGTAACCTTGTTCCGAACAGCATGCAGTATTCAACGCAAAATTACTTTTCGAGAAAAGTCTTTCCCGGACATCGACTGTAAATTCCTTATAAATTAATATTTTTACGCGAAAAAATTACTGAAAATTTAAAAAAAATGTCCTTTCTCAAGTACAAAAATTCCGTGCAAGTATATCCATTTCACTTTTTTTTTTTAACATCTGAAAAATTCGCTTTTTTCGGCTTCCTGACTAGCCACAACCCGTTAATCTTTGAAATTCTGGCACTTGAAATTTTCGATTGCAACACTTCGAGCCTGAGTTTTCGCCTATTCGAATCTCATATTGCGCTGCTGAAAGCTGGAATTCACGAAAATACTTAATTTGAGATCATGACGTTCGAAGACGTGAACTTACAAGCTCGATGGATCATCGCATCGATTATTTTCTTTTTTCTTTTTTTCTTTTTAATAATTCCAAAGTGGCGTTGTTGACAGATTTTATTTTCCGCTTTGCCTGGGATAAAACCGGACAAATAATGATAATAAAGAGGATCGATTGGGGTTGAAACGTTGCTCGAAGCAGAAATGGCGAACTGGCACCGTTGGGTACGGGGCAACCAGCTCAAATCGATACTCACGCCGCTCCGCCTCTCCCACGTAGCTCATTATTATTATACTACGTCTACCACCTTCAATCGTGGAAGCCCCCTCCGATCATGTCGGAATAAATACTTAGAAAAAAAAACTTTATTCTCCCACGTTTGTTTATGAATCGATCCAACGACAGTTTTTCTTTTTTTTTTTTTTTTTGTTTCTTCAACTTTGCGAGTTGAATCGTGAAAAATTCCAACGTTGAAACGAAATTCGTATGGCAAAACAAACGAAAAAATGTTCTTTTTTTTCTTCGCATTTTTCTCGTTTCAGCCAGTTGGATTCGTGACCTTTCACACGAGGGCCGGTGCCGAGGCAGCGAAACAGGACTTGCAGGTAATAAAACCGCTCTGCGCGAATCACGAAATTCGAGATGCGAATTCGACGAAGATTGCTTGTCCAGCAATAGAAAAAAAAAAAAAAATAAAATAAAAACAAAAAACTATAATTGGAGGATACTGAAAGAAAAAAAAAAAGAAATAAATTGCACGAAAATGAGAATTCAATTAATTTTACCATCCGACTGACATCCGCCCCGATGACCAACCCTCTAAAAAAAATCCAACCCCCCCTTATGACTTTTCTAAGAATATCTGGCACATGGGTTGATGCTGCATCAAATAATAAGACTCTATATTCGTTTTTAATCATCAATTAGAATACCCCCATTCAGTTCCACCTTCTCTATTACTATTATGTTATCTTTATCGTAAGGTATCTCTTTTTCGAATCATGGTTTTTTTTTTTTTTTTTTTTATTATTTTTGTTCTTAATTCTCCACCCTGTAGTCACGTTTGTCACGAAGTACTTGTGGTGAGCAGCAGCGAAACGAATTATTTTGTTGATCTGGTTCGATTCGTGAATTAAAAAACGAAAAAATGTTAATCAATCAACGTCGTATAAAATTTTATTGAAATTCGGATCTTTCTAAAAATCATTATAAATTTTCATTTATCGTTGTTCGAAAAATCAAAATCAAGCTGTACGTTCTCTTCTTCTCAGCCACGACACGCAAAATTTTGAACTCACCGCCAAAATCTGCAACGTATTGCCTCTCTTCCCTCCTTAAATTTGTACTCGCAAGAATTTCCATGTATAAATTTTTATGCGTACAAAAAATAGGACATTTTTTTTTTTCACGGCAACTCTCAGAAAACGAGACAAGACTCGCGAGTTGCTGTACGAAAAAAAAAAAGTTTTATTCGTTGATTAAAAAAGAAAAATAAATGAAGAGAGAGAAAGAGAGACGATACTTTCGTGATTTTTTTTTTTTAGTTAATACTGTACTAACCCGAATACACTGAGTTCGATACTGTAGTAGCTGTTGTGCATTATCCTCCACCACCATTAACCTACTCTCGTCGCTGCTGAAAAAAATAAATTAATTAATTTAAAAAAAAAAAAATTTCTTTCAATTTGTGATTATTTATTTTGCTCGTAATTGTGCAGCAACGAGGGTGGAATATTGACGATGAAAAATAAAAAAAAAAAAAAAATAAAAAAAGTAGAACGGTGTGAATCATTTCTAATCCAGTTTGGTGCGATGAAAGAAACAAAAAAAGAAAAAAGAAATCACATTTTTAAAACGACAGAAAAAATTTAAGTTTCTCCTTCTGTCTGCCACTGAAACCCACCCCAACACCATCACATCCCCCCCTTTTTACTAATTTAGGGCTATCTATCTATTCCAGCAGGGGGTTAAATTCGATCCTGAAATGCCACAAACAATACGTTTGGAATTTGCAAAAAGTAACACAAAGGTTAGCAAACCCAAGCAACCAGCCGCTGCAGCAGCCACCTCGCACCCCGCTCTGATGCACCCTCTAACCGGACGTAAGTATGCACCACCGCCGCCACCATCTTCGCGTTCACTCGCTGCTACTGTCGTTTTTTTTTTTCCCTATTTTTATTATATTTTTTTCCCCCTCCCTTTTTAGTCTCCTTCACACGAATCTATTTTTGTTCATTGGCGAATTTTTCCTCATTATATTTACGTCTCTTATTTTAACCTCACTGTTTCGCTTTTTTTTTTCTCACCGAGAAGATGAGGATTCGAATGAAAATAATTTACAACGATTTCTTGACTAATCGTCAACGATTATTGTTAAAATTCACGTTATTTTCCATAATTATGAATTTTTTGGTAGATTCATAATGATTTCGTATTGTTCCATGTTAATTGAGCAAGTATTTTTTACATGTTTTTTCCTTAAAAAACTAAAATATAGTTCGTTGTTATAATCATGGTAATTTTTTGAAAAATGAATTTAAATGTTATTTTTCATTCCAATCATGAACATCCCGGTTGAACGCAATCCACCTTGATCCAGTTTTAGTAGTCTACATATTTATTATTTAATATTGTTTATATAATTCATTGGTTGATGTACAGTTCGTTTTAATTTGCCAAAGAAATTTTTCTGTTTTCCACGTTTTACTGTCAGTATGCCACGAAACAGCTTTTTTTTCGTTGTCGAAATGACGAGTGTGCTGAGAAAAAAACACACACAAGTTCCTCAATATTTCATCATTTTCTGAATTCATTTTTTATCATTATTTCTCTATATTCTTTTTTGGAGTACAATTGGTAACCGCACAGGCAGAATGGCGCGATCACGTGGGCTATATAATCCGGATTATATTTTGAATATGGCACCGTCAAGTGGTTGACTAAGCGATTTTGATGTTGAAACATGTTACCACCAAATGGCTTGCGTAATTTACGTTGTGGTTCCCATTGAATGACATAGTTAAATTAGTTATCAATCTATTTTGATCTTTCAATTATGGTGTCGTCGAACGGGTGATATAATTTACATTTGTTGCATAACCGAATTAACGGTGCCATAATGGAATCACCGACGATCGTGTAATATAACCTATTCTGTGGTTCTAATTTGGCGCCCTCAAGTGAGTCACATGATCATCTTTTTGGTTCTAATATTGGGCGCCAAATGAGATTTTAATCCACTTTGTTGGTCGAATATTCTACCGTCAGATGGATTATATAATCGTGATTGTGATGCAATCTCGTTACGTCGTCACATGGGTTCGTTAATCCACTTTGCAGTTAAAATATGGCACCGTCGAGAGGATTTCAAAATTGACATTCGTCAATCCGCTCGATAGTGTCACATTGGAGCCACAAAGTGGTTGAATAAGCTATACTATCATGACACCAACGACAGGATAGCATAAAGCTGTGGCTCCAATGTGGCGGCTTCAAGTGAGTTACACGATCCACTTTTTGGTTCTGATATTAGGCGCCAAAAGGGATTTAAATCCACTTTGTTGGTCGAATATTCTACCGTCAGATGGATTATATAATCGTGATTGTGATTCAATCTCGTTACGTCGTCACATGGGTTCGTTAATCCACTTTGTAGTTAAAATATGGCGCCGTCGAGAGGATTTAAAAATTGACATTTATCAATCCGCTCGATAGTGTCATACTGGAGCCACAAAGTGGATGAATAACTTATACTATAATGACACCAAAACGACAGAATAGTATGACGCACTTCTGTGATTTCAATGTGGCGCTCTCTGGTGAGTCATATGATCCTCTTTATTGTTCCCATATTGGCCGCCAAATGTGATTTCAATCCACTTTGTTGGTTGAATATATCACAGTTAGATAGATTATATAATCCTGATTGTGGTTCCAATCTCGTGGCGCCGTCACATGGATATTGTTGATCCAATTTGCTGTTCAAATATAGTACCGCCGAGAGAATTATAAAATTGATATTTATCATATAACCCGCTCGGCAGTGTCATCTTGGAACCACACAGTGGACGAATAACCTACAATATCATAATGCCGGCGATCGTGTACTATAACGCACTCTGTGGTTCCAATGTGACGCCCTCAAGTGCGGTATGCAATCTCTTTTATGGCTCCAATATCGCGGGGTTAAGTGACTTATAAAATCCTTTCGATGGTTCCAATGTTGCCCAATCTATGTAGAGGATTACATAATTCTCTTTGCGATACGAAATATAACGCCTCGATTGGGTTCATAATCTTTTTTGTGGTCCGAATCTTACGATCTATGTACAGGATTACATAATCCTTTTTTTTGTTCGAATATGACGCCTCAAGTGGATTATATAATCAACTTTGTGGTTCTGATATGTTACCGATAAATGGGTTATACAGCAAAATTAGTTTAAGCAATATCACATTCTAATGTGAGTTATATGATGCACTTCGTGGTTCCATAATATGGAATGGTCAAGTCGGTTATTTAAGGGGGGAAGTCGCCATTTTTTAAGGTCAATTCTCGGTACTTTTTTTTCGACAAGGTATCGAATATTTTTGGCCGTGGATTTCGACAAAATGTTTATTCATACTTAAAAAATTATGACATTTCTTATCATCAGAAAATTTTGAGAAAAAGTGATGGAGTCGTTGAGTGAGAGCCCAAAAAAAAACTGATTTTCACGATACCTCAACAACCAATTCACCGATTCAACTTTTTTTTTTAATCTCTTCAGAATTTATCTGGAATTTATAGTCTGTAGCGGAATCAAAATTTTGAAAAAATGTTTGCCAAAGTTACACGTTATTTTTGAAAAAAAAAAATGATTCTCTTACTCTTTTTTCAACTACTTCAACATTACAATTACAATTTTTCATGAAATTTTTTTATTTTACTACACGGGCTACAGCCAGATAAATTTTGAAGAGATTTTAAAAAAAACGTTGAATCGGTGGTTGAAATGTCGTGACAACCAATTTTTTTTTTTTTTTGCTCTCACTCAACGGCTCTCCTTACTATTATTTTTCGAAATTTTCTAATGATAAAAAATGACATAATTTTGGAACTATGAATAATCATTTTGTCGAAATCTCATGCCAAAAGTATTGAATACTTTAAAAAAAAAAAACAAAATATCAAAAATTGGCCCTAAAAAAGGTGACTCTCGCCTTAATCCATAACGAACTATCAAGCCGGTCGAGTTGGTTATTCGATGAAAGTTTCGACTATTTCGTTAATGAAAACTCATCAAATCGTCCAATCAATTGTTGCTTCTGTGTATTTCTTCATTTTATCAATTTCATTTTTCCACAAACAATTTTTCTCCGCTATTTTTATAATTATTATTTTATCTTCTAAATTTTCGCTCTCTTCCTCGGTTACACGCCAATTTTCCCCTAACAAACGCACCAAGTACATGTATACATATATGGTCAAAAGACTGGAATGCACACTCCACATGACATGATCCTCTCACCCGTGCAGTCGTCTCAGGACATATGCTAATGATATACTATTAATATAATAATTGATATTTGTCATAATGGGAAGGTTGATATTTAACGGAAATATATAGTTATATATATATATGTGTGTGTGTGAATGTATATTTTATTTTAAAAAATTACAAAAGTATTTACGTGTATAAATATATTTTTTTTTTCATCCTCGGGGTACGAGTAAATATTATAAAGGCAAAAACGACTTGATTGATAGGTAAAAAATTTTTACCAAGGAATTTTTTAACAGAAGGTCATGAACTCGCCACGGGTTGGGAAACGTTTGGCGTTTATTAATTTCGTTGAAAACTCGTAGTCGTTCACTTCATGGAGAAATACCTGCATTACTACTGGTACTTATGGTGGTCATGTATAGATTCGCTATAAGGTATATCTATACCTATACCAATGTAAAATGAAAATGAAAACTTTTGTGAGTTGTAGAAAAAATATTTAGTGAATTCCCGATCATCGAGAAAATAATTAACAAATTCTAGGTCAAGGTGAAATAAAATTCCAACTTTTTTTTCACGAAGAATAAAATTTGAATAAAACAAAACAAAAAAAATTATTTGCCCTTTCGATTCCATTAGAACATTTGCGAGAAAAGTGCATGAAAAATTTGCAACTTCGCAATGTCTCTTGCACCCATGGATACGAAAAGATAAGCCTATTAAAACCTGGAAAAATTACTACAAACAATTTGCAAATATCTGCTTGTTTGATTTAATACAATCATTGTACAAGCGATTTTGAAAAAAAATCTCATTTAAGGATGTATCGGACGTACCTTCCCAACCAAAAGTGACTTTCGTCGACAATATTGCATACTTCATGATAAGATAAAAATTGGAACAAAATCAACCACAATAAAGACGATGAGAAGATTAATTTGTAATAATAATAATGCCAAAAAGTTGCCAATAAATTGTTTAAACAAAACATTGTTTAACAAATTTTTAAGGAAAGTTTTTTTTTGACACGTGCAATGAATTCGTTGATTTTTCTGACTACACATGAATTTTTTAAAAATTTTCTTATCATTTGGAAATTTCGGTTTTCGAAAATTTTTTAATTTTGAAAAATGAAGGAAAATCGTGAATTTTGGATATGTTTTCGTAAAAACGTTTTATATTACAATTAATAAATTTCCAGGGCATTGAACGAATAGTTTTGTAAATGCAACCTTTACAAATTTCCGAAAACCGAAATTTCGAAATGACAAGAAATTTTTTAAAAAATTCATGTGTAGTAAAAAAAATCAACGAATTCATTTAGCATGACCAAAAAAAACATTCCCTAAAAATTTGTTAAACAATGTTTTGTTTAAACAATTTATTGATAACTTTTGGGCCTTATTGTTATTAAAAAGTAATCTTCTTGTCGTCTTTATTGTGGTTGAATTTTATCCGATTTTTATCTTTTCATGAAGTATGCAATATTGTCGACGAAAGTCACTTTTGGTTGAGAAGGTACGTCCGATACATCCTTAAGATTTTCAATTGTCGGTACATGTTTCCTCTCGTCAAAGGTGTTGACTTTCTCAAAGTGTTAAATTATTTGACTATTGTTATTTAAATTAACTAAAAACATCTGTTAATTACGATATTCATACGAAATATTGGAATCACACAATTTTTCGTATTATCTTCGTCAGTATTTTTATGCAAAAAATTTTCATATAATTTTTTTTTTTTATGTTCTTCGATTTATCCTCGCTTTATTTGTTTCGTATGAATTTCCTTCTCTGGTTCATCGCGTTCTCTTTGCCGGGAGTCTGTCTCGGCAATCGGAGGTCAAAAGCTACGCGAATCAATATAGAATGTATTTCTCTGCCTAAAACCTGGCTGTGGCGCATACCGTGTAACGTTCATCCTTCATTTGATTAAATTTCATCTTTAATCAAACAATTATCGATTATCAATGAATTATTGACAATTTCATTTTCATTCTGCAAAAATTTCCGACGCGTCAGATCCCATATTAAGGTATTAAAATATTTGTACGAATTATTATAGAATAATCTATAAAAGGTGCCCCATATATTTTTTTATGAAAAATCAATTTTAGAAAAATTAATCAGATTTTTCGATTATTTTTCACATTCACAGTCGCTTTTTTGTTTGTAAAATGTTTCAGGGGGGGTTCAAGTAATGAAAAATTATTTTTTTCATCGTTGCAATGTACAATAAATCTTCCTTAAAGTTTTTGAAAGTAAAACATTATTTTAATGTTCATGAGAAGATTCTTGAAAAAAATTCTATGTGGCACCTTTCAGAGTTGTTCAAGCTTAGAGCTCATCCTCTTCATAAAGTTTACTTTTTTCATGGCATAAACTATTGCTCTCGTGGATCGAAATTCAAAAAAATGAATATATTGACGTTGAAAACCCGAATGATTGATATTATTATTATTATTATTATTATTATTATTTCATAAAACTCGGACTTTCTCAGTGCGAAAGCAAAAGTTATTTTCATCGATTATTCTTTATAATCCTGTATCATTATTTTTCTATCTATACCACACAGCCTATAATGATAACATATGATAGGCTGTTATACGAGAAATTGCAATTTCCAAAGACATGCACTATCGAGAAAAAAACATTATTGTGCACGACACATGTGGTTCGCGTGTTAAATTATTATAATACATTTTGCCTATGATAAATTCCATTTATATACGTGCTGTTCGGCACGACAATACAGAGTAAACAGCGATTTTTATACGGCACACTATTCTCGTATTATCCGCTGAAACGAGAGCTCTGCGAATATTCATTTGGACTTTTAGTTGGAAGCATTTCACCTTGCGATAACGCGATATTCTCTTACCGATAACACTGTCACGCACATATGCATTATGTACCTCGTCCCACTCGTCGCTGGTACTTTTCACAAATATATTGAGTTATTCTACAAATTATCAACAAACGTGTGTAGCGTCATGAAAAAGAAAGAAAATACTTGAAAATATGTCTTCAATACATTTGAAATGTCTAACTTTTCGTAAGAATATAAATATATCAGAGGTGGACAAAATACCTGGAAGTACTTCAAGTACAAAGTACAAAATGCTGTGTGAGTACTTGAATTACTCGTGTATTTCAAGTACCGAGTACCGAGTACCGTAAATACTTAAAGTACCAACTACTCCAAGTACTTAGTACTTGATGTATTGAATGTTTGAAGTACTTGAGGTATCAAGTACTTAAAATACGTCAAGTATCAAGTACAAATACTTTTCAAATTTTCAGGTATAACATCTCGTAAGTTCTAGTACTTATATTTGATTTCTTATTTACGTACTCTTTAAGCTCGTTTGATTTCGATTCCAGTACTTTTTGTATCAAAACATATTTTCACATTGTGTAATTTACTCAAGTTAGGCAGATTGGAACCGAAATATTTACACGAAGAATTAGAAATAATTTTAAAAAATAGCCTTGACGATGGTAATCATGATTTATTTAGCTTCAGATTTGACAAAGAAAAAATAAAGAAAATGATACACGGATTGTTAAAAACGGAGCTATTCATTGATAATGATAGCGTAACTATACCATAGCTTGAGCCTTTGAACGGTTATTCCTTACAATCGTAACCAAAGATGGCGCAGGATGTTCCTCGATTATATATTCAAAGGCTTTATACATGCAACCATTAGCAAGACGTATTCAAAAGTACTTCATAATTAGTACTGGAAAAGTATTTGAAACTTCAAGTATAAATACTTAAAGTACAGGACGAGCACTTGGAAGTTTAAGTAAAATACGTGAAATATTTTTAAAGTGCTTTGTACTTCAAGTGCTGTGATGCCAGTAGATCGCAAGTACCGGTGTACCGAGTACTTGAAGTACTGCCCAGCTCTGATATATATATGTAGCTTTATATAATACATATTGAGTATGATTTCACGTGTATTGTAGATGTATACATATATATACACTTATATATGTGCTATGCATAAAATATAACTCAGATATAAATAAAAAATATTACTGCATTTATATAAAGAATAATTTAACATATATGATTGACAGATGTTTTTTATGACTGATATGTTCCGTAGAAACATCTAAATATGTATTCTGGAAATCGTTCGTTATGAGTGCATAAATACCCATGGAATAATTTGTTTAACCAAGTACTTCTTATGGAGCAATAAAAAAATACACAATTAACACGTGTGTATAGCATAGGTCTGTATCAGTCGTGATGGCATTAAGGGGACATTACACCTTCTCGACCGAAAATTTTTATAATTTTTAGGGAACTGATCATTTAATAAAAAAAAAAAAAAAAATTTTTAACATTTTTTGAGTCTGTAATTTTTCTGACATATATTTCAAGTCTTCAGATACAAGAAAAAAAAATTTCCATAATTTTTAAAATGACTTTTTATGGGGGTTTTTTTCAGCCTCATGGAAGCCATTCTAAAAATTTTTATCCGCTGGCGTGCACGATTGCAGCTCACTGAAACCTGAAAAGAAAATATATCTCCTTAGAAAAAGTATGACTATACAGGCCTAGTATTATAGATTAGAATAAAAAAGATTGGTTAATTTTTTCACTCGTTAATCTTTGGTAACAATTTGTTTATTAACGTAGTACGTTATCAAATGTCCCATTAAATCGAAAATGTTCTGATATTTCTCTAACCTCTGCACACACGCAATATTTTTAGAATAATTTCGATAGCTTCTTTTATTAGTCGTTCTGAACTGAAGCGCGCGACGTTGCCACTTTTTCGCAAGAAATTTCGATTTTGCATAGCATAGGACACATAAAACGACCAGATCACCACGAGTTCAATTCAAAAATCGACCTACTCAAATAATTAAAAAGTTATGTATTTAATAATCAATTTGTTCACGAAATTATGAATTTTCGATAGCATAAAAAAAAAAAATAGGGTCGCGGGACGTTTGGCAAAGAAAATTCGAATTAATGATCAGCGTAGCTCAGTCAGTTTACGATGTAAACGATCAGCTGACAGCGCTCAGCCACGAGTGTTGCAGTAATTCGTGCGAATTTTAAGCATTTATCAATATTAAATTATCTGCCCCTATTATTTCCGCACGTGATGAAATTATATCAATTATCAAAATGAACTATAAGAATTATGTAATCATACAATATATTTAATACAAAATTTCCAACAGTTTGAGGTTAGTCGAGGTGAAATGATTCATCGGACTAGTCAAATAGATGACGGTAAATAAAGAATATTTTTAAAAAATTCAATTCAACTGCGAAAAGATATCTCGAACGTTATTACAAATTCAGACAACTATTTTTACTTTTAATCATACTTTATAGCTTTCTCCAACAATTTCATTGCTAAAATAGTCAATTACATGACTAGTCTGTCACACGGACTGCTTTATTAGTGTGCATTGTCAGGTGCAGTTGTCCGCGAGCAACGTCCAAGGCCTCAGGGTTATATCATCGGCACAGTCTTTATCGCTTGCGAGAAACGACTCTCGGCCGGCCACCTACTGGTAGACGAAGCGCACTACACTGTAGGCGTGCGCGTTAGTGTAGACTCAGCTCAATAGGCAGCATGTAAAGCTTGCTCATTTAGCACGAGCGGGATAGAATTTGGCTTGGTCAAATCTTTTGAAAATTGATACATGATTTATGCGTATATTCAGTGCACATTTGGAGTTAATTTCGTATGTATTTTGGATATATCTGTCGATATATGTCAGCAAATACATTGAAATAGATTAAAAATATATAAGCCTTGTATTTTGAATCGATAATAAATATATCCTGAATATATTTGTTGATATATTTCTGCATTTGTATCCAAGTTATATTAAAAAAACATGTAAGAAATATAATTTTTCGTAAAAATATATTTTATCGATAAATAATACGAAGAATCTGCCAAAATTGATATAGCCTTTGTAAAGTTGGTACCAACTACTCACAAAGTTATATTTGAATTGGAAAGACGTCGAGGTAAAAACGTTTGTTAATAATAATCGGTTAAATGACTTATATGCTGTATTAGAGTATACATCGTGATGATAAAAGCTTTCTCAGTATTTTTTGACGGGCAAAAACATCCGCTTGGTGTGATTCGATCCGATGAATCGCCACAAAAATAGGTCCCAGCCCAATGGCAATTCGAAGTGATCGGATTATCAGATTCGTTGAAAAAAAATAAACGAAATGAAAATGTTTTTTGTGTGCGTTGAACGACACCGAGTCAGGCGTTTTTTAACGTTAACTTTGAGTTCACAATGAGTGACATCAATAAAACTTATAGATTTCAATATGACTTCTCTTTGAAAAAAAATGGTCCAATTTTTATCTCTTTCAATTACTCCGTTTTCATAAGCAATGCCAAGTCAACAACTTGAAAATCAAGTCCCAGGCAACAATTATCATTGAGATCCGATCATACTTTGTGGAGCAGCGTCTTAAACTCTTGTAAAAAATCTTTTTTTTTCAGCTTCCCAAATCAAGCTTCGCTTTCTTAATTACACGGCATCATGAACCCGTGGCCTTATCTACTGCACGACTTTATCAAAGTTCTGGAGAAAAAAAAAACACCTAAAATCTTTAGTGTTATTTTTCCCTCCAACCACGTGTGCTCTGCCATTTTAATTGTCGTAACTTTAACTTTGTATACTACAGTTAACCCGAGGATGAAAATTTGATTATTATTTTTTTAAATGCATGTATATACATATATATATTGACGTGCTAATCTCTTATCTTTAAATAAGATTAATTAAGCATCGATAACGATTGTTAAATACTCGGATGCTCGAAGTGTGATTGTGCTGGAATTTTTCAGACCTAGGAAGTCCTTTCTTCCCGGGTGGACCGGAACTATGGCATCATCCGCTGGCATACTCGACGGCAGGTGAACTGCCGGGAACGCTACAGCACGCGACTCTCGTACATCCCGCGTTACATCCTCAGGTTCCCGTACGTTCCTATCTTTGACTATCTGCAGACAAAGCTCTGGAGCCGCCGACGAGCGCCCCGATGCACGTTAGTGATGATACATGAATATCGTTTCTTTCTCTTTGTTCTTCTATTCTCGTTAATTAATGCAATTATTTTTATCATATACGAATAATATTCTAGGACTGGAAAATTTAATCCATAAGACGATAAAAACATATATACTTTGATTATCATACAATGGAATAATCATGGTTCAGCGAAACGTTATATCGAATTTTTAACAATTACATCAATTAGGCGTACTTTGAAAATTAAAAAAAAAAAAATTTTGGTCTCGGGACGAGTCTTGGGATGTATAATTACCAGAGCTGAGTGAAGTACCTGAAAGAACTTCAAATACAAAGTACTGTAAATACTTGAAGTACTCGTGCATTTCGAGTACCAAGTACCGTAAATATTTGAGATATTTGAATACCGCAAGTATTCAAAGTACCGAGTACTTGAAGTACTTGAGATACCAAGTACTTGAACTACGTCAAGTATCAAGTATCAAATATTTTTAAAGTTTTCAGGTATACATCTCGTAAGTTATGGTACTTATATTTGATTTCTTACGTATTCTTTAAGCTCATTTGATTCTGATTTGAGTACTTTTTGTATCAAAACATATCTTCACATTCGGCAATTCACTCAGGTTAGGCAGATTGGGACAGAAGTTTTTAAATAATTTAATTTAAAAAAATAACATTGACGATGGTAATTAAGGATGTATCGGACGTACCTTCCCAACCAAAAATGACTTTCATCGAAAGTATTGCATACTTTATGATAAGATAAAAATCTGAAAAAATTCAACCACAATAAAGACGATAAGAAGATTAATTTTCAATAATAATAATGCCAAAAAGTTATCAATAAATTGTTTAAATAAAACATTGTTTAACAAATTTTTAGGGAAAGTTTTTTTTTGACACGTGAAATGAATTCGTTGATTTTTCTGACTACACATGAATTTTTTTTTTAATTTTCTTATCATTTTGAAATTTCGGTTTTCGAAAATTTTTTAATTTTGAAAAATCAAGGAAAAATCGTGAATTTTGGATATGCTTTCGTAAAAACGTTGTATATTATAATTAAGAAGTTTCCAGGGAATTTAACGAATAGTTTCGTAAATACAACCTTCACAAATTTCCGAAAACCGAGATTTCAAAATGATGAGAAAATTAAAAAAAAAATCATACGTAGTTAGAAAAATCAACGAATTAATTTCACATGACAAAAAAAAACATTCCCTGAAAATTTGTTGAACAATGTTTTGTTTAAACAATTTATTGATAACTTTTGGGCATTATTATTATTAAAAAGTAATCTTCCTATCGTCTTTATTGTGGTTGAATTTTTTCCTATTTTTATCTTATCATGAAGTATGCAATATTGTCGACTAAAGTCATTTTTGCTTGGGAAGGTACGTCCGATACATCCTTAAAATTTATTTAGCTTCAGATTTGAAAAAAAATAAATAAATAAAGATCATAATACACGGATTGTTAAAAACGAAGCCATGCATTGACAATGACACCGTAACTACCGTAGCTTGAGCCTTTGTACGGTCATTCCTTACAATCTTAACCAAAGATAGCACAGAACGTCACTCAATTATATATTCAAAGGCTTTATACATGCAACCATTAGCAAGACGTATTCAAAATTACTTCATACTTAGTACTGGAAAAAGTACTTGAAGTACAGGAAAGTACTTGGAAATTTGAGTACAATACTTGAAGTACAGGAAAGTACTTGGAAATTTGAGCATACCATACTTGAAATACTTTTAAAATACTTTGTACTTCAAGTACTGTACTTCCAGTACATCGCGAGTACCAAGTACTTAAAGTACTTCCCAGCTGGAGCGAGCAGTGGCCCAGTTGGTCCGACTCTGGACTGCCACGCAGGCGGACAGGGTTCGATCCCGCGGCCGGCACCAATGGATTTTTCCAGATGCTTTTTCTGCGAGCTCGGTGGTTCGAAACCCACCTTAAATTGTAGGTTCTCACAAATACACTGGGCCAATAGCAATGAGATTGCAAAAATCGAGGGAGAAAAATAGTTCCGCAAATGAACAGAAAAAACTAAAATAGTGGGCCCAGTGTAAGAGTGATATAGTGTATGAAAGTGTTGTAAAAAGCCGAAAAGGCTATGCAAGTAAAACTTACTACTACTACTACTTCCCAGCTCTGATAATTACATTGAAAGATAAGAAAAAAATAGACTCTAGCCGATAAATCATCGATTTTTTTTCGATTGATCCGTGACAACATCGTATAGTCTTGATCGAATATACCGGGGAGTGCAGGAGGCAGAATAAAAACGAATTTTTGAAAAATTTTTTTCGATAAATCACAATCATATATATGTACGAAAATTTTTTATTTGAAAAAGTACTATTCAAAAAAATTGTGAGTCATTTTTTCGTTTAAAAATATTCATTTACATGGAAGTTATACCACCGATGTCCAACACGTACTTTTTGAAAAAAAAAAATTTGCCATCTGCTCTGCCGTTCGGACGGCAATTATCCGAAATTAAAAAAAAAACCCAATAAGATTTCCCTAATATATTAGTTCATCTTGTAATTAATCCAAAGAATTTCCGAACTACCGGGTTGAAACAAAATGGCGGGTGTTTAAAGGTGAGTCTTGATTTTTGCGAAAATAAAACCAACATTATTGTTCATCAAATCGAAAGTATCGATGGGGAAAAAAAATCAAGCACCGGATTTTTATATTTGAAAAAATGGACAAAAAAAATTTCGGAAAGATCGATGCAGTAGTTTTCGAGATATCTTGCTCGACGACTATGAAAACCTGCTTACCGGAAATCGACTTTAACTTCTTTGTAAGCGAATATTTTTACACAAAAAAATTACTGAATCTTCTTCAAACATTACTTTTTTAATTACGAGACTTTTGTACTAATATCTGCTGATGATTTTTCGAATAAAAATACCCAAAACTTTGCTTTCTTCTGGCTCCTGACTAAGTATAACCTATTAAGCGAGTTACTTAGATCTTACAATTTGTAAGTGCGAAATACAACTAAAATATTCACGAAACTGTTAAGTCTTAGGTCACAGAGAACAGAGAGAGAGAGAGAGAGAGAGAGAGAGAGAGAGAGTTCTGACAAAATGGCGTATAAAAAGGAACAGCGGCAAAAAAGAAAAACGTTAGAGAGTGCCGTATCGATTTTTCCGTTACGTGAGGTTTCCTCCCCTGTACGATATTGATGACCGACGGAGCACTGGTAGCCCTCTCGTAAAAGAAAACGATACTACCGGTGGACAGACCAAATATATGAAACTCGATCAAATATAGCCAATTTTACTAGCCAGGTTTTTCGCACTTTCCCTGTGTCCTTGTGCAAACTTCATAGTGAATTAGGAAAGATCGGCTACGGAAAACACTCGAGTAATGAAAATCGAGCATGATAATTGAACAGGATGAGGGAATGAGATATGTAAGAGTCGAAGGAAACCGTACGATTGAAAAAAAAAATAATTAAAAAAATATATAAATGAATTCGTATTATGGTCTACGTATGAAAAACAATTATTGCATTAAAATTCAATGGACCAACTACATATTAATTATTTCATGGCATTTTCGTGAAATTTCGCAGATTAGCATGTGTGTTCAGTTGAGAGATTTAAAAAAAATTAGTATTGAAAAAAATCTTAACGAAAAATAGAGAAAATGACGTGAATTTTTGATATGCGTTAACATAGAGTCTACAGATCACCCTTGCAAAATTCCAAGGTCATTGACCGACTGGTTTCATAGATATAAATATCTCCTTGAAAATATACTTGAAGATATACATATCTCCTCTCGAGTTTGTTTCTTTCATATGATTTATTTTTAGTGCACGGGTTATTTAACGAAAATTATTAAAATTATAAAAATTTCTTCAAAATAGAACAATCTCATTGCAGCATAGAAAAAATGAAAAAAATATTTTTTTTCTCAGAGAAATTTAATTTTTTCAATTATTTACATGTAAACGATTCAGGCAAATTCATGGGAAAAATTGTACGTAATAAAATACATCAGTAATCACAATTCATAAAAAAAATAATAATTTTGCTGACTATTTAGTTAACAACATTTTTTTTTAGTGATTTTCAATATTATTGTTGTTGAAACTCAATATCCTTGGTGTCTTCAATGTCGTTAATTTTTTTCTAAATTTTTAACTCATCTGAATCTACTACAATTCCCAATGACTTTTACTTTTCGATGGGAATTTAAGTGCAATACATCGTTAAAATGAATCTTTTAACATTCAAAAAAAATCGTCACTCAGAAGGGTTAAAAAAACGCTCTTCACTCACTCTTGAAGTTCATTTTTTAATACCAAAAATTGACTACCTGTAATAAGCTACTGAACAAAAACAATCCGATTGTTTGATAAAAATAAGTAAAAAAATTAAATGACATAAAATAATTTGATCAAAAATAGTTCGGTACTTGCTCAGCAGTTTTTATAGAAAACCCAATTGAAAAATTTACGTATTTTATGTAAAATCGTCTCAGCTTTTCGAAAAAAAAAAATCATTAAAACATTCTCAAATAATGGGCAATGGCCGAAAATTAATTTTTAAGATTTAAAAATCATTTTTGAAAGCTTTTCCATAGTTGAAATGAAACACTCCATAGAAGAACTCCGCCAATACGAGAGGAAAAAATCTCAAAAAAATTGGGTATACTTTTTGTGACTTGGAGAACAAACTGTACGAGTTTTAGAAATTTTGGCAGGGTGGTCACCGTGAAGTAGGTCTTGATTTGGCGTTTCCGCTCAAATATATATATATTTATATATATATATATATATATATATATAATATATATATATATGATGCTAGAGACGAACAAGTCGAGAGAAAACACGGTTCGAGTCGAACGATCGGGAAACAGTATATCCTTGCTCGTTTAGTGCATCGAACGTTATAGATGATTATATATACCCACGGTTATAGTATATCGAGCACGAGACCGCGACACCACGATCGACTTCCTCGCTTGCCCATCCCCTCGTCCCGAACCGTCCATCAAATGTTATTTTTATTATTACTTTGACCACACGGATCGATATTACGTCGATAAATGTCAGAACTAAAATTCAACCTTAATTACATTTTCCAATAGCGAGGAAATAAAAAAAAATATTTCTACAACTATGGGAACTTCGTCGTTTATCCAGTAGTCAGTAAATAATAGTTTCGTCACCCCAGTAATATTTCGCATTGTGAAAAAAATGCCAATAAAATGGCAAAAAAAATTGTTGAACCATATATACCACGATTCGAAAAACTACCAAAGGCCAATTTTCCATTGCCAATAATATTTCAACGCGACAATAGAGTAGATATGTTCTCCGTAGATTAAAACAAAAAAAAAATGCATGACCTCTTTATTTGCTAATAGATTCGAAAATTGTATTTTTTTATAGGTCAATAATATTTTTTTCTCTTTGTTTACAAGAAGAATATAAAATTAATTTCAGACTCATTTCTGTGACGATAAATCAAGCATAGGTCAGACTCCCCGAACTTTCGCATCTAAGTATGTGAGATTTTCTGAATTTAAGACCGAATCAACCATACTCAGCACATAATCAATTATAGACCCAAGTTTCAACTTAGTGCTGAAGATCGCAAATAATTTTTCACTTAAGTCATCAACAGAGACAAATGAAACCCAAATACTCATGAATTTCGTTTGAATACAAATTCGACGGAATAATATGAGTTCGCACATGGATTTTAGACTTGAGTTTGAGTATGTACAAGTCCGAATCGAAAGTCGCGTAAACTTTGGTGCCAATTGCTCAAGTCCCACTCAAGTCTGAACTTACGTTTGAACTTGATTGCGTCTTTGGAATCAAACTTAAGCTCATGCTCGAGCCCATAACCATTTTTCAGTGAGGTATCCGCAAATCGAACCCTGCGAATCAATGCTCGTTAATTTTAGATTTTCGTCACGAGTACATGACCTTTATACGTTCTATTTACGATTTATTTTGTACAACCACATTTCACAAGACAAAGTTTGAACTTGAGTTCGACCTTGATTTTGACCTCAATATGGAATAAAGTTTACACTCATTGTCAGATTCAAGTTTAAACTTGCCCATTGACTTCAATTTAGTTAGACTTAAACCGAGAGACGTCAGTACTTAACCGAGAAAGAAATAAATTTCAATCTTACGTTCAGACTTCAGTCTAAACCTGAATCGAGACTAGAGTTTTTGCTAAAACATTTCATTTCAGGCCTAAATTCCATAATTCAGTAAAAATAACTCAGCCAATAGTGTACTTGAATTTAGCAAGTACGACCTTGGGCCCGAGCTAAGAAGTTTTCAATACTTGAGATCAAACTCAAGTTCGAATGTGAGTCTTTATTTAGGTTCGCATTCAAGCCGGAACTAAGTTTGACCTTTAGCCCTTACGCAGGTTTACAAGAAAATTTCAAGATGAATCAAGACTTGAGTTCGAACTTGACGTCGTATTGAGTTTCTAACATAACGATAAATCGAGAATCAAGCCAACGTCCACGATGAGGGCTTAATTCTCAATCGAGAAATCAAGTTCTGACTCAAGTTTATAGCCAAGCTCGTGATTTGACCTACGTTAGGGGTCAATTTCTAACTCAAGGTCGTAAGACCTCTTGGCTAAGTAAGATATCAGTTTAAACTCAAGTCATAAATTCCTAACTCAACTTATTGAATATAATTTCAGTAAGTAAAAATTACACAAAGACTTTTGTTTAATTCAGGGAGTGATATTGGCTGGAATGAGTTACACTAATAAAAATATCTTTTAATGACAATGGGGAAATTGGAAGAAGAGAAAAAAACCTCAAAAATATTATAATAACTTTTGTTATAAGGTTTAAAAAAAAAACTCAGGAAAAAATGATTAAGCATATCTAGTATAACTTACATTCCTATCCAGAAGTAAAAGTCATGGTAAATTATAGTAGATGTGGTAGAAAATTCAGCAAAAAATCAACGACATTGAGGACACCAAGGACATTGAGTTTCCACAATAATGTTGAAAAGTTATTTATAAAGAAATTTTTTTTAATTTTTTGACTGAATATTCATAGAACTTGATAGTCTTTTTCAGAAATTATAATCTCTAATCATTTTTATTACACACAATTTTTCCCACAAATTTCCCATGATCATTAAAAAAAAAAGATATTGTGTTAATTTTTTTCTATACTGCAATAAGGATGTTTCATTTTGAAGAATTTTCAATAATTTTTATAATTTTCGTTAAGTAACCCGTGTGCATAAATCATCTAAACGAAACATATTTGGGATTTTCAAGAAGAAATATCTATGAAACCAGTCAGTCAATGACCGTGAAATTTTGCAAGGATAATCTGTAGACTCTGTGTGAAAAAAAAAATCAAAAATTCACGTCTTTCTCTCTTTTTTTCAACATTGTGTGAAAAATCCTTTAGTAAAACGCCATCAGGGAGTATTAATTGGTAAGATAGAGTAATATCCTGCAGGAACTGTAACAGTAAATGTTGCTTCGATAGATCGATACAGAAATTTCATTTCTACAAGATTTTATAGATTCCATTTTTTTCCACGTTCGATTCTAATTTTTTTTTTCACAATTTAGTCGGACGTACTTCATCGTACGAAGTTTCGGGAACGCTTGCAAAAGTTCTCATCTACTCAAGAGTATACGTAATATCGTATACACATTATCCTTCCCACTTTTGTTTAAGGTAGTCCTCGTGCAAATGCGTTTATAACGAGAATTTGTTGAAATTTATAGTGGACGAAGAGAATGCTAGTACCCAACTTCTCGTGAAATTTGAAGCAGATTGACCGTTCCCAACTCGAGATATTCAATGTCAAAGTTAGCAGCCATTACGTGTAGAGCATGTATAGCAAGCATTGCTGTACCCTGATATTAGCACAGTTTTTTTTAAATATTACAACTAAACGCGTAACCAGATTTTGATCAAAAAAATTGTAGACGGGAGAAGACTATTATTCACATGTTAGGAAAAAAGAACAAAATTATTAACCATTTCGTTTACGAACGACGATCACAAAAAGAATGCAAGGTTAATGAAAATTCAACACGTAAGCTGCATATTCTATGGTGTGAAAGTATCTGAATATGCACGGTTCCATGTGTAACAGTCATTTCTGTACAGACTCAATAAAAAGTTCGCTGCATATGATCACTAGGGCCGTGTATATTTTATGGTGTGGTACATAGGAAACATTCTCGCACTATTGTAGCACGAGGACTACCTTAACGAACAGAGTAACGTGTTAAACGTGTGTGTGTGTGTAGGCTTCACTTCGCTTCGGGGCTAATTTCAAAACGTCGATACCGAAACCAATTAAGCCGATAGTCTAGCGCCTAATTTCCAGAGCACCAGTGCTCCACAAACGTCTCAAGCTATTAGAGGAATGATCCTCATAGAGTCTGCGAGTCTACGTTTCTTTATTTAAGCGAAATCGCACATTATAATGATAACAACAACAAAAAGTGCCTGAATTCGTTGTAATTTTTGTTTCCCTCGAGATACCCGAGACTGGTGTACGTGGTCACTCTTTCCTGAGGCATATGGGCACTTGCACGAGGGCACGGGGAAACTGCGATAAGCGAAGTCGATACAGGCTTCATTGTACTGAGCTTCAGTTGTATTAGAATCGGAAACTCGGAAAAATTGCTTTCTGTATAGTCTGCGTGCAAGCTAGTACACGTTTAAGCGGTCACCCATCCCAGTAAAGACCGAGTTAAGTATTGCTCAAGACGGGAGATGGCCGAATTTGCGCACCGACCGCGCGTCTATTGTCACTCGCTGTCTTTTAATATATTACATCGACAGACCTCGGTCAGTACTAAGATGGGTGACCGTTTAGCCATGCACTGGCTGACGATACTGACGATACTGACAGCAGGCTGACGATACTGAGCGGACAGCAGTTTTTCTGAGTTCTTCAGTAAAACCTGTTATCTGTATTGGTCAGGTTTTTCGCAATTTCCCTGTGCCCCTGTGCAAATGCAATACGATAACGCGTTAGGGAGGAATGGCTGCTGATGATACTTTGAGAGGACCTCGAGGAATGGAATGAAAGTGCCGACTAATTTTTTTTTTTTAAGTATATATGTATATTTCATATGATATAATCATCTGTATATAGGGTGTTCAATTCGAAAAGAATGACTACGTTTGGGTTTGTTTTGGTTGGGCTTTTTCGATACCCCAATATAAGAGGTTCACTATTTGGGTTTGAGTTTGACTGACTTTTTATCTCCTTACAATGAACCGATCCCCAATTTGTCAAAATTATTTGTCATTCGAAATTCGTACACGAGTCCCTCTTGTATGGATGCCATTAGGTACACGTTTATCGTGCGCAAGTTATCAGAATTATTTTATAAATTATAATCGACATAATAAAAAAAATTACACGATATTTATAGAAACGAATACGTCGACGCTTTAATTTTCTTTTTTTTCTTTTTTCGTATTATTCCATCGAAACAGGCGCCAATGTCTCTGCAGCATCCTACTACACTGACGTCGATACACGCGTCTCTGCCGCACTTTTTACCATCCCCGGCATTGGCATCGCCAGTCGGCTCGTCCTCGTCCCAGCCCAGCATAGCGGTCAGCAATGCACCGTGCTCAACTCTATTCGTCGCTAATCTTGGACAATTCGTCTCCGAACAGGAGCTCAACGAGATCTTCAACAGGTTAGCCAAATAAATAATACCAAGCTTGCTTAATTTATATACCTCGTTATTAATTGTAAATAATTAATTGCCTCGAAGTGACGCGAGAGATAATGTTAATCGCGAATTTTCATTTTTTTTTTTTTTTTTACCGCTGTGTATGACTTTGGTTTCGTTCTTTAATTTGTTTTCTTTTCGAAGAATTGCTTGATCTGTAAATTTGAAGCTCTACGAATTAAAAAGGGGGGGGGGGGGGAGGGAGAGTTAAATCGTTAAAACGAGCTTTCACGATGAAAGGAAAACCGGAAACTCCGGTCAAGCGCGAGACCAAATTTCTTTGCCGCTGTAATTACAAGGGCGAAACCCTCGTGTCTTTGCTATGACAGAAAGAGAGAGAGAGAGAGAGAGAGAGAGAGAGAGAGAGAGAGAGAGAGAGAGAGAGAGAGGGACGTTCCTTTCACGGCTGTTGAGGGTCGCGACCCTCAAATTACACGGGACGATGCACCAGCCTGGTTTCCCTGTCTAGAAGGGAAGGAGGCTCGAAAACGCGCAACGCCAATGGACTTTTTAGGTAGACATAGTACAGGCTGATCCGATTGTATATAGGGGGGGGGGGGGGGGAAGTTTGGTTACAAGGTACGTTGAATATCGATGCCGAAGAACGATAAAAGGGGAGCTAGAACGCGAACGAGACAAGCGTCAAAGCCCAACCCCTCCGTGTCTCGTTGTTTTCCCATCTATCTATCAATTTTTTCAACTCTCCGGTGATGAATAATCGAATTAAATACCAAACAAAAGCCAAACTAGCTGACGGTAATTCGAACAGAGGCTCTACAAACAGACATCCCAGAATTTCCTGAAACTTTGCGGGCTTCTTCGCTACATGTGACGCGAAAACGTATTACTGGAAAAATTGAATTGAACGAAAATTCAAAATCGCGGCATTGCTATGGTGAATAAAAAAAAAAACATGCAAAAGTCATTCGACTCGGATGAAAACTTGTATATTATATGTATGGGAATTACCGGAGATAGCCGATTTTCGTTCCATTACGTATATTATCAGACATGACAAATGATGTCACGAACAAAACGTCATATGACAAAATATATTACAAGGAATGAATATCATACGGCGGTAAAACTCTGTACCCGTGGAAAGCAAAATTTCTTATTAAACCTTCGAAAAGTAAATATACGTAAGTATCTCAAAGAGACGCGTCAGCGTCTTGACGCCGAGTAATTGAAAATAAATTTTTAAGTACGCCCATCGCAGTCTCTGCAAGTTGGTTGAATTTATACGACAAAAATCATAAAAGTAATTACAATAATAGTAGCGGTATAGTGACGGCACAGTAAGAATACAGTAAATCAATAGTACCGAGACAATACGGTAATAGTACGATTACAGTTAGTAGACAAATAGTACAGTAAACGTACGGTGTAACAGTGAAAAAAATAGTATACCGTAAGTTGATAGTGACAGTACAGTAATAGTACACTAGGAGTGAATTAACAGCCCAGTAATAAGTACATCAATAGTACAGTAACCGTGCCGTAATATGACAGTAATAATAAAGTAACATTTCCGTAGCAGTACAGTTGTGTCGTACAGCAAAAGCACAGTAACAGCACAGTGATAGTAAGGAAACAGTGAAAAAATACTATCGTAACAGTAAATAAATAGTACACTAGGAGTAAAGTAACAAGCACAGAAATTGTACAATAAGACGACAGTGACAGTACAGTAATAGTAAACTAGGAGGAAAGTAACAAAACAGGAATAGTATAACAATAGTACACTAATCGTTGTAATATGAAAGTAATAGTAGTGTAACAGTTCCGTAGTAACACAGTTGTGTTGTGCAGCAAAAGTGCAGTAACAGTCCAGTAATAGTAAGTCAACAGTGAAGAAATACTACATTAGTACAATAACAGTAAAGAAATAGTATGAAGGGGAGCAGTAGCGAGGTGTGGTAACGTTCCCGGCTCACACGCAGTGGCATGCGATGGGGCCGGGTTCGATTCCCACCGCCGGCACCAATAGAAAAAAAATTTCTAAGTGCTTTTTCTGCGACCCCGGTGGTTCGGAACCCACCTAAAAAATGTAGGTCCAAAGGAAAACAGTGCCTTGGTGTGGTGACCGAAAGGCTGTGAAGATGTCTCGGGTTCGATTCCCGATGTCGTAGCACGGCTGATGAAAGCACAACGGGCTCGGACGTAGCTCCAGAAGCAGGACGTACGAACTACGACTGCCTCTGTCCCAAAGTGCTGACACCTAGCGTGTGCGAGACAAGCTCCGGTAGCGAGAAGCGTTGCCGTAGCACAGCTGATGGTGAAAACACAAACGGGCTCGGACGTAGCACCAGAGGCAGGGCGTACGAACTACGACTGTTTCTGTCCCAGGTGTTGACATCTAGCGGGTGCGCGACTAAGCTCCGGTAGCGGGAATCGAACCGGGGACGAACGGATACGAGAGGAGACCAACGGAAAAAGGTGATGGGAGCCCGCAACCCTCAGGGGAGTCGATTTAAAAACTACCTAACCTAACCTAAATAATAAATAAATAGTACAAAAGACGACAGTGACAGTACAGTAATAGTACACTAGAAGCAAAGTAATGGTAAAGTAACATTTCCGTAGCAGTGCAGTTATGTATTGCAGCAAAAGCACGGTGACTGCACAGTGATAGTACGGTGACGGTAAAGAAATATTACAGTAATAGTACGGTGATAGTAAATAAATGGTACAATAAGACGACAGTGACAGTACAATAATAGTACACTAGGAGTCAAGTAACAGCACAGAAATAGTAAATCAATAGAACAGTTACCGTGCCGTAATGTGACAGTTATAGTAAAGTAATATTTCCGTACAGTTATGTTGTACAGCAAAATTGCAGTAACAGCCCAGTAATAGTAAGTTTACAGTAAAGAAATAGTACAATAAGACGACAGTTACAGTACAGTAATAGTACACTAGAAGTAAAGTAACAAGCACAGAAATAATACATCAATAGTACAGTAAACGTACCGTAATATGACAGTAATGGTAAAGTAAAATTTCCGTAGCAGTATAGTCATGTACGACAACAAAAGCATGGTAACTGCACAATGATAGTAAGGTCACAGTAAAGAAATAATACATTAATAGTACAGTGACAGTAAAGAAATAGTACAATAAGACGACAGTGGCAGTACAGTAATAGTACACTAGGACTAAAGTAACAGCACAGAAATAGTACACCAATAGTACAGTAACCGTATCGTAATATGGCAGTAACAGTAAAGAAATAGTACAATAAGAGGACGGTGACAGTAAAGTAATAGTACACTAAGAGTAAAGTAACAAGCACGGTAACAATGCAGTAATATTAAAGTAAAAGTTTCAGGAGACCACTATTACGATATTATTAGTTTTTAAAACAAATTTATTCCTCATGAGATTTTTACCTACTCATAATATCTATCGTATTTCACTATAATTTAATAACAACAGAATCTGATCGTTTTGATATTTCGTTGTTATGGTAATATTTTCTTACATTATTATTCTTATCTGTTTCATACAAACTGCTATTTGTTAATTTCTCGAATTATCACAATGATACATTCATTTTTAATAGGTACTGCGAATTATATATTATATATAGTTGACTGCGACGGGCGTATTAACCCGTAAAAACCACACCTCTATTGAGCATACATACATGCCACACTAGTGCGATTTGGGATTTTGCATACTCAATGTACTATAACTCTCGTATAAATGATCTAAAACTATTCGATAACCAGTGTTTTTTGGGGTAATAGTTTCTCAGGAATCCGAAGGTCATAATTTCAAATGAGATAAATATTATTCATTCAGTAAAAATACGACAAAATCAGAACAAAAATGTTAAAAAATTCACAAAAAAGAAATTTTAGGTGGTGCAAATTTGCACTAGTGTGGCGTTTACGGGTTAAAACTAAAAAATTTTCAATTACGTGGTGTCGAGACGCTGCCGCGTCTTTTCATGACAGTGATATTTTTTGCATAATATATCGTCGATGATATTTCGTCTTCATCAACGATACTTGGAAATTTTTAATTTCACGAATCGCAAATTTGAAGTCAAAATTTGCAAATTAAAAATTGCTAAATCCTAGCAACAAAAGTTTGTTCAGTGTTTTTTTTTTCTCTTGTAACTGGGACGTCAAAAAATTTTCCTTGTCGATGATTTGCAGCCACATGCAAAACTTTAACTAACAAAATAGCAGCACGAATATACCCTTGACCTGTAATGATAGAAAATACGACAAATTTCTTCGCAAAAACAAAAAGTTTTTCTATCAAGGCATCAAATAGATTATAGAATTATAATGAAAAAAAAAAAAAAATTGATATCTGGAGGATTTTTTTGCTTTTTAACTGAATTTAAAAATTTCCTAATTAAACATACAGTGATAAATATAATTTATGATCGACGTGAAGCAAAAAAATTCGACATTGTTAATGAAAATTTTAACCTGGCAATCAACAAGGTGAATTAAATATTTCCATTTATCTGAAAAAAAAAGAAGCATCCAAAAGGAGGGAATACGAGATTCTAAAAAAGAACACTAAAAAAAACGCTAAAGAAAAGGCATGAAAAAAAAAACCTCGTCTTTGGACGCGCTTTCACGAGCTATTCATTATCCGGTCCAACGCGAATCTCCGCGAGCGTAAAATACTGTATCAAGCACCAAGCAAGATTGTTGCCTCTCGTCCTCTGTATTGTGCAGCATACTTAAGTAATGTGTAACGACGCCGAACGAACTGAGAACTCTCCGACGATGAAGCTCTAAACTTTCTCACGATCGCGATTTTATTTTCTACCTTCTCTCTATAATTACCAACGTTACCATTGTTTTATTTCCTCCTTTTTTTTTTCGTCGAAACAATGTTCATTGTTACTATGCGTATTATTTTTATTGCAATAAAATGTGTTATCGCGATGATACATGTATTTTCGTAATTTGATTTAATCGTGTTTTACGAAATTACGCTCTATAATTGGAAAAATTTCGACATAAATTCAGCTAACGAAAATTGAGAAATACGAAAACTAAATGGATCGCAAATTAATTACACATTACATTGCGCACGAGATTAATTAACGTAATAAATAATTATAATTAAAAAAAAGAATTAATTATAATTTAAAAAAATTTTTTTTTTTTAATTGACTAAAATCAAAAAAACTAAAATTTTGTTGACGATCCAGAATTTATTAAGGAGGTCGAGTTATGATTGAAAAATAATTGCAAGATATATTGCGCATGAGAGTAATCAACCTAATTCTCCCGTGTGAAAAAAAATACTATTTTATCTATTATTATCGTAAATTAATTAATAATAACAATACTAATAATAGAAATGGTATTTTTTAAATGTAACTAAAGTCCAGAAATTAAAATTTTGTCGAAGATGCAGAATTTATTCAGGTGGTTGCGTAATAATTGCAAAATAATTACAAAATACATTTCGCACACGAGCGCCAGCGATGAGTACGCGGTCGGCGCGCGGCTTTGGCGATCACCGAGTTAAGGCGGCCCATTATAGTGACAAAACTAGTCAAAAATCGTGACGTGAAAAAAAATCATAAAACCTATCATAATATTTTCTAAATACTCTGTCTAAATAAAATTTATGATTTTCGATGACGTTTCCCGTGATATTTTATCCATAATTTATTATAAATAATATTATAAATAAAGTCTCAACTGACAAAAGTATTTAACGCTGTCAGAGCGATCAAGTCAAAAACGATAGCTGATATTCATATGTTTCCTCGCGTGCAGAATGACAGACATATATTGTATCCGAGATTTGCACACACGATGACTTTCGCGATTGAATTTCTCTGGAAAATCCCTGGCAAGACACAATTTTTTAAATACCATTGGAAAGTTCACGATTTCATCTTTCAATACTCAAAATTTGAATAATATCTCTCGTCTTTATCAAAAGGTATCATGTCACTTCCGGTGAAAATGGAATCAACTGTCAAAAAACCCATGTTAAAATAGGTAATTTTAAATTACTCGTTCGCAATAATTTGCCTGGCAACATACACTGAAATTCTGAGAGAGCGTTCATTGCATCTTAGATAACACTCTCCCGAAGTTTCATTCGTATCACCGGTTTTTTAATTCACTGATGAGCCACCTTGCATTGATCGAGGCCAATACTTGAAGCGGTGACCGCTTATATAGCCGGGCGCTGGCTGGCGCATCGAATCACTGTGAGCAGGAGGCCATCTTTCCAGAGTCCGGGTTCCCTGTGGGAAACGCGAACTCTGCCGAAAAGAGCCGACTGTATCAGCACAGGTTAACCGCGGTTTTCCTGTGCCCTCGTGCGAAAGCGATACAGAAGGGGATGCAGACAATACTCTGAAGGGGGACTCGTGGAATAGAACAAAAACATAGAAAAATAGGATTAGGGAATGCCAAAAGGGGAAGGACCCCGGGCACTCTGGTAGCAGTAATAAAAAAAAAATACATTTCACAAGGAAGTAATTAACGTTATAATTGATAACAGTATGAACGATGGAAATGGTATTTTTTAATGAGACTAAAATTAAAAAAAAAAAACTAAAATTTTGTTGACGATCCAAATTTACTGAGATGATTGCGTTTAGCTTGAGCAAACATGCAAACCGATTTGAATAAGGTACTGACAGATGAAAAAATAAATTTCGTACAGAATTTTTCGCCTCGAAAACGATAGAGAAAGGGAAACAAGAGCGAGAGAAGAACGATCGATCGAGTGATTCGAATAATATTACGATGGAAATGGACAATCCGTGTATGCCCCAAGGGCCGTCCGAGATTCGTGACATATCAACATCGCCATCGCCGTTGCATTCCTTCTCACATTCATGTATATACCTCCTGAAGCTTGTAACCGCTCGGACTTGTATCTAAAACTCCTTTCGCTAATACGCATTGAAAAGTTTTTTTTGCGAAAAGATGTTAAAATTTTTGTTTTTCTTACAAAATTATTAATTCAGCTTTTAGCAAAATTTTTTTCATCGACTGTAATTGATATGCTAGTCGATCAATCGATTATTCGATACATCGATTAGTAGATCGATTCATCATCGAAAACAGAACCGTTGATCGATATATCGAATGAATTTCCGGCATGAAAAATCGATTAATCGATAAATCGGTTAACCTGTAGATTGATCGATGTAGCGATGCAGCGAATTATACTCATTGAATGGCGAATCGGGCAACGACCAATTGACGCATCGATTTCGATACTTCGATTGAAACGTCGATCGATAAATCGATTAGCTGATTATTAGATGCTTCGATTAAAAAATCGATCGATGAATCGATTGGCTGGATTAATCGATAATACGATGGTTAAATCGATGGACAAAGTGATTATTCAATGCAGGGGAATGGTTAATGATTGATTAATTGGTGAATTGAGTGACCAATCGACTATCGAATTGACCAATCGATTAATCTTTCGCTCCGATAGGTAAATCGGTTAGTCGATATACTTCTATCGATAAGTCGAATAATTTCTGCCTTGATTGATCATTTTTTTTTATCAAGTCTCAGTGAATTTTAACCAAAATATCGTTGAGTATTTCCGATAAACGATTTTTAAAATACTGTAAATATTTTGTTTTAAATTTTCGGCATAATTTTTAGTTTGCCGAGCAACGGTAAACGTTCGTGAAGGCTTATCTCTTAACTTTCCTGCCTGTGATTAACTTCGATTTACCGTTAACTCTCCTATTATAAACGCCTGTTTCTTTTTTTTTTTTTACGTTATAAATGAGATCGCTGCCGCGTGTAATAACCACACGGTAAACGGAACAGAAAAATGGCCGTCAGTAAATTTCAATTTTTGCATTTGAAATAATTTTTTAAATTACATGTATATATATATATATATATATTCTTAGTCAACCTATATTTCTGTTAAGTAAGTAGCAAAACAATTCGAGTGAAGAATTTTTTTCCAAGTCGTTAAATCGGAGTGATGATTTCTCGACGTGGCTGAAAAAAAAAAAAAATACTTCGAGGGGGAAAATTAAGATGCTGGAAAGATCGGACGCTTTCTTTCTGTATTTCTTTGTGAACTGACCGCGATTACTCGAGACCTGTCTACCGTTAATCCCCTCCAACCCGCTGAAAGTTCTACTTGTTTCCAGTTTCTCGTTGCGCCTCTATTTTCCCATAGATCGCTGCAACGCACTCTCGGCTCTATATATCTTATTATACTTTTTAACGAAATACAAAAACGTCATCGCTTGCACCAAAACGGGGAATGAAAGATTCATTTAATGATCGAATTAAAGCTTATATTAAATAGTTCAATAAATATTGATTCCTATCCGGAAATAGCACAATCATTCCATCGTTTTTATTTGAAATATCATTTTTTATTTTATTATTATTTTTTTTATTATTTTTATCGTTCAATTTCGTAGCAAGTATCATTGTAGTTTAACGTTGAAGCGCACTATAGAAGTTCTTTCAGATCCAGCATCCAAATTGCGAAACGATAAAATGTATGCGAGTACCCGACGATAATTGCTGCGGCAGGTGGTAAAAAAAAAAAAAACTAAATTCTGTTTTAAACTCGTGCTGGCCGTACCGGTATCGCCGACGATTGTTTATTTGTCGACACTGTCGTCTCTTGCCTGATACATAGCAAAATGCACACCGCCGTCATTATGATATTGATAAAACAAAAATTTCGAGTGTAACTTTTTAGTTAAAAATTTATGGCGGCCAATTCATGAAGGAAAAAAAATAAAAAATGAATTCGATCCTTTCGACGGTGCATAAAAAAAGCAACGCTTCGAATCCCGAAAAAAATCTCTTGAAAGGTGTCGCAAAAGATCGAACAGTTAAAACAAAAATTTAACAAAAAATATCTCAATCACTGAATTCTAAATTCGTTCGAAAATTTTTCAACAAATTAAAAAAAAAAAATTATTATTGCATTCTGAAAAATTAGATTCTCAAAAAATTGCATTTCGAAAAATTTAATTTTCAAAAAATTGCTTTTTTCGAAGGAATAAATTTTCAAAAATACAAAAGTCCAATTATTCTAGCCACTTTTTCTGCAATCTTCCACAGAATTGATTTTTATTTTGGAAAAGGTTCAGCGGTGTCCCCTGAGTGTAAATTCAAGTTGATGGGACGCGGGGAGGTCAAGCTTCAGCCGCCATCATGGAAAACACGTTTTATCAAATATCTCGTGAACCGTACATCGTACGACAAAAATAGTGAAAATGTTTTTTGTAGCTAATAAATTTTTCTACAACTTTTATTGGAAACTTTTTCCTGTATAGCGCATGATTTTTTATTTATAGTGCGGCGAACTTTTCCTAACATCATCATTTTTATTGTTACATCAACATTTAGCAATAACCATATTTGGAAAAGTTTACCACGCTATGAATCAAAAATCATGCACTGTATAGAAAAAAGTTTCAAACAAAAGTTGTAGAGAATTTCATTATTTACAAAAAAGATCTGTACTATTTTTATCGTACGATGCACGTGGTTCACGAGATATTCGATAAAACTTGTTTTTCAAGATAGCAGCGGAAACTCGGACCCCCCCGCGTCCCGCCAATTTAAATTTACACTCAGAGAACACTCCTGAACCTTTTCCAAAAAAGCAAAATCAATTCTCCAAAAGATTGCATTATGAACCTACTTTTTTGGCTAGAATGACTTGACTAGTACTTGATTCGAAAATTCTTCGAAATTCAAGAATTCAAATTGCACCATCGACTCGATCGATGCTTTCAACATATTTTTTTTTTTTTTTTCCAATATTGCCGAACAAATTTTTCAAATAATACGACAGTGTCGACCAGTTTTGGCAAAAAAAATTAATTTCTTTTATTTGCCGGAAATTCCAGCATCGAAATTTCTTTCTTCTCAATTCGAGAATTCAAATATCAACATTTTTGTGAAAATATTTTTCAAAAAATCCAAAAAATCAAGCTATCCAAAGAAATTTGAGAAGGCCATTAAAAAAAAAAAAAAATTTGACATTTTTCTCGAAAAAAAGGTACGAGCAAACATGAAATCATGGGAAAAAAAAAAAGTAATTTGAGCACGTATCTGTACGCTTGTCTTATTTGTGCACAGTTTTACTGGTTTCTGTCGGCTTCGTATGCACACGAAGGGAGGCTCGCCCGTGGCATTTGTCGAATTTCAAGACGTACGCTACGCTGCCCAAGCGATGGCAGCACTCCAGGGATCCCTACTCCTCTCCTCCGACCGGGGACCGATACGAATCGAATATGCAAAGTCGAAAATGGCCGAGGTGGGCTTTACAAATCTCTGGATCGAAGTAGGTTTTCAACTCTATCCTAATTTCAAAGAAAGAACAAAACAAGCAAACAAAAAACTATGAAAACGTTTCGAATACATTTTTCGGGATAACGAGAAACGGAAAAACAAAAAAATGGCTTCCCTGTTTGTAATTGTATACCTTGCGCTTGGTACTGAAACCTTTCGTATAAGACGTGAGAGCGCAAATTATTTCTTTACGAGAAAAAAAAAAAAAAAACAAAAATCCAAGTCGCAATGTAAAAAAAAATCAGAAAACAGTTTCCGGTGGTCCAAGAGATGTCTTTTTGGATTCAGTGCAAAACCTCCCACGAAATAATCGTCAAATTCGTTCATTCTTATAAATTTAAAAAAAAAAATGATCAAACGCGTCAATCTTTTTTGTTTCATTTATTTTTATTGATAATTCTGTTTTTTTTTTTCGAAGAAAAAAAAACGACGATAATTTATAAATGATGGATTCAGGTCGTTCCTTTTGTTTATTGATTCGTTTACGTTTCCGTCCTTCCGCTTCCGGAGCAACTGAATCGACATTTTTTTTTTTTTTTTTTTTTTTCATTTCATCTCACAGAAATTCCCGAATTCGTCCGAAACCAAAAACAGGAGAAACAATAACATTCATAACGATAGTGGCTTTGTAAAAAAAAAAAAAAAAATCCCCAGCTTTTTTCCTCACGTATCGATATAATTAATATTAGTGACAAGCTGAAAGGTTTTTTTTTTTTCAACCGGTACGTTCTTTTTCAATTTGTCTAGATCATTATGTTCTTTTTGTTTCTTTTAAGGTAGTTTGAGCGACTTTGCAACTAATTCGAGACGAAAACGGCCTGGATATTAAAGGGTAAATAAATTTTCAAGCAAAACACTATTTTTTTTTTTTTTTTTCAATTATACTTTTTTATAGTTTTTCGATTTTTTTTTTACCGCAATAATCATTTCACCTGGACGAATAATTGACGCTCATTGGAGCTTTTCATCTGCATCATCGAAAAAATTTCTCTCTCGTTTTTGACAATTTTTACAAAAAATTTCCTACTTTAAAAGTGAAAAAAAAAAAAAAAAAAAAAAAACTTTGCTCGTATTTGTGCAGGTGAAAAGACGTATCATCGATTTTAAAAATTTGTTTGGATCTTTGCTTATTTTAAATATAAATTTTATCGGCTTCTTGTTTTTTTTTTTTTTTTTTTTTTTTTTAATAAATAATTATAATTTAAAAAATTGACTAACGGAAATACTTTTAATTATATACAACAAATTACGTACGAATTTATATTTAAAAAATTGGCGCTTCCGTGTTCATCGAAAAATCTCACCACATGGTTTTCTGAATATAAATTCATTGACGCACGTATTAAAAAAAAAAAAAATCCTCTGACCCTATTAGAATAAAAATGAATTAACTCGTCTGCGCTTCGAACAAACATTTTATCGTCCAAATTTTTATTTTTTCTAATCGTCCACACGAGCAATCTGTCTCGTGATAAATTGAAAAAAAAAAATCGTAATGCCGAAATTTCGATGTCTCTCTTTTCTCGAATATATGCATTTTTTTTTCCAAAAATTTAATTTAAACAAAAAACTCAAAAAATCTCATAAACACGAAAAGTCTCTCAAACTACCCTCATTTTTCTACTTTCTTTATCCTCATCCCGGCCTCATCTTCGTCATTCTCCGTCACTCGCTTATCTCGGGGCATCCTCATCCTCGCGTAAATTAAAATTCTCGTCTTGTCCCGGGTGTACCGGGGGACACACGAGAGAGGTCATTGAGGGCAGCGCGGTTCTTGCGGGGACCGAAACCACGTGTGGGATGAGCAAAATGGTTGCCAAAAGGGGGTAGCGGTAGGCCTTTTGTCCCTTTTCACCCTCTTTCCCGGCACTTTCAACTGCGAACTGTATAAACTGTGTATTATACACTCGGTAGTATAAAAAAAAAAAAAAAAAAAAAAAAAAAAAAACGTACACCAGACCAGTGACGAGATAGAAGGAGAAAGAGCGGTGGGGCGGCGGGCAAGGGAGGAAAGACGAATGGACACCGGACATTCTTAAACATTTTTCCCTCAATGCTGTGGCCGAAAAGAGGATAAAAAAAAATATGTGTAAATTGGTTTTTTTTACTCCCTCTGACTCGACCATGAAAGAAAAACGAGGCGTTGCAGACGCTCTCAGCTATATATGAAGGGTAGAAAAACCCTCTTCACGTCTTATTTCTCTCTTACCCTTTGACTTCTATATCTGCTCTTCTTTTCTGGCATTTTTTACTTCTAGCCTTCCCCCCCCCCCCCCCCCCCACGCTCTTCCCTCGGCGTAATGAGGGTTCACAGGCGTCCACGCGATATTCTCAAAAGCCACCCCCCTCCCCCCCCCCCCTAAACCTCCACCCCTGTCGCAGGCACCTTTTGTCCTTTTTTTTACTCTAATTTTTCTTTTTTTTTTTTTTTGTAACAATGGATTTTTTTTCATTGGAATTAACACGTAAACGCTTGGACGATAAAAATGGAGGGATCGAAATATCGATGGGGAGACGAGTGGTAAATTGACTGGTTGACAACAAATTGACTTGAAATTCATGCAACCTGGAAGAACTGGAAATTTTATGATTTTTGTTGGATTATTTTTACCCTCGTTAGACTCTTATCAGATTTTTATTAGACTCTCGTTGGACTTTGAATTGATTGAAACTCGATTGTACTTTGAGTGGACATATTGAGTGGACTCGAGTTGGACTTTGACCCGTGACAAATTGCATACCTCGCTGAAATATTAAAAGAGTATCGCTGAAATATTAAAAGAGTATCGCTGAAATATTAAAAGAGCAAAAGTGAAAATTACTATTGTGAATTGTAGATGATCCCCCGGATGAGTTAAAAATTAAAAAAAAAAAAATCAACGACATCGAAGACACCAAAGATATTCGAATGTTTCAACAATGATAATATCGAAAAGTTATTAACGACAAATTAAAAAAAAATGCTGTTGACTAAATATTCAGAAAAATTATTATTCATTTTATTAATTTTAATATCTCATCTTTTTTATTACCACACACACACACACACCCGCGCACACATTATTTGCTATAAATTTTCCTCAATTGTTTACACGTTAATTATAATTGAAAAATTTGAATTGCTGCGTGAAAAAAATGCGGTTTTAGTTTTTTTTATGCTGCAATGAGACTGTTTTTGCAGAATTTTCGGTAATTGTCTAGATTGACAACTTTTGTGACAAACATTTTTCTCGAAGATCAACACTTTTCAAAATAAAATGGAAAAACTGATTTTATTTATTTATTTATTTATTTATTTAACTTTTTCATGCTCCCCCGCCTGATTATCATTGTTAGTGCCTAAATGAAGGGTTTTGTCGAAAAAAAAAAAACAATAAAATTCGGAAAAGTAGTCAATCTAGACAAATACCGCATTTTCAACAATTTTTTATCATTTTCATTGTTTTCTTGATAAATTTTGTGCTTGATAAATTATTTAAATGAAACATTCGAGATTTCAAGAAGAAATATATTTATGAGATCAGTCGGTCAATGAATTTTAAATTTTGCAAAGATAATCCGTATACACTCTGTATAAAAACATATCCAAAATTCACGTCATTCTCTACATTTTTCAACTTTGTGTGCATCCTTGAGGATGCCTTGATGCATACAATCTCAAACAAAAGTTTTATATATACATACTCGAAATTTCAGTACTTCGCTATGTGACAAAAATCTGAAAGAAAATGAACGACATTGAAGATGTTTAAAATATTTATTTTCTGTAATAATAATGCTACAAACCCATTGACGAATTTGTTCGGAAATTTTTTTTAACAAACCATCAGTAAAACTTAATTTTTGTCATACGAAACGAATTTTTTAATTTTCTTTAAATACTTGTGAATTTTTTTTTACAATGTGCTCTCTTTTTTGAGTTTTTTTTCTTTCGAAATTTTGAGAAGTGGCTTAAAAGTCTTGAATTTTGGATATGATTTCGTAGATAGGTTACACGCTGCACTGAAAAATTTTCCGCTCATTGAATGAACAGTTTCATACATACAGCCTTAAAGAAATTTCTAAAACAAGAATTTCAAAAAAAAAAAGGGAATTTCAAAAAAATAATAATGCTAAAAAGTTATCGACGGATTCGTTCGGAAATTTTTTTTAACAAATCATCAGTAAAACTTAATTTTTGTCATACAAAATGAAATTATTGATTTTTTGAGTATAGTTCTGTTTTTTTTTTCTTCCAAAATTTTGAGAAGTGGCTGAAAAGTCTTAAATTTTGGATATGATTTCGTAGATAGGTTACACGCTGCACTGAACAATTTTTCCGGTCATTGAATGAACAGTTTCATACATACAGCCTTAAAGAAATTTCGAAAACAAGAATTTCAAAAGAAAAGGGAAATTTAAAAAAAATCTCACGCTTTTAAAAAAATCGACGAATTCGTTCGATCCAAATAGAAAAAAATGTCTGATAATTTGAAACCCCGGAAACTTCTTAATTGTAATATACAACGTTTTTACAAAAACATATCCAAATTTCACGATTTCCCTTCATTTTTCAAAATTAAAAAATTTTCGAAAACCTTTTAATAATTCGAAAAAACCTTTAATTAACTCGAAAATTTTTTAATTTTTAAAAATGAAGGGAAATCGTGAAATTTAGATATGTTTTTGAAAAAAGGTTGTATATTACAATTAAGAAGTTTCCGGGGCATTTAACGAATAGTTTCGTAAATACAACCTTTACAAATTTCCGAAAACCGAAATTTCAAAATGGTAAGAAAATTTTTAAAAAATTCATGTGTAGTCAGAAAAATTACCGAATTCATTTCACGTGTCAAAAAAAAACATTCCCTAAAAATTTTTTAAACAATGTTTTGTTTAAACAATTTATTGATAACTTTTTGGCATTATTGTTATTAAAAATTAATCTTCTTATCGTCTTTATTGTGTGTGAATTTTTTCCGATTTTTATCTTATCATGAAGTATGCAATATTGTCGACTAAAGTCACTTTTGGTTGGGAAGGTACGTCCAATACATCCTTAAAGCTGACCTGGTCGTACTCGGATTCAGAGATGAACGCATCCCTCGCTACGATGAAAAAATTATTTTTATTTTTTTTTTGTTCATAACTCGATTATCATTAATTATTTTATAAAAGTGAACTACGGTATTTTTAATCGTATATGTTCTGCTCTTCACTGCACAATGTAAATCATTATTTTTTCCAGTGCGTTGCATGAAAAAAAAAAAAAAATCATAAGAACTAAACGTTTTACTTTTACGCTATACTTGCTACTCTCTACACTTAGTTTTTATAATTTTTTTTTTTTTTTTTTCGAACTATCGATAAACTAATTGCGACAACGAACGACTTACAAGCAAATTAAACCAAAGAAATTTTTTCTCACTCTCTTGGATTGAATTATTTTTTCACGAAAATTCAGATTTTTCACAGCTACCGTTTTCATGAAATCTTTGGTTTTTTTTTGTTTTTTTTTTTCTTTGCAGGGATCGAAGGGAGAAAAAAACGGGCAACCTTAAGATCGACATCAACGGTATGTGAGATGGCTGAACGTGTCACACGAAGAGTCCCAAAATTTCGCATCAACCAGAACGAAAAAAAAAAGAAAATAAAATAATTAACGTGGTCCACAACGCTGAAGAGAGAAACGCGACGAGGTAAATAATAAAAAAAAAAGAATAACAGCAACGACAGCAGCGATTTAGAAAAATCGTCAAAAAAAAAAAAAAAAAACAGAAAAATAGCGTCGAGAGGATGAAGTAAGAAATGGGGGAAATTAAAAATTTCGTTCTCCCTGACGGAAATATTGATATTCGACGAGGTGTCGAATGATAAACGAGAAATCTAGAAAAATTTTGGAAAAAAATGAACAATAGGCGAGAAGGATGAAAAAAAAAAAAAAAATAAGTCATGTTTCTCGCTGTTTGATAGGAAAAATTGTTTTCGTGCTCACGATGAGTTTTTTTTATCAGAGAAAAAAACCATGTCGGGCCAAAAAATTATAACGAAGAATTGAGAGAGCGGAAAAGTGAGACGATTAAAAACGCAAATAAGCTCTTATAGTTTAGAAATATTTTAAAAATTAATTTGAAAAAAAAAAGTGAACGTAAAATCGATGAATCGCGATTAATCGATAATCGAAACGCGCAATTCATCGCTATTATTATTATTATTATTATTATTATTATTATTATTATTGTATTTTTCGATTAATTGCCTTATTTGTTCGACTGTCAAACAGTTTGAGCGATCGGCTGAAACGAAAATTGAACTCGGAAAAAAATTATTCGTTATTCGAACAGACAAAAAAAATTTAACTGAAAAAATATTTCCCCCGCATGGGCTCGAAAAAAATCGAGTGCAATTTTTTAGGCAATTGGTCGTTCATTAACGATAAAATATTTCGTCGCAAATGACGTACTACTAACATAATTGATACTATCATTAGTATTATCATAGTCGTGATTGTTTTTTTTTTTTTTTCTTCTCAATCTGCTTATAGCAGCTTTTCGTTCGTGTATGGAGGAAAGGAAAAAAAAAAAAAAACAAATAACAAAATGGCACTGTTAAACGCATCACCGACATACGCATAAACGAATTACGTGCACGGCTCGACGCGAATCGACGCAATTTTAAATTCAAAAAATTTCCTCTCACACGAGTCGATTTTTCGCGCGCTTGTTCGATATCTAAAAAAAAAAAAAAAAAAAAAAACGCAAACTGATACAGCGATAATACATTTTTTTTTTTTCTTAAAAAATGGCGCGCGGCGAAAAATGAAGAAAAAATAATCGAAACGATCTTTTTTTTTTTTTTTTTTCACATGCACGTTCTAATTGTGTAAATAAGGTTTGAAAAAAAAAAAACAAAAACAAAAACCACAGACCGAAAGACGGATTTGCAAAATTTTTGTCTGAATCGATTCACGGACGGAGTGTCGCGCGATTAATTAATTAATTAATAGCCGTAACGCGAAGAAAACGAAATATGGAAAAAAAAAAAAAAAAAAAAAAAAATTACGTCAAGCTTAATACCAAAGGTGCCCTAAGAAACGTGTATTTATGTTTTTATCATCGGCATCGCGGCAATCGCGAGCTTATCTTGTTAAAGTAAAAGTAAAGCATGAAAGTCGTGTTTTTTTTTTTTTTTCTTATTCTTGGGAAACGATAAAAAAAACAAAAAAAAATAACAAAAAAAAAAAAAAAACAAACGAAACGAGTATGCATGAAGGAAAAAGAGGAGGAAAGAAAAAAAATGAAAGTATCGTCCTATAGGAGTGAGGGTAAAAGTGTATTTCGCGTAATGTCTCGATTGTTAAGTGTTATTATTAAGGATTAACGAATGCGAACATATCAATAGGGTTAGGTGGGACAGCGCGAGAGGAATTATTTAGGGGATGGAAAATTGAAGAGATAAAACAATTTTTAGGGGATGAATTATTTAGGGAATGAAGAAGAAGGAAAAAAATTTTACGAATGGCGAAAGAATCGGGAAAAGAGGAGAGGGCTTGAAGAAAGAGGAAAAAAAACAAAAACGAAACAAAAAAAGTAAAAAAAAAAGAAAGAAATGACGGCCATTGTCTCGGCACGTAATTTGCCCAAGTGCCTTCCTTGTTGGTCCCATTGCTAGCTCCACTTTGCACCGTTTGAAAGTAAACGAGCCCTCGTTTCATCGAACAATGCCAATTTTGCGTGAAAAACATTTTTTAACATTTTTTGAAGAAAAAAAAAAAAAGTCTTTTTTCCATTTTTTTTTGCTATAAAATTATAAATTGTGATTTTTTTTTATAGAAATTTAAATTCGTTCAATGAAGAATACCAAGCGAAACGGAAATTCCGCAGGAACGCGAAAAAAATTTATACAAGCTTTTCCTCTGACCTTTTGACCTTTTCACTTTCGTCGCGAAAACGATTTTTTAAAAACATTCCAAGTCGATAGTATCGGAAGAAGTATTCTTGATATTCCTTGATGGGCAATACCGTGTCCTTTTCCCCATTTCAAAGTTTCCTTCATGATCCATTTTATTTTCAATATTTTTCGAAAAAAAAAAAACGAAAAAACACGAAAAAAAACCTTCACTCGAACCTCAAAGAATTTTCAATGTTTCACGGTTAGGCGAAAAGATCGAGGGACGAATTCTTTTTTTTTTTTTTCGTTCGGACGAAACGAATGAAAAAATCGTAGAACACACTGGACGAGTAAAATACATATCAAGGCACGCTAAAAAGAGTTCTAGCTTATTCTACCATATGAACAAATATTTATTATATCATACGATAATTAACGACTAATCTCTGGAGCAAAAGTTAAAAAAAAAAAACTAAAAACAAATCTCTGAGCCAACGACGACCAATTAAAAATTCGTTCATCGGAGTGTGACGCGCTCTAGCGGTCGATTTTTGCGACACTCTCTCGAGGAGCGTTATACGCGTGATATAACCTTCAAAAACAAAAAAGGCAATCTTTATACAAACGGAAACGTGAGAAACGAAGAAAAAGAAAAGGAAGGGAACAAGCTTTTTCGTAGTTAGGATAAATGACAGACCAAAAAAAACAGTATGGTCCTCGTATATAGTGAGGAGAAAGCGGAAGTTTCTACGTCCGCTAGCCGCTAGTGACGTAATCCCGGATAAAAATTTTGGACCCTTAGGCTAAGGAAACTTCACCGATGCATCCCCATGCGAAAAGTGAAATTTCGTGAGGATTTTAAGCACTTTGCAATGAAATAAAAATCTGAAGTACATCAACCATTTTCGAGATCCTAAAAACTTTGATTTTCAATAATAATTATAATAATGCCGAAAATTTATTGAGAAATTCATTGAAAAAAAGTTCTTAAACAAATCATCAGACTATTTTTTAGAATTTTTCCTTTGTTTTTTTTTTTTTTTAATTCATGTTTACGAATTTTTTTAAGGCTCATGTATCAAATTGTTCATTCAATCATTCGGAATTTTCTTTAGTTCAACATGGAACCTTTCTGCAAAAGCGTATTGAAGGCTTTTCATCCACTTTTCAGAATTTCAAAAAAAAATTTCAACGAACAGAGAAAATTCTAAAAAAGTTCACGCATATTAAAAAAATATCTGCAAATTCATTTCATATGACAAAAAAAAATCAATTTTACCGATGATTTGTTAAACAATATTTTCAGGAAAAAATTTGTTGATAACTTTTTGGCATTATTATTATTATTATAAATCAATGCTTCAAACATCTTTAATATCGTCGATTTTTTTCAGATTTTTGTCACCTAGCGAAGTACCGAAATTTCTGATCGAATCAAACTTTTGGTTGGGAATGTATACGTGAAGTACCTTCAATTAAGGATGTTATGCACTTAGATTTTCATCCAAAAGTAAAATTCATTGTGAATTGTATTAGATCCCGATGAGTTGAAAATTCAAAAAAAAAAAAAATAATAATCAATGACATCGAAGACACCTAGGATATTGAGTTTCAATAAGATTAATGTTGAAAAGTTATTAACAAATTAAAATTAAATGCTGATAGCTAAATATTCAGAAAAATTATGAGTCTTTTTCATGAATTGTAACAGCTGGTCTTTTTAATCACACACAATTTTTCCCATAAATTTCCCATAATTGTATGTAAATAATGGAAAAATTTTTATTTCTTCATGAAAAAAAATTTTGTTTCAATTTTGTCTATGCTGCAATAAGATATTGTTCCATTTCAAAGATATTTTCAAATAATTTCATAATTTTCGTCGAATAATCCGTGTGCTTAATAAATTATTTAAATGAAACAATATTCGAGATTTTCAAGAAAATATAATTGTGAACCAGTCGGTCAATGATCGTGGATTTTTTCAAGTGAAATCTGTAGACTTTGCGTGAAAACATATCCAAAATTCACGTAATTCTTTCTATTTTTCAACTTTGTGTAAAACATCCTTAATTCGCATCAACAATCGGCTGTCACCAAGCGAGCTCGGGGCTTAATAATATTTTGATACTGGTTCAAGACTCGTTTGAGACGATTTTTTCAAAGGCCATAGATGGCGTGAGCGTGAGAGAGATCAATGTAAAATGCAATTCTTTCGTTCTCCGAGACGCTGAGTATTTTCAATAAGTCCAAAGTGGCCAGCCACTTTTTGCCACAATTCTGCAACGACTGAGCAAAGTTTCATTCCAATTGTACACGCCGTTCCGGAGAAAGTACAAATCGCATTTTCGAGGTGGACACGGAGCTTGTGATACATCGTCTGTAACCTCTACTCGATAGAAAATTCGATAGATACCTGCAAGCAGCGAGTTAGGTAATTTACAGTTAAAGCTTGGGCCATTTCAGCAACTTCGACTATTTAACCGCATACATGCCCAAAACCGATTTTTCCGATACGACGTCCATATATGCATATAACCTTAAAAACTCGGTGTCGGAAAACCGGAAAGTGCGCATGCGCGGTTGAAAACCCGAAGCTTCTGGTATATATACCATCTCAACCGGACACGACTCTGGTGGTTTCGTTCAATTTTAATTGCCCTCCTCTTTACCATCCGTCGATAAATTGTACAATTTCTTCTTTTCAATCGTACAATCTCGACGGAAAATAAAATTAACACGATAGGATAAAAAAAAATGAACGAAGCAAAACGAGCAAAGAAGGAGAAAAGGAGAGAAAGTAGATGAAGCGAAAATCGCTCGACTCGAGGACCGGACATCTCCCGTTTAAATTATTTTCCGGCTATGTTATCCCCCTCGGCGAGGGGAGTGGAAGGGGGAAGGGGGGCAGGGGAGCAAGGAATTCGAGAGAAAGGTTAAGGGAAGTAAAATAAAAATTTCGTTGAAAAAAATTAAATTAAATAAATAAGATAAAAAGTAACAATATGAATAACAGGAGAGGAAAGATGGGGAGGAGAGAGTGGCGAAAAAATAAAAATATATATATAATGAAGAAAGTATTGAAAAGTATATATATATATATATATTACGAAAAATCTCGTTGCATAAATTGGGCACTTGACCGAATGAAAGTATTTTAAATTCATTATTTTGCTCAAAGTAAATACGATGAAAATTACAACACACAAACAGTCCGAGTTATGCGTTAGCTCAATTACTAATTTATAAAATTGTTTTTTTTCTCTATCTCTCTCTCTCTCTCTCTCTTTTTCAAATATCCGTGCGAGGCCTTCAAAACTCTTTGCGTGCCAGTTCCAAAAGTTTACATTCGCCACACATTTTACAGAGTTCTACGCGAGATTTTTATTGATGAAACAAAAAAAAAAAGAAGCGTTACGAACCTTAATGCGATATAATTATGAATGAACAATTTTTTTTTTTTTTTCAATTGTTAATTAACAGTGTCGATAATTGGAGAAACATACAACGTTCGTATTAATTCAATTGCACTTTTTTCCGACCGTGAAACAGCTGAAAATTACATTCGTCGTAATACATTTTTATTTCACAGAATGGGATTTTTGTTGACCGTCGTTATTGCGCTCGATGAATTTTCCGTTTGATCGATCTTTGCCTCCGCGAAATAAATTCCGATAATCCAGGGGAAAGGGAAGAAAAGAAAAGAAAAAAAGAAAGAACAAGAGCATATCGAGACAAAAAAAGATAGAAAGGCGACGAGAGATGAAGAAAATTTTCTCGTAGTACGAAAGAAAAGTGAGAAGTGCGAGAAGAAATATACGGAATTGTTGGGGCGAGAAGTCCAATTTCACGCAACGATGAACCCCGCGCGCTTTCCAGTTTGTTGCTCACTGTTCTTCATTTCTTTCTTTTTTTTTTTCCCCTCCAATCCCTTCTCCCTTTACTTTCTCCATTATTTCCAAATCATTCCTAACCTCGTTCGTCACTCGTCACGCGTTAATCGGCACCAGCACACACTTCATTATCTCCCATTGAAATTAAAAATAACGAAACTCGAGAGTTTCGCATTTTTTTTTTATTTAAACTTACAAAAAAAAAACGATCAGGATATGACTCCCCGTATTAGCGCAAAAATATGATTTGCGAAAACAAAAAAAAATTGCTTTTTTTCGGATCAGGCAAAAAAAAAAAAAAGTAAACAAGAACGTGAAGAATGAGATATTTATTGGGTGGAACGAAAGTAATCGAAGGGTATGATGAAAGTTGAGTAGAAAAAAAGGTTACAAAATTTTTTTAAAAAGTCCCGCAAAGTTGACGAAAAACGGAAAAAAAAAGAGAAGAATAATCTTTTTCTAACTAAAAATTAAGACACGACCGAGAGGGATGATAGAGAGGATGAGAACATTGTGAGTAACGAAAATGTAAGTGCGAATGCGAGAAGCGAGAAAATTGACGATTCACGTCAATTTTTTTTTTTTTTTTTTTTTTTTTTTTTTTTTTTTTTTTTGACGAAGTGAAAGAAAATTGATTGCAATGTTTTAGTATTCTTAAGGCAACATTAACTATATCTTAGAAGTTAGGAAGATTCAGGGTGGAGAGGAAAATAAAAAATAAAAAAAATAAAATAAAAATTCGTCAATAGTAAAAATTTTAAAGGAGAAAAATAATCGAGGACGAATAAAAATAGGTTGGATTTAAAGTGCTTTACAAGTGAAACTAACTCATATCAGTAGATAGTAAACGCTATATATTATACATACTATACATTATTATTATTAATGATAATAATATTACGGTTCATTATTACGGCTATTATTATTATTCTAATTATCATTATTATAGGAATAACATATTAGAGTGGTATTTCGAGTAAGTTTTACTAGAATAATTATGTATAGACACGATACAGAGAGGCAAAATAACGGACGAGACATGAAAGTAATACGAATTCTACACGAGCGACGAGCTTGTAAAATTTATGAGATAGTAATGTTGATGAAAAGAAAAAACAATTGAACAGACGAGACACTCGAGAGAGGAAAGAAAATTCACGTCAATCGGATATTTTGTACCGCAATTAGCTTAATGAGAAGGGGGGGCAAGAAAAAATTTTAATTTGCAAAAAAAAAAAATACATTGCAAATTTTCATCAGTTTTAGTTATTGTAAAAGAGGCAGAGAGAAAGAGGCAGAAAGAGCGAGAGAGAAAGAGAGAGAGAGAGAGAGAGAGAGAGAGAGAGAGAGAGAAAATGCAAAATTTCCATCGAAAATAATTAACACAGACGTCCGATTGTTGTTTTTTTTTATAAAAACAAAAACAAAAACCAAATTATCGAAGAGTGTGTCACGTGATAATTTATTGACCGTAATGTTTTTTAGAATCTCGTTACGATGACCGATGTCACCAAAGATTTATAAATATTCTATCTAATATTTATCCAAAGACTAAGTCAACTAAATAAGACGCAAGAAAATCTCTCTTCGTGAGACGTGACGAAAAATAAGTATTTTAACGAGTTCGATCGAACAAAATCAATGTGATCGAGGGATATATATACATTTTTGCGGATCAATAGGTAAAAAAAAAAAAAAAGACCCAACTCGTCCAACCGGTAATGTCCGTGAAAAACTGTACTTACATCCCGGATAAATGGGCTATGAGCGACGGGAAGAGTATAAATATTACTGCGCTGAGAGTGACGACGAGGATACAGTGACGCAGTGAGAAATAATAATTTTAACTAAGCGGGATCAAAGACAAAAGAAATATGCCGAGACTGTACGATTTTATTTGTTCGTTAATCGTGATACCATCTATAAAATATTTTATACTTCATATACATCTGAAAGAAAAGACAAGAAACAGTGGGTATTAATTTATATTTTTCATTGAAATAATACTTGAAGTTTTTAATGGTTTCGCCTATTTTTACAAAACATCTTATTTATCATGTTTTACGCGGTACATGGCACGTGAAGTGCCTTTTGTCAACTGTCAAATGTCAAGTCCTATGTGTTATTCGTTATATGTCATGTGTCAAATGACTAGTTTCGAGTGTCAAGTCTCGTTTGGCATAAATAATTTTTCATTGATAACCATTTGTCATATGCCATTCGTCATATGCCATTTGTCATATGCCATTTGTCATGTATCATTTATCATATGTCATTTGTCATATGTATTTGTCATATGCCATTTGTCATATGCCATTTGACATATGTCATTTGTCATGTCATTTGTCATGCCATTTGTCATGTCATTTGTCATGTCATTTGTCATGTCATTTGTCATGTAATTTGTCATGTCATTTGTCATGTCATTTGTCATGTCATTTGTCATGTCATTTGTCATGTCATTTGTCATGTCATTTGTCATGTCATTTGTTATGTCATTTGTCATGTCATTTGTCATGTCATTTGTCATGTCATTTGTCATGTCATTTGTCATGTCATTTGTCATGTCATTTGTCATGTCATTTGTCATGTCATTTGTCATGTCATTTGTCATGTCATTTGTCATGTCAGTTGTCATGTGTCATTTGTCATATGTCATTTGTCATATGTCATTTGTCATTTGTCATATGTCATATGTCATATGTCATATGTCATTTGTCATATGTCATTTGTCATATGTCATATGTCATTTGTCATATGTCATTTGTCATATGTCATTTGTCATATGTCATTTGTCATATGTCATATGTCATTTGTCATATGTCATATGTCATTTGTCATATGTCATTTGTTATATGTGATTTGTCACATGTCATTTTTCATATGTCATTTGTCATACGCCAGTTGTCATATGTCATTTGTGACACGTCATTTGTCATATGTCACTTTCCATGTGTCATTTGTCATATGTCACTTTCCATGTGTCATTTGTCATATGCCATACGTCATATGCCATTTGTCATGTGTCATTTATCATATGTCATTTGTCATATGTCATTTGTCATATGTCATATCTCATTTGTCATTCGTTATATGTCATGTGTCAAATGACTAGTTTCGAATGTCAAATCTCGTTTGTCATAAATAATTTTCCATTTATAATCATTTGTCATATGTTTTTTGTCATGTACCATTTGTCATATGTCGTTTATCATATCTAATTTGTCATATGTCATTTGTCATTTGTCATATGTCATTTTTCATATGTCATTTGTCATATGTCATTTTGACATATGTCATTTGTTATGTGTCATTTGTCATATGTCATTTGTCATATGTCATTTGTCATATGTCATTTGTCATATGTCATTTGTCATATGTCATTTGTCATATGTCATTTGTCATATGTCATTTGTCATATGTCATTTGTCATATGTCATTTGTCATATGTCATTTGTCATATGTCATTTGTCATATGTCATTTGTCATATGTCATTTGTCATATATCATTTGTCATGTCATTTGTCATATGTCATTTGTCATACGCCATTTGTCATTTGTCATTTGTCATTTGTCACATGTCATTTGTCATTTGTCATATGTCATTTGTCACTTTCCAAATGTAATTTGTCATTTTCCATATATGTAATTTGTCAGTTGTAAAATTTCAATTGTCAAACTTGACTTGTCAAATGTTTCTTTTCAAACATCACTTATCGAATGTCACTTGTCAAATGTCACATGTCAAATGACATTTGTCAGATGACATTTGTCAAAAGTAATTTTTCAAATTTCATAGTCACTCATCATTTGTCGTATGCCATTTGTGATAAAAGATTTGTGATCTGTCATACGTTATTTATCATGGCCCATATGTGACATATGTCAAATATTTGCGTGTACGGTCAAGGCATCTTTCGATAACTAACGATACATTTTATTAAGTGGATTAACGACGTCCGCATATAATATGCTATACATATCAGTGATGGAGTCACGTCCAGCCCGCTTTTCGAGCGAACGAGAAACTAAAAATTGAATCCTAGAAAAAAAAAAGTTTTGCGCCACAATGAGTGAGCGTCGAGTAGTGTAAGCATAAAGAAAAAAAGCATTGCAAATTCAATATCTCGACGTACATCTCCTCCCGCTAACTTTAATTCCGTTTACGTAAAAACAAAAAGATAATTTAAAAAATAAAAGAATAATACTTTTATCCCGATTCGTTTCTCACAACATTGATTGATCTTAAAGTATTTGAATTTTATGCTGAGCTCTTAAAATTTATTTGCCAATAGTGTTGTTCTTTTTTTTTGCATCTTATTTTACAAAGGCATCCTCTTGATGCCTCGAGGATATTTATAGATATCGATCGATGATGTCCGTTAACATAATATTTATGTGCTATAACATATCAGTGCACGTAAACGCACCTCCGTGATTAATATGGGGAAAAAAATGACATAAAAAAATGTGACACGAGGATCAATCGGTGGGCGCCACCGTGCTACACGTCTTGGATAACTGTCGAGGTTAATAAAATTGGGACGTGGCATAAAAAAAAAAGGATATTCCGCGTGAAATTTAATATCGGGAAAACAGAACTAAATCTCGGAATTCGAGTCGATTAAAATTGGCATCTACAACGATATCGAGACTCCCGAAAAAAAAAAAAAAAAAAAAAAAACATCGACGTACGAATGTCGACAAATATTTACGGAAAGAAAAAAAAAACAAAAATAAATTTTAAAAAGCGTGACAGTTCGAACGTGACCGAAAGTATAAAAATTAACAAATGGTAGCAGAAGAAACATCGTACCGAGCGCGCGCGCGTACTCGAGTGAGGAAAGTAAAAAAAAAAGATAGTATAAAAGTTTTGAAAAAAAAACTTTAGTGACGTAACAGTAAAATTAAGCGACGAAAAATGAGTAATTAATAAATTAATAATAATATTCATAATAATGATAAAGAGGACGAAGAAAAATATAAAAGAAGAAAAAAAAAATAGTGCAGCTTTCTGTGTGAGGTTATTGTGATATTTAATGAATAACTTTGCGGTAGTCACGACGCGTCTATGAGTGGTCTTGGGATGAGGCAAACGAAAATATATGGGCTCGCCGGATCGGGGTGAGGAAAAAAAACGTAAATAAAATTTGAAACAAAAAAAAAAAAACAAATTGAAATTAAAATCTACGCCCATCCGCGGCAGGAACGGAGCCCGAGTCCACGAGTACGATAAATCGGGAGGACGAAAAATAAAAAATTTAATTAAACTAGAGGTTAAACAAAATAGTGGGTTTAAATAAAAATCTAGCGAGTGAAAAATACTTCAGTAGTGGCGGGGCTTGAGTGACTTTTTCTCCTCACACGCATGAGGGCGCTACGTTGTCCACGACGTTATTAGATTCTCGCGAGAACATATACACGAATTATCATGTGTATATATGATTGAATTAAAATCGTCGTAAGCGCGCGCGAAAGAGGCAGACGTCGTGGATTATAGTATGAAAAATAATCACAGTAAATATAGAACCATGAGGTAACGACAATCTTTGGCCTCGTCAAGTACTGTCGGATGCGCCAGGCATTTCGAAAATCGAGATAATGAGGAAGAAAAAAAAACAAAATTTTTTTTTTAAATAATCGATACACCGATACATATCGATATTTCGATACATCGATTGATATCGATTTGTCTCGATAAATCAATTAATATCGATTCATCTCGATATATCAATGAATATCGAGGTATCAATCGATATCGATAAATCGATCGATAGCATTTCTCTCGATCTATCGATTATTTTCTTTCGAACGTATATTTCATGGTACGTGATATGTAAACACGACCGCAAGGCTCGATATTCGAAATGTCACTGTCGAATCTGGATTAAATCCGTCCATAAACGTGTCTCGTCAGCACGAACGAGACACCGCACAAACGTGTGCATATTAATCATTGGGACTACAAAAACATATCATCATTATGTAATTATAATATGAAAGATTAGACGGAACGAGATGAGTGGTCGGCTAGGAGCGAGTAGGATTGATAGACGAGAGGGAAAGTTGTAACGAGGGGGGGAAAAAAAAACAAAAAAACAAAAAAAAACGAAGATGGAGAAAAAAAATTAAGCAATAAGATTTTATTTATATGCCCGTGTAAGTCAGCAGTTAAGGATAAATTAATAATTAAATAACGTAAAGTGTGAAGAAGAATGTGGATAATGATGAGAGGAAAAAAAACAAAATTTAGAAAAAAAAGTATAAAAAAAATAACGAAACAAACAGCAACAACATGCATATCATTCGTGTGTCTGGGCAAGAAATAGCTTATATTATATTATATATATATATGTATATGTATATATATATATATATATACAATCTTTACTTCGTCATTGTCAGGCGTTAATGTTAAACTTAATTATTATTATTATTATTATTATATATATATTATTACGATTATTATTATTAGAATTGTGAGAGAAATACGAACGGAAAAACAACAACAACAAATTGTGAATATATATATACAAATATATATATATATATACATAACAATGAAAAAACGTAACGAGACCGACGACATTACTTCAGGTTCTAAGCGAGATTTGGAAATAATAAAAAATATATATATAAAAAAAACGTTGCCCGTTGTATGTGTGCTTCCTCAATGTATATCCTTTTTTCCAAAATCCGATATATTCAACATCTTTTTTTTATCATAATTTTGTTTCCATGACTTGGAATTGAATCCTTTCAGTCGCCTGATTCAACTAACTGCTCGGCAAACTGCTCCGTAAAAGGCAAGTGAACTGTTGTCTTCAATTGACACAAAGTAATTCGTGATAAGCCTATTTTGAGTGAATATCGTAGAGGTTTTTTTTTTTTTTTTTTTTTTTTTTTTCGTTACCTCGATTTTTGTTTTGCGTAATGACATTCAACATTACAAAAAACATGAAAAGTCTCGTTGACGAATTCGAAACATTGAAAATTCGCAATAGCGGATCTCGAACTTTTCAAAAACAGCGACTTGTTCTTTTAGTTTTGTTTTTAAAAGAAATTTCAGATGCTAATTTGAATGAAAAAAAAACCACAATGCGGGGTAGAACTGCCCAGGCGTTCTCTAAAAAATTTGAATTTTGTACCATCCAGAGATTCTAAAATAGAGACGTGGACAATATATGAATTTTAATTCCGTGTATCTTCAATTTTATTCAAAAAACCATGTTCATTTTGAGAAATTTTGTATGTTCTACCAATTTTTGGAATTGGTTATTTATATTCAAATCACCAATCAATACTTTTAGCAATTCATTTTTGACTCATTGATACCTTGGAGACTTTGTAAACTTGAAAAAGTAACTACACTAGGACCTCGATTTAATGGCCCTCGATTTAATGGACAGTCCCCACCATGTCGCATTTATCGATCGGTTTTTCGCGGGGTGGGAGATGGTGGGGGACGCTTAAAGTCTCCCCGATCAGGCCCGTAGCACGGAGTGCCGATGCACAGATACAGCATGGGCGGGCATACGCTACCTCGATTTAACAAGGTGCGATGCGGAGCCGGTCCCGCCACTGGCCGTTAAATCGAGGTCCTAGTGTATTGTGGTCGAAAAGTGGCATAAAAAAAATTTGAACAAGGTAAGTCGAAAAACGACCTATCATCGTTTAGGGGATGGGTCATGCTTTCAAATAAGCCAAGAAACGCCAATTTTTTGGTTGCCTGACATAATTTTGAACGGAAAAAAAAAATATTTTTTACGTGTTAATTAGATGGGAAACCTAAATCCTCGTTGAGAGACCTCTAAACTTCCAGCTACAGCGCCCTCCTTGAACGAGGGCTTCTTTGATGTCAAACCTTTTGAGTGGTAGGAGCGAAGAAAAAAAAAGTCCATTTTCGACACACCCTAGTGTATACGTTGGAGATTGATGCAGAAATAATGTCCGTATCGAAAAACTATCGTGGTTTTATGAGTATTAAGACAAAGGTTGCAATTTTATGCTTCTGAATACGAAGCGAGCCGCGTTTATGGGTCCAGGATTCCTGATGGGGTAAGTTTCTTCGAAATAATTGAAAAATAATGTTTCCTTTTTACTGACCAATGCCCCGAGCAGCATGTGCAACATGATACGAGTCTAGGTGAAGGCGAGCGCTGGACTCGCTTTATAAATACTGCAGGGCTTTATCTCGCTCGTGAGAACGACTTCGTTCGCTAGCCATCTAGCGGCCGCTCGGCGAACTATGGGTCTTTTCGTTGTAACGCGGCTAAATTTGACGCCACCGCTTGGACCGTGAGCGACAAGATTGCTAATTTTGTAGATATTGATGGCATGGATTAGCAGCATTGCGCTAATGAAATCTTTGACAGCTGTCAGTTGTCGTATTGCTTTCCCAACGAGCAAAAAAAAAAATTGAACCCTCGTCGCAACACTTTTTGGGTCACCAAAACTAGTCCGCACACAGAATATGAACAAATCAATTCATCAATCTTCTCTGTTATGACAGAACGTGGAGAAAAAAAAATATTTTAACCATAGCAAAGATGCTCTACAGTGGAATGAAAAAATGTATCCTCGTCTAACCTTTTTTAGGCTACGAAAATTTTTCCGCGCATACAGTACGAACGAAAGAATTCATCAACGTTATTCAATATCATAGGGCATAGAAATAAAATATTTCAACTACCAGAGATGCCACACGAAGCAAAAATCAATTAAATGCTCGTTGCAATCTTTTTCAGGCAACAAAATTTTTTTCGCACATAGGATATAGACAAAAAAATTTTACAACCTTATTCGATATGACAGGAAGACGAAAAAAAAAATATTTAATGAAGCAGCGATGGGTTTGCGGAGTCGAGAAATTTTGAACAACAGTTCGCTGTGGAACAGCAATATAGGTTACGACTGAGGGCTATATCAACGATTTCGTTGGAGCATCGTTGCTAATTTTCATGCCATAGATATTGTACGTCCATTTTAATATATACATTTTTTAAGTTTCATCTACGATTATTGAACTTTCAATATCAATTATGTCAAGTAACAATCTGTGAAATTTCACATTAAGGTTATTGGTATTCAACAGTGTACGAGTTTCGATTTCCCACGTTGAGTTTAAAAATTTCATTACGATGTTTCAAATTTCAAAACAGCAACAAAGTTGAGCTTGCAAGATTTATGTATTATTTTCATTATTTTAATTGACAAATCGTGAAATGTTCAATATCAATTTTTTTAATATTAATATTCTTATATACCCATAGGAATTAACATTGAATTATCGTAATTAGAATGCCAGTCATATGAATTTAAATATTCTACCCTGGATTTCCAAATGTCTTTACCGTAAATAAATTAATAAATTGAATAACGATAATACAATTATTTCATTCGATAATCCTCCATCTGCCAAATGCATTTTTCACGTGACGCACGGTGGAATGATTTTTCGATATTTATGCAGAAACTATTTTCAACGAGCCGGAATATCTCATGATTTATTTACGATAATGAAGAGTGATATAATCCTCGCTAATGGCCGGCAATTTTATTGGAAGAACGGTCCGTCAGTCGGCTGGCTCGTTTTTATCATCGTGCGCGCACTATTTATAGTGGAGGAAAATCGATTGTTGCTACGTCCGCGGAAAATTGTGGATAATAAAGACAGGCCGAGAAAATGTATATTTACATGAAAATTGATATTTACAAAATTATAAGCAGATTCGAATTTTAAAGATTCGGCTTTTTTTTCATTGGAAAGCAAAAAAAAATATGCAACTCTTCATTTTCAAAGGAAAAATCCATCGCATCATTTTTTGTATATTCGTTTCAGAGTTAACCCGATAACTGTAGGGCTTTTTTTTGCACCACTTATTAAGGCAGGATACCACCTTGAAAATTTGAAAAAACGAAAAATGCAAGCTCACCAACGAAGAGGAAATCGATGCTGAAGGAATGCTGTATGGCGCAGGCATTGCAGATTGATGATTAGTTGAAAATATCTACTAGCTTTACATACGTAAAACTTTAAGGTTGTTCTGCTGGTTGCTCAGCCAGGGGAGCGGGCGGAGTCCACGCGCGGTGAGCGCAGGGGATGCATCGACGATACAATGTTGCGTCGCTCACGGGCAAAAGCGGGTCCTTTCATTACTGGTACTGGTGGGGGCACCTGCCTTGCCCTATCGGGCTTAAGGCTTCCTTTATACACTGGGCACATAGTTTTTCTGTTCATTTACGGAACTATTAGTTTCTGTTGATTTCGCAACCTCTTCGATACCGGCCCAGTGTATTTGGGAGAACCTACAATTTTAGGTGGGTTTCGAACCACCGAGCTCGCAGAAAAAGCATTTGGAAAAATCCATTGGTGCCGGCCGCGGGATCGAACCCTGGCCGCCTGCGTGGCAGTCCAGAGTCGGACCAACTGGGCCACTGCTCGCGCTTTCCTCTTTCATTATAAATATTCTAAAAACGGTACTGTCAAAAATTCTGAAATTTTTACAGAATATCCAGGTGATGTTTCTTAAAACGGATTACATTTTTCAGCTTGTTGGCACCATTTTCTTGTCAGATATTACATAAATACTGCAAAAATTGTCAGAATTTATCGATCATAGGTGCAGTTAACCTACGAAACACATTAACTTTCCGAATTTTTTTCTCAATAACGGTACTGTGAATCGTACCCAAGTTTTACGGGAACGTAGGCAAAATAATTATATACATTGTGGAAAAATTTTGTCTGCATGGCATCATTTTGAAGTATCGTCACAACAACCTTAACCCCTGACAGGCAATGAGTGTAAAATTTCCCCCCTAAAAATGTATTTTTCTTGGCGCACTCACTCACTTTTTTTAGTTTCAACGTTCATTTTTAACTCTATAGTTTAAATCAATCATTTTTATAATATCGCTATTTTATGCAAAATCGTTTGAACTTTAATTTAAAAAAAAAAAAACTTGCTAGCTCTATTAGGAGCCGAGATATTTGAGATTAATTTCGACTGGGTATTTTTTACGCTCATTGCCTGGAGAGAAATACGGTTTGGATGTTTGCCTGTCAGGGGTTAAGCGCGATTTTCTCGAAACGATGTTTTTCAAATCTGCGTATCAAATTACTCATCCAATTTTCATCGGATTGACTTGAAACTCTGCATAATTCTTTTCCATAGTATAATCTGAGGATGTACGTAGGATTTTTTCGGTAGAGTTGTTATTTTATTTTTGGTGCACAGTTCAAGCAACTTTTTTTGCCCTGAAAAATTCACTTTTTTTATTAATGACCGACATTTAAAAAAAAATCGTAATTTCGAAAAAGCCTTACGTACAGACATAAAATATATTGCTCTTAATAAGAAGAAATTTTCATTTTTTTTCTATGAGCCACCTACAAGGAGATTTTTGACACGCAGACCGTGAGTGCGCCTCAAAAGCCTCACACTTTGGCGCCACCTACAAGAGGCTAATTTTTACGTTTTTCAACATTAAACATTTTTTTTCAACTTCAAAGATATAGTAATAAATCCCTTAAACGGATTTTGTTTCTGCCCATTTTTTTTGTGAAAAAAAAATTCATTAAAAACTCTCAAAAAATTGCAGCCAGAGGTCGTATCGTGCCTTAAGTGGGGCGGAGGGGGGGGGGGGGGGGGGGTAATCGACCTCATGCTCAAAAAGACTCGAAGCAATCTTCCTAAAAAACTCATCTTTCATGCTTAAAGCTTCTACTTTACGACAAAATTTTGAAATATAAGGTTTGCCGAATTAATTTACCAAATAAATATAATAATAAACAAATCAACTCGTGGAAAGAAAAGTACTTGTATTCAAAAATTCATAACTCGGAGGAAAATGAATTAAATGGAACGAGGCAAAATTAAAATTAAAGCTTGAAAGTGTGCCTTTTAATTTAAAAAATGTTGCAAAATAATATTATAAAATTGAGACCCTTATTTTTTACATGAACACATGCATATTTTGAGGCGTGAAATTTTGAATGTAGGAGATTTCGGTACGAAATATATACTCATTTTTTAATATAAAACTATTTATTTCGATGTTGAGTAGTCCTGGTCTTCTACATTATGATCATCATCGTCGTTCTCGCTTTCATCTTCCAAATAATGTACACGAGAACGGAGTGTTCTCCACGAGAACGGAGTGCTCAACCCATACATCAATCCCGAGGCGTCCCGCCATTTTTTAATCTAAATCACGTACACACAGGCACATGGTTTTTTTTTTTAATTTCATCTGTCGTAGGTACGATTTTGGACAATGTTTATTACGCACAAACGTGATAAAATATATAAAAGAAGTATAGAAGTTTGGTACAATAAAATGTCCGTATAACGTTTCAATGAACTAATTTTCGAGAGCCTCTGTCTGTAAGGTAGACTCTAGGCAAATATATCCGTCGTTTTCAAGATCTGGTGTTCTTATGTGCACGCTCTCGCACGTGTAAAGTGAAATTGGACTTTTATAAGTACAAAAAAAAACACAAAAAATGACAGGACCTTTTTTTGTTTGCTTGTACGCGAGAAACAAAAACTAACTCATACCCTGTTTATTTATCCTGCTGAGCAATAAGAAGCATGAAAAAATACTCGAACAGTGAATAAAACGTATTGATCGTTTTTTCGACATTCTCGAATCACAAACTTCTTAAGACACTTATGTCAGTGTATTTCGAAATAAATAATGATTAAACAGCAATTCAATAGTGTTTAGAGTATATTAATAATCAGCATTTTTATTTTTTACGTTGTTTATGTTTATTAATCATTCATGAGTAAGCACAACGCCGGAAAACGTCTTATTACGAACTCGCCAAGTACTTCGTTCGAAGCTTTTCAATTATTATTATTTATTTAATTAAATTTGTGCTAAAGCAGAGCGAGGATTTTTCCAATGAAACGAATTTTAGCAATAAAGAATCGTCGAGATAGAGATCTCTCGACGAAGAAAACGCGAGTTTGAGGGACGAGTTGCTAAGAGCTCTTCAGGAGAGCAAAACGATACAAAAAGAAAATATTAAATTGAAATTACAATGCAAAGAACTCATCAAGTTCACTTGGAATTTACATATCATTTAAACAATAATCAAAAAGTTTTTAAAAATCTCGTCTACTTTCCAAATTCATAGATTTTATTATCATTGAAATAATAAATAAATTAAAGCGTTTATTATTTTTCAATTTCGGTTTTTTTATAAATTAATAAAAGTAAATTAAATGAATTTAGATGCAATTGAGAAGGTCGGAGCTTGAGCTAAATTGATAATAATTGATGTAATTCAATAATAATTATTATTTAAAATATCAGAATGAAATAAATCTATGAATTTGAAAAGTAAACGAGATTTTTTCATCAAGCACTTTAATTATTGTTTAAATCATATTTAAATTCAAAGTCAACTTGATAATTTTTCATCGTGTAATTTCGACTGAATATTTTCTTTTTGTATCGCTTCGCTCTTTTCAAGAGCTCTTCGTAACTCGTCCCTCAAACTCGCGTTTTCCTCGCGGAGAGATCTCTATCTCGACGATTCTTTATTGCCTAAATTCGTTTCATTGGCAAAACCATCGCTCTGCTTCAGCATCAATTTTATGAGATTCGCCTGTGAAATATTTTAATTTCTTGCATTGCTTGCATAATATTGTTTTTTTCCACGATTGATCATTTTTTTGTCAAAAAAAATATCATCAAATTAATACGAAATACTGATTAAATAGCTATTAAATTAGTTTTGAGAGTATATTAATAAAAGAGAATGTTTTTTTTTTCAACGATACAGCATTTTTTTGTCAAAAACGAAAAATCGTCAAGGTAATATTTTTTTTCCCCCGATTTAGCATTTTTTTCCCCCGATTTAGCATTTTTTTTGTTAAAAGAAAATATCGTCAAATTAAAATACGAAATACAGATTGAATAGCTATTAAATTAGTATTTAGAGTATATTAATGGAAGAGAATTGTTTGACGTTTTAGTGACGAGCATCTTTTTCTACGTTTCATCTGGTTTCATCTGTTAATTCCCCTATGAGAATGAGTTCCATCGATCTCTATGATCTCCGCTGTACTGGAATTTTTCGATTTTTCGAAACCGTGTTGTCGTTAATTGCGCAATGGACAATGGAATCTTGAATCGACGCATCATTGCCATTTGAATTGACACTTTGTGATCTCAATTCTGTATTAATGTATTAATTCGACGGTTTTTCTTTTTTGAAAAAAAAAAATGCCGAACATGGAAAAAGCCACAATATTAATTTGACGTTTTTTTGACAAAAAAAATGCTGAATGGAAAAAAAACAATTCTCTCTTTTCAACGATACAGCATTTTTTTGTCAAAAACGAAAAATCGTCAAAGTAATATTTTTTTTCCCCGATTTAGCATTTTTTTTGTAAAAGAAAATATCGTCAAATTAAAATACGAAATACTGATTGAATAGCTATTAAATTAGTATTTAGAGTATATTAATGGAAGAGACTTGTTTTTTTTTCCATTCAGCTTTTTTTTTTGTCAAAAAAACGTCAAATTAATATTGTGTCTTTTTCCATGTTCAGCATTTTTTTTTTCAAAAAAGAAAAACCGTTAAAATAATACATTAATACAGAATTAAGATCACAAAGTGTCAATTCAAATGGCAATGATGCGTCGATTCAAGATTCCATTGTCCTTTGCGCAATTAACGACAACACGGTTTCGAAAAATCGAAAAATTCCAGTACAGCGGAGTTCATAGAGATCGATGGAACTCATTCTCATTCGTTCTCAAGACGATCGCAAAAATCCAAGAAACCTCAGATTCACCTGAGCTGAATCAAAATTATCGTGCACGAATGGTATGGTATGAGCTCTTACACCGACTCCCCTGAGGGTTGCGGGCTCCAAACACCATCTACCCTTGGTCTCCTCTCGTATCCGTTTGTCCCCGGTTCGATCCCCGCTGCCGGAGCTTGTCGCGCACTCGCTAGATTTAAACACCTGGGACAGAAACAGTCGTAGTTCGTATACGTCCTGTTTCTGGAGCTACGTCCGAGCCCGTTGTGTTTTCATCAGCCGTGCTACGGCATCGGGAATCGAACCCGAGACATCTTCCCAGCCTTTCGGTCACCACACCAAGGCGCTGGTTTCCTTTGGACCTACTTTTTTAGGTGGATTCCGAACCACCGGGTCACAGAAAAAGCACTTAGAAAATTTTTCCATTGGTGCCGACAGTGGGAATCGAACCCGGCCACACTGCGTGCGAGCCGAGCACGCTACCCACTGCGCTACTGCTCCCCTTTATCGTGCACGAATGATATGTGCAATTCGTCGTCGAGAATAACACCGGAATCAAAGAAAAATATTATCCGCATTCCGGATAATGAAACGAGAACATTCACAAAATTAACAACGAGAATGGAATATCAAAGGCAAGATCTTTCTTCGAAAAGTCGGGCGAGCCGTAAACTCGCATCGAAGGAAAAATCATTGTTGAAGAATCATCCGTTCAGTAGTAGGAGATGGAGCGTGGCGATGATTTTTTTTACAATGTCGCTATTGAGTTTTCATGACATTTTGAATTTTTGAAAAATAATCTGTAAATTACAAATTATAGGATATGGAGCTTCATTTTTCGATTTTCAGAGAATGTAATAAAAGAATGTTTGGCATTGACTTCGGAATCCTCAGTGAACTGTATACATAGATAGCCTGAGCATAGCAGTCACCATTCGAAGCTTTGCAAAAAGAAGCCAAATCCCCCCAAAAACACCATAAATGGTGTACAAAAAGTTGAGACAAGTACATTTCCTTGCGCCGTTTTGTTTATCCTTACAAAAAGGTGTTAAACGCGAAAATTTCTCAAATATTTTCTTACAAAAATATGACAAACATAAATAGTTGTATAATAAACCTCACAAAAAGTTCTCAAATAAATTCAAATCATCCAACTCACAGTTGCCAAGTACATCCAGCATTTTTATTGTTTACATTGTTTATTAACCATTTATAAGTAAGTCACAACGCCCGAAAACGTCTTGAAACGGGACTTAGGGACTTAATCTAAAATTGTATTGTTTGATAAATTTTTATTGAAAAAAAATTCGGATTGAAAAAAAAAATTCGAACGAAGTACTTGGCGAGTTATGTAAAATGACTGTACAGACTACCTGTTACGAACTCGCCAAGTACTTCGTTCGAATTTTTTTTTTCAATCCGAATTTTTTCTCAATAAAAATTTATCAAACAATACAATTTTAGATTAAGTCCCTAAGTCCCGTTTCAAGACGTTTTCGGGCGTTGTGACTTACTTATAAATGGTTAATAAACAATGTAAACAATAAAAATGCTGGATGTACTTGGCAACTGTGAGTTGGATGATTTGAATGTATTTGAGAACTTTTTGTGAGGTTTATTATACAACTATTCATGTTTGTCATATTTTTGTAAGAAAATATTTGAGAAATTTTCGCGTTTAACATCTTTTTGTAAGGATAAACAAAACGGCGCAAGGAAATGTACTTGTCTCAACTTTTTGTACACCATTTATGGTGTTTTTTGGGGGGTTAGATAATACTTGCGTGTACGCAGAAATTCAAGCAATACGAAAATATAATTTATCAAGTAAGTCCTGCTTACAAATAACATCATCATACTGGCGATTTTTTTTTTAAATCTTTTATACTGGCCATATTCGTGGAAAAGCTCGGCGACATTGTAACATTGTATGTGCGGTTGCCTATCTACCTGGCCCCGAGCTGGTGCATTTCCACGAAAAAGCCCGGTACACTTTGTATTTTATACCGAATAATGTGCAACCGTCATTGATTTTTTTTTTCTGTCACTTTGATGCCGGACAAGGCAACAGAACGTAGCTTCTGAAACCGCGATGAGCGTATTGCAGATGATTCATGAGAAGGATTTTCGTCTCCTCGAGTACCGAGAGCATTGAATCGCGACATGGGGGCCTCGTCAGTACGTCGTGGAATTTTTCCAACATTGCCTTGTCTATTTCCGATACACCGCCGAGATTTACGGCTATCAGCATCGCCTTATTCACGTCTTCCCTCAGAAAATCCAAAGTTGGAGTTTTCACGGAATTACTGCAATGAAATACATGTATATATGGGGCATTCCACATCAGATCGACAAAAAAAGATTCTTAAAAACTCAAAAAATATTAGTTTTTGAGATTTAAAAAAAAAAACGGTTTAATTTTTTTCGCTAAAAATTTTAGAGGATATTCCTCTGTTAGTGTTCAAAAACTTGTATAAATTTCATCATGGGCCGGGATTTGGTTTCCATGTTTTGGAATTATTTCATATTATGATCTTGACGACAGGACGTGACAGTTTTTATGATGACATGACATGATTGTTTTTACGAAAACTGTGAAATAAAAAGCTCGTAACTTCGAAACCGAATCCCGGCCCGTAATGAAACTTACCCAAATTTTTGCACACTAAAAAGAGGAATATCCTCTAAAATTTTTAGCCAAAAAAATTAAACCATTTTTGAAAAATCTCAAAAACTAATATTTTTTTTTGAGTATATAAGAACTTTCAGCGGCCTCGATAGATTTTTGCATATTTTGGCGTTAAAGTTCACTCAAAACTGAATCTTTTTTTACATTCAACTTTTTTTTTTTATAATTAACAGTTTTCAACTTATACTTATAATTGAACTTCGAAAATTCTCGATTTAGATTTAAAAAATCAAAAATATTATCGACAAGTAACAGAAAGTTTTCAGAAAGTTTAAACTAATTCTGAGAGGGTCAGGCTTTTGGTCAGGTCGATCTGACGTGGAATGCGCCGTATACATATAACTCTATTATGCAAATATATCGATGATTTCGTGTACAAGAATTGGAGACCTATATATAAGGAGTTTCCAATTTTGAAAGGATGACTTTCCGTTTGGGTTGGGCCTTTTGACATCCCTGGATAAGGACTTTGAAAAATAATTGGGAGGGAATTTGGAAAAGGTTGAATCGGTTTGCGTTGTGTTTTTCGAGACCCCATATAAATAAGAGGTGTGCAATTTTGATAAGATGACTCTCTGTTTGGGTTTGATATCCCTGGATAAGGAATTTGCAAATATATTGGAAGGGAATTTGGGAAAAATTAACTTGATTTGTGTTTCGGTTAGGCTTTTCGAGACCCTACATAAGGGGAGTGCAATTTTGACAAGATGACTCTTTGTTGGGATTGTGGCCTTTTGATATCCCTGGATACGAGCTTTAGAAAGAAATTGGGAGAGAATTTGGAAAAGGGTAACCCGTTTTGCGTTAGTTTGGGTTGAGATTTTTGAGGCCCTATATTGGGGGTATTCAATTTTGGTAAGATGACTCTCTGTTTGGGTTGGGGCTTTTTGATATTATTGGATAAGGACTTTGTAAAAGAATTAAAATGGAATTTTCAAAAGCTTGACTGGGTTTGGTCTTTAGTTACGTTGGACTTTTCGTAACCCTGTATAACGGGTGTTCAATTTTGATAAGATGACTCTCTGTTTGGGTTGAAACACTTTGATATTCCCGGGTAAGGACTTTCGAAAAGGATTGACGGAGAATTTAAAAAAGGATAACTCGGTTTGGATTTGGGTTGGGTTGGGATTTTTGATATTCTATATAACGGGTGTTCAATGTGAAAAGGATAGCTGCTAGGCTTTGCTTGGGTCGAGAAGCGAGGGCACGTAGCGCCCGTGCCACGCAAAACCCTTACGTGTATAATATAAAATTAATTAATTACAAATTGGGCTAAATGTAGGCAAATTATAAGAAGGCTCACTGATAATTCTGTTCTTTGTCGATATAATCGCAACATTTTTCGTAAAAATCCAAACACTCGAGATCGTCCCGACGGTGCCCTTGTTTCAGGTATTCCCTCAATATTCTACGACCTTGAGGATGAGTCAGAGTCTTTTTTATGGTTTTGGTTATGCGATTGAGCTGCTCGATCGTGAGACCGGAAGTACACTTGCCAATGCAACCAACGTCCTTTCGCGGTATTGAGGTCTCCATTTCTATAATTACTTATCTGAAATTTTAAAAATGAATTAAACAATACGAGAAATGTTCTAGCGAATATAATACGAGTTTTATAGGCCTATATACCTCGTGTACGTAAAAATTCAAAACATACTTTTTTTTTAAATTTAAATATATATAGGGGAGACCGGGGCAAAGTCGGCACCTCGGCCGAAAATTTGAATTTTCATCTTTGTTTGGTTCAAAAATCGTTTTTTTTTCGGAAACATGTTTTTTTCCAACGAATTTTTAAACTCAAAAACCATCTCAAAACGAAAAAATTGTGCGTAATAAAGAAGATTAGATATTACAGTTCATGAAAATGTATTATAATTTTTCCGTATATTTAGTTGACAATATTTTTTTTTTTAAATTGGTAAACATTGCGAATCAGGGCTGCAGCTCGAAACTGCTCCAAATTTTTTTCTAACGCTTCTTATCATTAAAAAATATCCCATGCAATATTGAGGAGGAGGGCTCAATCTCACCGAATATTCACTCCATCGATAATGCGACCCCGATTATATTTTTTTTTTTTACCAAATTTGGCTTCATCAATTTCTACAATTTTGTTTGGACCGCCAATATCTGAGGTGCCGAATTGTGAATGGCCCAATGCTCCGGTACTTCACGAATAAAATTGGTCCAATCACACGCTGTGCTTGAACCCACTTTAAATTCGTTCATAAGATAATCTTGATGCGGTGGCTGCAAAAGGATATAATAGGCAATTAAGGTTGTTGTGACGATACTTCAAAATGATGCCATGCAGACCAAATTTTTCCACAATGTATATCATTATTTTGCCTACGTTTCTGTAAAACTTGGGTACGATTCACAGTACCGTTATTGAGAAAAAAATTCGGAAAGTTAATGTGTTTTGTAGGTTAACTGCACCTATGATAGATAAATTCTGACAATTTTTGCAGTATTTACGTAATATCTGACAAGAAAATGGTGCCAATAAACTGAAAAATGCAATACGTGTTAAGAGACATTACCTGGATATTCTGTAAAAATTTCAGAATTTTTGACAGTGCCGTTTAGAATATTTATAATGAAAGAGAAAAAGGATCCGCTCGCCCGTGAGCGGCGCAACATTGTATGGTCGATGCATCCCCCGCGCTAACCGCGCGCGGACTCCGCCCGACCCCCTGGCTGAGTAACCAGCACAATAACCTTAATGTAAAGCATCTTTCCGGTGCCAAATTACTACTGTGGAGCCACACGTCTTGATTCGCAACGATTGTTTAAAATTACACGTTTTATGAACAACTTTCTTCCCGATTCCTTGTTCGTTACATCTTTGACAACATTAGGTAAGACTACTCTTATATTGAGAGTAGCAGGATTCGCGCAACCTGCACAAATCACTTTGCGTTCTAACGCGCCATGATTTTGTAAAAAAAAAACAATACTGTCTTTTCGATTTTAAAATTTTATAATAACATCGGTAAGCGATATTATACACTCGTCACAATTATTGTTACGTGGATTACTGTTATTACCTTTCTGACAATGTTATGATTTGGTGTCCATGTTTTCATTCTTTCTTAAAATACTACCGTCCGATGTTTACATTCCTGCGCTTATTTAAATCAGTTCATAATTTGTAGCGCGTATGTGTGTGTGTGTGTGTGTGTGTGTGTGTGTGTGTGTGTGTGTGTGTGTGTGTGTGTGTGTGTGTGTGTGTGTGTGTGTGTGTGTGTGTGTGTGTGTGTGTGTGTGTGTGTGTGTGTGTGTGTGTGCGTGCGTGCGTGCGTGCGTGCGTGCGTTCGTGCGTGCGAGCGTGCGTGCGTGCGTGCGTGCGTGTGTTGTATCTTGGTGCCGAGTCGATACCTGCTATTATCTGTTAATACCTATTTGTGTTACTTAATATTACCAGTTAGTCCAGTCAATAGAGGTCTAAAATTCGGTTCACCTGGAATTAATTCCGGGACGCGATTTTCTTTTTTTATACTTAGGGGGAGGTGTTTGGTAGTGTAAATCTCGATTTTCGGGAAAATCCCCCCTGTGCGTTTGCCGCCATCTTGATTTAAAGAGAGATTTTTTGTTTTTCGAATAACTCGCTTATTTTCAACCTTAGAGTGAAAATGATAATATCCAAAGTTGTGGGAAATGTAATTTTCCACAAGTTTGGTAATTATACTTTTTCCCCCAGGATCATTATTTATAGAGTTAGACTGCTAATAAGGGTAAAAAACGTTTTTTGTTAATTATCTCGTTTATTATCAAGTTTATTGTAAAAATGGTAAGAAATAATCGCGTAGGAAATTTTATTTCCTTCAACTTTGGTTATTACCATTTTTACCCTAGGAACAATATTTTCGGACTTATACTTAATTTAGGGGTGAACTTTTTTTTTATGTTCAGTTATTTCGTTTATTATCAAGTTTATCGTAAAAATGGTAATAAATAATCAGATCAGAATATCGCAGGGCTCTCGGTAAAACGAGCAAAATTGGCATAGGACAACCTACGTGGGGGCCTACGTGGGATTAAAATTGGAGGTACGTATCTTGTGGGAGCAAACAAAATTAGTATGAATTTGACGTAACTTTCAAGTTAAAAGAAGTAATCAGGTGTTAAAATCCACAGGTTTCTACTTGTTAACATGGCTCTTTATGACGAGAGAACACAGCTTAAGTCGAACAAATTTGAATTACGTATCTGGTTTTCCATTACTATTTTTATAACAAATTGAATAATAAATTAAATAAAAAATTTTTTTAAATTACACACCTATTTTAATTATAACTCCTACAATATTGATCCTAGGGTAAAATTGGTACTAACCAAAGTTGAAGGAAATAAAATTTCCTACGCGATTATTTATTACCATTTTTACGATAAACTTGATGATAAACGAAATAACTGAACATAAAAAAAAAGTTCACCCCTAAATTAAGTATAAGTCCGAAAATATTGATTCTAGGGTAAAAATGGTAATAACCAAAGTTGAAAAAAATAAAATTTCCTACGCGATTATTTATTACCATTTTTACGATAAACTTGATAATAAACGAAATAACTGAACATAAAAAAAAGTTCACCCCTAAATTAAGTATAAGTCCGAAAATATTGATTCTAGGGTAAAAATGGTAATAACCAAAGTTGAAGGAAATAAAATTTCCTACGCGATTATTTATTACCATTTTTACGATAAACTTGATAATAAACGAAATAACTGAACATAAAAAAAAAGTTCACCCCTAAATTATGTATAAGTCCGAAAATATTGTTCCTAGGGTAAAAATGGTAATAATCAAAGTTGAAGGAAATAAAATTTCCTACGTGATTATTTCTTACCATTTTCACAATAAACTTGATAATAAACGAGATAATTAACAAAAAACGTTTTTTACCCTTATTAGCAGTCTAACTCTATAAATAATGATCCTAGGGTAAAAAGGATAATCACCAAACTTGTGGGGAATTACATTTCCCACAACTTTGGATATTATCATTTTCACTCTAAGGTTGAAAATAAGCGAGTTATTCGAAAAACAAAAAATCCCTCTTTAAATCAAGATGGCGGCAAACGCACAGGAGGGATTTTCCCGAAAATCGAGATTTACACTACCAACCACCCACCCCCCCCCCCCCCCCCCCCTAAGTATAAAAAAAGAAAATCGCGTCCCGGAATTAATTCCAGGTGAAATCCTCTATTGACTGGACTAAGTTTTTTATATTTTTTTTTAACGTTGGAAGTCTTCCCCCTCCCCAATATTACATATAGGATATGATTTTTTTAATGATACCAAATTTCAGAAAAAAATTTGGAGCAGTTTTGAGCTCCAGCCCTGATTCGCAATATCTACCTTTTTATTTTGTTATAAATAACTTTTCGACATTATTGTTGTTGAAATTCAATATTATTGGTGTCTTCGATGTCGTTGATTAATTTTTTATATTTTTAACTCACCGAGTACTATTAAAATTCACAATAACTTTACTGTTATATATATATGGGAATGTAAGTGTAAAACATCCCTAATGATCGCTCTTACAAGGACATTAAGGAGGACTTTTAAGGAGTTTTGCGTCCTTCACCTACCGTTCTCGCTTCTTCAAAATGTATACGTATTAAATTTTAATTCGCACCCAAAGGCACGAAAACTACTGTTCGGTCCGGTTAGGTCGCACCACGTCCGGTTGCACGGAGAAACTCGCGATATTTCAATGAAATAATAACGAAGATAATTATTCGCGAAAAATATCTGCACCGTACTTCCTAAGGAGGCAGCTTGCTGCGACTGACGCGAGCTTACACAAATATAGTGTAACAGCAAACATATAGAGGCAATAATCGTTGCGACGCTGGAACAGCAAGGCTCTCGTGGCCAACGGACATAAAAAATATACGACGCAAATTTTCTATCTTATCGTCAAGAAGTATATACGACTCACATTTATCGGTAATCTATTGTTTTCTAGATAAAAATTTTCAGAAGAAGAGAAAATATAGTACATGAGAGAGGTAAACCGATAGTAATGGACGTGCGGTCAGTATAGGGCATTGGCGATCTCACATGTTAATATTGGCCACGGTCGATACGGAGATGAGAGATCGTTTGATCGTGCGCTTAGGCCTCAATTGTGCACCCCGAATCTTGAACGAATTTTAGGTACATGAAAAATTATGTATTAGAGTGACTCAGCCCGGTAATGAGTCATCCTCCTACATAGTGATGTGTGAGTTTCACATCAGTTGGGTTGTCACGATTCTATTGGGGACGTGACTTATTATTTGGAACATAGGATAAACGATTATTTAAGTATTTCATTTAATCTCCAGCTGACAGACTCACCCGTAAAGTTTTATCGGTATGGAAAGAAGGGACGTTGTAGCTTGAAAAGTGGTGCAAAATATTTGGAAAAAATTGTTCAAAGCTTGTCTTAATTTTTGCGCATTTATAAAGCGTTCCCTGTGAAGGAGCTATATAAGCTTGAAAAAGCTACTCACTCACAGCTTTGTAGTAAAATTTATAAATTTGAATATAGATATAAATTTCTTATCAACGCTGGTTAGCAATTTATGTTATTAAATTCTGTTCACACCGGTATGATTTTAGACATTAATTTCAATTCCATAACTGCCAGTATTCTTAAAAAATTCAATCGTTATAATTAACAGTTAAATGACATTTAAAGTTAGAATAAATAAATAAATAATAAAGTTAAATGACATTTAAAGTTAGAAGTCAGTTCATCGTCTCACAAGCCCAGATTATATTTTTCATTTCTCAACTATAAGTTACTGCTGAGTCTATAATATAAGTCTCTCAGTCTATACAAGACTGGGACTCAGTCCATTCCCTTGCAAAGACTCTCGCAGTTCGAATACTTCGATAAGACAAAACCTCTCTTACTCGAAGAAATTAGCTATTCCCTTGAGATTTGAGTTAGCGAGCACTACTTTAAGCGCTCGTATAGCTTTGACAAAATCTAATTGTGAATTAAGAATTGACTAACAGTTTTTACTCCGAATCTTCTTGTGCATTGTTCCGCGAGCCTAGATAACTAGTATCGTACATAACTAAAGATTTCTCTAAAAAATTAAATTCGCAATTAATGAGTTCTGCAGTGCTAATTAGTGCCATTAATCAGATTTGTCAAGACTTTCTGTACTGTTTACACTGTCAAAATATGAGATGTAAATTCTTGTACTACAATTGCTGGTAGTTCTTACGAAATTCATTTTTTAATTGACAAATAAAGTACATTTCCACTAGAAGTCTCGTAATCTCGCGAGCCTTGTTAGGAAAATTTATTTCTAAATCCCTTTGTTGGTGCGACGAATTTGACTAAAAGTACGCAAACTGACGCAATATGTTATTTTTTTTTTTTTACAATTTTATCAACAACCAGTAGTCGGGGGTTTTTTGAGTCGCTGAATCCAAATTTGATTTTAAAATTTCGAAATTCAAAATGACAGATCCAATACGACGGTTTTTCTTTAAGCACACCGTATCAAAGTATTCTATATTTTTTTAGTTTAGGTCTGCCATTCTGCGACAGCCATTTTTAATTTTGCAGTTTATTTTCAAATTCAGCGACCGAGAAAAGCCCTCAAGTCTAGCTGGATTTTCGATTTTGAGAAAGATAAAACAAAAAAAAAGGATGTGCGCACTATAGTGTCAACACCACGCTGGGCACCATTCGATTCACCGCACTATATTGCGTCAATACGAACGAAGTGGTTAATAAAAAATTTCACTTCAGAAATGAAATTCTTTATTAATAATAATCCTCCGTGTTAATTATTGATTATAATCGGATTTGATATGAACCTTCTGTAACTGCTGATACATTGTCCAAATTCCAGATATCAATTTTCGTACTCTAAAACTTCTGGTACTTCTGACGAAATTCATCCACAAATTAACAAATAAATGGATTTTCGCTTGGGATCATCTTGCTCATAATTTCGGAAGCCTTGTTAACAATTAAAGAATTCTCTTGAAAAATGAAATTGTCTATTAATAATTTCATTATTTTCCTTACGAAAAAATAAAAACGCGATATCATCGTTAAACGTCATAATCGTCTTCATTTTGTAGTCTCAATCGAAGAAGGGAAAAAGAAAAGTATTCGTGCAGCTATTATTATCAAAAATTTTAAATTCATTAATTGTGAGAAAGATAAAATTCCGTATGGAGAGCTTGCTTGTGTACTTTTGTTTTAAGACTTCTGATAATCAAGCTTCTCTTTTGCCGGCTCTGATAATAAAAAATGTAGCGAGTACCACTGCATGTACTCATTATAATAGTTCGAGAAATCATTTCAGACATTTTAGGATCGGGAGGGAATTTAGCTATTTAGTTACATTAGCCAATTCATCGAAGGACCATAACGCTTTTTAAGGATGTATCGGACGTACCTTCCCAACCAAAAGTAACTTTCATCGACAATATTGCATACGTCATGATAAGATAAAAGTCGGAAAAAATTCAACCACAATAAAGACGATAAGAAGATTACTTTTCAAAAATAATAATGCCCAAAAGTTACCAATAAATTGTTTAAACAAAACATTGTTTAACAAATTTTTAGGGAATGTTTTTTTTGTCGTGTAAAATGAATTCGATGATTTTTCTGACTACACATGAATTTTTCTTAAATTTTCTTATCATTTTGAAATTTCGGTTTTCGGAAATTTGTAAAGGTTGTATTTACGAAACTATTCGTTCAATGCCCTGGAAACTTCTTAATTGTAATATACAACGCTTTTTTTAAAACATATTAAAAATTCACGATTTTTCATTCATTTTTCAAAATTAAAAAATTTTCAAAAACCGAAATTTCAAAATGATAAGAAATTTTTTTAAGAATTCATGTATAGTGAGAAAAATCAACGAATTCATTTCACGTGTCAAAAAAAACTTTCCCTAAAAATTTGTTAAGCAATGTTTTGTTTAAACAATTTATTGATAACTTTTTGGCATTATTATTGTTCAAAATTGATCTTCTTATCGTTTTTATTGTGATTAAATTTTTTCCGATTTTTATCTTACCACAAAGTATGCAATATTGTCGACGAAAGTCACTTTTGGTTGGGAAGGTACGTCCGATACATCCTTAAAGACACTTTTCACTTCGGAATTAATTTTTTAACAAATTACGTTCTTAAAGTACCGAATCGAATGCTTTGAAATTTGGCCAAGTAATTAATGGCGAAAGAATGTTGATATAAAGAATATAAATGTATGTTTTTCGCAAAAATCGCCGGGATCTAAAATAGAAACGGATGTAATGATTAGCTCGATTTCGAAAAATCTGGCCATTAGGCTCTTAATGAATGAAAACCCTGATCAACAACAATTTTTTTTGTTGCTGTACGTGAAAAATCAGAGAAATGGAATTTGTTCAAAACTTTACACGTATCGTGTGGATAATTTGCTGCACAGATGGTTCGCATATATTCCACTGGAACCACTTTCGGGCCTAAGCGCTTGACTTTTCCTGTCCACTTTTCAGTTTGCAAAAAAATTTCAAGAGTTTTCCGGGTGCTGACTGTTAAATTTCGAGCTGAATGCCAAAAAAACAATCTAGACAATCGCTTTTGAATCGGGTATCGGGTAATTCGCGAGGTTTTCGCACTTGTCCCGAGTGTTGTACAAGTTTCAATATTCCCTACTATACCGACGCGCCTTTGAAGTTCCTCATCATCATCGCGCGCGCCTCTCGCATGAATCTTCCAAGGGAAATGACACATGGCTCGGTCGGTAAAAATCCCATTTTTTTATTTTCCTTGTACACAGTTTGTATTTCGGGAAAAAATAAAAGCGTCGTCTTGTTCGCCTAAGACGACACTTTTATTTCACCTCCTCGTAGAAAAAGCTTTGCGATGGTGAAAAATATAAATTTCGAGATTTTAATGCTGTTGAGTTTCAAATGTCCTAAAACTTTGAGAAATCGTATTTAGAAAAAATGTCCCGGCGTATGTGTACGCGCGTGGGGGAGGTACAAGCCCTCAAAAATTCAAACGTCTATATCTTGAAAACTACTGAAACACTCTAGGGCAATTTTTTTTTTTAATTCCCGCCACAATCTATAACGGGTGTTCCATTTTACATGATTTTGAATTTTTGCAAAAATGTCTGTGATCGCTCTAACATTCGTAATTTTTCATTTATTAGCTCGAAATTTTTTACACGAATGGGTTAGTCGACAAGAATGTTTGGTATTAAATTTATCAAGAATCGCTCAAGGGATTCGGATATCAAAATTTTTTAGTTCGTTAAAAAAAAATTTCTAATAGCTCTTACTTCTGAAAATCTTTGGCTATCGAGCCAAAAGTTTGTCCACTGATAGATTATCGGATAAAAGTTCATGGTATTGTATGAGAATCGTTTAAGGGGGGGTTTAAATTACAAAAAATTTTGGATCTGAAAATAAATCTCTGTAATCACTCAAATTTGCGCAAATTTCAAGATATCCGGCTTATATTTTTTCGACATAAAAAGGGTATTACTGAGGGATGATTGGTATTAAATTTAACAACAATGAATTTTAAAAAACTACGGATTTAATTGTATTAAAAATTTTTTCATGTTATTGAAAAAAATTTTGCTCGTTGTTGTATTGTTACTGAAATCGAATTCAGATAAAAAGCGTGAAAATTATAAATTTACATATGTTGCTTCCTCATTATTTTATCTCGCTCACGAAGCTTCCTCTATGAGGAAGCCAAAATTGAAAAACCCACTTGTTCATAGAGGAAGCTTTTTGATCGCAGTAATATAATTAGGAAGACATGTGCAAATCTATTATTTGCACGCTTTTTTTCTGAATTCGATTTTGTTACGATAGAAATATCGGTCGTCTCGGAGAAAATATGGTAACGCTAAAACGGCTATATATCTCTCGCACTCTTGGCAGCTCGGTCGGTGTGTGTCGTTTCACCTTATCATTAATTATCTTTCTATTGCGATGTCGATCTAACGTTTTTTTTTTTTTTTTTTAATCAATGAAATTGTTCGCCATAAGGTACCAGTGACCGCACACCTAAGGGTGCGTAAATGTACCAATGCGTAAATGTACCAGTGGCCGCACACCTAAAGGGACCGTTCTGATTACTATACAAATTTAGGACGTAAAGCCTTATGGGTTCTATTAATGACTACAAGCACCTTGAAGGTTATGATTTCGAGTTTCTAAAACACATGCAATATGTTCATTAAAATATTGCGTAATTTATTACTTACGCCGCGAGAAAGGTGGAAAGTTGATATGTACACCATAATGAGCATATGCGATTCTCAAATCCCGATAGAAATAGCTTTTGGAACTCAATAGTGCATCACGATAAAATGGATACCGATTAATTCAAAATACATCATTTCAATTTGGTCAGGAGAGTCAAGGATTAAATTTTGACATCATTTCACCGGCCTCGTATGCCATGTAAGTAACAAAACACCAATCGCGAAACAGCTGAATGTCGTACTGTGCGGACACTGAGCCTATCGAACTATACGTGAGTCGCTGTACCAGTCTCTGAACGGTGTCTTGACAGTGGTACAGCTTATGATTTGCTTGTCCCAATAAATCGAACACGAAGATTACATGGTTCAATTGAGTTTTACGGGAATTTTAACTGCTGCATGGAAAACCCTACTTTTTCTTGAACAAAATGAGCTATAATTTATCTCGAATACAGCACGTATATATATACAATCTAAACGATGAGCATTAAAAATCTTTCATTATTTCTTAGCATACTCGATAATAAATCCGTTGATACGGCCTCTATAACACACGGGGGCCGGGATAAACAGATGAAAATAATTTATATTCCGCGTAAGACGCTAGTTGATTTTTTTCTTATACGTTAGAGAAGTATTGTCGATCACCTTGCAATTATTAGAATTTAAATATTAATCATGAAATGCTTAATAAATGTAATTGTTTGTGGCGATGTGCGACGACTGGGACGTGTGCGTCCAGTGGTACATTTACCTTGCTTCAATTAATAAAATCTTTAATTTTCTCAATCTTCATCTTCATTAAAAATCCGTCAAAAGTATCAAAAATCCAGACGGTACGATTCATGTTCCTATATAAAACGGAGAAACCTCAAATGCCTGTGCATTTCCGAGAATAAATTATGAAAACCCTTGGATTTGCTCCTCTGAACCTCATTCAATCGATCGGACCTTTCTTTTTTTGCTTGTATGGGGAAAACAAAAATTAACACATACCCTGTTTATTCATCCTGCTGAGCAATAAGAAACATGAAAAAATATTCGAACAGCGAATATAATGGATTGTTCGTTTTTTCGACATTCTTGGATAATCCCGTTATTTTATTATAAACATATATTATATACTTATATAATACTTGCGTGTACGCAGAAATTCAAGAAATACAAAAATATCATTTATCAAGTCCTGCTTACGAAATAACATCATCACTGGCGATTTTTTTTATCTTTTATATACTTTGTAGTTTATACCGAAAAATTTGCAACCGTCATTGGTTTTTTTTTTTTTTTTAATTTCTGTGTCACTTTGATGCCGGACAAGGCAACAGAGCGTAGCTTCTGAAACCGCGATGAACGTGTCGCAGATGATTCATGAGATGGATTTTCGTCTCCTCGAGTACCGAGAGCATTGAATCGCGACACGGGGGCCTCGTCAGTACCTCGTTGAATTTTTCCAACATTGCCATGTCTATTTCCGATATACCGTCGAGATTTTCGGCTATCAGCATCGCCTTATTCACGTCTTCCCTCAGAAAATCGAAAGTTGGAGTTTTCACGGAATTACTGCAATAAAATACATGTATATATGGGGCATTCCACATCAGAACGACAAAAAAAATTCTTAAAAACTCAAAAAATATTAGTTTTTGAGATTTAAAAAAAAAAAAAACGGTTTATTTTTTTTCGCTAAAAATTTTAGAGGATATTCCTCTGTTGGTGTTCAAAAACTTGTATAAATTTCATCATGAGCCGATATTTGGTTTCCAAGTTTTGGAATTATTTCATATGCTCTTGACGACAGGACGTGACAGTTTTTATGACATGACATGACTGTCTTTACGAAAACTGTGAAAGAAAAAGTTCGTAACTTCGAAACCGAATCCCGGCCCGTAATGAAACTTACACAAATTTTCGAACACTAAAAGAGGAATATCCTCTAAAATTTTTGGCCAAAAAAATTAAACCATTTTTGAAAAATCTCAAAAACTAATATTTTTTTGAGTTTTTAAGAACTTTCAGCGGCCTCGATAAATTTTTGCATATTTTGGCGTTAAAGTTCACTCAAAACTGAATCTTTTTTTACATTCAACTTTTTTTTTATAATTAACAGTTTTCAACTTATACTTATAAGTTCGAAAAGTCTCGATTTCCGCGTATATTATATCGAATGCTAACGTCTAAACGTCGTCGAATAAAAATTTTAAAAAATCAAAAATATTATCGACAAGTAACAGAAAGTTTTCAGAAAGTTTAAACTAATTCTGAGAGGGTCAGGCTTTTTGGACAGGTCGATCTGACGTGGAATGCGCCGTATACATATAACTCTATTATGCAAATATATCGATGATTCCGTGTACCAGAATTGGAGACCTATACTATATAAGAAGTTTCCAATTTTGAAAGGATGACTCTCCGTTTGGGTTGGGCTTTTTGACATCCCTGGATAAGGACTTTGAAAAAGAATGGGGAGGGAATTTAGAAAAGGTTGAATCGGTTTGCGTTGTGTTGAGCTTTTCGAGACCCCATATAAAAGGTGCGCAATTTTGATAAGACTCTCTTAATGACTCTCTGTTTGGGTTTGATATCCCTGGATAAGGACTTTGCAAATAGATTGGAAGGGAATTTGGTAAAAATTAACTTGATTTGTGTTTCGGTTCGGCTTTTCGAGACCCTACATAATAAGGGGAGTGCAATTTTGACAAGATGACTCTTTGTTTGGGTTGCGGCCTTTTGATATCCCTGGATACGAGCTTCAGAAAGAAATTGGGAGAGGTTTTGGAAAAGGGTAACTCGGTTTGCGTTAGTTTGGGTCGAGATTTTTGAGGCCCTATATTGGAGGTATTCAATTTTGGTAAGATGACTCTCTGTTTGGGTTGGGGCTTTTTGATATTATTGGATAAGGACATTGTAAAAGAATTAGAATGGAATTTTTAAAAGCTTGACTGGGTTTGGTCTTGAGTTACGTTGGACTTTTCGTAACCCTGTATAACGGGTGTTCAATTTTGATAAGATGACTCTCTGTTTGGGTTGAAACACTTTGATATTCCCGGGTAAGGACTTTCGAAAAGGATTGACGGAGAATTTAAAAAAGGATAACTCGATTTGGATTTGGGTTGGGTTGGGATTTTTGATATTCTATATAACGGGTGCTCAATGTGAAAAGGATATAGCTGCTAGGCTTTGCTTGGGTCGAAGAGCGAGGGCACGTAGCACCCATGCCACGCAAAACCCTTACGTGTATAATATAAAATTAATTAATTACAAATTGGGCTAAATGTAGGCAAATTATAAGAAGGCTCACTGATAATTCTGTTCTTTGTCGATATAATCGCAACATTTTTCGTAAAAATCCAAACACTCGAGATCGTCCTGACGGTGCTCTTGTTTCAGGTATTCCCTCAATATTCTACGACCTTGAGGGTGAGTCAGGGTCTTTTGTATGTTATCGGTTATGAGATCGAGCTCCGCGATCGTGAGACCGGAAGTACACTTGCCAATGCAACCAACGTACTTTCGCGGTATTGAGGTCTTCATTTTTATAATTATCTGAAATTTTAAAAATTAATTATACGATACGACAGAAGGTTCTAGCGAATATAATACAAGTTTTGTAAGCCTATACACCTCGTGTACGTAAAAATTCAAAACATATTTTTTTTTTTATTTAAATATATATATAGGGGAGACCGGGGCAAAGTGGGCACATTGGCCGAAAATTGGAATTTTTTTCTTTGTCTGGTTCGAAAATCGTTTTTTTTTTCGGAAAAATGTTTTTTTTTTCAACGAATTCCAAACTCAAAAACAATCCCAAAACAAATTTTCTTATTCTCAAAAAAAAAAAATTTTTTTCCCCAGAATTTTTTTTTCCTCAAAAAATCTGTTTTCTTCAAAACTCTTTTGAAAAATGAGTCATTGCAAATAAAAAATCGCTAATCCATAACTGCTAACATTTCATCGTAGACGAAGCTCCTTCATTCTTCAACTATCAGACGGCACCAGTTCTGTGAGCCACACAACAATTTTCGTTTTGTACCGTTTGTTTTATTCAAAAATTTTTTCTTGTTTTTAATAATATTGCTTATTCCGCCATTGACCAATTTATCATTTTCAGCCTCAGTGCCCATTTTTTTCCGATTTCGCATTTTTCGCTAAGAAGTTTCATGAATACTGGAGATGTCTCACCTATCAAGAAATGCTAATTCAGTTAGAAGTCACACATTAGCGAATCATCGTACATAAGGACTCATTTGAAAAACTTTTAATGAAAAAAGATCTTTGAGAAAAAAATTTTTTTTTTACTTATAGAAAAAAACTTTCACCGAAGAAAAAAAGATTTTCAAGGGAAAATTAATTTTTCCCGATAAAACAATTCGAAATTTTTTTTTTTTTGAAACAGCAAGATTTTTATCGGGGGCTATAATTTTTCGAAGAAAAACTACTTTTGAAAAGAAACAAATTATTTTCCAATTGTGGGCTGAGTTTCTTACTTTACCCCGGATCTCCTATATTGTTGTGATTTACGAAAAGAATAATAAGACACGAGAATTATAAAACGAAAATGTACGAATGGTTTTATCAACTTTCGGAAAACGCCGGTAAAATCGTTTAGATCCATGTAGATGTAATTCACATCTACGTAGTAATTTTTTTTTCAGATCAAATTTTATCCTCGTAGATCTGAATTTTGGAAAATTCGTTGATCTACATATACAGATCTCCGTATATAACAGTAGATTTACGTACATCCGAATCAACTTAATATGCTCGAACACTTTTGCTCAATGAATCTCCGTTTGTTTTTTTGAATCTCCATAGATTTATGTACATCTGAGCAGATCTAACGGATAAACTATTTTTTTCGCGGGCGTAAATTTACTTGCACCATCTTCATGTTCATTTAAACGTCCGTGAAAGTAGATTCAGTGAATCGAATATTTTTTCTTTTATAGATTCATGATCTAAAAAGTGCCGTCATTTTGCTATTACTGCCTGGTGATTTTCGTCATTCATTTTTTTTGGTCAAACATGACCGGAGGAGACCGTAAAATTACGTAAATTTCGTCGTCATTTGACACGCATTTAACAAATTACCGTCATATTACAATCGCTGCGTATTTCTCACGTATCGTTATGCGATAAATTATGAATAATGAAATTTTCATTGATTGGTTCAATTTGAAGATTCCGCGGCCGTGGGTATCGATGAAACTTTTACTAACACAACGAGACGTCGAAAATATACATCCGGAATAAATTATCATTTACGTATAATCTATATCGTGCTGGCAATAGAGACGCCTAGTTACACAACAATCGCTCTGACGTTACGAGACTCTCTCGGTTAGGAAAAAAAAAATAATGAATATTTTGTTTGTAATCAGGAATTTTTGTTTTTCTACGAATTCACTGGAACACACGATTGAGGGAATGCTTTTCGGAATATCCCAATCTTTCCTTGAACTTGTGACTTCAACGGAATTTGGATATCACACGTGATAGTTTTTTTCTCCCTAGGCCATTATCAGTTATCAATTATCAATTTTCGGCAAAAGATTTATTACACCCGTACTATTTTATTTTTGTTTCGACAATGCACTGTCTTAAACACGAACCGCATAATTTGAAGGTCTTTCAGATGAGATACAAAACTATTTTGTGCTCTTAGAGGACAAAAGAACATATGCCTGGGGAAGGCCTCGCGATCGTTCTTTGTATTGATCGCTCTTTTACGTTACAAGGAGCTTAGGGTCCCTCACCTGCCGTTAGCCCCACACACGCGCGCAACGTTATACATTCTTCCTCAAATCCATACAATGTTAGTTCCGGTAAAATATAACTGACACGCAAAATATAATGTTACGTCGCACACGCGAAAATACTTCGCGAATATTCGCAATGAAATAATAAAGAAAAGTATATATACGCGAAAGACACAACTCAAGCGTACTTCCTAAGGGAGCAGCCTTGCTTCGACTGACACGAGTTCACATGGGTGTATGAAGTATATAAATAGAGGCAAGAAGCTACACAACGTTGCGACGCGGGACGCCGGCGCTCTCTCCGTGTGTGTGCGTGGCCAACGGGAGTTCAAAAATACACGACGCAAATTTGTGTATCTTATCGCGAAGAAAAAAGTACGGGGCTATATTTGTATCGTAAACTTTCGATGAAAACGGACCGCCTCCATTGATTAATGGAAACAAATACGGAATAAGAGAATATATATTCTGTGTATGGAAGATGTCAACCGGTAGTAGTATAGCGCAGTGGACGCGCGTTCGCGATGCGCGGCTTTTGCCACACGTGAGGTCGCGTTCGATACTGGGATGGGTGACCGCTCAGCCGTGCACTCTCTGCTCTCTGGAAACCTGAGCGGCAGGCACTTTTTCTGATGATTTTCTAGTGGTATTACTACTGAAAACCCCAGGTAAAAATATAGTTTAGATCTACAGAGATTTAAATTTACGGAAAATCGTAGATTTACCTAGATCTATATACCTATAGACTCAATTAGATCTACCTAAATTTACCAAGGGCCAATTAGATCTAGCTAGATCTCGATTGAATTTACCTAAATCTGAATTAGACCTCATTTACCTTAACTCTATTAGATCTACCTAGACGCAATTAGATCTACCTAGGTCTCAATTATATCTACCAAGATCTCGATTAATTGTACCTACCTAGGTCTCAATCAAATCTACCTAAATCTCGATTAGATATACCTAGATCTCAATTGGATCTACCTATAGATCTTCGTTCGATCTACTCAGGTCTATGTAAATCCATTGAGATTTAAAGAGATGATAAACCGAGATAAGCCAAAGTTTTTAAACGTAATAATAGGTACGTAAATCTATACGGCAATATACGGAGATTTGGATAAATCTACGATTTTCCAAAATTCAGATCTATGTAGATCAAATTCGATCGAAAAAATAAGTACGTAGACATAAATTAGATCTACGTAGATCTAAACAATTTTCTCCCTGGACTCAGGTAAAATATAACTTTCTGTATTGGCTAGAGTTTTCAGTTTCCCTGTGCCTTCGTTAAAATGTAATACAGTAGTGCATTAGGAAAGAGTGGCTGTGGACACCATTCTGGGATGGGGGAATGAAAATTTCCTGTATACATCGTAGAGAGCATCAAGGTGCCATTTCATGGGCAGTGAGCAGCAGCAGCAGTTTAGTAACTTACTAGATGTTACTAACATCAGTCTAGTGATTTGACGCAACAGCAGCGCTGCGCATAAAATAGCGACGTCGTCTGCTAGCGTTTGCTGCTTTGCTGTTCGGATGAATGAACTTCAAGCAGCAAAAACTTGCGCCGGAAGTGCTAGTAACTTTCGGTGAATTGCTGCTGCTGCTGCTGCTGCTTACTGCCCATGAAATGGCACCTTTACTTTACGAAACCGATCCATTTTCTCCGTGTGTGAAACGCGGTATTATTTGAAAAAGTAACAGTGTTTCCATGCCGAATACCCTTTCAGGTTTGTACATCTCTTCCCGTTTAAATATATGCGTTTAACAAATCTAGATTTTATCAGCTTCACCCTGAATGAAATGGCCCGTGAATTATCTACTCTCCTGGTCGACTGAGAATCCAAACATTAGTCGGATTGTGCAAAAATCCAACTTAAACCAACCAAGTTTTAAATATTCTAGCCTACAAACTGCAAAGTGATGACAGTTTATCGACGCTTCGTTTCCGTCAAATACACCCAGTCCCAATCACCCGATGGTAGCGCCAGCAGTTGGTTTACATTTGGTTTAAGGAAGTAACGCAGGAAATAGAATTGATGGACAGAAAAATACCAAACTTGGCAGAATGGTCGATTATAATGTAAAAAGAACTCATACAAATTTTTATGATCCGAGGTGGGTTTTTACGCGAGATATTGGTATATATTTTTACATCTTTACAAGCCACTTTAACATGGCCTAATGGAAAATCACGGAGTTAGCTGCACATTATTCCTCATATCTCCGTAATTGATGGATAGATCCGAATGAAATTTAAACAGCAGAAAGATGAAATACTCAGAATCATTTATCCGGCTTATAAATATTCAAAGGTGACTTATGATAGGAATAATAAAAACAATAAAAAGTACTAATAGTGAATTTTCGGACCCTCGCTAAAAATATTGCAACGTCGCATATTCGAGGTTATGAGCGCGCATTTTGAAATTTCAACGTATGTGACAGTTCGTGCACGCTGACTATGACATATTTTTATGATTTTTCGTTTTTTGTTTACACGACATATTATATTGAATATTAATGGAATAAATAAATAAATTAAGTATTGAAATATAATTTTATTTCCATACATATTATCCGACATTCGTAGAATATTTTTATACTGAAATAATATTTGGCATCTTGACACAGTCTCATTTATTTTGTAAATAATTGAGATACCTATTCACTTAAATTTTTTTTATCACTAAATGATGAGCATGTTTAAAATATAATTTAAGTTAAAATAACATATTCAGTCAATTTATCTTATTAAATTAATATTTGGTTTTCAAATAATCAACGAGCTTCGTTTTTACTTTCGTATCTTTAGTTACACGAATGTTGCCATTTTCGTCGGCACCAAACAAACGTGACAATCCATTGAAACCATGTTCTTTGAATGCATTGATAACCATATCCACAGTTATGTCGGCGGCAATCATTTTTTTTTCTCATTGCCACTGATGTACAGCCTTTCAATTCGTCGTATAATTTTAAATCCGAAGTAAACTTTTGAGATAGCAACAATTTTTCTTTAGCTGCATTCCACGTGAAAGATGATTCTGTTATTTGCTCTTTAGAGATCTTAAATTTGAGTACAACTTGTTCTAACACAGCAATATCACCAACAGCATCATGTGCTTGAAACCCTTGAATATTCAAGCGCTCAGCAATATTTTCCAGCTTATTGTGTCCAGCTGTTGTTACTCCTGTGATACTTCTTATTATAGGTAACGTATCAGAAAATTCGTTGACAATAGATTGGAAGTATTTATCCATGTATTATGTTTTCTCGACAGCTTTCATTAGTCTAGGGTAGTCAAACGCACAGTTGTGAGCTGTCAAAACGCATTTTTTGTTAAATTGAGATAAAAATTGATAAAATTCAATTAATGCCTCTTGTAAATTAACTGTCGTCACCGTGTTTCCATGAAATTGTAAGCTACCCCCAACGAATTTTAGCCCATGTATCTGACTGGATTTTTGTGAGATTTTTTGAGTAGGTTTTATGTACCTACTGAATTCACATTCTTCATATTTTGCCGCAATTTGGAGAATATCACAATCACCATGCAAACTCCCGGTCTCTAAGTCAAAGAAATCAACAATTGGTTCTGAGTTTTCATCTACAGAAGCCAATTGAATTTTATCAAATGCAGAATTCATCAAAACAGCATTTGATTCATATGTTCTTTTTTAGTGGCGTTCATACAACTCTCTTCAACCATTTTTTCCACAACATGACCAGCTTCCTTTTCATGGGTTTTGTAGGTGCTCCAATTTAGCGGAGACACACCCAATGATGTTAAGACTTTATTTAGCGCAGTGTAACCTCCACCTCCATTCAAAGTACCGATAATTTAAAAAAAAACACAAACCAATCAGAAACAAAATTATTTATTAAAATCTATTCAATTAATTTACAATTGGTTGTAGAAATATCGCAGCAATAAAAATCAGTTGATCTGCATATACGATGCTGCTAATAGTCATAATATTCAGATATATATATATATATATATATAATAGTCATAATATTTAGCTATATATATATGCATTTTTTAATCTGTACTCACCAATCACTGCCTTTGTATTGCAATTGAAAATCATTTTCTGCGATCCAGGTACACTATGTTGTTTGTCGGTGAGAACGTCATTGCTATGCTCGCATTTTCGGCAATTAACATACTAAGTAGTTCCTAAACCAGTGACGATGCTCTCAGTAGAATCCAAAAGAGACAGCACGTTATCACAATTTTTGCATATCAACTGATGGGCAATCGTTTCCACGTTAACCAATTTACAGCCTTTCTGCTCTTTCAGATCAATATATTTTGATGATGTTACTTCCTCGATTTCGAGGTTATGCTGTCTTTGTATGTTTTTTGTACCGTAAATTCTCCGAACATTTCTGCCTGCTTCTTGTTGATTAATTCTAGCTCGGTACACATTTTTGGTAACTATTTTACCTTTCCAATAAAATCTTGGCTTCTTTTCTTTAGGCATATCGAACTGGCGATTAAAAAAAATTCACTGATTCCGCTGATGAGCTGTCGATGGCATATTTGACACACATATACACGCGCACACAATCAACGAAAAGTGACGTTGCCAGATTAAATACTGCTTAGGTCAAACCACAGTCAAATGTTTTTATGACTAGGTGGGTAGTTGCGTTACTTCCTTAAAAGAAACTGACAAGAATCTAACAATCGGTGAGTAGCGCTTTGCATCGATTAAAGATTGATTGAAACCATGCATTTGAGTTCCAATGATTCGACACCGAAGCGGTTGGGGCCCAAACGATTTTAATTAATCAACGATTCCGAGTTACCCATCAATGGTTGAAACTCGTTGGGCTCAATGGAAAAAATATCTCTTTAGCTGCAAAAATACATAAATTATGGCACTTAAAAGTTTTGAAATCTGTACAAGTATATAAGAATACTTCCTTCGATAATGGGGCATAAAGGCAGACTATAAATTCGAACCTGAACCTACACAAACGCTCCAAGATTGAGTGTACATACATCATGTTGGGTGTGAATACAACCTTAATCTCCACACGTGATCTATGAGGTAAACGTCCCAATAGCTGGACTTGAGGCAGTGGCTAGACACCCCATGTTAGGCTGTAGAGGATGTGAATGTGGATTAAGGTAGTTCTTGTACCACCGGTGGCGAGCAATGAGCGAAAACGTCGGCATGGATGGAGTGCGATGAGCAGGCACGCACGAAACAAAAAAGAGTTGGACCGCTCACGGACTAGAAAAGTGCGTTTTTTTAAATTATATAAAAAGGAATATCTCTTCCAAACATCGTGTAGCCCTAGTCTCTCAGGTGATTAATGGAAAGCTGATCATTTTTCGAACAAACTGAGTATTTACAATCTTAATAATGTAGTGTTTGAGTCGGTCAATTTCACGTTTGAATGCGAAACGGGAAGATTTTATTATTGAGTCTATGCTAAAAAATGCGATTTTTAAAATCGAGTTATCAGCTGAAAATTTCCGTAACGTGATCCGAAACTTCACGGACTTGAAGAAAAGTTTCCAAGGGCTAACATATTTCGAAACCATTAAGATCTCTAGTATATGACAATAAAGTACAAGTGCTACCTTAGCATGGGGTGTCCGGCTACTGTTTCAAGTTCAGCTATTGGGACATTTGCCTAACACCTTGGTTAGTGCTAGTGCAAGCTGGTAATTGTCAATTGGAAATGGGTTTAAATCATTGTTTAGTTTTGGGTTGTCGTTCACTTTTGTTTTTATTTGTTATATCCCATTTGTTATATCGAAGCTATTGGGACATTTACCTAACACCTTGGTTAGTGCTGGTGCAAACTGATGATTGACTATTGGAAATGTTGGGTTTAAATCATTGTTTAAGTTTCGGTTGTCGTCCACTTTTGTTTTTATTTGTTATAATCCCATTTTTTATATCCAAGCTATTGGGACATTTACTCAACACCTTGGTTAGTGCTAGTACAAGCTGATAATTGACCATTGTAAATGTTGGGTTTAAATCATTGTTTGGGTATGGGTTGATGTCCACTTTTAGTTTTATTTGTTATTTACTGTTACGGCCGCAGCCGGTATCTTCTAGTGTATCATCAAGTATGAGCACCAACATCTCAGGAAAAGTGATCTTTTCCACTCATCGATCAATGACGCCTGCCAGGGTACGGCTGAGTGGTCGCCCATTCCGGTAATGGGCACAGGCTTAGCTTTACACCGGTGCTTAGCTTCGGGAATCACCAGTCTGCGTACCTATCTCCAACATTAAAAAGTGCCTTCACCGCTGTCTTTTTCAGGGTAGGCACTTTTTTCCGTTGGATTTTGGCTCAAAAGCAGCTATGATTCCGGAAGGCAAATGCTACGTTTGGATTCAAAGAATTGAAATTCATCGTGGGGATCTTGTGACACCGCCTGCAGAAAAATTTTACCGAATTTTGCAATACCATCATTGAACCCCCCAACCGTAAAACTTCAGTAGTTTTTTACACTATCTAGTTTTCCCAACCTATTTCCATGTTTTTTTAAATTCCTTTTTATGGGACATCCTATATATACTTTACGTATATACTTTATTTCCATGTATATAGGGTCATATAAAATTTATGATATATTTATCGTTTATCGTATATGAATAGTTTGGGCTTTCTTTTTCACTTTTTATGCATTTCTGAGATGACTGTTGTGTGTATAAATATATAGCCAAAATCACGACCTCAAATGATAATAGCTTTACGGCTGGCTCTGATCGCGTAACGTTTGCGCGCTCCAGTTTCTTGCGGTTTATCGGACGAAACTCTAATAAACGTCTACACATACCGCAGCGGCGAGTGATTAGCGCTCCCTCGTTTAGCGATAAGGGGCTAAATGGCCTAAGAAATTGAAGTGCTGGCATCGTAACTACGATACTGGAAATACTTGTGGGGAGCTTCCATAAAGATATAATGTAAGTACATATTATGCGTGATGAATGTTCGCCGTGAACACGAACGAAGACATTATTCAGTATTGGACAAAAAAAATCCATTTTATCGTTAAATACGATGCTTTTCGTAAAGCACTTTTTTGCTTCTCACTTTTCTTACATCTCAGCGCTCGTAAGGCAAAAAAACAAATGTAATGCGTGTTGAGTTGGACATTTAATAAAATAGCGAACGATCGTAACCAATCATTGCATCGGACACTACATGCTCACTTTTCCGACCCAAAGCTAAACCCAATCATAGTCATACTTTTTAATTTGAACAACCCTTATGGGGTGAAAAACAAAACCCAACCCAAACAAATCTAAAAAGAGTCATACGTTTCAATTTGGATACACCTTATACACAGGCTGTCGAAAAATCCAATTCCAACAAACCCAAACAGGGTCATCACCCGAGAAAAAATAGTACAGATCGTCTCTGTAGATCAAATTTAGATGTACTAATAGCGTTTTCCACTGGTGCACCGAGTGCGCACCGACTCAAGTTTTTCGGATGAGAGTAAGTAAGACACTTATGTACTCAGTGCATCTCTGTCTAACTCACTCGCATGTAAAAATCTGCACTGAGTTCCCCAGTGGAAAACGCTATTAAAACATAGAACCCCTCTTCTTTGCTGAAATTTCAAAAAAAAAATTATTTCGGGTGCTCTAATTTGAGATAAATTTAAATTTTTTTCAAAAACGTCTGGGATCACTCTAACTTTGGTAAATTTAGAGATATTTAAAAAAATGTATATAAAAAAGCTAGAGGAGAGGATATACCAAACATGCTCGCAAGCGTGTGTTTGGTGTTGAGTCTGTCAAAAATCGCTTGAGAGGTGGAAAAGAGGGAAGATTGCATAAGATTTTGAAATTTTCGAAAAATGTCTGTGATTGCTCTAGCTTTCGTAAATTTGAGAGATTATTGAGCCAAAACTTTTTTCATAAATACATTATAGGACAAGGATATTCCATATTTAAATTGGTAAAATCGCCTTGAAGGATTAAGATTTCATAAAATTATGAAATTTTCGAAAAATATTTTTGATCGCTCTAACGTTTGTAAATTTGAGGTTATTTAGCGAAAACTTCTTACGTAAATACACCATGAGACACGGATTTTTTAATTTGAATTTGGCAAGAATCGCTTGAGGGGTTCAGATTTCATAAAATTATGAAATTTTCTAAAAATATCTGCGATCGCTCTGTCACAAAATTTGAGGCTATCAACCAAAAAAAAATGTACATAAGTACGCTAGGAGATAGGACATTAAATTTTGCAAGTACAAATGTAATTTAGAAAAAATTACAAGCGTGCAAATCGCAAACTTGCATACAAGTTGCTTCCTCATTACTTACAAAGGGTTATTCTCTATGAGGAAGGCAAAATTGAAAAAGCCATATCTCCACATTTACGAAGCCACAAAAACCATCTTCTCATATAGATGAGGTAACTTAATCTGTAATGAGAAAGCAACGTGCAAGTTTCAAATTTGCACGCTTTTTTTTTAATGCTGATCATTCCGGGGAAAGTGTTAATTGTGTGTTTACAGCTATACATCTCTCGTACTCGCGCCAACTTGAACCTACGACGAATCGTCTTTAAACTGCTTTAAACTCTTTATCATAAATATATTTAAGAAAGGTTTTCTCTATGAGTAAGCAAAATTTACAGAAAAAGAAAATGAACATTACCCGTTGTAAGGTCCAAAATATTAACGATTAGCGAAACTTACTTGACGATCGCGCAAAATCATTCGGATTCTATATATGTTGGGGAGCATCTGAAAAAAAAAATCATCACATCGAAACTGATCCGTCTTTGTTTTCGTGAACTCTCGAGACGAGATTTATCCTCGACGGATAATGTACAATATGCACATAATATTAATTTCGTGAAGAGAAGTACGTGCAAATACGTGACGAATGATCTTCGCGATCTACCAAAATGGCGATCATGGGATCCCATCTTTATCAGAGCAGTTTTGCGCTTCTCGTCTGGCTTCAGGTCCAACAACCACAAAATATTCCTAACCTTACACCTCTTTTTTGTGCTTTTTAAAAAAATTTTCTTTATTTTTCAATCGTCGCAACCGAATCTTTCGTATAATTGCTCAAAGTGAATGAAAATTATTTTAGAAAATCGAGAAGTACGTGGCCACGAAGTATGACATTGATCTACCGGAAATGAATTATCTCGCGTCGAGTTTGTCGTCAAAAGAGTGCTACGATTTTTACAATTTACTCTCACACCGTCGAGCTATTCGAGTGAATAATTTTACAAATATATATATATATATATATATATAAAATCAATTAATAATTAAACAATTGTCGTTTCAATTGCCATTTTTTTTAAATTTCAATATTTGTCAAATCTCTCATCACGGAAAGGGCCAAATCTCGATCTACGCCGAGAAGGAAAGAGCACAGGAAATATCGTGTATAAGCCTTTTGGCTACCTGGCTGAAGGATCCGTCAGAGTCCACCTTTAGGAGTAACGAAAATATCGAGCTTAAGCTTCGTGAAATCGGCCGTGGAGATCTTGCGCGCTGGGTACTCGGAAAAATCATTTCGAGCCTCGAGCGAAGGCATCTGGACGTTCATGAAATTAATGGACAGATCGAAGAATCGGAGTACGTTTAAAAACGACGGTAAATTGTGATAAATGTCTTGGCAGAGTGATATTTTTTCTTAAATCCCGTGCTCATAAAATTAATTGATTACGTGAATGATTAATTCAAACTTCCCACAATGTTTTCGTTCACCCTAAAGCTATCCACGAGAACCAATCACATCGCTCGAATGTAATGCTCCGAAGTTAGCAGAATGCAGGGTAACCGGAAACGTTAAAAACTGAATATTTTCAAATGAAATATTCAATCAATTTTTCAGAACGAACGACGTAATAGTTCGGAATAGAATTGGCGAAAGAATAATACCGGTAGCCTCGGTCGATGATGTAGCATTTATGAAAAATGAAAATATTTCGGATGACAAACAGCAGGCTTTCTACATTCTTTGGAAAGTTTTATTCGGCTGCGCCATCATTCTTCTACTAGCTGTTCTATTCCTCTGTTTCTACAGACTCGTATACACGAAATGGCGCTGCACGTATCGAAGGTATTCACTTTTATAGTTTATCAGATGATCGTGAATTTACATTTTTATTTACGAGAACAAAACTGTACAACGTTACATGCTCTAAAAAAAGGATGATGGTTCAAGAACTGCGATTTTGGAGGAAAAAAAACAGATGTCAGACTTGCTACACTATGATTTTCATTTTACATTGCACTTGGATTTCCCTAAATGTAAAGAAAAAAAAGTCCGAAATAGAATCTTACACTTCCTCTTTATTTCGTTTCGTTCAGAAATCTTTTAAATCGTGGCTTTCTCATTGAGGAAGCTTTTGTCAAGGAAGTTAAATAGTATTGGGAAAACAATGTGAAAGTTTCTCCAAGTTGCGCTTTTTTCTGTTTTTTTTTTGTTTTTACCAAGGTTTAACTAGCTACTGCATTAGTGAAAACGAAGATTGTAGTTTGGGATCAAACTATTCCTCCATAAAACCTTGTACGTGATCAAGAGCAATTTCAAGGCTTTCCACGACTTATTCACGATGATATACAGGCATCTGCGTTGCGTCCATTTTGCAGAGGAGCATGTAAAAACTGATTGTGAGTCGTGAAGCGTCTGAAAGTTTCGTAATCCGCCACCAGATGGCGAGTGTCGCGGGTGTTTCGCGTCAGCGGAAGCAGATTCTCGGACTATATAGGACTGGGGAGGCTAGCTCAGATCGATACCGAGTTCGGGCTAAATGATATATATTCTCAGGAAAGCAAAATAAATATTTTTGTTCGTTTAGAAAGTTCTTAATCGAATCTTTAGTTTATATAATACAATTTTTCTCGGCACAGAGAGAGCTTATTTCTTGTCATATATTATTATCGCTGATCATGGAGATAGGAACAAGGGTCAGAGGACGTAAATATCTTAAATCATGTACTATGAAATCACTCATTTTATGGCAGATTCATTGAAGTTATCGGATCAGTCGAGGATCTGCACTGGCTTAGAAATTCCATTTTACAGCCGGATATGGGCCTGATGAAGCTCAGATTCGACTGGTATAGATAGCCTGATATGGGCAGGATTTAAGCTGAATCAAATTTCTCCTAGGGCCTTGTAGAGTATTTATCTTTCATCGTATGTCTTCACTCGTCTTTTACTTACATTTGCCACATATCACCCCATACTGTTACCACACGTTTCAACACTCAAAGATGCAATGCGTGTAAAATTAAAAAATATATTTATAGATCATGATAGTTCACCAAAATCTTTTGATACCACAGATTTTTCTTGAGCGTTGCTTAAGAATATAATTATTCTTAAGCAATGCTTAGTCGTTTGTCGTTAGTTGCTTATTCGTTTGTCGCTTCCTTAACTCGTCACATCCTTCTTGTCGGTTCTCGATTTAAAACTCGAAGCAACATTAACGGTAAATTTTTTTTCAACTACACTTCAAAATTTATGCCAATACTAGTGGTATAGTGCACCATGCGTTAAGGTCATTATTATGGTTTCGCTTTATTGTTCAGGTCTTTTTGAGTTGCGGCATGATGATGTGTACATCACTTGTGAGATTTCAAGGAACACGTTAGCACGGTTCCCATCAATGTTGGTCCAATAGTTTTTGATCTTAGGATACTTCGCGTGTATATACATTCTCAATGAAAAATTTGATCCGATAAGAATTTCAGTGCTTCTCGCTATGTGACTGTATAGTCTAAAAAAAAATCAACGACATTAAAGATATTTAAATCGTTGATTTTCAATAATAATGTCAAAAAGTTATTTAAAAAATTCGTTTAAAAAATAATTGCTCGGCAAATCATGAGTAAATTTTGTTTTTGTAATAAAAAATGAATTTGTTGATTTTTTTTTTAATTCACGTGAATTTTTTTCCATATTTTCTCTTTTTTATTTTGAGAAGTGGACGGAAAGTCTGAAATTTCGAATATTTTTTCATTGGAAGATTACATCTTGCATAGAAAACGTTTCCGGGTCATTCAATGACGAGTTTCATACGTAAAGACTTGAAAAAAATTTGAAAACAGGAATTTAAAAAAAAAAACAACAGGAAGAAATCTAAAAAAATTCACACGTATTCAAAAAAATCAACGAATTCATTTGGTCCAAAAAGAAAATTCACATTCAATTTTTTTCTTTTAAGCAATTTGTTAATAAATTTTCAGCATTATTATTATTCAAAATCGAAGTTATTAAGATCTCTCGAGCGATTTAATTTTCCTTCAGATTTTGACGTTCAAGCATACGTTATAATAAAACATAACATTCAACATCCGGAAGAATTTTATACAGCGGTATAGAAGATTGCGTTTGAATGAAATTTGTTTTTGGGCTTAAGAGAAAGTTGGCATTTTTTTTTTTCTTCTTCAAAGCTGAATTAATCTAAACGTTTTTACGAATTATTGTATCTTTCAGTAAAACAAAATCACTCATTGCAAAAGTAACGATTTTTTGCCCATACAATGACCACGTTTCGTTCAATTTGAATGTTAAACTTTGAAGACATGTGCCCTTTAGCAATTTTTTTTTTAATGAAAACAGACTTGTAGCAAAACCAACGTTTTTTTTTTTTTTTCGTATACAATTAATTTGCCTAGCGTTAATTTGAATGGCAAATCTTTCTTCAAACTGTATAGTTGTTCGGATTTCCGTAAGTCAAGTTTTTGTACATCATTTCGAAAAAAAAGCATTTCCACTTTTAGTACAGCATTTTCTGTGGCACGTAAACAGCATTTTTAAAAAAGCATTTCCATTTTTTGTACGGCATTTCCATTTTTTTGTAGAGCATTTTCTGTGGCACGTATTCAGCATTTTTAAAAGGATGTACTTGCATTAACCTAAAAATAAGTTTAGGCCTAGATTTTTTTTTTTATACAAAGATAATGGTCGTAGAAACTCGAATTTAAAATTTCAAATACTTTTACCACGTCGTTGAGGAGATATTAAATATTGAATTATTGAAATTTTACACGATGAAGATACAGATTGACGTGATTCCAACGATTCAAGTACAAAGTGAACACTGTTCGAAAAAAGATAAACTTATAAAAATACTTATATTTCGTACCATATTTAATTCTTTCAATATAGAAGCAATTTGAAATATTTTTACCGCGTCGTTTATTTACGATTAATCATTTTCGAGAGCAATTACGACCAAAAAAATATTTGTGTACGTAGATTTCGCAACGTTGCAATACTACGACGGTAGGCGCATGTTCACTCCAGCGCGCTCAAATTCAAAATGGTCTTGAGAGAGTTTTCAAGATTTCGCAGTATAAAACAATATTAAAAACGAAAAACTTTTAGGCGAAACATCGTCCTTTTTTTTCTCCTTTTGCCGGCCACACTCAAACTTTCTTTCCGCTTGATTTTTTTTTTCGTTTCGAAGCGGCCTTTATATCGAGAACGCTCGGACATTTCGGAGAGGTTATGTTTACCACATTTGCTTTATATGGTTCCAAGCAGAAGCCACTGATATTTCTCGCCAGTCCTTACAAAACAGGGTTACTAACTTTACGCAGACAATGCCAAGCGGGGTTGCCATATTTTCTTTTTACTATTGACACATGCTAATTTTTGTATTTTTTGATAAAAAAACAAAGTTGGTACTTTAGTCAAATGAGACACTTTAACGGCACGTTTTAATACTTTTTTGATAGATTTCACAGAAAAATTTACTCTGAATTGACTTCAAAGTAGTAGAAGAACATCCATGGGCCGGATTCCATTATTCGTTCAAATCGCTCAAAACGCTTAATTTGCCCATGCTCGGGCGGTCGGGCTGTCGGGCCTTTTAACGGCCTTGGTATAGTTCTTGCGCGACCGGAAGCGGGGAATAAGCGGAAATGTTGGCACGGCAGAGGGCGGTATGAGCGGGGGGCGCACATGAAATAGAGTGGCCTGACAATTTTATATCATTTCGCTACCGATAAGTCGTAAAATCTTTCTCAAACATCCGTTGAGCTTATGTTTTTCGGTGAAAATCTGAATCCTCAATATTTTTAAAACAAAATGAGCGTTTGGTTGTGCGATTCTCGACTATATTAATGTATGAATTTCGAGGTAATCTTCGCGCGGTCATGATTCTTCCTATAATCACTATGCTAAAATCGTAATTTTTAACTCAATTTGTCTCGCTAAAAAGGTCGTTAAGGTACAGTCCAACTTTGCAGGTGCATTGGAGGGTGCTTTAAGATTAACATATCAAAATTTAATCCGACTCTGCACTATGTGCCAAAACGCTAGGACTACCGTAAAAAAGCATTTCTATTTTTTGTACAGCATTTTCCGTGGCACGTATACAGCATTTCTATTTTTCTCACAGCATTTCCATTTTTTTGTACAGCATTCCCATTTTTTTGTGCAGCATTTCCATTCTTTTGTACAGCATTTCAATTTTTTCTTACAGTATTTCTTTTCTGTGTGGCACGTATACTCTGCTTGGCTTATATATATATATATATATAAGTATATCGTATATGTATATATTTGTGATTAAAAAAATTTTGTAACGGATATTGGTATATATACTTACGTTTCGTTTGACTTTTGGCTTCGTTTTTCTTTTTTTGCTCGTCAGATTCGACAACGCGGAAGACCGAGAGCATTGCCTGCCGGAACAAACGTACGGGACGACCTCGTGCTCGGATTATCCAATGAATAATTCGCGCAAGAAAAAGTGCGATAATCCAAATTTCAAGGATAACAATGACCCGAGAACGGACATCAAGAACACGGAAAATTTCGAGCTATCGGAAAAATGTTTTTCCAACGTGAGAACGAACGATGAAATATTCTCGTGTATCATACGGAAAAAGGAAAATTTGCTCCTGAATCGCGGGAAAAAATTGACGAAAATTTCGGCCACGAGAGACAATGAATTATCCTCGAATTTGGAAAGAAACGAATCGTTAAAATTTTCGTCCGAGTCACAAGTATCGCTGACGGAAATGAAAAAATCATTCTCATCGTTAGCGCCGAGCAACCAAGGACCAAACGATTCCCCGATAATTCGTAAAAACAATTTTATCGCTCGACACAAATTTTCGACTCGTCGCAAGAGCCCGAATAATCCGCTTCTAGCTCGACGATGCAAATCAACGTCGTCGAGGCGAATTATCGAAGCAACGAAGAAAATTTATCGCAGCAAATCGGAAAATTTTTTGTCCCTCTCGCGTCGGGCAAACGATAAAATGATCCTCGAACGACAGAACATTTCGTCCTATCGTGAAACGAGAAATATAAAAAATTTCGCGATACAAAAATGGACCTCGTGCGAGTGCAACTTAATGATGGAATTGCCGCGAAATATTTCACGAATTGTGTCGAGCGACGATGAGAAAATTCACGCGTCACGCGAGAATATGAAAAATTTGGAAAAAATTAATTTTCCATCGCTCGAATCGTTGAGCGTCCTGTCGGAGACTTACGACGAGCTGGGAATGTTATTTTCGGAAGAATTCAAACGGCAATCGAGACCCTGTCGAAGAAAATATTGCCGGCTAACGAGAAAACTGAGGAGAGGCAGGTGTTTCTTTCACGACTCGTGCAAATGTCGAAATCGAAGAAAAATAATTTTCGGAGAAAAAATAATTATCAGCTGGGATCGAAGACCGGCGTGCGGCAGCGGAAATATTTGCAAAGATACGTACGACGAGTACGAGATAATGAGAGCGAAGACGAGGGAGGAAAGGGAGAGATTGGCGCGTTCGATAATTCGGAGGAGAAAATATTTTTTGGATCAGCCGTGTTTGTCGCCGCCGCCGTCGCGACGACCAAAAGATTTGACAAAATTTGATGAAAATTGAAAAAAAAAGTTGGCTAGAAATTGTTGGTTTTTTTAAGCCTTTTTTTTGTTTTCTTCGCAAGACGGAGGAGCGTAAAAATAACGAGAAACGCGACAAATTTTCAAGCAGTTCTTTTTTTTTTTTTTTTCTTCGCTCTCTTTATTCAACGATCATTTATGGACGTTCGCTCGACTTCTTGACTTCCTTGACTTGAAGACCTGCAAATAAATGATCGATCGATTGAAGACAGCTGCATCGAATCGGCGTTTACTTTCGAAGCATGTTTTATATTTCTTTGAATCTCCCCGTTTTTTTTTAAAGCGAAAAGTGATTTTTTTTTTCATTTCGCGTTCCGGCGTTTGAAATTTTTAGTAAAAAAAAAATATTGCTTGGGTTTCGTAATCAGCGGAAAATTGACTATAAAAAATTTATGAAAATTTTATGGAGGAAATAATAAAATTATTTTGCGATATTACAGCTGTGACAATTTCAAGTCGCCGCATGTTTCCTTCGCGTTTGTCGAATTTTGGCCCATCTTTTGGGTTTTCGAAAAATCCGCGCGGTAAGCTTGGACAATGCAGTTTAGTTAATACCGATATGGTTATTTTTCCTTTGTTTTTTTTGGCTGAGAAGTCAGTTGATAATAATCGAGAATGAAAAAAAAAAAATACATTTGCCAGAACCGGGAATGTTCAACTTTGAAAATATATCGAAAATCCAAAAAAAAAAAAATGGTGGCACAAAGAATTGGCACAAAGATGGCATACGTAAGCTTGAATGACTACGTTGGAAAATTAGCATAAAGTCGAAGTGATATTTTCATCGAGGAAGTAAAATTACGGTAATTTCAGTAAATCTACATATTTTTGGCTCAAAAAGCAGCATAAAAACATTTATTTTGGTAATTTATTTCGAGATCCCGCATCGATGTATTTTTCGATCGCTGATTACGTTTTTTTTTTTTTTTTTTTTTTCAAAACGACCGAGAACATGTTCTTCGTGAAAATTATTTCAATCCATGTCCAACTTTTCTAGAGCTTAAGTAGGGCCACCTTAATACCGATCTATAGCAACCGATAATAATGTTAAGGTAGTACTGTCGATACTGCATGAGTCAAATGTATACACCGTCATGTTTGACTCACGCAGTATTTAGAATAGGCAACGTCACGTCTATAATGAACCGATAGAAAAGTACATTTTGGATATTTATTTCCTAATTACTACTCTCACATGCTCTGAACCTGTACTTGTAAGTATTTAAAATGTTCCTTTTAATATTTTCTCTTATTATACCAATTTTTATTGAAATTTGAACGGTAAATTTTGAAAAATACGATGAAAACTGTGATTTATCACAAGACTCAATGCTAAATGTATGAAATTACAAATGCCAATATCTTTTTTTCTGGTTCTCTGTTGTAGACTTTTAAAAATTTAACTGAATCTTTTTCTCATCATAATCTACGGCTACACCAAATATTATTAAATTCTGAACGGTAATTCTATGATCGACAGTACTACCTTAAGAGAGGTTTATGAATATTCATTGGGGGTTTTCGATTGACACTCCAATAAGATGCTGAATAGACGGAAAGCCGAATAAAAGTTGACAACCCTCCGCCAATATTATTATCAGTATTTCGATAGCTCATGAAATTTGATTGTAGCATCGAAATCATCGAAATAATGAGTATATAATGATTTTAGCGACGTCTATAACGAATTACCCAAAACAAGAATTCATCGAGCATTGAAATATTTTTGAACGCAAGATAAAAAAGACAAGTGGAAATCTAAAATCGTTAAAATTATATCCGAATGTATTTATAATAGTAAAAGGAAAGCTCGTACACTTATGGCATGATAAGAGTATCTCAAAAATTGTATTCCGCACATTATTTGAACCGATTACCGTTGAGATTTACTACAAGCGCAACGTTAACGTGTGAAATTCTACATAACGATTCATCGTCGTAATAATCCATGCTTCAAAGGTTTTTGTGAAACTTCTATGTTACGTATTTTCGTCTTATTACACTTCTTGCAAAGAAACTTCTGTAAATTTCTATATCGTGCTAAATTTTCTTTATATATGAATAGATTATCATTGACCGACTATTCGTATTGAATGTGACGAAAATCAATGGAGGGGTTCAGATTTTATGAAATTTTTCAATTTTTCAAAAAATGGATATACTCGCTTTAACTTCTGGAAATTTTGAGATATCGTGCTAAATTTTCTTTACATATAAATAGATTATCATTATCCCTTTGAGTCATAACGATAAGTATTCTTATCACCTATTTAATATCCATTTTTGGTATATTTAGAGAACTTTTCAACATATTTCATTGCGGTTTTTTTTGCTATTTCTGATAGTATAGTAATAGTTTTTCAGAACCCAAGAGTAATTATTGCGAAATAATGTAAATTGGGTGGAAAAAATCGTGAAAATTGAAGGAATAATGTGCGACTCAGAGGGTTAATGGACTATTGATATAGAATGTGACGAAAATCAATAGAGGGATTCAGAATTTATGAAATTTTAAATTTTTAAAAAAATGGATAAACTTGCTCTAATTTCTGGAAATTTTGAGATATCGTGCTAAATTTTCTTTATATACAAATAGATTATCATTAACCCTTTGAGTCATAACGGTAAGTATTCTTACCACCTATTTAATAAACATTTTTGGTATATTTTGAGAACTTTTAAACATATTTCATTGCAGTTTTTTGCTATTTCTGATAGTATAGTGATAGTTTTTCAAAACCCAAGAGTAATTATTGCGAAATAATGTAAATTATTATTTTTAGAGAAAAATTGAGTGGAAAAAATCGTGAAAATTAAAGAAATAATGTGCTACTCGGAGGGTTAATGGACTATTGATATAGAATGTGACGAAAATCGATAGAGATATGAGGGCCGTTCAAATATTATCTAAGGCAAAATGCTATAGTCCGATATAGGGAACACTGTGAACAAACAATCCCAAAATGCCTCACGTAATATCTGAACGGTCCCTATTCAGAATTTATGAAATTTTCAATTTTTCAAAAAATGGATATACTAGCTCAAACTTCTGGAAATTTTGAGACATCGTGCTAAATTTTCTTTACATATAAATAGATTATCATTATCCCTTTGAGTCATAACGATAAGTATTCTTATCACCTATTTAATATCCATTTTTGGTATATTTAGAGAACTTTTCAAGATATTTCATTGCAGTTTTTTTGCTATTTCTGATAGTATAGTAATAATTTTTCAAAACCCAAGTGTAATTATTGCGAAATAATGTAAATTATCATTTTTAGAGACAAATTGAGTGGAAAAAATCGTAAAAATTGAAGGAATAATGTGCGACTCAAAGGATTAACGGACGTTTGGTATTGAATGTGACGAAAATCAGTGGAGGGATTCGGAATTTATGAAATTTTTAATTTTTCAAAAAAAAAAAAGTTTTTCAAAACTTTTCGAAAATATTTCATTGCGGTTTTTTGCTATTTCTGATAGTATAGTGATAATTTTTCAAAACCCAAGAGTAATTATTACGAAATAATGTAAATTATTATGTTTAAAGAAAACTGAAAAAAATCGTGAAAATTGAAGAAATAATGTGCGACTCTGAGGATCAACACCGTATAATCCATCGAGCGTTCGAACGCGGATCCGACGACAAATGTGCCAGAGTAATAAGACAGCGATACGTAATTGAAAAAAAAAAAAAAAAAAAAAATTTACTCACCGGGCGGCAGGGATTGCTTGAGTTTCTCGGCTTTCTCCTTGTCGGTGATCACAAGGGTGTACAGGAATCTCGAGCAGCGAACCTTGAACTTGACATTTTCGGCATTCTTCTTTATCTTGACGGCTGAATAACGAAAAAATTATTGAAAAATAAATCACAATTTTGTCAGAGAGATGAAAACATTGCGAATATCGTAAATTGCGCCGTCTCAATGATTCACTCACACTTTGCGTCTTTCCTCCTTGCCTTCAGGAGAAAGTCCTTGATTTCCTTGATTTCACGCGGCTGCGAAAGTTAATTTAAAAAAAAAAAATTTTTTTTTAACGCAAACTAAATTTTTTGAACGCGTTTACGCGAGGTCAATTCATTAGAAAAACTTTTTTTAGAGGTTAAGTAAGGTTAGTTTCATGAATTTTTTTCGGGCGTGGATTTAAAAAAAATTTTAGAACGATTGTAATGTACGAGTGACAGAAATATTGATGAAATTTCGGTATTTTTTCGAATGACTCTGCGAGAGAATTTTTAGTTACTCACCATATTGTTATTGTTCTTGATTAACGATGTGGGCAGAGTCTGAAAAAAATGCCGTCAATGCACAAATAAAATCTTTGATATAAACAAAAACGTTGAATGGACAATAAAAGAGAATAATATCACGTATCCATCGAGATTAATCGATATTGCAATACACCTATGATTTCTTTAATATTGATGGATTAATAAATGTTATTTTACACATACGTCATTCACCACGAAAATCGTTCGCCGGAAGAACGAACGGAAGGTGTCGCCCTCTGAGACGGATATTTTTCGTCCGAATGAAAAATAACCGTCTCTTTTCCATTTCGTATACACACAACTTTTCAAGCTGTATATGGTCGTTAGGGTCGTTAGTTACAATCGTATGATAAATTAAAAAAAAAGAAATTGATTGTGAAGTTAGATAAACACGCAAGCACCCTGCAAGCGACCAATAAACGATTGGTAGAAGAAAAAATAATTAGACTTAAAATTGCATGGCTAACTTTATGCAGCTCCCACTTCACACTTTAAATGGCGAAAGAGCGGAAGTATCGGTTTAATTTCAGCGGCACAATTAAAAGTCGATTTCATGTGTTTTTCCACCGAGGAGGTGGTTTTTCAGAAAGGTTCATTATTCCAATACTGTGATTGTAAATATTATCAGAGGTGATTGTGGCTCGGGAGCTTCGAGCCCTCGCCAAGTATTTACCAGGCATTTTTCGTTGAGCTAGTTCATCGATTAACTACACGAGAACCACCGGCAAGATGGGAAATCAAATTTGCTTGTATTTCACATTTTACAAAGCACTTTTAATCATGCTTCATAAATTTTAAATTGAAATTATATGAAATATACCTTCCCCTAAAATAAAATGAATTATACACGGTCAATCGTGTGATGACTCCGTTTTAACCCAAATTATGTGAATTGTGTCTTTATTGTAAATTAACGAATATAAAATTAGTCATTAATTACAATAAAATTTGTAAAGATCTAGGTAAACAAAAATTGTTGAGAGAAATCCTCCTCACGAGGTCCAAATAAAAATAATTATCAACGTATAAACGGCCGGTCGATTGGAGATTTACAAAATATTTTTTACCACCAAATCCTAATACAGTATTTATTGGACAAAAAAATAATATCCTAGAAAAAAATATATTTTAGCACGAAACTTAAGAGATCTTGAGGATAACATTCAAATTATTCGTCTCGCATACGCATCAAAATGGCGCTACCAATCAGCGTGGCCAATGCCAATGCAGGCAAATCTGCATTGGGAAGTGACATGACGTTTGCGTCAAGTATTTTCCGTAGAATTATCGAGGGATAAAGCAGAGGAGTGAGAGAGAGAGAAAAGAAATTGTGGATCGTGAATCGTGAATCGTGAATCGTGAATCGTGAATCAGGCAGTCGCTCGACGGGCCTGGGTGAAAGACGAAAAAAAATAAAAATAAAGTATACGAAAAAAAAAACAGAAAAAACAATAGTACACGGCAGTCGAGTTTTCTCGAGCTTGGTCGGTTTCCATTGAAAAATCATATATAATTACGAGAAAATATAAAAATTTCAAGTGAAAATGATCGATGTATAGTAAAACTCGGGAAGGTGATTTCTTTGTTGTTCCGGTGAAAACGTGATAGTACTTATAAGGATAACACGGGCGAACCAAAGCGTTGGACGAGACGTACAGGCGCGATTAGTATAAATACGAAATGTCTTTCGCGATAAAAGATGGTTATGTTTTCCAGCGGACAGCGGTCTAACGACAATGGCGGCAATGTCCCCGTCAAAGGTGAGTCCTGTCTTGAATATTTTTTTTTCTTTCTTTCTCATATCCTTCCCTCTTCACGTTATATCGATTAATGTCAAAGATATTTTAGAATTTTTTAAAAAATAATTTCAAAGTCATGATGAATTTGTAAAAACGCGAAATAAATGTGGTAGAAGCTATTTTTTTTTTTTTTTTTCTTTTTAGCAATATTTGCGATTATACGCTTTCCTCGTCAACATCCGTAATGACGTTTGATCGTAAAAATATTAGTTCTATTTGCAAATCTCGGTGTTTCCTCACGACCTTACGTGAGCAAGAAATTTTACCTAAAAATTATATATACACGCACATATATGTATATATGTATATATATTTAGTGTGTGTGTGTGTGTGTGGGTGTATGACGAATGGATATATTTTTACAAACCTTTTAAACAATTACTTGTTGCGCAAATTAATGTGAATGATATCAATCCGTAAAAAAATTTACCTAACAACGGCCAAGATATCAGAGGACTTTGAGTTGTTCATGAAAATGTTTATACTCCTTTGACTTATTCTGATGTTTTTTTTTTTAATGATTCGTTGGTCCGAATGCTAGAATGTGAAGATGATTATGATATCGCGCTATTTATGATTCATTATGATTAGAAGAAAATTTCCAAGTACATTCTCAAATGGAACAAAGGTAGCTTCAATACCGCCCAAACTATTTTGATAGAGACACAACGGTCTTGTATGCCCTACCGACTGAGCTAGTCATGAGATTACCAGAACACTTATTCAAAATCGCAGATGATCATTTCTCGTTACTTTGCGATAATCGATCTTTGTCTATATTCGTAAAAAAAAAAATACATCGTTCTGTTTCATTTTCTCACAAAGTACATTTTCATTCAGTTTTTGTGAAAAATTAATTCATAATAATTGTCCGATCATAAAGAACGATAGTTTACTTTGTTCATCGACAGATGCTCTGTCATTGCCATGATTTTTTTTTCTCACCATATTTACTAATAAAATCCTGGGCCTTGAATTCATGAAGCATCTCTCAATGAATAAAATGAGTAATTGCTCGTCATGATCGGATTGATATTTTTCAAATTATTACTTGAGAAAACGGAGTAAAAATACACCAAGTCGAAAATTGACTAAAGCCAGTCAATTTTTTTCATACGAATTCACTAATACAAATATTTTTCTATGACTCACATGAAAGTGCAAATTATCCTTCGATACTATCAATTTATCCATGTCTATTTGTACAAGAGTAAACAAATGAATATTTTAAAAAAAAATTGTTTTCAATGGTGTTATGTGGATGAAAAAAAAAATTTAATTCGATGAAGTTTTTATTACATTGCAATAAAATACAAATTTGCAAACAAAACCATGTTGGATACTGAGAAAGTAAAGTTTGAACATAAATAATGCTTAAAAATTATTGATTAAACGATAAACCATTTTTTTTTAATGTTTGAGATTTATGAATTATGCTAAAGTTTTTATTGGCTAAAATTATGTTTTTAACCAAGTTTTTATTAGCTAAAATTATGCTAAAGTTTTTCGTTCTTTATTGTTGTAAAATTGAAGAGGCCGTATTATTTTGACTGCTCAGTCGATGCCTTTGAAAACTTTGCAAGTGGCTCACAGAGTCTCCTCACTGAAAAATTTAAAAAAGTATGCAAATTGAAATCTGCGCATCGCTTACTCATTATTTTATCTCAATCGCAAAGCTTCCTCTATGAGCAAGTGGCTTCTTCAATTTCGGCTTCCTCATAGAGAGAGCTTTGTGAGCGAGAGAATAATGCGAACGCAATGTGCAAATTTCTAATCGGCATGCTTTTTTTTTTTTTCATCTTCGCCTGGACTATTGAGGTAAAACGTTGTGGCTCGACGGCGTCAAATTTTTAAAAGATAAAGCATACGCATAATTTTTTAAAAATTTCAAAATTCTCCAAACTCTTATCTCCTCGCATGATTCTTGCTCCTTATGATTCTTGCCGCATTCTATACTAAACATCTTTGTTCTCCAGACTATTAGAGTAAGAATTTTTGGCTCTATAGCCGTAAATTTGCGAGACTCAAACCGCACGCATACATTTTTCGAAAATTAAAAAAATTTATAAAACCCGAACCGCTTGAGGGATTCTCGCCAAATTCAATACCAATCTGCTTTGTCCCTCAGACTATTCCGTGTAAAAAAATTTTTGGTTCGATAGCTTTAAATTTACGAAAGTCAAAGAGTGGACACTGATTTTATCGCACACACACACGGGCATTTTTTCTAAATATGTTTTCTCGACGTTTTAGAAAATTTTGAAAATGTTGCCATGAAAATCTGGACATTTTTTTTTTCACGCAAACAAAGCTTTCTCAATGGGGAAGCAAAATCCAGTATTTTTTCGCAATCTTAAATTAATGTAGTTCTCAGATGATATTGTTCCTGAAAATTTAAATCTTAACTTTTAACATCGAATCACCGTTTCTTTACCCCCCCCCCCCCATAGAGAAAGTTTTTTTTTTTTAAAGAAAAAAAGTAAAAAATTTGTAAATAAATTGAACATTGGTTAGTGGCTGATTCAAATGTACCAAAATCATTTTGGGTCATATTTGGGTGGATTTTTTTTCTTTGTAATTGTCTAGTTTGGTGACTTCCGAATTTTCGTGGTTTTTTTTAATCTTACGCAGGTTCTGGGCAAACGGGCAGAATTCCTTAACGCGCCCCTAAGGCCTGTTATATTAATTTTTTCGGATAATTTTCAGCGTCGCTTACAGAAGGAGCTGATGGCTCTGGTGCGCGAACCACCGCCAGGGGTGCAGGTGGACGGTGAACTGGCCGGTCAAAATTTGACCCAGTGGATCGTTCACATGGAAGGGGCAAAGGGAACACTTTACGAGGGCGAAAGGTTTCAGCTACAGTTCAAATTCAGCTCGAAATATCCATTCGACTCGCCCGAGGTCACTTTTATCGGTGGCAACATTCCCGTGCATCCTCACGTTTACAGCAACGGTCACATATGCCTGTCCATTCTCACGGACGATTGGTCACCGGCGCTTAGCGTTCAGAGCGTTTGCCTCAGTATCGTTTCCATGCTGAGCAGTTGCAAAGAAAAGGTGTGAAATTAAAGAAAATTTTTAACTTATCGAATTATGCATGAAACACGATTGAAATCAATGAATACATTCATCATCGTTACAATTATTTATTGTACGTGTGATATTTCACACGAACAATAATAATTTATGAACGACATATATATCGATTTTAGTCTTTGATCATTTAATTGAAGATGCTCGTGCAATTAATAACTTGTAAGGAGACAGAAATTTTCTGAAAAATTGGCAATTTAGTTTAAAAGAAAAACCGGTCGATTAAGGAAGTTCCTCTGTTTGTTTGCGGGACGAGTCGTCCGAGGGGGGGTCCCCATGCTTATACACAGGCAGGGCTCAGCATTGCCAATGTCAAATTCTCACTCATCTTGGCCAGTCAATTTACATTCTCGAAATCGGAATTAGAACTGTGAGGTTTCGTTTCAACGCTATCCGATAGTAAATAGGATTGATAACAACGCATAAAAATTATAGCAATATAATCCTGTAAGTTTTTGAAATATTAACGTTTATGTTGCAAAACAAAAAATTCAAAATTCACGTTTTCCGAACTTCAGCTCGAAACGCTGTCCGAACTATTCGAGATAGAGAAAATTGAACACGAACAATTTTGTAGAGAATTAAATTTTCTATAAAAAAGTCTGCGACAGCATCGATGAAAAGTCAATAGCGGATGAGTGGGAGGTGTCCGAAGTGGCGTGATTTTTGTGAAATCGCAGAATAGTCGACCCATTAGTTGTTAAATTACATATCGCCACTTTAAACGTTGAATTAAAAATGCATAAAAATTCATACGTCAACTGGACACAACGAGAAAGCCATTACCGCCTAAAAAACTTCATTTGTAACTAAATTCATATAAAGCCACCTACTTAAAATGGTTTTTTTTTTTTCAAATTATTTTTACAACTTTGAACGCCTCCCACGCCCAAGTTATTAACTTTAGATATATGCCGTCGGGGACTTTTTTATAAAGAATTTAGTTACCTAGAAAATGATCTATGAGTAATTTTACTCTATTACGCATAGTTTGAGCAGCGTTTCGAGTTGAAGCACAAAAAGTGACAAATTTTCATTGTTTCTATATTTTTCCCTTGCCAAAATGTAGAGAGGGATAATAATGCACATTTTATGAGTTATTATTTATGCCATTTACTATGAAAAGACGCAAAAAAAAAAAAACTCCAGGATTTTATTCTGAAAGAGAAAGCCTGATTCGAGAAGTTGAGTTCGGCAATATTGTCCGTCGCGTCTGAAATCGACGGCGTACGCCTCTTTTTTTCAACATTTTTAAATATGTTACATTTAAGGAGGTTCTTAACATCAATTTGGCGCGGAAAGGGGAACGTGATGGTGCGGCGCGGGTGACGTGCGGGGCAGGTTGCGTTCTGCATTTATTTCACCCAAGTCATTACTCACGCTCAATTCTGTTTGCAAGTATATATTTCACAATCGGAACGGTGAAAAACTTTCTTTATGGGCAAATTATATCTATGAAGGTCTAATCCGTCGTTTAAGCGGTTTTTCGGGGAAATGTTACCGTTTTTTCACTCCTAAATTAATCTCCGATCATAGCTTCGAATACTTCTCCCATAAGAGCCCATGTATAAGCGGCATATTTAATGTTTTTTTTTCTCCTCAACTACGCGGTCAAAAAATCTGAAATAATTACGGTGTATTCCTAGTACCAGCACAAACCTCCCCTCAAATTTTAGAATCATTCTACATACAAAAAATGTTGAAATTTACAAATCCTGGTAATGAGATTGAAATTAAAAAAAAAGTACTGAATTTTCAATAACTATCACTCTATATTAATATTTTTGTATAAAATTTGAAATTTGAAATTTAAAATATACAAATTTGAAATTTAGAAATCCTGGTAATGAGATTGAAATTTAAAAAAAAGTACTGAATTTTCAATAACTATCACTTTATATTAATATTTTTGTATAAAATTTGTAAGACTATCTTGGAAATTCAAAGACAATCTTGAAAATTCAAAGACTATCTTGAAAATTCAAAACAAAAAATGAGTTCTTTGAGTTTTAAGTGACTATGTTTGAAATTTCATTACCGTAATTTTTTATAATAAATAAAGGACGAAAGACGGGATCACCACCATCCCTTGAGTAGTTTCCAACATACAACTGATCAAGCGTTCTCCGGCGAGTCAAATACATATGATATGATTTGGGAGTATAAATGAAATTTTTTTATTTCAAAATCTGGTAGCTTAGAAAAAAAAAATTTACTACGTATTTTTTATTTTTTTATTTGAATCAAAATTGCCGTTAATATAACGAATTGAAAAATGTAACATTATGACGTCACACATGTTACGCTATATCTATATATATCAAAATCCGTGAAATTAAATTGCCTATAACAGGTGCATCTGTCATTTTTAACGAAAAATAAAAAATACGTCCTCATTATTTTTAATTACTCTACATTATGCGCCCAAATGATTGAAAAAAAAAATTTCATTCATACTCCTAATTACGAAAGTTCATTAGCAGTTGATAGCGTAGCGGGTAGCGTGTTAGGAAGATAGGTGGGATAGGTAGGTAGGTCGCAGATTCGAGAACCCGTCGAGGAGAATAAAATCCTATCGAGTAATCCGTGCAGAATTTTTTTTTCCTCTTTTTTGACCTATAACAATGACAAAATATGCGTATGGAATCATTTTTCAAGGGATTTATTCAATATAATAGCGTATATTAATTTTCACATTAAATATTTTATTTGTGAAATTTAATGTATTTTTTTGAATACTTAATTTGATAATGCTTTTGAATTTTCAAAACTACGTATATTAATATTCAATCATTTAAATCGTTGAATTTTAATATCCCTAGTTTAAAAAATTCAAAATCATTATTAAATTTAATATTAAAAAAAGTACATGAAATTTAATATTCAAAGAGTACATTAAATTTAATATACAAAAAGTATACGTTAATTGCTTCGCATACTTTCTTATTAAATTTCAAACAGAAATTTTTTACAATTCAATTAAGGTGAGCTTTCGCACACGATTTTATTATAAATAGAACTGGGTCGTACAATTTTTTTAAGGTGCAATTTCAAGTTCGTGAATTACAGAACAATTTAGAACCTGTTTTTCATGTTTTTTTCATGTCACAAGAACCCATGTTAAATAATGTTTTTTTTTTTACATTTAATATCTCGACAACGAGGTTCCTGATCTCATTGAATCTTTGCAAACACGTTTTTGGGGATAAACACTAGTTAGGCTGTAAAAATTTCAAGCCGATTACACTATATCGATATAACGGAGGAACATCCTTAAAAACAAGACTTACTTCTGAGCTGCGTCGCCGCTCACGTTTTTACAGCAGGAAAAAAAAAAAATCCCCCGAGTTAAATTTTAAATCGCCTGGAACGATAAATGTCAAAGCTCACCGAAAATACATCGCGGGTAGAGTCGAGAATTTAAGTTTAAATTCCGATCGTTGACTGACCCTTTCGTCAATGAAAAAAAAAAAAAAAAAAAAAAATCCATTCCGTATTAAAAATAACCATTCAAAACGGAGCACCGAAAAAATCACCTCCGTCAATCCCTCGGACCGATCATTGATTGACGCAATTTTTCCGTTTCTTTCATGCAGAAAAGGCCACCCGACAATTCGTTTTACGTGAAAACCTGCAATAAAAATCCAAAGAAGACGAAATGGTGGTATCACGGTAAGATAAATGAACCTTTGCCATTCGCAAGATCCTCCTGTCTCTCTGGTAATTCCCCATTGTCATACCGAAAATGCTTTATTGGATCGCAGATGATAGCGTTTAATAGAATCGACGGATGAAAATGAGCGCGCGGATGACTCGCAGCCTACTCGAGATGAAATAAAAAAAATTAAAAAAAAAGAATGAAAATCGCACGATGTATCGCGAGGGAAACGGCCTTCCCTCGCGGCGATTCAGCAAATACGAGAATCCAGAAAGAAAGAAAAAAAAAAAAGAAAAAACAATCCGTACTACTTATGAAATAGAAGACTAGATTTTAAGCGAAAGGTGGGAACGAGAACGAGATATCGAAAAGACGAAGAAGAAGAAGAAGAAAAAAACAAAAAATTTTAAATGAAATATTTAAACGGAAAGCAAAGAATGGTATTTATAATATATGAAGCGAGATTTGAGAACTTCGCGTATTATCGATTAGCGTGCACTTAAAAACCCACACAAATGGCCGAAGCTTTCTTGATTTTACCGCACGAAGAAAGTTTAGATCCGTAATTGTTGAAAGTGCGATCGCTCCTCGTGGAAAAAAGCTCAGCCGACATAGCGATCTAAGCACAAAAATATCTTCTTTTTTTTTGTTTGGGAGAGGAGAGCTTTTCGTTCCCATTCGTTTTATCGATGATTTTTCGTTCACTCGTTTTATGTTCGTGAGGATGGAGCGAATAAAAATGTGAAATTATTTTAAAGATTAACGCGATTTTTCCTTCGTTTCCCAAAAACAATAGTACTTAAGATTATGGTGCAAAGGTACAGCATATTTCATACAATTGGGAGTATAAATGAAATTTTTTTAATTTCAAAATCTGGTAGTTCAGGAAAAAATATTTATTACGTATTTTTTATTTTTTTATTTGAATCAAAATTGGGGTTAATATAAAAAATTAAAAAATATATCATTATGACATTACGCATGTTACTCTATATCTATATATATATATCAAAATCCGTGAAATTAAATTGCCTATAACAGGTGCATCTGTCATTTTTAACGAAAAATAATAAATACGTCCTCATTATTTTTATTTACTCTACATTATGCGCCCCAATGATTGAAAAAAAAAATTTAATTCATACTCCTAATTGACGATTGATCACTTAACAGCCCAATCGACTGGACATAAAAAAAAAAAATATATATATATATATATCGAATTTTTCATATATTTTTTTCCATTTCTTGTTTGAGAAATTGCAGTTTCAAATTTCCTGCTGATCGTCAAGTTTTTAAAAATAAACTCGCTCGATTAACAGTCTTATGCTATTAACAACGGAATACGTGTCGACGAATATCGGATTTTAATATATCGTTACGATTATACGTTACGTAAACCTTCACGACACGCCTAGCGGGGACCCGTTGAATCAAAAGTTTCGCTTTACTTTTTCTTATTCTTCTATTGTCTTGAAAATCAATTAAATACTAGTTGACTTATGCTGCATAAATCGGAAATGAAATAATATATTGAAGTAAAAATAAGTTTTTTGCTTTCTGGAACTTCTGAGCCAGCATTAAAAAGAAATTACAATGAATTTTCGGTATATCTTTTTTCAATTGTTTTTTCTACACTGAACAAATCTCACGTAGCTTACAAATTCACTTTATTTTCAATTCTATTGTTATATTTTGATATGTATAAAATATTCGTTTAGTCTCAATTTGAGTTCAAATTACTTTAGGTTTGAGTGTTTGAAAATTTTTTCACTCTACTTGCACTATTAAAATTCATTGTTTTCACAAAGAAAAATATTATCAATTTAAGCTATGCAGCCACCACGCGTGTTTACAAGATCACGGCGGATCAGTTTTATAGGAAAATTGCATTTTCTTAATCGTTTATTAAATTTTTATTTTCAAAATACTGTACATAAGGTGTGAAACGATAACATCACACTAAATTGCATTGCGATGAGAGTGCAGTGACTTTCTCTCGTCTGTACTTATTTTTTTGCAGCCGACGGTTAAAATTTGGCTGAATTTTAAGACTATCTCTCCATCATTAATATTTCTACTGTGGCATACTCTTCAAAGTTGCGTATTTTTTGATATACAGGGTGGCCCAAAATTAGATGCGGAAAATGATAGGGCTAATAAAGGGCGTCGAGCTGAGTAAATTGATCCCAATAACATGTGGTCTGCGAAGTCGCGTTCGCGAGATACGGCCGATTAAAAAATCCCGCTAACCGCCGGCATGTAGGCAACCGAGTACACAGGAATCATCGGTTCATATGCATAGTCGAGCTCGACTATGAAATTTTAAATTCGTAAATTTGTAAATTCGTAAAAGTTTGAAATTCGTAAATTTGAAAGTGTTATGTTCCGCATCAGCGTACGCGCGCGCTTGTCAACAAGACTCAGAACCGATGATTCCTGTGTACTCGGTTGCCTACATGCCAGCGGTTAGCGGGATTTTTTAATCGGCCGTATCTCGCGAACGCGACTTCGCAGACCACATGTTATTGGGATCAATTTACTCAGCTCGACGCCCTTTATTAGCCCTACTAGGGCCCATCACGCGCGCTCACGCGCGCGAGTGGTTTTCTGACAGCGCTGCAGCGCTCCAAACCAATCTAGTTTCGATGATCGACTAATCACTGTCACAACTGTCAAACTGACAGTCGTGACAAACTGACAACTGACAAACTGAACTTGATCCCGAATCCTTGTCCGCCAACCGACCAATCAGAGAACGAATAAAATGCCAACAATGTGCTCGATATTTCGATAACTTCGAGATTCGATCGTCACATCAACTTTTTAAGAGAAAGATCATTTTCCGCATCTAATTTTGGGCCACCCTGTATTGGAAAAAATATCCATATATATTTATAAACTTTGAATATGGAAGGTAAACAAACGGGAAGCCGTGCCAGCTAGTCTCCTATAGGACCACGTGATCAGGCTGCCGCCAGCGCCGCCATCGGTCGTGAGCATCGCCAACGAAGATAGTCCCTCCTTCGTTGGCATCGCGAATGGGGAAGTTTATCCAAATTTTTGGCCGCTTGGTGGTGCTACAGTCAGTGTCTAGTTTTGATGCAAAATTTGAATAATCTATTCGACTAAAACTGATTTTCAAATAAGATGGATTCAAACAAGTATGAGGCATGGAAAATAACTGAGTTAAAAGTAGAATTGAAAAGACGAGGTGCAAAATTGACAGGAAAAAAAGAAAGATCTGCAGGACAGGTAAGTTTACGTGTGCATGTAAGGTTATGTTGTTATATTAGCACTTTACCGGTTTTAAGGCGATGTATCACACCCTCCGACCACCTCGAAAACGCGAATTCTACTTTCTCCGAGATGATACAAGCGATCAGGATGAAATAAAGTTAGCCACTGCGGTATGTTGGCAAAAAGTGGCAAACTTTTTTTTTATTCCGATTAGTTGCGTCGTTTGGGAGAAAGTACCTTTAGGGATTTTCAGCTATCTCTCTCGCACTCACGTGTCACGTGGTACATGTTATACAGCGCCTTAAAATAACTAAGGTATCGTCGAATAGTTAAATATACGAATGAGACTGATTAGCAGTACCCCTCAAAATAAATTATTCATATAATTATATATGTACATAGTAAAATAATTGTAAAAATGATGTAGCAGTAAAATACATCCGCATTTCAACTGATAATTGTTGCTAATATTTTTCCGACTTATTTACTATGATCGCAAAAAAAAATTTTATAATCCTGATGGAGAATCTGCTTCTGGTGTCGTTCATAGTAATTGTTTTCAAACACCAGCCTCCAATGATCTATTCAAAGATATCAACAGCGACACTGTTCTGCCGCCATTGAGCAAACAGCATATAATCCTCATGTACCTTGAAAGGTAATAATTTTCATATAATTTTAACAATTTCAATTGATGGAAAATCTTAAATGCCAATAGAACCTTTGAGAGTTGCCCAAAGTTCATGACATTTATTAGTGTACCCAAATTTTTTAAAATTGTTTCTCAATAAGTCGAAAATTCATTTTTACACGCTGTATGTACTCTGTACATTTACATAAATAACGATTTTTCACTTTTTTCATAACCGAACGAGAACACGATGTAAACAGTGCACCTGTAAACATATATTACTTATGCCTGATGTGGTCTGATGCACTGACTGAACTTTTAAGCTTATGGCAGTAGCAACTAACAGGATGTATCATTTTTTATTCTTAAAATTCGCGGCATTATAGACAAAATATCAGCGCTGCCTAACGGTGAGTAAACTTCCCCCATGGGGCTACGATGTTGCAACGTTGCAGTAGAGCAGCGTAGAATGAGTGACAGAGAGAACCACCGTGGAGAGAACTAAAAGCTCCTGCGTGTCGCTTTTCCGCAACGTTGCCAAGTGTCAAACCCCAAGATACACGTATCGCAAATGAATTAAAAATAAATGGAATTTATTATTTTTGTTACTTCTCTGATGCTTGATGAGTACGAAAATAACTTTTTGCCTACTTGAGAGCAGTAAAAACAAATCTTTTCACTTTTTTCAATTTCGGAAAAGTTCTCGTTCGTAACAATATTAGGTTGGCAGGCTTGCGTGCGGAACCCTCCTTTGTGTTTCTCACGGACTCCGCAAGAGCCTGTCATGCGCGCGCATCCGATGAATTAAAAATGGCGGGAGTCTGACAATCATAAATAATATTTGCCCATGTAATCAAAAATATGAGGCACAAATAATAATACTACAGTCTCCATACAATTTATTTTAAACCCGTGAAAAAAATGACGATTAATATCGGTGCTAACGTTCGAATACACAGACTCGGTCTGTGCATCATCGTCGTTATTCTGATCGCTCTGTATCTTTACTCGATTCGCGAATCATCGTATTCTCATCTCGATCATAAAGATGGAGTTTCACTGCGAAATCTTCTAGCCGGTGCGATAAGAGCCGCAGAAATTGGTGGAATAGAAGTTGTGCAAGTTCACGAAAATTTGAAATATGCGATTGAGAGCAAGGGAAAAACGAAAGAAGGTAAAACATTGCCGTTATATTTTTTAGGTTATCTCTGCGTCGTGATTTTTTAACACAAAAATTGTCAAATAAATTTTACCCGGAGATGCCGAACAACCGGATACTGATAAACGATCATTATATTTATGAAAAATTTACATTAAATTTAATTATAAAAATTTTTCGAATAATGTCTTAAAATTTAGAAAAAAAATTTTTTGTTTTGTTTCATAGACGGATACTTAATTTGATTTATATTCTAATTAAATTACTTTTGGCATCGAACGACAAAACGCAGCCCTGTCTCTTGATTATCATAACGCTAAATTTGACCATAATTTGGCCTTAAACATCCCCAAAACAAGCACAAATCGCAAATTTTTTTTCTCCGTAACTATCAGGCACAATTAATTTATATTCGAGTCGCCTATTGTACATAATTTCAACCAAAAATCATTCAAATTTCATTAGATTTGATTTAAAACTTTGGCCGGTAGATCAATTCATACGAATGTCCGCTGCCGGAGCTTCGAATCAATTAGCGGAGTAGTCCCGGTCGCACGGATAGTCTGAAATCGTAAAATGAAATATAATCTTGTAAATAACCAAAATCACTAAAACTCAAGTGAATTTATATATTTTTTTTTGAATATTGTAAAAATGAGTTTGATTTGAATTAAACTTTTTTTTTCTCAAAACAACAAAATTTCGTTTTCACTATTTAAAAAAAAATAATAAAAAATCGCTTCGCCAGGTCTTAATCATATTATTTATTTGCATGAAAATATTTTGTTTTTTTTTTTTTTTAATTTCGAACCATCTGTGCGTCCGTGATAATTCTGCTCAGTGGACTTTGGCGGAAATTACTCTACTGGCCACAATTTCCAATAAAGTCCAATGAAAATTTAACCCACGCTATAGCTCAAATCGTGTAATAATAATAGAATAATAGTTCCAAGGGAAAACAAATTTAAAAATTGTGCTTGAAATTAAGGTCAAAGAGAACTTGCATGCAAACGATTTTCTCCTTTTTTTTTTATCATTCTGTCATATTTAAATATTTTCTGAAGTTAATATACACTGCATTAATTTCTTTAAACAAGTAAATTATTATATCTGAAGGATGTATGAGCCACATAATTCCAGTCGAAAAAAATTTTGGTGAGAATTTCAAGTACTTCGCGTTGAAGTAAAAATTAAAAAAAAAATCAACCATTATTGAAGATGATAATAATATCGATTTTCAATAATAACAATGCCGAAAAACTATCAAAAAATTGTTTAAACAATAAATTGTTGCCGAAATTTCCTGTAAAATTTTTTTTCGATTATATGTAACAAATTCCTCAATTTTTCTGAATACATATGAATTTTTCAAGATGTTTTTTTATGGTTTTTTTATTTTTGTTTTTGAACATTTTTAATATGTTTTTAATTTTTAATTTTTAATTTTTAATTTTTGATATGTTCTCGTACAAAGGTTCTATTAACTTCACGAAGCTATCCGGATCATCAAACGAATACTTTTATAAATACAGTTTTTCAAGATTCTAAAAAAGATAAATTAAAAACCATACGAAAATTCGGTAAATTTTTACTTTGACGGCTTTTCCGAATTTTGCAAATTCTTTGGTTTTTTTTTCGACAAACACGTTTGTTTTGGTCCCAATAATGATAATCAGGTGGGGGAGCTTGAAAAAATTAAGGAGTTATACATGAATATTCAAAATTTGTTTGTAATTATTCACTTTGATAGATTTTATGAATTTTGAAAATTCTTGGGTTTTCTTTGCGTCAATACGTTTGTTTCGGTCCCAATAATAGTAATCTGGTGGCGGAGCCTTAAAAAAAATTTAGAGGAAAAAATTAAGGGGGGGAAAAAGAAATTGCAAAACTCATATTTCTTGGATTTATTGTATCAATACTAACGTATTGATACAATTACCGAAAATTCTTGAAAAATTCATGTGTATTCAGAAAAATCGAGCAATTTGTTGCATATAATCGAAAAGCATTTTTACAAGAAATTTATGCAACAATTTATTGCTTAAATAATTTTTTGATAGTTTTTCGGCACTGCTATTAATGGAAATCGATATTATTATCATCTTCAATATGGTTGATTTTTTTCAAATTTTTGCTTCAACGCGAAGTACTTGAAATTCTCATCAAAACTTTTTCGACTGGAATTATGTGGCTCATACATCCTTAAGGTGTAAAAATTGTAAGAAATTTACCCGCTCCGCAGACCGAGTGACGTCACATCACCCTTCGGTACTAGGGTAAGGTTATGCCCGGTATTTTCATCTACACGGAAAGAATTTTTTATTAATTTTTACTGTGAAATCACGGTAAAAATTACATTTAAAATTCTAACGTGGGGACAAGTGTACCAAAAAGTTCAAAATGTTTATATTTAGGTAAAATTTACTGATTTTTTTAGTATAAATTCTTGAAAACATTTCAAATTTACGTCACCCGACAGTAAATTCTGACTTATTTCCATGAAAATTTACCTTTTATTTCCTAAATTTTGGAAAATTATGGGTTTGTTCGCCCGTTACTGTGATTTCACAGTAAAAATTAATAAAAAAATTATTTCCGTGTACGATTATCTTCCGGATATATATATAGTTATCCACCGGATAACCTATGTTAAAAGGATAGGATATCCGTCGGTGAAAAAATTCGCGAAAGTAAATCATTAGTGCACGAGTGTGTGTAATATACATTACAGCGTGTGCTGCAACTTGAAAAAAAAAATTAATCAAGGATACATGAAAGCAACATCTGCAAATTTGCCAAGAATTGATTTTATAGAGATGTTCCTAACGCAAATAAACTCTTTTTCTGGTGTTGATACAGTTGTGCTTTTTGCAACATGGTAGAAAACATTAATTTTACACTTTTTTCGATTATTCAGGTATATTAGTCATGTTTGAACCCTATTTACAGACTAAATATTTACGAATTACGAAGATTTTTTGGGGTAGGAATGATTAGCTGCTTGAATTTCTTAATTTTGCCGCTAGAGGCGCTGCTGAACTGGGGTGTTGTGACGTCACTGTCACGCGATATACGTTTGAATTACAACTCAATATTCAAGCTGGTATAATTAATTAAATATTGACGAGTAACTGAAAAAAACCTATGCAAATGATGTTTTAGAATAATTATCTTTTAAATAATTTAAATGTTGAATATAATGCAAGTTCTCTATTGTCTAGTTTGGTTACTATTCTGAATTTTCGCGGTTTTTTTTTTGACAAAACCCTTTATTTCAGCACTAACAATGATAATCAAGCGGTGGAGCTCGAAAAATATACCCCAACCCAAAAATGTACCCGAATAACCCAACCCAAAAAATATACCCAAATCCACCCCAGACCCGCACCCAACAGAAAAAACCACAAAAATTCAAAAAAAGTAACCAAACCAGACAATTACCGAAATTAACGTAAACAAAAACGGTGAATCTCTTGAAAGGGATCAACGATCCGGTCACAGCGGCGGATTATCGATCGCACTGCGCGATGTATCATTTTTTGTCGTCCATATTTCCCCGCGTCGTTGTCATTTCCGAGGAGCAATCCCAGAACTGCGATCCCATGGAAAATCCAGATCTGACCGAAGCCATTAAAAATCTCAATAATTATGACACTGGTCATGACGTTAATGTACAAGCTTCGGACGTGACAGTTTGGATCGATCCGCTGGACGCGACAAAAGAATTTACGGGTAATTTCGATAATGCCTCTCCTCCTTATTTGTCTATTTTTCCAAACGCGTCTCTCATTGTCGTATTATGAATTTATTATTGCAGAAAATTTTCTCGAGTATGTGACGACCATGGTTTGCATTGCCGTTAAAGGAATTCCGATCATCGGCGTTGTTCACAAACCTTTCGCTCCTAAGCAAACATATTGGGCTTGGTTGGAACACGGAGCTTCCACGAATTTGCAGAATCTTCCTGCCGTACGAAAAATAATTCATCTCATATACATAATATATATTAGGAAGTTCAAAAAAAAAAAAAAAAGAAAATCGATTTTCCGATGGGCCACATCTGAAATAGTTAGGTAGAAAAAAAATGTTTGTCAAAATATGAGAATTTTAGGTCAAGCGGAAGATCGCGGAAGCGCATTTGATTTTTCATTTTTTTTTTCCCCCCCTTTTCAGCGAATTTTTGGTGAATAATTGCTGGTAAATTTTTTTTTTTCCACTCACAGCTGCCAGACGATTGTGTCTTGAATAAGATTCTCTTGAAATTTTATCATTCCGATTCATGTTTAAACTGGGTCCCAAACGGATTTTCACTTTGTTGTTTCACTATTTTTCAAAACTATAGTGAAAAAAAACCGTTTGCGTTATGGGTATCACTTTAAAAATTGAATAGAATCTTAAATAAACTCATGTTAAAAAATGAACTCGGTAGCTGAAGTTCCTTTGCTTTGATTTTTTCCGAGTGCCCGTGCCATCGTAGCAGCTGACTGCCGTTCGGTTGCCAAGTCAACTGTTCCAACAATGAAATTAAATTAAAAATGATTCATGTCATCGAAGAACGAGATGGTGCACGAATAGTCCAAAAACGAGAGTTGTAGTCGAAGAGGCTGATTGTGAGAGACAGCGCTTGATATAGATGCGAGTGATTTCATCGCTAAGAAAATCACTGTTTTTTTTTTCGCTTATTCAGTATAATTTTCCTTATGATTTTCTTGACGCAAGTCCGGAATCATGGAAAACAGAGCCATCTTAATATCAACATCTTAATTTACAGGATTTGAGAGTAGTTGATGATACTGCTGAAAGAGCAGTTGCTTTCACCCAGGATTTTAATTTATTATTGACAAAAGACGAAGATCGAATCTTTTGCAAGTTGTGAAATTTAATCTTGAGCAGTATCCCCACTTGTCAAAAGAAAGAGCATCGCTATTTCCAACAAACTCCACTGAATAAAAACAATTTAATTTAAAAAATAAAATTTGAGTAATATCACGTTTTTGTGTGTGTTCGATTGAACAACAGTCGAAATATTCGTTGAACGCCTCTATTAAATATCTGCCGAAGAGTTAAAATTCTAAGAGCATCTCATTTAAGACGCGAACCGATCCTCCGGCAGCTGTGAGCGTATAAATCGTATTTTACGCCCACGTTGCATACGCTATTTTTTTTGCAACAGTGTGCGGAAAATTCGTACATGCACACAACTTATATAATGTATGAATTCGACTATAGAAAATCGAAAGCAAACGAAATTATATCACCGAGTAGCAAAGTACCTTAATTGCCGTTCATCCAAAATCGGAGCGGGGTCCAGGAGCGGAGCCCCTGGTTGGGTCCAGGGGCGAAGCCCCAGCGGGGGGGGGGGGGGGCCCGACTCACAAAAACATAGATTTTTATGTTTTGAACTATTTATTTAAACGACATGGTTGAAATACATATATTTAATATATAATGTAATATATATATAGAATGACGAATATGAATTCTGAAATATCATATTTTTGGATTCGATATGAGATCATACAAAAGTATATAATCGATACAAAAACAAAAATAATGGTAAACACAATTCGATGATTTTTAATCTTCTGTTTGGACCATTTTTTTTTTCGTAACTTATAATGCTAGTTTAAAAAAATTTTTTTTTTGGGGATTCATCAGAGTCTCCATCAATCGCATTTGTCCAATCGATTATGAAATAAATTTTAAAAGGCGGGCGTAAAAATTTTCGGTTATTATTTTATGCCCGCTTTTTAGGCACTCTCATTTTCTTTCCTTTTTATCAGAAGAAGGTTTAAACGTAAAAAAATGAACTTTTTATTTTACACCCACTAGGTGTAAAATCGATTTTTACGCCCAGTGTTGAGAAAAGTAGTATTTTACACGCCGAATATCGGGGTGTAAAATCGAATTTTACGCACACTGTTGCAAAAAAATTTTTTTTGTAACGCATGCACGATTTCTGCGTTTTTTGTACCTATTAAGCGGACGTAAAGTGACCCTTTTTTGACCGGCTCGAAAAAGCGGGCAATAATGAATTCATTATTGCCCGGTTTTTGAATAAGCGGGCTATAATGAAAATAAGCGGGCTATAATGAAAAAAGCGGGCTATAATGAAAATAAGCGGGCTATAATGAAAATAAGCGGGCTATAATGAATCCATTATAGCCCGCTTATTTTTATTATAGCCCGCTTATTTTCATTATAGCCCGCTTTCTAAAATTCGTAAAAACGACCGGGTGCGTACATATACAATATATGATATTGTATTTCCCTGTTGAAAAAATCTATAAAACCTTATAAAACCCCATAAAAAATCCCAGAGAACCCCACAAAAAACCCATAGAACCCCAGAAAAAATCCCAACAGAAATCTATACATGCATTACAAAAAAAAAGGTGTGCACCAAGGGCTCAGTGGACTTTTTTACCTCGTGTGTTTGCAGTACTCGTCTTCGGCTCGCACACGCACTCGTCTTCGGCTCGCAGACGCACTCGTCTTCGGCTCGCTCCTGCACTCGCCTTCGGCTCGTGCGAGCTCACCCTCGACTCGTGCTAGCTCACCTTCGACTCGTGCTAGCTCGCCTTCGACTTGTACTGCAAATTCCACACTCGGTCTAAAAAAGCCCACTTTACGCCCTAGGTGCACAATATACTATTTTTACCAGCAATTATTCATCATAAATTCGATAAAAAGGAAAAAAAAATTAAATGAAAAGTGAAATGCGGCGGATCTTCCACTTGACCTAAAATTCTCATCTTTTGACATACATTTTTTTATACCTAAACTATTTCAGATGTGGCCCGGTGGAAAATCGATTTTTTTTTTAAACACCCTGATATATGAGTTAAAATATCAATTATCGGCCAAGTTTGAGCTTCACTACCGGGGATCTATTTGTAAGTTACACAGCTTGGTGTCCGCGTTGAAAAACACGTGACATAATTTTTTCAGATTTTTTCCTTTGGTCCTATCGAATTTTTTCATTTTAAACTTTTTTGTTTTTTTTTTTTTTTCTTTTAATTTTGGCGGCTTGAATTTGAAAAGAAGAAAAACAACCAATTCTATATTTATTTTGTAAAAATATCTCAACTTTTGGAAAAAATATAGCTTAATTAATATATGTGTAGAAGACTCTCAAAATCAACATTATAAATCTCATTTATTCTAACAGTTTTAATATTTTTTTATTTTTTGGAGTGGCTGTTGAAACGAACAATAGATAATTGTGTACTGGTGTAGATACTGGGTTATTGTTTTTATTATTTTACCATTACAACATACAATCATTCCAGTTGAAATACATGTGCTAGAGAAAACGTTTCTGAGTTCGACACAGGTTTGAGAATAACCGTTCCCAAATTATTTGGTACTACAGGCGAAATCGAATGCAATGATTTGGCAGTCATTGAACGCAAAAATCTTTGTTCAATTCAGTCTTTAAATTCAGATACTCAATATTTTCCAAAAACTCAAAAGTTACATTTGGTAAATTGGTAGAAGCCCATTCAAACAAGTTACCAAATGTAACTTTTGAGTTTTTGAAAAATATTGAGTATCCGAATGCAAAGACTGAAATTGAACAAAGATCTTTGCGTTCAAAGACTGTCAAAGGTGTACTCAAATATTGCATTCGATTTTGCCTGTACCAAATAATTTGGGAACAGTTATTCTCAAACCTTTGTCGAACTCAGAAACGTTTTCTCTAGCACATATATTTCGACTGGAATGATTACATGTTGTCGTAATGGTAAAATAATAAAAACAATAACCCAGTATTTTCACCAGTACACAACAATTGTCTATTGTTCGTTTCCAACAGCCACCCCAAAAAATAAAAAAATATTGAAATTGTTAGAATAAATGAGATTTATATTTTTTTTTTTCACATTTTTATTCATCCCACGAGTGTTTATAGAGATCCCAACTTAAAAATGACATATAGTATGTAAAATTTTCTCAGCTTTCTGCAAAAAAATGTGGGAAATTTTTTTGAACTTTGGGCAATGGCAAAAAAACGACTTTTCAGATTATAATCTTGATTTTGAGAGTCTTCTGCACTATAATAATTCGGCTATATTTGTTTTTCGGAAAGTTGACATTTTTTTACAAAAAAAAATAGAAAATTGGTTTTTTTTAATTTTTTTCAAATTCAAGCCGTCAAAATTAAATGAAAAAAAAAAAAAAACTAAAAAGTTTAAAATGAAAAAATTCGATACCCAGGACCAAAGGAAAAAATCTGAAAAAATTATGTCACGTGTTTTTCAACGCGGACACCAAGCTGTGTAACTTACAAATAGATCCCCGGTAGTGAAGCCCAAACCTGGCCGATAATTGATGTTTTTACTCATATATAATACGTTGGTACATATATATATAAGCGGTAAAACAGAGTAAATTTTTGGACAAACAGCATCTTAGGGCTGGTTGTTCTACCTCCGAGTAAAATTTATCCGACGTATGACCGATGTAAAGGTATAATAAGATTTCCCGTCACACAAATTTTGGCCTAAGGTGAAACAACTAGCCCTAAAGGTACGCGTACACTACGCCGTGGCACAGGGATGCGTAGCGCAGCGAATCTTTACAAAGCGCTTAGAAGTTTTTCGATTGTGCGAACACTACAGCACAATATTTATGTATATATTTTTTTAATTTCACGTGTCGATACAAAAAAAAAAGTAAATAAAAAACCGTCAAATAGAATTGACGAAAATTTGTGCACGGATGGCTCCCAATAAAGATGCTGCGAGAGCAGCTGGACACGGAGCAAAATTTAATAGGACCAATCTTACGGAGCAAAAAATTGCGGAGCAAAAAATTCGAAACATAAAGTCTTCATACCTGACCAAACTTTGTAATTTTTTTTTTTTTTTCTTTAATTTTTACGAGATCCGGACAAAGTTTGGTCAAGTATGAAGACTTTATGTTTCGAATTACGTAAAATTTCGCGATTTTATCGCATCGGCGTTGAAAATTTCTAATCGAAAAATAAATTCCACTCATACGCGGCACATACGACTTTTCGGTCGGACTTCCGGAAGTTCAAAATTTCAACAGATCTTCGCGTTTCAGGTGTTTCCGGAGCGATTCGAGAAAAAAAAAAAATTATACGACCTTTTGTCATTTCGCTCGGGAAGGTAATGACAAAACGTCGTATCTTTTTTTTTTTTCATTGATTTTTGATGGATACGACCTTTTGCGCTTACGTTTTTTTCTTGCTAATTTTAATGGATCCAGGTGGTTGCTATGTTTTTAAAGCGAATGCAATAAAAAACAAATTTTATACGCCCTTTTGCCACCAAAATCGTATTTTTGGCGCTTACGACCTTCCGTCATCAGACACGCGAAATATTAACGTTAATGATTTTTATCAAATCATTGATATGCAGCCAGTTTCATCGCAAATATCTTCCAACAACTTCCGGACCACAAAATCGAATGACTTGAAATGATTATGTGCAATTCGCCTCGTCCAATTTGATTAGACTCGTATTGTTTTATTTTGTTCGAACTTATCGTCCAACTGTAATATCAAATGAATCCTAATAGTGTTCGTACAATCCAAAAACTTTCGTGCGCTTCGTAACGATTCGCCGTGGCATAATGTGCGCAGAGAGACCTTTAAACAATGAAACCGAATGCCTTGAAATTTTAACAGAGCCCAATGAAGAGAGAATATACAAGATAGAAATGTACATTTTGCCCAAAAATCGGAGCGGTCTTAACTAAAAATCGATCTTACAATTATTGCACGAATCAATTTCAAAAAAATCTTGCGATCAGGCTCTTGGACGGCTAAATCCCCTCTGACCAACGAGCATCTCTCAATTGCCGAACGTGGAAAAATAAGAAGAATGATGTTTGGTCAAAATTTTACGCGCTATTCTCTGTCGCCAATTTCGGGTCTAAAAGCGCTTAACTTTTTTGCCCAGTTGTTCCTCATTTAACGTGTCTCTTATATCGATACTATATATCCTCCTTTGAACCTCAAGTAGTAAAGAAAAAAAACTTATATAAACCTAAATATCCGGAACAGGTCGAGCGATTGGCCGATTTTGGGCACGGATAATATCGAAGTAGTAAAAAAAAATTTATTCAATTTCACGAAAAAAAAAACAACAGTACGTCAACTTTTATCGATAGCGAAGAATTCTCAGGCTTCGAGAAGTATAAAAGAAAAACGTATACGGAAAAGAAACATTTTTACTCGCAAGAAGCAAGCAACTGTGAATTGAACAAAAAATATTGCTCAAGTACATTTTGAGACTCAGTTTTTTGTTTTGTTTTTTTTTCTTTTCAAATGATTCAAATGCCATATCGAACAGTCGAAAGACCCGAAGCTGCCGGTCCTGATAGTTTCCCGATCGCACGCCGGACGAGTCCACAACGCTTCCAGAGTCGCCTTCGGTGACAATGTGAGAATCGTTTCGGCAGCTGGTGCAGGTAAATCAATTTTTTCCTCGTCCGGGAGGAGATTTTTCTTTTTCAATTCATAACTTGAGTTTCGTTTTGCCAGGATACAAATCACTGGAGGTGGCAGCCGGGAATGCAACGGCGTATATTCACATGACGAATATAAAAAAATGGGACGTCTGTGCCGGCGCGGCGATTATCAAGTGAGCATTATAGTTCTATTTCGTTTCAGTTCACAAACGCATCGCTCGAAATGAGCAATTTTCTTTTCAGCGCCCTCGGCGGTACCGTTACATCCCTATCCGGTGAGCCAACGATCGATTTCGGTCCAAGCGACCCGACGGTCCTTGAGCACGGATTGTTGGCCACCATGAAGGACCACAAGTGGTACCTCGACAAATTTAACGATCTTTGAGAAAACGAGAGAATAAATATTATATTTTCGAGAGATTTGCCCCGATCTCGGTTGAATTTTCAACGTGCGTTTACTCGATGCGTCGAGTGCACGAGACAGCAATATGAATTTTAAAATCTGTATAAATGGAGGGACATATGCGCAAGAACGTTTTAGCGAGCTATATAGTCAAGCATTTTTTTTTTTTTATTACTAGAGCATTATTTATTCGAGGTGGGACCACACATTTTTTGTCGATCTGTTTGTTTAGAATCTTTTTTTTTTTCTAATACGTTTCCTACTGTATCACAATAAAAAGTACAGTGGGACGAAAATTGTATGAATCTGAATTGCCGTAATTTTTCGAATTCAGTAAGCGAATGTTAAAAATTGAATACAAACGGATTCAACAGTGGTTGTTCGAATTAATGAGTAAATTTTCCATATTTTCGCAATTAACGGTCATCATTGAAATCGTAGAGCAAGTTTTCGAATACAATAAATCGGAGTTGGGCAGTACTTCGAGTCACACGGCACAATACATTTCAGAAATGTTTCATTCGAAACATGTTATATTTCATTGAAACATTTCGGGAATATGTCAGAAATATTTCGACGATATATTTGAAAAATATTTCAGAAATGTCTCATTTGAAACGCGTTATGTTTCATTGCAACATTTTACAAATATATCAGAAATATTCCAGTAATATATATTTTATAATAAATATTTTATTACATCTTCGGATTTTTTATTTCATCATAGAATTATTTTGTCGTTGTTATAGGTCATAGAAGGGTTACACTGAAAAAAAAAAAAAATCCGGCACGGATTTCACGATAGGATTTTATTCTCCTCGACGGGGACTCGAACCTGCGACCTACCTACCTATCCTACCTATCTACCTGACACGCTACCCGCTACGCTATCAACTGTTTATGAACTTTGGTAATTCATATCATGTATTTGACACGCCAGAGAATACTCGATCAGTTGTATGTTGGGAGCTGCTGAAGGGATGGTGGTGGTCGCGTCTTCAGCCCTTTATTTAGTATAACCATGTCGGTTTTGGACGAAATTAGAAAATTGAATGCGGCGGATTCAATACGGTGGATCAAAAATTCTAAAAATTTCATAATATAATACATGCATATAATATAATTATGCATATAATATTATTGTATAATATATTTATATAATATACATTATATAATATAATTATATAATATACATATAATATAATATATGCATATAATATATGTTATATTATATCCTGAAACGTCGCTAAAATTCCGAAAATGTTGTGTTTCAATCGATACATTTCCGGAACCTTTCCGAAATACTGAAAATGATATATTTAATTCGAAATATTTCAGATATATTCCAGAAATATTGAAAATATTTCGTAACATTTCTAAAATGTTTCGTGCTGTGTGGGAATTATATATATATATTTTTTTAACTTCGTATCGAATTTGATTAGGTATAATCACACTGCGGATTAAGATATCAAAAAATTGTCACTTGAGGCTCGTCAAAAAATTTGCAAAATGATTAAAATGTTATGTGGCATTTTAAATATGTCAGAAGTATTTCCAAAAGATCAAAAATGTTATATTTCAATTGATATATTTCGAAAACATTTCAGAAATATCTCAAACGTTAGATGGCAAATTGCATATATTTCAGAAATATTTTCAAAATATCGAAAATGTTATATTGCAAATTGCGTATGTCAGCAATATTTCCAAAGTATCAAAAACGCTATATTGCAAATTCCATGTTTCAAAAATGTTATATTGCAAATTGCATAATGTCAGAAATATTTCCGAAATATTAAAAATATTGCAATGCATTCGACATATTTCAGATGCACTTCAGAAATATCGAAAATGTTATAATGCAATTGACATATTTCATATTTCAGGTACATTTTAGAAATATTTATAAGTTATGTTATGAATCTGGAACGTTGAAACATTTCTGACATATTTCTGAAATATATTGTACCGTGTGGGGGTACTTGCGATGTACCAGAAGTACGGTACTTGAAGTAAAAAGTACTTAAAAAGTATTTCAAGTATTTGTACTTAAATTTTCAAGTACTCGGGCCTGCACTTTAAGTATCTGTACTTGAATTTTCAAGTACTTTCCAGTACTTCAAATATTTTTTTACCGAAAAGTACTTTTTAATACGTCTTGCTAATGGTTGCATGTACAATGCCCTTGAATATATAATTGAGGAACGTTCTGCGCTATCTTTGGTTAGGATTGTAAGGAATAACCGTTCAAAGGCTCAAAGCTGTACGGTAGTTACGGTGTCATTTTCAATGCATGGCTCCGTTTTTAACAATCCGTGTATTATATTCTTTATTCTTTCTTTTTCGAACCTGAAGCTAAATAAATCTTAATTACAATCGCCAATGCTATTTGTTAAAATTATTTCCAATTCTTCGTAATTAAATATTTCTGTTTCAATCTGCCTGACCTGAGTGAATTGCACAATGTGAAAATATGTTTTGATACAAAACATACCCGAATCAAAGTCAAATGAGCTTAAAAATAACGTAAGAAATTAAATATAAGGACTGGAACTTACGGGATGTATACCTGAAAACTTTAAATGTATTTTATACTTGATACTTGACGTATTTGAAGTACTTTTGATACCTCAAGTACTTCAAATATTTGGTACTTCAAGTACTCACTACTTGGTACTTGAAGTATTTTCGGTACTTGGTACTTGAAATACGCGAGTACTTTAAGTACTTACGGTACTTTGTACTTGAAGTATTTTTAGGTACTTTGCCCAGCTCTCTGCAATAAATGGCTGTTTTGAGGTAGCTTGAGCACGTTTTTTGGCGGCGGGGTATAAGAAGAAATGCAGACCCGTTGAACGGGGCACGCATGAAACAAGAGAGACAGTTTTGAATCCTCGCAAGGTGGGCTCACGGACCACTTTGATTGATTTTTTTTTCCATGTATGCACGGTGACATAATATTTTCTCCGAAAAATCTAAATCTCTGAACATAAAACTTATAATCTCCCAGAATATTTTCGGATAATATCTTCGTTTGTCGCAGTTATAAGAAATAATTAATTATTCTTCGATCACACCTCACACCTCTGCTGCCATAAAATGCGGTGTATAGCATGGAATTTTCAATCATTTTTTTCTCATCGCATCTTGATTCTAATCGAAAGCTTATATTACTCATACTTTCATGCGTAAATTTTTGTTCGAAAAAGTACTCTTCTTTTTTACACCAGAGCCATATCCTCTCAACTGAATAATTATTTTCAGCATTAATCTGTTAACGGTATTGAGAAATAATTTTTTCACATTTAATATTGACTTGACATTCACGGAAAAAAAGACATTTCAAAAAATAATAACTAAAATTTAAAAAATACAACGATGAAGAGAAAAAAATTCAGTTTAACACAGTAAATTAATCTCTTTACAGTATTTTGATCAAAAAGTAATGCGCGGAATATACTTTTGTACTATCTGTATAACCATATTTGTTGGTTTAAACTGTAAAAACAACTATTTCCACATAAAAAAAGTGACTTTGTACAAATTGAAAATGCTCGCAATGAATTTTGCTATAGATAGAATGAAAAACCAATAGATTTGTACAAGAAAAATTTTAAAACTGACGCATTAAAATGAACTGTATAGAGAGAGTATTTTTAAGAATGTAAAAGACATAACAAAAAATACTCAATTCTCTATGAAAAACAGAAATTGAAATAAAGAAAAATTGTAGCACGCTTTCGTCGAATTCAACTGTGAAAATGATGGAAAAATTACAGTTTTAAAATGTGTATGGAAAATACGACGCAAACAAGAAATTCATAAGGATCAATAAGCGTTCATAAAATCAATAGCGTAGTGGTATAGAGTGTCGTTCGTTAGGTAGGTCTCAGGTAAAATCTCAGGTAGGCTCAAAATTAATTTCGACGGAAAAACGTCCGGACCACCAAGCCGGAAACACTCGTAAAAAAAAATCTCCAAATCTTTAATTTTTTTTTTTTTAATGATTATTTACGGATCAAAAGTGTTGAATTCGTTCACTGCGGAGGATCGCGGGTTTAAATCCCGGTCAATGACGATTTTTTTTTTTTTTTTTTCCAAATTCACAGTATTTTCAAAGATAATGGAACAGCAGTTTTAAATTCGTTCATCGATTTAATTGCTAATTTATAGATAATAAACTACATTTATTATGCTAATTCGACCCGCGCTTTTCAAAATCTTCTTAACTTTTATTTTTTACAGTTCACTTTGCAATTTCTCAAACATTAAACCCAAAAAGATGCGCTATTTTATATTATAATTGATTTCACAATTTGTACAATTTGTCACAGTGGTAAACTCTATTTACACTTTTAAACTGTAAAAATTCATTCTATCGGTTAATGCTTTTTATTTCAAATTCTAAAGAATTTCCAAAGTTTTTCTCCCGAGAGGCATTCTCTATTGACAAAACTGTAAAACATGATGGAAAAATGACTAGAATTCACAGAAAATTTTTTTCCGTGTTGAAAATATTGCTCAGCGGAAAGTCATTTTTCCAAGGAACAGAGGCTCTCGCGCTCGAGTTTACCCATATCGGTCGGGTTTTTCGCAGTTTCCCTGAGCATTTCGTGCAAATGCGATACAGTAATACCATCTCTGGTAATACATTATATATATGAAAATTGTTACTGACAACAATCTGCGGAGGTCGTCTCAAGGAATACAGCATGGAAATTTGAACAATAAGCAAAAGATAAAGGATATGTCATTGGAAAAATTAAAAAAAAAAAACAAATTTTCGAATAAATTAAAAAATCAGTTCAATGGAAAGGATGAGCTCTTCCCTACACCTGTATTTTTGAATTTCCCGCCGGAACGTAAATATATAACCTCAGGTCTTCGACACACCTTTTTTTCTATTGCGTTTTGATAAGAGATAAAATGTTTCATCCGCGCGACTGTTTCCTTTCGAAAAATCGTTTGTTTTGATTTTTTTAGAAGAAAAAAAAAAAATTTATAATTCACATAACCTCTATGTTTTTAATGATTTCACGTTTCGTGGTTATTTCAAAAGGCTTATCACAGTTATATTAGATATGCTGTATTGTTTTCTCGATCATGTTGCCATTATTTTCGCCGATTTAACCTGGTTCAATGTCTTCAGTACTTTCATTTGTTTCTTCGCTGTGATCGCGACCATCTGGGCCGGTCGAGCTGTACACGCAAAAAAGGTTCTCAACGAAGTTTATTTATTTTTCTACAATTTCAACTCCACTATACTTTTGTTCGAAAGTGGCGGGTTAAAAAAAAACCATAGTTACAGGAAGACAAAAGTGAGTCCGAGGATGAGGAAGAGGATTTTCTTAAGTTTGGATATCAGGCAAGATTCAAGCTGGCGAAGCAAAAACTTATCGAAAAAGATCTGACTCCGCAGCAGCGTGATAAGGAGAAAGAGTGATGAGAACATTTTTTTTAATTTATCAAATTTCTGTATATATACTTGAATAATAATGACGATAAATTGTTTTCAATACAAAAATTTACATTTTTTTTTTTTGCAGATCGGAGTCGGAAACCCTTGTTACTGTGTTGAAATTATTGCAAGATCGTAAAGATATTTTTCCATCTCCGACGATGAACGATCTGAAGGAACAACTGAGCTTATACAGAGCCCAGTAAATCGTGGGTCCAATAACTATCCATAATCTTTCTAACAATTGTTCCATTGTCTATTTTTGATTAAATTTCAAATGAATGCAATCCCTCTATTCTTCCGACTCATTGATATATTATATAAGCATGAAATCCTGCATCGAAGTATATTTCTCTTGTCGGGTAACATGAATTTTTAAATAATTCGTTTTCTATCTCCTAACGAGAATAATTTCTATTCAATAACGCATCGAATAACAATGCACGTTGCCAAATATAAACTCTTTCGAGTACTCCAAAATAGTAAATATATGGGGCATTCCGCGTCAAATCGAACATTTTCCGTGATCTATTTCGATTTTTTTGAAACTTTTTATATTCGAAATACTACTTCGAGAGATGCATGATTTTTTTTCAAAATTTTTGGAGCCGTCGCTTTTGCTCTGTGAATTTTCAAAAAACGTTTTCGTGAGAGTCTCTGTCGTGAGCAGAGACTAGTAGAGAAATCGCCAACGGTCGCCCTGCGGGTGTGAAGCTAGTCAGGGGGGATTAGTCGTGGAGGGGGTAGTTCGCGTGGACATTGACTCGGGCGGTGTGGCAGATTTTCAGTCAGCTGTGTGCACATTGGCCTCCCGGGTAATGCAGGTTGACTGAGCGTGGCGTGCACATGGTATCGAGCGAAAACGCAGATATATGGACACGGACCACGGACTGTGAACCGTTTTGGCCGTTTCGAACCGCGATTCACGCGTTTGTTGTAGAAGACAAAAAATGTGAGAGCTGCCCGTTATTTATACACTAGATTATGTCTTGATGACAAAAAACGAGTCTTTATCTCAAAATTTAGTTATAATAAGCATTCATTTAAGTATATATCACAAAAATTGTCGTGCCTGTATTGCGGAAAAATATGCTTATCAATACGTTACTGCGTCAGAGACGACTTTTTCATTCTAGCATGAACGTTTTGGCAATATTGTTGTTTATATCATATCTAACCCGACCAAAGTGACATAAAATTAAATTAATTGGCGGTTTAGCCTCCTGTAGATCAACATAATGCGGTAACCAAGATCATATACGTACATAGGTCGTGGCAGTGGTCATTGCGTCCGTGGCTGCTACCCTGTCGGTCTTAGGATCGAAACCACGGTGCGCATTTTTTTTCGGAATTGACATATACTTTTTTTTTTGTATATTTCTGTTATTATGACGAATCTTTGCAACAGGAAATATTTTTATTTGATTACTCTGTATTCTTCAAATATTCCTGTCAAATATTTCTCAAGGAGGCGTCCCAAAAAATAGGCCTATTTATTTTATATCCTAAGCATAATGAATCTTTTACTAAAAATCTTTAACCCCGCAGATGAACGGAGTAAAATATACGACATAAATGGTAATCTCAAGAAAATTACCGTGATTAAATTTTTTAGACCAATAATAATTGGATCCGCTAAGTATAAAGTCTATTTATTAATCTATTTATTTATATTATTTATTCATTTATTTAATTTATTTCTCGGATAGAAACCCTTTTACGAGCGTTTTACAAATTACAATATTTATATGATAAAAAAAAAGTACACATCGAAACGAGCGTCAAATCGTATATCAGGGGCATGCCAGGGAAATAATATGCACTCATCATTCGACAGTTACTATAGGAGCCTATTATCGAACACGTTTCACCGTGATTTTCCCTGTCGAACTTACACACACACACATATATTATATATGTCCATATGGCACATTCCATGATTCCTCAGCAAGCTCTAGAATTTTCCAAAAAAGTTCAAAATCTTTTATTTATTTGCCATTCTCGCATCTTATTGTTGTATGTGATAAAGTCAAACGTGCATGCACATGCACACACACACGCACACATACACATACATATGTCGCGTTCCACGTCGACTCAACCATTCCGTTTTTTTCGCCTCGAAAAAATTATTCAGTGTAGGCATTTCGAAGGACAGTATATACACGACATTTCACCAAAATTTCATTTCCCCACTATTGTTGGTTCTCGAGATAATGACTAATAAATCATTCTCAATTTTGTAAAAATCATAGCTTCGTAACGGCTGATCGGATTTAAAGGATTAAAGGAAAAATCTTTATTTTTTTGCCCTTTTCGAAAAAAAAAATATGCCGTCATCGGGTAAAAGCTCATTAGAGAGTTTTCGGGGTAAATTGACAAAAAACAATTTTTCCCTCTCCACTGATGCCCTTTTCCATCTTAAAAAAATCCCGCGGAGTTGCGTCTTGCCCCTTCTACCAGGAAAAAAAAATAGTGAGTGGAATTCCGGGTAGCCCTTTCGTAGAAAGAACAAAAAAATCAAAAAATTACCCCGAAAACTGTCTAATACGTTTTTCTCCGCCGACGGCGTATTATTTTTTTAAGAGCAACAAAGATAAAAAATATCCTTTTTTAATCATTAAATCCTTATGAAATATTTGACATGAATATCTAAACAATATACAGAGTAATTAAATAAAAATATTTCCTGTAGCAAAAAGATTCATCAAAATAACAGTAGGTGCTGTTTATTTACTAAAATTGAAATATTGTTACTACAAAATAAAAAAAAAATCAAATATTGAAAAACATATTAATTTAAAAAAAAATTGCGCGTGGTGTTTGCATAAATGTAAATAAATAAATAAATAGACTTTTTATACTTCGAGGACCCAATTATTATTGGTCTAAAAAATTTAATGGCGGTAATTTTCTCGAGATTACCATTTATACCGTATATTTTACTCCGTACATCTGCGCGGCGGGGTGTGGGGTGAAAGATTTGGTAAAAGATTCCTTATGTTTGGATATAAAATAAATAGGCCTATTTTTTGGGATGCCAATGTGTGCAAACTCCTTGAGGAATATTTGACAGGAATATTTGAAGAATACAGAGTAATAAAATAAAAATATTTCCTGTAGCAAAGATTCGTTATAATAACAGTATATACCATTTATTTACTAAAATTAAAACATCGTTATTACTAAATATAAAAAAAAATATTCGAAACATTAATTCCGAAAAAAAATGCGAGTATGTAGTGTAGTTTCGATCCCAAGACCGACAGGGTAGCAGACTGTGCTAGCGGTTCACAGTCCGTGGTCCGTGTAACATATATCTGCGTTTTCGCAGATACGCATAGTCAACCTGCATTACCCGGGAGGCCAATGTGCACACAGCTGACTCAAAATCTGCCACACCGCCCGAGTCAATGTCCACGCGAACTACCCCCACTACCTCGGCCAGTCGAAACCCCCTCGAGCACCTGCGTTGGCGATCTCTCTACTAGTCTCTGTCGTGAGTCTCTAATTTTTCAGATTGACATATATACCTCTGCTCGAAGCGACGAGCCCACGTACAAAAAGTGTTCACACAAAAATTGTTCATAATTGACTGATCTAACCGTATATTTTTTTTTTTTGTTTTCGAATTTACATCATGCGTTTCATAAGAGTTATCGTGGAAATTCGACTGGAATCACTTGTAACAAAAAAGTTCTCGAACCGAATTGGCTAAAATTTATACACAATATTCCTTCTTGTATTGCCAAGAATCCCTGCAAATTTCATGATGGGATCTGCAGTCGTTCAGGAGTTATGTACCGATGATGTCGAGATTTCGCATCAGTACGAACTTTTTTTTGGATATTCATATGAAAACTAAATTAAAATCATCTTAAAAATTAACGTCTAACGTAAGCTTATTGAGCAAAAAAGTAAAATATAAAAACTTGTCTTTATGTGAGAAATCGAACCTATTTCACCTATTCCCAACCTCATGATTTTCACGCTACGCTCACATATCCTGAGTTATAATGACCAATAACTCCTGAACGACTATACAGATCCCATCATGAAATTTTCAGGGATTCTTGGCAATATAAGAAGGAATATTGTGTATATATTTTAGCCAATTCGGTTCGGGCACTTTTTTTTTACAAGTGATTCCAGTCGAATTTTCACAATAACTGTTATGAAACGCATATGGTGTAAATTCGAAAAAAAAAATACGATTCAATAGATCGGTCAATTATGAACGATTTTTGTTTGAACAATTTTTACGTGGGCTTGCTCCGAGCGGAGGTATGTCAATCTGAAAAATTAGAGAATCACGAAAACTGGATTTTTTGAAAAATTACAGAGCAAACGCGCGACTGCTCCAAGAATTTTGAAAAAAAATCATCGATCATCTTTCGAAGTTGTACTTCGAGTATAAAAAGTTTCAAAAAAATCGAAATAGGTCAGGGAAAAATTTTCATTTTTTCGTTCGATTTGACGTGGAAAGCCCCATATACATATATAACGGTTTTTCATAAATTTCTTGATTCACAATTTTCGTGAAAACTTTCGGCTTCGAATGTTTTGATTATAAATTTAATGTATTCGCTACATTTATAATTGAAAACACTCGTAGAAGAAAATTTTTATTGAGGACACTCGCAGTTCACAAAAAGCGTTCTCCGAGCAACTGCATTAGAAAAAAAAAGAGCTCATCGGTACTATTTTCAAAAGATCGAAAATGCTCGTATAATCGTAAGCTTGTTGAAAAAAATAGTAAGTTACTGGCATAAAAGTACCGTAGATTGTAAATGGGTGGGCACGGGAAGCAAACCTTTTTTTTCGAAATATTCTCTACTTAATTACGTTAATTTCAATAATAATTAAATATTAAAAAGATGAATTATCGTAGTTTGCGGAAATTTGACATTCGTTACCCTGGAAAGATACAAAAAAGAAGGTAAAATTAGGAGAATATTTAAAAATTTTACCTATACGCAAAGTGCTTGTAAAAAAGATTACAATTTAAAAATATAAGAATACAAAATGACAATCCCAATTCCAACCAATATCTTATACGATCAGATGAATATCGTAAATTAATATTGCATACCGAATTGCATCATGTCAATAAATGACAAGTCTCAGAAATAGTGTTACCATGTATCGGACATGGAAACGACACAATGATGAAGCAAAAAAAAACAAAATTTTCCTTGGCAAGTATTCGAAATTCCCGCCTAGTGCAATGTAATTCTAACCTCAAAATAAAAATAGTAGTTTGACACATCAAACGACGAAAGAGCTTAATCGGCATATTTGTTTTTATTTAAGCGGAAAATTGTTTACGCATTAACATCGATACGAAATTGCGAAGGTCCGATTTTCAAACGTAGCAACAAAAAAATTTTTTTGAAAAAATAACCGTTCTCGAACGCAACGAATTCAAAGTATTCGAAACGAAAACAAACAAACGAAAAACACACTGCTCGGAGAAGTCAAACAATGGATAAACAAGTTTTCGGGCGTACAAAAAAAAAGTTTTATTTATCGAATTAACGAATAAGACCGAATGATGCGTAAATAATTCGTCCGAAGATTAAATCTTTTTTTTTTTTTCGTACGCACATTAAAGCGCAATGTAGAATAAATGGGATAAATTATAGTAATTCAGAAAAAATGCTTGCCATACGATGGAAATCATTAAAATTGATTAAAAACGTGTAAGAACGATCGAAGAGTGAAGTGTCGATGTAGTTGACGGAGAAAATTTTTTTTTTTTCCATCATGACCACCGCCGAACACTTTATGAGTCTTATCACCGTGGCGAGTGCCAAAAAATTGGCCACTGCGCTGGTGGTCTGCTTCATATTCTATCACGGTGTGATGCATCTTATCTATGGTAAAAGTAATTCAGATTCGTTCGTTCCTTTTTTTTAAAATTGTTTATTTTTTATTTTTCCGATTCGAATCGATCGAATTTCTTAAAATTCATTTTCAGGCAGCGATTCTTGCAGATGGTTGCTGCAAGAGGGCCGCTACAAAGGTGACAAGGAATGGCAGCCCTACGGCTGCATGATGCATCATTATACGCAAACGTACAAAAAATAATCCAATTTTTCATATTTTATCATTTTTTTTTACCAAAAAGTAGTTTTTTGTAGAAAAAAAATTACGAACCAAATTATAATTATGAAAAAAAAAAATCGAATTTCCCGTTATTGTATCAATTACTTTTTTTTTTTTAATTCCTGAAATAAAAAAAGACTCACAATTTTATTTTCCTCTGTGCGAAAAGTTGTGAAAATATATGGGGCATTCCACGTAAAATCGAACGGACAATTTATCCGACCTTTTTAAATTTTTTTGAAACTTTTTATATTCGAAGTACTGCTTCGAAAAATGATCCATGATTTTTTTCAAAATTTTCGAAGCAGTCGCTTTTGCTCTGTGAATTTTCAAAAAATCCACTTTTCGTGATTCTATAATTTTTCAAACTGACAATACCTCTGCTCGAAGCGAGCCCATGTAAAAAGTGTTCAGAAAAAAAATTATTCCCAATTGACCGATCTGTTTAATCGGATTTTTTTTTTTTCGAATTTACACCGTGCGTTTCATAACAGTTATTGTGTAAATTTGACTGGAATCACTTGTAACAGAAAAGTGCCCTGACCGAATTGGTTAAAATTTATACACAATATTCCTTTTTATATTGTCAAGAATCGCTGCAAATTTCATGATCGTATCTGTAATCGTTCGAGAGTTATTGGTCATTGACTTGGAATATGTGTGAGCGTAGCGTGAAAATCATGAGGTTGGGAATAGGTGAAATAGGTTCGATTCCTCGCATACAGACAAATTTTTATATTTTACTTTCTTGCTCAGTAAGCTTATGTTAATTTTTAAAATTATTTTTCATTTAGTTCTCATATAAACAGCCAAAATAAAGTTCGTACTGATGCGAAATCTCGACATCAACGGTACATAACTCCTGAACGACTACAGATCCCATTATGAAATTTGCAGGGATTCTCGGCAATAGAAGAAGGAATATTGTGTATAAATTTTAGCCCGTTCGGTTAGGGCACTTTTTTGTTACAAGTGATTCCAGTCAAATTTCCACAGTAACTGTTATGAAACGCATGATGTAAATTCGAAAAAAAAAAAAAAAAAATACGGTTAGATCGGTCAATTATGAATAATTTTTGTATGAACATTTTTTACGTGGGCTCGCTTCGAGCGGGGAGGTATGTCAATCTAAAAAATTAGAGATTTACGAAAACTTTTTTGAAAATTCACAGAGCAAAAGCGACTGCTCCAAAAAATTAAAAAAAAAAAATCATGGATCATCTTTCGAAGCAGTACTTCGAATATAAAAAGTTTAAAAAAAATCGAAATAGTCCAGGGAAAAATTCGCATTTTTTCGTTCGATTTGACGTGGAAAGCCCCATATGTTAATTATTGGAACATTGAGCAAATCAAATTATTTTGATAGTTTTTTTTTTTTTGAGAATGATTGTCAATTTTGTAATACATGTGGTTCTGTCTAAAAAAAAAAAGGGACAGCCGAAGATGCCTGAGATATTTGGCTTTCATGGGCCACAGAAATCACTTTGTATTCAGCGGGGACGCGAGAATTCGTCAGCTCTACAAATCCTTTGTTTCTCAGTTTGTGATTGATGGAAAAGCGTCGGATTTTGCTGATCTACCGACTCGTTCGGATCTCAATTTCAACGACGCTCAGCTCAGACTTCATGTACAATTTCTCTGGAGGCCCAGACTCGACGGATCGATGATCAAGGATTTTCGCAATTGGATGGTACTGATAAATCTTTTTTTTTTCTCACTATATAGTTTGAAGCTAAAAAATCTTGCGCATAGCTAAACTTAATGCAGATTTACTCAATTATCGCTATAATTATGAATATCCTATTATTTAGAGAAAAATTTACACGAACCAACTTCTCGAACCGTTAAAAACATTTTTTTTTAATCTCCAAATTTTGTTTCCTCCTAAAACATCGTATAATTTGACGTAAAAAAGGTTGTATAGAAATTAAAATTAATTCCCGGAATTCTTAATATATTAAATATATTAAAAAATCTTTAATATATTTAAAAAAAAAGCTCATTTTGAATAATTCATATCTACGAAACTATCGATCGTAGCTATCAAGAGACGCGGTAGCGTCTCGACGCCAAGTATCAAAAAATTGAAAAGATTATTAATACACAGGACTTCATTTTGGGTCAAGTTTCGTAAAAAAAAGGAAAAAAAATACTGGGTGGAACAAAAAGGGTATTCAATTTTAGATCGATGATTTTTTAATAATCATCGACGATTTCGGCACAGAAAGACATCAACGCTCATTAAAAAAAAAAAAAAAAAAAAAATTCATTTTGGTTCTGTGGAGGACTGAAATGCAGCATGTTTTACACTTAAAATGCGCTTTCAAGGAATCAAAACTACCCCTATGCCAAAACTAATACTTTTTTTTCGGAAAATTTGGACCTTTTTACCATCGACAAGAGTCCTTGTCATTTTGTACTTGAAGTCATCGGCAGTTTTCAGGAATAATCTAAAAAAGATAGTCGTGTCAGTCGTAAAAATATAAAATCAGTTATTTCTCGAAAGCCTGTAGAATTTTGAGGTATTCCACGCATCATCGTCTCTCAACACATCCGACAAGATGTAAGAGCGGCAGGCAAATTAAAATTTTAGTCCCGGCTTGCTACATTTTTAAATTTCATCACAACAGTCCACTGCACTCTACCACCCTCCTCTTTTCTGATCGTTGGTATTGACAAAAGAACCTCACATAATACACTCCTGAGCGGTGTAAATAGCGCACTTAGGGACCGGTAGGGGGCGCTGCACGTTATCGCAAATAACCTATATAAAGACAAAGAAAAAAATAGTTTTTTTTTTTTTTTCAGCGAAACACTTGAATTCAATTCACCTACGATCTAAAAAAATTTATTCCTTATTCAATGATTACGTAAGTCGGCCGAAAAAATGATTAATAATGACTCGGGGAAAAAAAATAGTTTTATTAAAAAAACAAAAAAACTTAAATTCTATGCTCATTAGAGATACATTATGCAACATTAGAGAAAGCTAAAAATGACCACGTTGATTCAATTTTTTGGCAATAATCGCAAAATTTGATTCCGAGATAAAAAATAGAAATTCATGTAGTACCAATCTTTTTTTCTTTAATATCAATGTTTTTCTCCTTTTCATTCGTAATTCGTTAGACTGGCGAAGCGCCTAGCATGGTCGTGGCTGGCTGCGGCGTCGAAGATATTCAGACGAACAATTCGAGCGATTCGCAGCTGTACGCCGAATATAGAACGGGCTTGGTGCGATTTGTTCAACCGGCCGATGAATTAGTGAAAAAAGGATGCCGATTTCTGTGGATGATGCAAGATCCCGTGGCGAAGGAAACATTGCCCGCCCATCTTTCGGGAATTGAGAACAGGCAGATAAACGTCTGCAACAGAGCTGCCAAGGAGGTAAAGACCCCTTGAAAAAATTCAAAAAGTTTTTCAATTAACATTTTTTTTTCAAATGCATCTCAAACAAACGTGAAAGTCAAATTCTGAAAATTCTAATTAAGAAAAAAAAATCATTGGAAGCCCAATAATTGACGTTTTGAAAATTTTAAAAATGCCTTTAGAATTCAAGCGTTTAAAATGCAAAATAATTTCTGAACGTTGCGGCAGATTTTGTTCCACAGCGGAGCGCAACTCTGGGAGAGCAGCCGATTGATAGGAAGCGGAGTTCTAGAACAGAGTCCCGACGGATATCTGGCTAGTCCTCTGTCGTTACGTCACAAAGTTCAAATATTGCTGAACACGCATTGCAACGATCATATGAATTTCGACGATGGCAGTTGCTGCAGCTATCCGGAAGCTGCGACGACCCTCCAACTCGTTACACTAACGGCTCTGGCAATCTGGTAAATTATCGATCGATTTTTGTGACTTGTGAAAAACCAAAAATATTTTGAAGCCGAAATTCTTGAGCCAAGTGGGCTCAGGAATTGAGGATTTTTCATGCCCCATCAGAAAAACAAAGAGCGTGGGAAGAGAATCTGGCATATCTCCTGGGAGTCATTCACACCTCCTATACTTATACTTAAGGTAGTACCTTCGTGGAATCAATGTGTTGAGAAATCATTCAATCTTTGCACATGTGTTAATTAGGATATTATCTAACCGCACGTGCAGTTACAAAGAGATTTACCGTTTCAAACTCGAGACAATTGAAGTTAAAATGAGCCTGATTAACACGTAACCCATGCGCCAGCCATACCCTAACGACACGGTTTTCGCTGTACCACCTAGACGGGTGTCGAGAATTGACCAAAAAACTAAATTAACGTAGGTAAGTATCATAGGAATACTCTCGTAAAAGCTGAAGAGGATTTATCGTTTAGTTATTGAGATATATTCGTCGACAAGCCCCGTGAGCGGACCGACTCTCTTTTGTTTCGTGCGTGCCCGCTCACCGTGCTTCAACGCGCCTATATTCCCGCTGATTCCCCGCCGCCGGTCGCGGAGGTACTACCTTAATACTTTTTGGGTGTTTTACTTCCTGTTATACTTTTTGGATGTCTGTAATCCTACCTACGGGTCTGTCATACCCCCCCCCCCCCCCCCCCCTTAGACATTTGTAATTTTCTCATTCTGTAATTTTTACTACTGTCTGTAATTTTCTCAGAAGCGCCCCTTAGGCATCTGTTATTCGCTGTGTTCAGAAAGCCAAGTGGCGCCGCGGCCGGCTGTACTCCGCAAATTTTGCTGGAATAGCTCTCATTTATTTACACAGACGAAACCTTGTTGGATTAATTTTAATAAACGAACGTTTATATTCGTGCTGCATAGAGTTCTTTTGAGGTGAGCTTGACTATAACTGCGTTGAAAAAAAAAATAATAAATCGACGTATTACGATGCAATGAAAATAGGTTTACGGCTACTTTTCCTTCTCAATTTGAGGCTAAGCATGAACCTTGTCGGTCTTGTCATACGAACCGACAAGGCCTCGTATCGAGAACAAGAAAGACGTAACTCGGACTTGATTGTAACGTAGACGAACGATTGCCCGCGAAGTGCTCACTGCATATTCGGATAGCCGATCATGAGAGCTACTAAAAAGGAAAAAAAATCAATTTATTTGTATTATAATATCCTGACATGAATTTTTCATACCAGACAATATATGCACGTTTAACCTCAAGAATTTTACTTTCTATGTTTTTTGCACCCAACGAATCTAGTTTTTGCGCTGCTCAAATTTATAAATTGCTGTCGAAAACGCGTAAAACTTAATTTTCGAAGTTGCGTAGCGGAAAACATTCTTACATGACTTCGCACAACAGTTTAAATTTCCTTTCCGCGACTTCTCTATTATATTGTCCTCAATTGCACTACGCGACTCCAGCAAAACATGCGCATTCTCGCCACCATGGGCGCTCTAAGTCGTTCTCAGCCGCTATAGTATGACACTGTTATATATCCCATGAGTCTCGATCCGTCTTCTTCCGAAGATCCGCGATATCCCTTGGGGGTCCGTCGTGACTACGAGAATCGGCCATAATTTCTGGGATCATTTCATATCCCAGCGAGTCTATTTTATTCCTTGAAGGTAGAACCTTGACCCCGTGGAGGTCTGTAATTCCTCCTCGGTGACTGTCACGCCCAAGGAATTAAACTACTTGGGACTTCGATTTAACGGCCAGTGGCGGGACTGGCTCCGCATCGCACCTTGTTAAATCGAGGTAGCGTATATGCCCGCCCATGCTGTATCTGCGGATCGGCACTCCGTGCTACGGGCCTGATCGGGGAGACTTTAAGCGTCCCCCGCCATCTCCCACCACGCGAAAAACCGATCGATAAATGCGACATGGTGGGGACTGTCTATTAAATCGAGGTCCTAGTGTAGTTATCCGGTACCTCCCAAGTACCGAGTACTCGAAGTAATGCTTGAAGCAACGATGTATATAGAAATGGGCGAGCATAGTCAGGTCCGATATTGATAATATGCCGTTGACCAAGCTTATAAAAATAATGAATTTATTCAGCTCAAATTATCGTAATTTCAGGATTGCGCGGGTGGATCGAGATGAAACAGAAAGCAATCGAAAAAATATCAATAAAATTATATGCCACAAGTATAGTCAGTTTTTATTTATTTTCAAAGTGTTTCAGAGCGTGTAATCGATCGTGAAGGTCGTGATACATGCAAAAAAAAAACAGCAATAAAAATCTTTCAGTTTCAATATACTTGGCATCGTGATCCCGCCACGCGTCTTCAATTGATCAATCAAATAAAATTACATTCATGTGTTTCATGAGTAATTCAAATAATTACATAAATTTATTCGTTCACTCAATTGAGTGTAGATTGCTCTTGATCAACCGAATCAATAAATTTATTTAATCAAACAAATCAATTTATCTTATAACGTAATAAATAAGATCAATTATCTCCGAGCGATTTACCAATTGATAATTTTTTTTTCTTCCTAAAATCAGCATAACAACAGGCGCTAGTATCTGGCTGTACAGAAAAACGTGTCATCATCGTCCGGAAGTGTCTTATACGCGCATGACAACGAATGATATCGAAGAGGACGAGGAATCGAGCGTTAACGAGGCCTCGAAAAACGAGCCTCCGCAGACTAAAGATTTTTATACCCTCATGACGTCACTCGCTCTATTTTCAACGATACTGGCGTACTTTTATCTCTGCGATCGTACGAATTTTTTCATGAAAGAAAACAAGTATTACAGTGAATTCAGCTTTTGGCTGCCTCTCGGTTATATCCTTGCTCTTGGTCTATTTTTCACCGAGGATTGCGAGCGTGGACCGCGCGCATTGAATCGCGAACAGACCGACGAGTGGCGCGGACTCATGCAGGCCGTCGTACTTATCTATCACGTTACCGGGGCCAGCAACGTATTGCCGATTTACATGCATCTCCGACTCATCAATTCGGCTTATCTGTTTCTATCGGGTTACGGACATTTTTGTTACTTCTGGCAAACCGGCGATGTCTCACTCGTACGATTCGCAAGGGTAAGTATAGCGACGATATATGAAAAATTATCCGATGCCTTGGAGTTTTCCTCGTCTGATGTATGCAATTTGTATCGAGTAAAGGGAAAAATTCTCTGAAAAAGTACAAGTCGACTTCCGTAAACCTTACCGATGTAGCCACATCCCGAGTCGAAATTTCGACCTTACCGAAAACCTGAAGATAATTGGGATTCAACATGTAGGCGGGGCCTATTCAATATGGCGCAGAAAAGTTCCAGTGATATATACACAATCCCTATGTTCAGTATTAGTTTTTTGCCAAAATGTTAATAAATATAGAAAATATATGCGATCGGGCCGGTACAAATCCTGCCCAACGCAATTCACTGCGATTGATCGGTTTTTGAGCGAATTGGTCGATTTGTCGAAAAATTCATGGATAGAAAATTGCCTCGTCTACGCGAACTGACCGACAGCTGACAGCAGTTGTCGAGTTTTAACAGCCGTGGATTTTATCGGGTTATACCCACTCCCTGTTTTTCACGATTAAACGCGATAATGAGTGTATTTTTTAGGTATATTACGCGATGGTGTACATAAAAAATCCGCCAAGTGTAAATGAAAAACGATAAATATACTCGCGATGTCAGATGCGACAGTTTTTTCGATGTTTATAACCCCGCGTATGCGCGATGTGTATTTCCTTACTTCTCGCTCCGTGTGTCATTGAATTATTTATCGACGATTTTTTCGCTAAAAGGATGCGTTCAATATACTATAAGTGTGTTTTAAATGTAAGAAAAAAAAATATGCCCTCCATGTCAAATGCATTTTGCAAAGTGTAATGCACACACTCTTATTTGTCCCTTTATTTGCTCAATTTTTAAAGCCCTTGTCCATGCTTTAAAACGGTCAATTGTCTCAACGCGGCGAATATTTTGCGGGGTGCATGATTGCAATTTACAAAAATTGTATTGCAATTGATCAAATCCATATGAACATGTATTAATTAACTGACTGCTCTTATTCCTCCTCTTTCTGTTTTTACTTTCGGCCACCAGATGTCATGTCTCCCTATGTTGGATCCCAATACCAAACAAAACGTTACTCAACGCTTTTTGGTCCTTGCGCCCTATATATTCAGGACCTTGATACAGTTATTTTTTTTTTAAAAATTATGAATACAGTATAAATTTATGCTAGGGATTCAAGAAGCAGCGAAGCAGCTTAAGTTGGTTTTGCTGACTCTGTGTACTGCCATAAATGTACCCAATGAAGCAATTTTAACGATCATGGTAGATGCTGCGTTTTGTTATTCGCCGTGTGCAGTGCCATACTATAGCGGCTGAGAACGACTTAGAGCGCCCATGGTGGCGAGAACTCACATGTTTTGCTGGAGTCTCGTAGTGCAATTGAGAGCAATATAATAGAGAAGTCGCGGAAAGGAAATTTAAACCGTTGTGTGACGTCATATAAGAATGTTTTCTGCTACACAACTTCGGAAATTAAGTTTTACGCATTTCCGACAGCAATTTATAAAGTTGAGCAGCGCAAAAACTAGATTCGTTGGGTGCAAAAAACAAAGAAAGTAAAATTCATGTCAGGATATTATGATACAAATAAATTGATTTCCCCTTTTAGTAGCTCTCATGATTGGCTACCCGAATATGCAGTGAGCACTTCGCGGGTAATCATTCATCCACGTTACAATCAAGTCCGAGTTACGTCTTTCTTGTTCTCGATACGAGCCTTGTCGGTTCGTATGACAAGACCGACAAGGTTCATGCTTAACCTCAAATTGAGAACGAAAAGTAGCCGTAAACCTATTTTCATTGCATCGTAATACGTCGATTTATTTTTTTTTTCAACGCAGTTATAGTCAAGCTCACCTCAAAAAACTCTATGCAGCGCGAATATAAACGTTCGTTTATTAAAATTAATCCAACAAGGTTTCGTCTGTGTAAATAAATGAGAGCTATTCCAGCAAAATTTGCGGAATACAGCCGGCCGCGGCGCCACTTGGCTTTCTCTGCACACAGCGAATATTTTTCATACTTGTATCCATGTTATTGTTATACCATGACCTATTCTGTATCTATGTATCTATGTTCTGTATCTATGTTTGTATCCATGTCATTGTTATACCATGACCTATTCTGGTACTCTATGTGCTACTCCTTTTACATGAGAGCCTATTTTTTTTAAATCTTTAGGTCCTCGCAAAAAGGACAACAGTATCGCGTATGCGTGTATATATTAGGGCTGTTCAAAAAAACACCGTTTTTTTTTTGAAAATCATATTGCTCTTCTATCTGCGTTCATAAATACTAAAAAAGAAAACTTGGCGAATCCCGGGGGCTGTGCGATCATATTTAGTACTGTCGCACATATAGGCAAATTTGCGTAAAGTGACCTATTTTGGTAATTTTTTTTTGTCAACATAGCTAAGCCTTCATCGAACTACTTTTTGGATTCGATATAAAAATACAATCTGCGAAACCCCAGAATTCTGCGACAATTTTTAGGACTGCCCTCATCCAGGTTATAGTTTGAAAAACCGAAAAATTCATTTTATTAAAAAAATGCAGATATTCAGTTGCTCAGAAAATTCTTCCTTTGTTTTGCCGTAAAAAAAAAGGTCTTCTGAAGTCTGTAAGGTGTACGATAAGATTTCGCGGTGCCGCATCGATGTTAACGTCTTCAAAAGCCGGAATTAGTTGGACATTAATATACAATCAAAAAATGATGATGCTCATACATTTTTTTTTTAATATTTTGGCAAAAAAATCAGTCATGCAAAACCCGAAGCACGTGCGATAATTTCTATCAGTGCCGCATCGATGAAATGTGTTCAAAATCCAAAATTAAGGGTCTTCAATCTTGTTTTCGGATTTAAACAAATTTTATCGGCGCTTTTTGTCGAGTATTTTATTTGCGATACCGAAATATTATTACTAATTTAGGTGTTGTACAAATTAAGGAGGGTGGAGGGACATTATTTAGTATATCAAAATCGGCGAGGCGCGAAATTAGGAGAATAAAAAAAGAGATGAAAATTCAGTGATTGCATATTGCTTCTTCATTAATTTATCTCGCTCGCGAAGTTACCTCTATGAGCAAGCAAGTATATAAATTTTAGCTCCCTCCATGAGAAAGCAAAAGCGATGTAAAATCGAGAAACTTGTGTAATCGTGGACTTTTTATTTAGGAAATAATGTAACATATCCAAGTGATGTCAAAGAAAAAATCACAGCAACAACGAGAGTAAAGAGGGCCGTGTTTTTTTCCCCCAAGTTATCGAGTATCGTTGACCCAAGCGCATTGGGGAACTTTTTTCGATGATGCTCTATGGCCTGCAGCAAATACTGGAAATGTCTCTAATCCTTTGTTCTAGAATGAATATATTCAGTTGCAAGCGCAAGATATAAAAATTGCCAAAATTTGGATTTTCAACATAGATCTTTATAGGAGGATCACCCTCGAAAGACTTGAGCTAAGTAATATCTTTATATCTGTGCTACAGATTTTGACGAAAAAAAATAGAAAATTATTGATAAGATCATGGAAATTAGAAATATGTAAAACAAAAAAGTATGGGGTCAACGACGTTAGTGGAAAGATATTAAATGTGAAAGTGGTTATTGCGTTGCGATCAAATCTAAAATCAGGCAAATCTCTCGTGTCTCACGCGTGCCCCGCTCACCGCGCACCACCGCGCCTATGTTTACGCTTATTCTCTGCCGCCGGGCATAACGGAGCCTCCTTAATAGTGTCATTCTGAATAATACTCCTCCTCGTTCCTCATTTGTGCTATCGCAAATAACTCATTAATTAAAATGCTGCGAAACAAGGTTTATGAAACTTAATTTCAGATTTGAAACACATTTCATCAATGCGGCGCTAGTAAAAATTATAAAAAGTTTCGCATGGCTGATTATTTTTGCTAAAATATGCTAAAAAAAAATTATGAGCATCATCATTTTTTGATTGTATATTAATGTCCTACTAATTCCGGCTTTTAAAGACGTTATAATTGATGCGGCACCACTAAATCTTATCGTACACCTTACGGACTTTACAGCATCTTTTTTCTATGGCAAAACGAAGGAAAATTTTTCTGAGCAACTGAGCAACATCTGCATTTTTTAATAGAGTGATTTTTGCGGTTTTTCAAACTATAACCCGTATAAGGCAGTCCTAAAAATTGTTGCAGAGTTTTGGGGTTTTGCAGATTGTATTTTCACATCGAATGCAAAAAGTAGCTCGATGAAGACTTAGCTGTGCTGACAAAAAAATGACCGAAAAGAGTCAATTTAAGGGTCCATCGATATGATCGCACAGCCCCCGGGTTTCACCAGAAATTTTCTTTTTTTGGTATTTATGAACGCAGATAGAAGAGCAATATGATTTTCAAAAAAGTGTTTTTTTTAACGGCCTTAGTATATATACATACACGAGTCAACGGGTTTCAAGGAGACTCGATGAAACCCATCGAGATCCATTGATTCATATTTCGAGCGCATAGTTCAGTCAATGACCGCGACCCGCCCTCGAGATCTTTTTCGCAAGCGAACTAGAACCGAAGCGGTATTCAATCGAGTCGGCGAGCGGGTCGTATTTGAATATTATAACGACTTCGGTCGTATAATAAATTTTGAAGCCCAGTAATAGATAGACCTTGAAGATTTCAAGTGCATACCATTTTTTTTTGTCATCCGCTCCCAAGAGGCAGCGTCAATGCGGGATTGGTAGCGGCAGCACTTGATCCCTAGCCAGACTAGAAGGAAGCGGACGACTTGCTTTCGAAACTAGTAGCGGTCTGTTACTCCTCTGATAAAAATGCCAAAGTGGTGAAATTTCGCTCCGTGAAAACTAAAACAACTCTTTTTCCTTGCTACAAAAAAAACAAAAAAAAATAAACGAAAATATAAGTCACTCGACTGACTACTTTAATTATAACAATTTATTTGCAGTCTAGTTGATCTCATCCCCTTGATACTCCTAATACTTATTAAAAATGTACTGGAATATCCTCATTGTTTTCCACGCGATTAATTTCTACACTTAGAAATTCCCATTGAGTGTGTGTGTCTATGGGAAAAGAATCGTCGAATAGAAAATGTCCTCGACAGAAAACGCATTCATACGGATTCATTTTTTTTTATTGGTTTCAATGGGATTTTCTGAGCAGAGAGGTCTTGAGAATTTTGAGGTTTAAAAGTTTGACCTTTAAAAGTTACAAAGACGTCCTACGTTGAATCTAAACGTGAAAGAAATGGAAACATCTGCCAAGTTTAGGCCTAGAATAGGATCTCTGTTTAATACAAAATATTATTAATGCGTCACGCCTAATTTCATGGCTTTGCTTTATTGCTCAGCTCTTATGAGTCAAGGGTGCGATGATGTGTACTCTCTGTGGCACACCTGAGATTTCAAGGAACATGTTGGTGCAGGTTTTTCTAAAAATCGGTCCTCTAGTTTTCGAGTAAATGAAATTCAAACATTACATGCACCACCCGTAAGAATTTTATATAATTGGTACAGATATATGTTACACCTAGAAAAATGGAATCAGTACGATATATTCGGGGATCTTTGCTAATAAATAATAAAAATTCGAGTTCAGGGATACAAATCCGATGGAAATTCATTGAAGAAATTTGATTAAGATTCTTTCGTAATATTTTTTTTTACAACAAGATTGTCGAAGATGATGCGGTTGCAGTGTCGGTCGCTTTGACTACACCTGATCACAACAGCGTTATTTTGACTCGACGTTGTTCCCGTTCGAATATAACGGATAATACGAACAAATTGTGGAAATCGAATAACGATTTTTCATATTTAGTCTTGTTTGAAACAAGTGTTCATGCTGCAAAAAAATACTTTTTTTTTTGTTAATCCCCCAATGAGTTGAATCTCACTATCGTCGTCATGAGATCCGAGGTGTTTGAAAGGACCGTTTGTTTTTTTTTTATCACACGGATAAGCATTACTTATTATTATTTTTTTTCAATAATTATTATACGTGCCAAATTATGAAATATCGACTAAAAGAAAATATTTCTTCGTGTTACAGGTTCTCTTCAGATTGAATCTCCTCACAGTATCGCTTTGTCTCTGCATGAACAGGCCTTATCAGTTTTATCATTTTGTTCCGCTCGTGTCATTCTGGTTTCTCGTCGTGTACATCCTCGCTTGGTTGCCGCCTCGCGTATATTCAGGAAGCCTGGCCGAGCACGGTCCACGGGCATTGCTGTATCTGGCACTCAAGCTTCTGGGACTCGTATCGGTGATAACGATCCTTTACATGTCCGAGGTAATAAAGTACTCTCGTTTCTTGTTTTATAACGATTGCTCAATATAATTCATTTATCCGATACAATCGATTCTTCGATATAATCGATACTTCGATACAATCGACCGTTCGAGATAATCGAATCATTGATTTAGGCTGCATTCGACTTGGGCGCTTTACACGCTTTCAACTAAAATAGTTGGCGCTTATGAACGTGAGCGCTCAAAGCGTGTAAGCGCGCCCAAGGCGAATGCAGCCTAAATCGATCGTTCATTTTGCTACAATGGATTATTCGAGATGATCGATTCTTTGAAGTAATCGATCCTTCGATATAATTTGAATTCTTGAATATTATAGATCCTTCAATGTATATAGTCAATCCATCGATATAAGCAATTCTTCAAAAATCGTCGGACCATCGAATACACGGGGAAAACTGGTTTGTAGTTCTGACAAATGCTGCCAACGTCGGGGCACTTCAGTCACTTCCACAAAGTACCTTGGTTGATTTAACAAAGGCCGGGTTCCATTATTCGCTTAAAGCGCTTTGCTTAAAAGGCCCGATCGCCCGAGCATGGGCAAATTAAGCGTTTTGAGCGATTTGAACGAATAATGGAACGCACCCAAAGTATCGCGCTGTTGGATATAGATATCGCTGCGCGCATGCGCACGAGGCACAAATATCCAGTCCATAAGGCACTCTGCAGATCTACCTTTGTTGATTTAACAAAGGTAGCCTGGTCAAGTCAACGATTAATGTCTACAAAGATACACGTGGTTGGTTTGACAATCTTACCAATGGCGCGCCAACAAAAAAACTCTACCAAGATGAACTTTGTTGTAGTGGTGCCGCACGTCGGTCAGATCAACAGATATAGTTGTCAATATAACCAATTTTTTTTTTCCCCCATGTATGATCGATTCTCGGAGACATTATGGGGATCCTACGATTTTATCGGTTTTTCGTTATAATCCTCTGAAAATACGTTTCTGTCATTATTTCATCAGGTCTTCTTCGAGAAGGTATTCGTGACAAGACCCTGGAAAGCATTGTTCGTGACGACGGACGACGATATACGCGAGTGGTGGTCACGCTGGCGCGTCGATCGCTACAGCGTTGCATTCGGCGTTGCATTTGGCGCTGGTCTCCTGGCACTTCAGAGAATCGATCATGTTCCCGGTACCGCTCTTGCGCCTCTTCTCGCACTTGTTTCACTCGCCGCTTATACGACCTTCACGATTCTATGCCTGTCCGTATCCGAGTGCGAGGAAATTCATTCTTACGTCGTTTTCATACCGGTAAATCGATACGAGATGAGGCTGCAAAAAATTCTGCCATTCCCCTTGGCCAATTGGCTTTAAACTTTTTTAAGATATTGTTTACTCAATTTTTCTCCTTCCTCTTTTTCTTCTTCTTCTTCTTCTTCTTCTTCTTCTTCTTCTTCTTCTTCTTCAGATAGTCGGATACATCGTGCTTAGAAATGCATCACTCGCGTTACGTGGAAAGCACTCCGTGCTTTTAGCAGGTCTCGGTAGGATAAGTCTCGAGACTCTGGTGGGCCAGGGACACGTATGGCTCGCCGCCGATTCTCACGGTGTTCTTGTTCTACTACCCCGCTTTCCCGTACTCAATCTTCTCGTCACATCGTTCATATTCATATGCGCAAGTCACGAGGTGCGTTTTTTGATTAGAAAAAAACAAAACAAAATCTTTCGAATCATGGAATTGTCAGTTGTCTTTTTTTTTTTCTCTGTCTTCAGATTCACAGGTTAACGCACATACTGGCGCCGTACGCGGTGCCGAACGACTGGAGGTTGGTGGCCCGAAATTTGCTGCTGTTTATCGCGGTTCTCGTACCGATCGGTATTCACGATGGGATGTTTTGATCTGATTGGAGACATGAAAAAATTCGAATCGAACGGATGCAAAGATAAATGGAATCTTGAGACATCTAAGTCATCGGGGAATCCGTACCTACGTATTTTTTTAAATTTATTTTATACGAATCGCAAACGAAAGAAGCAATGGTTGGTATAGAAGAGTGGGCTCCCGTGCTCGGTTTGATATATATATATATATATGCTAGGGGGGCCTGCTTCACTGCGCGCTTCTCGCGTCAACCCGATTGACGCGAGATAATTCGGATAATTCGGTTCCAGGTTTCCATGGGGACTCTGAAAAATGTCTGAGGAATTCTAGGTAATCTGTAAGAGTTTCTACGAACTCTTAAGAAATTTTGGATAACTTATGGGGGTTTCCAGAAATTCATGGGGATTCTGGGTAATCTATGGAGGTTTCGAGAAATTCGTGAGGGATTCTGGGTAATCTATGGGGATTTACGAGCATTCCTGGAGGATTTTGGGTAATCTATGGGGGGTTTCCACGAATTCCTGAGGGATTTTAGGTAATTATGGGGGTTCCCAGGAATTCCTAGGGGATTCTTGGTAATCTATGATGGTTTTAAGAAGTTTCTAAAGGGTTCTGGATAATCTATTGGGGTTTTCACGAATTCCCGCGAGATTCTCGGTATTCTATGCGGGTTTCCAAGAATTCCTGATGGATTCTCGGTAATATATAGGGTTTCCCGGAATTCCTGAGGGATTTTGGGTAATCTATGGAGGTTTCCACGAATTCCTGGGGGATTCTGGGTAATCCTCGATTCCTCAAACAGCGGCGGCGGCAGTGGCGACATATCTTTAGAAATATAGAACGATTTAACGATTCGGTAAACGAAAAAAAAGTAGTCATTGGGTGCATTTTGTTTGCCACTTTCAGCAGTTTCCGGAAGCAAAAGTGCGGAAGGTTATAAAGGTAAATAAGATTACATTTTCCGAAAGATGTGGGAAACCTTAAAATCGATGTCTTTGGAATTTTTTTTCGACTGAAATTGACCGCGCGTGTTTGTTGGAAAAAAAAATAATGCTAAAAGCTAACGAGTCCAAAAGAGAAAGAAGAAAATGACCGTATTGAGAGAGCAACGAGTTTGAAACCGAATATGGTATTGCATTTGATAGCCTGCAGTGATCAGCGTTATATCGTTTTTCCCCATGAGAGGAATCGTTGACTTCAAATTATTGGAATCTTTGAACAATCTATCGGCTGAGATAATCCAGCGTGGTCGCTGTCGTTTACTGCCATGTTGTGATTTATTTGATCTCGAAACATGCGGGACCAATATTGCACCACGTGCTAGTTCTACCCTTGTATATCCCCGATAATAAAATACCCAGTATCGAAATACTGGGGATATGATTTGTGGGAATGATTGCCAAAATGAGTAAGACTCAAGTAGACAAAAACAAAGTACCATGAATTTAATTAATGATATAGTTACAAACGAGAGTTTGTATCTCAAGACCAGCCAGCTTGAAATCTGAACGAAGACTGTCGATAATTTCTCGATCACCTCTGGATAAAGAGTAATTTTGCCATAGTCCTTAGACCCACGCTGCTTGGTGAACAAGCAGGGGGTCAAAGACTTTAAATCGCGACATTGCTGTGCTTCGCGTTTCCACAGGCACCCGCAATCATTACCACCAACAAACTCTTAACTTTATTTCCAATTATTGCCAAATTGCTGTGCTTGGCCAGTTCAACGTCCGCAACGGCAGAGTTATGTTGCAAGCGTTGTGCCCAAATATACCAATTTAGCCCAAATATAAAAATATTTTACCCACCGATACTTTTGACGCTTTCCCGTCTTTCCTTTCTCTGTTTTCTGCTCGAGAGCAGAAAAGCACACGGGAAGGCTTTCAGGTCCCATCTTTCGGAAGCTGCTGCAAGTGGCAAATAAAACGCACACCCGTTGCATTTATATCGAATCTTCGATATATTCGATATGTATCGATATTCTCGATTTCTATCGATTCTTTCACATATTCGATGTAATATCAAATGTATATATACAAATCGACGCGATGTTCCTGTTTCGACTCTATATATGCATCTATTCTTTGGTAATTCCGTTTTCCTTATATATATTTAAATGATATATATATGGGACATTCCACGTCAACTCAACCACCCCGTTTTTTTTTTATTGTCTCGAAAAAAATTATTCAGTATGGGTATTTCAAAGGACAATATATCCATGACATTTTACCAAAATTTCATCCCCCCCACTATTGTTGGTTCTCGAGATAATGATTAATAAATTCTCAATTTTGTGAAAATCATAACTTCGTAACGGCTGATCGGATTTTCACGATTAAAAAAAGAATCTTTTTTTAATTTTTTTTGCCCTTTTCGAAAAAAAATATGCCGCCATTGGAGAAAAGTTCATTAGACCGTTTTCGGGGAAATTTTTCGATTTTTTTTTTTCCACCAAAGGGCCAATCGGAATTCTACTCAGTATTTTTTTTTTTCTGATAGAGGGAGGCAATACACAACTCCGCAGGATTTTTTCAAAATGGAACAAGGCATCAGTGAAGAGGGAAAAATTGTTTTTTTGTTAATTTACCCCGAAAACTGTCTAACGAGCTTTTATCCGATGATGACATATTTTTTTTTCGAAAAGGGCAAAAAAAAAAATAAAAAATATTCTTTTTTTAATCCTTTAAATCCGATCAGTAGTTACGAAGTTATGATTTTTACAAAATTGAGACTTCATTAATCATTATCTCGAGAACCAACAATAGTGGGGGGGATGAAATTTTGGTAAAACGTCATGGATATATTGTCCTTTGAAATGCCCATACTGAATAATTTTTTCGAGACAATAAAAAAAAAAACGGGGTGGCTGAGTTGACGTGGAATGTCCCATTATATAAATGAAGACGGAAAACGCGGAGAAAAATTAGTCTATTACGAAATAACAAAAAGAACGTGATCCATGAACGGCCGAATTACTTAAACAGGTAATTCCCCCTCTTTTTTTTTTCTTCTTCCTTCTTCGTTTATTTATAATGTACTTATGTGCAAAGTGATATGTGTTTGTGTACAAAAATATTGTCGATAAACCAATATTCGTAGAAACTTAGGATCTCAAGTAGTTCTTTTTTTTTTTTTTTTTTTTATCACTAAAAGGACTCGCACTCTTTACCTACAAACTGTACAGATATATCATTTGTTTCATTTGCCCATAAGTAAACTTGAAAATTCGTTTTCTGCCAGCAGAAATCGTGTTTTTTTTTGTTTTCCCTCATTTTTCATTACCGAAAAATGATAATAATCTCATCGCAGACAAATTCATCAATAAACCAGAGAGGTATAAACATTTGCTAGCGCGAATTAATTTCGCTCTCGTACTCTCGCGTCGAGACAAATTACAAATAAGATTTGAGGACAGCAATAAAAATTTGTCAATCGAGACTCGTGATTTTGGGCTTGTCGTGTTTCACTTGACTAGTATAAACGTCGTATCCCAAGGATATCGTGTTGTCGTACAAAACTCTGTATCTCGTTGGTAAAAAAAGAAAATTGATCGTTTGAGCGGGCGGCCAAACGATCCACTCGGCGATGTACAATCTGTGAGCTTTTTCGCGTATCTCACGCCTGAGCTCGGACCAATTGCTCTTCTCGAGAATTCCAAGCGTCACGAAGAACATTGCGATTGTCAAGGGTGAACAAACGAGCTGATCGACGATTACTTTTTTCGCGACAATACCGAATGTACGTCCCGGCAATCTGCCATCGAGATAACGATACCAATGATGACATATTATACCTACGGACATGCCCGATATTGCCATGTTTTTCGTACGACTCGGACTCCATTGTTCCCAATCACCCTGTCGATAAAATTTTTAACGAAGTAATTTAAATTTCAATTAACAAGTAAATTAAATTAAATTTGAGAACAGATGCTGGGCAGATTTGTAATTAATTAATTACAGATTACAATTATAATTGGCATCCTTTTTCGAATCAATTACAAATTACAAAAGTAATTGACACCTTTTTTTTATTTTAGTCAATTACAAATGAAAAATGTAATTTACATCCTTTTTCGAATCAATTAAAAATTAAAAATGTAATTTACAATCCTTTTTCGAATCAATTACGATTTCCAAAAGTAATTTACGGCAATCGAGGGAAGAGACAGTCGAAACTCGGCTGAAAGTGCGAGGCATACTGGCGCACATTTTTCGGTCAGCGTAAAGTTCCACATTGAAATCAAAGCAACGACGCAGTTGCATACACCTAGATGTACCCCAATGTTATGACCTAGATATTATGCTTAGATATATATAAGGGGCATTCCATGCCGACTCACTTATTTTCAATTCGGCCGTAGGCTGCGTTTACCCAAATATCCTTGTATCAAGTCTTTATACGTAATTATATTCATTGAAACCTACATAGTTATGATTATTTGGCACCCATACATACTTGAAATCACCCCCGTATATATTTGGAATGGTCCATGGATACCGTTTGAAATTTTTTTATTGATTCGATAAAAGGTGTCAATTAAATTTGTAATTTGTAATTGATTCGAAAAAAAAGATGTCAATTACTTTGGTAATTTGTAATTGATTCAAAAAATATGTCAATTAGCCTTGTATTTTGTAATTTATTCGAAACAAAGTGTCAATTATACTTTTGTAATTAGTAATTTATTCGAAAAAAAAAAAAAAATGTCAATTACATTTGTAATTTGTAATTGATTCGAAAAATGATGTCAATTGCTTTTGAAATTTGCAATTGATTCGAAAAGTGTTAATTACTTTTTAAAATTTGTAATTCGTTCGAAAAAGGGTGTCAATTACTTTTTTAATTTGTAATTGATTCGAGAAAGGTGTCAGTTAGTCTTGTATTTTGTAATTTATTCGAAAAGAAGGGGTCAATTACTTTTGTAATTCGTAATTGATTCAAAAAAAAAATATTTTTTTTCATTATATTAAACACTTTTTATGCGCAAAAATGACATGCAAACGTAACTTCTCGAAAAGTAGGCACGTCGGCTGGCGGCGTTGATATCTCGATAAAGGCTCATTTGAAACGAAAAAATCAAAAATATTTAGATTCAGTATGACTGTGGCTTCTGTGCATTCTATAAACATGTTAAAATTTTTATTTTTACTTTTTTTTTTGCCAAAAACAGTGAGAAAAAACCTCGTTTCTTGTTTTTTTTTATCTCCGCCATTTTGTTATTTATCAATAAATATTAATAGCTATAGAATGCACGAGAGTCACAGTCATACTGAATCTAAATATTTTTGATTTTTTCGTTTCAAATGAGCCGTTATCGAGATATCAACGCCGCCAGCCGACGTGCCTACTTTTCGAGAAGTTACGTTTGCGTGTCATTTTTGTAATTTGTACAATTAATGTAATTTGCTTAAACACAAAAAGTGTTTTAACAAATTAAAAATTTTTTTAAATGTATTTCGAGAGTGTATCTATTAAGCCTAACAAACTTTATATCAACATCTATAATAATAAATTCTTAAAAAAATTTATAAAAATAGCCCTTTTTTTGAGCATCTAAATCAGACTGATCCCTCAGCTCGATATGATTCGTCGAGTCGGAGTAACAAGACAAATATACATAATGAACAAGTCGCTGAACTAATTTGCTCCTATGGGAGAATTTCTGTTTACCAATGTCAAAATTTTAAGAAAGAAAACTTGGAGTAACGAATGAAGAATAGTTCACCTTGAGAATTTCATAATGTTGTTCCAGAATATCGCCCATGGCGGACAGGAATATGGATATACCGACATTCGTGTAAAAAAGATTTTTTCGTGAGAACAATTGTTCCTTTACATAATTAAATCTCGTGACGAACAATCCCACACCACGTGCGACGTTCATTCTCTGAAATTCAAAACACAATTGTCCTTATCTCGATTTTATGGAAGTAAAACATGCTCGTAAGATCGATATAGGCTTTGGCTTCATGTCCCTTGGATTGTGCGAGTATTCGTAAAATATCACGCGACAACCGTGTGTTAAAATTATGAAATGATAAAAAAAAGTAGATCGACGGTGTGGACGAAAAAATTTTCATTACAGATTGATAAGTATTGAATAATTTGACGTTTGAAATAAAAACTCGAAGAATACTTATGAGAAAGAGAAAAAAAAAAATAGCCGTCAGGCTTCCCAAATCTACATACCAATTAACCGTAACTGTGGTAAAAATTGCTGTCCAATTATATAAATTATTACATCGATTATAAAATGAAAGTAAAAATAAAAAAAAAAGGCTATCTAATGTTTTAAGGTTATGTTATGAGCGTCGTCTCGCCGGTAAAACGGCAGACGTCGCTGCAAGAACCTGATTTTGAAAATATGCAAGTTAACCGTCATTTTTCAAGAATACGTCCAAATGACGGTTACTTTCAACGCTATCATCGTCTATTCAAGTCAATGACAGTAGTAATCATCATTACTATAAGGAATGTTTTATCATTGAACAATTAAAATATTTATGAAAAACAGGACTTGTGTTTTTCATGCATCCCTATGAAATTGACGATGATTGATGATTGGACAATTCCATTGGTACGGACCAATCGAACGATGAAATTTCGTTACAAAAGTTTGAATTCTCATTTTACTCTCGAGATGTCTCTGGCGTGAATTTAAAAAAATGACCAAAACTGAATTTCCGCAATTTTAACTATTTCCCATAATAAGATAGCGTTTTCCATTGGGATCATGGATATGATAAATATAATTTTTCGCTAATCATTGACATTTTATGATTGAAAAAAATCATTAACGGTTGTAGACGATCTGTCGCTCCGGTCGCTCCCCGGTAGATTCTCGGAATTTGACTTACGTATTACGGGAAGCCATTTTTGTTCAGTCAGCGCCTTTCATCCGGTACACGCGGTTGTCGTCACGTCGTTTTGGCACGACTTTCTTGTCGCGTTAAATTTTAACGAGTGCAAAGAGCGTTATTCAACTTTTGTGAGCTTATTGTCGTTTTATGGTGACCGAGTGAATTATCACGAAAGTTTGGACGATGGCGAGATTTGCGCAGCGTCCCGAGAACGCCCTTAAAAGGGCGAACGGTGAGTCGAAAAACTTTCAGCATCCACACCCCTTTGGTATCTCTTTTTCACGGTAAAAATGCTTTGCAACATGGCCGATTTCCTCGCCTTTTCGAACATACAATATTATTCCGACGATTCTGGATATATCATTCGCACAAAAATCTTAAATCTTGTTTTTCACTAAGACGTCGAAGAAAAAACTTTACTGAAAAATTCGTCACCGTTATCCTCGCAATTTTACTTTCTTTCATGCACGCCCTTGACATATGTCTAACTCTTCTATTGGCATTTCTTACTTTCCGAAGATTTTCGTTGGTATTTAATAAAAAAAACGAAACGAAAATATTCATTTTTTTTTCTATTGGTCACGAATTTTTTTTTTTCTCTTCAGAGGCACTTGACATGTCAAGTTTTTCCGGCACTTGTATTTTATCGTATGAAGCATCTTTGATTCCATTTTTTGTTTTTTTAAAATAAATTCCTATTTTTTCAACGCTTTGACGTTTTTTCAAGGAGATTTTTAATTGCTGCGAGATGAAATTATTTAGAACGGAACAAATGGGAAAAGATAAAATTCAGGAAAAAATTTAAAGGGTCAATGCTTAGATTATAATAGTCGATATATGATTCTGTTTATGTAACAACTTGATAGTGTTCTTTAAATTCATTTATTTGATCTTAAATTATTTATTTGATTATATTTCATATCTCCCTTTTATTGAGGTATACAAATTTTGAAAATTTCATTTCTAGGAAACGTATATTTGAAAAAATTTCAGGGTTACCAATCGCTTTTCAATTGATGAATTGAAAATTTGAGTTTGCCAATTTTCAATCTTACAAAAATTTATGATTTTTTTCAATCGTTTAAAAATTTCTTCAAGCCTCTTTAGTCAATTTTTTCGATTAAAAAATGTTTGTTAACAATCAATGAGAATGCTTTGAGCGATACTCATTTTGAATAGCGTTTATGAGATCTGAGACTGAAACTGCAAATTCAGGAATAGGTTTGAAATATTGAAAAAAGAAACCTGACCCAAAAAAAAAACTATTTTCATAAAGGCAAGAGTCATTTGAATGTCAGTCGAGAAATAAAATTGAATAAAAACTAATGGGCGAGCGATGGGTTTGTTTGAGTTTTTTTTTTTTCAACTCAATTGAGTGAAAGTCGCTGCCAAATTTTGCCCCGAAGAAAATTTTTTCCAATGCATTTCAAGGAATGGCGCTTGGTTCAAGAATTTATACGTGAAATAAAATAGCCATGAATCTGGCAATGAGCATATTTTTGTGGAAAAAAAACACGCAAGGATTGTATAGAGTTTGAAAAAATTGTGGACAGAGCAATTTGAACAAAAAAGATTCATCGTGAAAAGCTTCATTGTGAAGTTATTATGTAACTTCATGAAATAATTAAAGCTTGTTTATTTTTTTGCGCATTTATTATACTATTCACTGAAATAGAAAGGTTTCATCATAATCAGATCTTTCTATGCAACGATGACTTTGTGCAACAGCGTAGAAGAAAAAATCACTGCGCGCAGATCGAAACAAAAAAAAGCTGAAACATTTTTTTGTCTTAATATCAGTATAGGTATCCTTTCAATGATAATTATTCTTTATTATATCATTAATTCCCGATGATTCTTTACTCAAATGAAACCTCCGACTTCCACCACCTAGTCTTATTCCCCATAAAATTATATCATACATCCAAACCACGAAATCGTACTTACATATAGATCATGAAATGATTTGCTTACTTTGAAAATAATTTACATGAAAAACTTGAATTTTTGTCAAAGTATCGTATGTGTAGCTCGGTCCACGTCCATGGGTTCCGTTTTAAGTATACCCCATGGTGTTGGGAAGCTCCTCGAGCCCTTTAAAGCAGAGCTTCGGGAGGTCGAGGGGTTCGATTCTCCGTCTTGTAGTTTTGTTGAGAATAAGATATGCGCCTCGCAAATCTCCAGGTATATACATGCGTCATATTCATGTACCTGTACATTAGGGTGGTTCAAAATAACCCGACCCCCGAATTTTTTTCGGGAAACCCTCTGAAAAGCTTTAGGCTGATGAAAAAAGATATTTCTCACTGGCTGGGCGAAAATGAATAAGATTTAGAAGTCGCGCAAACGCGTTTTCTGCCTAAATTAGTCATTTTTTTCGTTTTTGCGTTTTTATTTAGCAAAAAAAGGTTTTAATTGGAAACAGTTTGAACCAAGGGCTGCCGATTTTTTTCACAATCAAATACACTGTAGAAACATGGGAAAAAATTCCAAAACCGTTACCGAAACCATCGATGATGAGATATCAAATCTTTCGCGTCATTTTTTTGTTAAAAACACTTTTTTTTCGAAAAATTCCAGCCGGCATGATTTTCACAAGATTCAACTCGTGCCAGTCTACATTTTTTCATCAAGTGCTATAGTTTCATACAAAAAATCAGGAAATAATAGGATACTTGATTCGCGAATTCATACGACCTCAAACTCATCCACCTTTTTATCTTCGAAAATCATAAAAATCCGCATTTAAAGTTAATTTTTCTTGGTCATTCATTTAATAACATTCTTTACAGTCACCACAGCTTGATTGCCAAACGCGTTAATTATCGAATAAAACTAGGCAGCCTGGCACGTTTTTTCCACATCACCAATGCAAGATATCGCTACTTTTGGAATAAAATCATTTTTTTCCATGGTTCTAAAAGAACCTGATAACTTAAACACAAATTGATAAGTCCTTCGATCGGCACTTATATAAAAATCTACCATGAGAGTTTTACTTTTCACATTTAAACGATCTATTGTTGTGTCGTTTCTCCGTCAGGGGAGTGGGTTGGGGTCCACGCGCAGTAAGCGGGGCATGCATGGATGCTTAGACCCTAACCATGGATGATATAATGTTGCGCTTCTCATGGGCGAACGGGTCTTCTTTCATTATTAATATCCCAAAAACTACTGTCAAAAATTCTGAAATTTTTACAGAATATTTTCTTAGCAGATATAACTTACTGCAAAATGGTCGGAAATTCTTCATAACGGTAATGCAATTAGTCTACGAAACCCGTCAACTTTCCAATTTTTTTTTTCTCAAAAACGGTACTGTGAATGGTACCCAAGTTTTACAGGAAGTTAAATAAAGGGGTCACATATACATTGTGGAAAAATTTGGTCCGAATGGTAACGCTTTTAACGATCAGCACAACAACTTTGATTCAACTTTCGCATTAAATAGAAATAAATTAACCGAACGTTACAAAGTGAATAAGGATAAAAAGATGCAATAAACGCGCGATATCGTCATTCAGATAGCCGCCGAACAGTCCCATGATCGTGACAAACAATATATCTTCTTTTATCTGTTAACTTCATTGAATGTTTCAACATTAAGGCCAATTTTTATCATTATACATCAAATTTATCTGGAATACTATGAATCCTTAGTACAGAATTCTATACCAACGACACACTTTTTTAATTCTTTCCTCGCTAAATTATATTCATCGGGATACCGTAAAATTTTCCACGGGCATGGAAAGTTTTTTTTTTTTCATCTTGCAAACAATACATACCATATACGAAAGGTATTTCTCTATACAAAAATAATACTATAATAATATACTATATATATTGTTTGTTTGTCTCTCCTCACATCCTATACAATATGATACAAACGATACGTAATCTATAAATAATATACCACCCAGATCTGATCAGGTCAGCCTAAGGGCTCTTCCCTTTTGAATTTGACCACATAGACACTATTGTGCCTGCTCGTGGTTTACCCGGGTAGTTTTACAAATCTCGCAGTTGTATAGTGAGCGCGTGACATAATCTCGTCACTAATCCTAAGACGTTTTCAGTAATCCTGCTACCCCTTTTGGGCCTAGTTCTCGTAGCGTTTCGTAAATAATTTCTTGACGTGAGTTTCCCCATGATTGAGTTTCGCACGACATTAGGTTTAAGATCTTTGGAGCTACGTATGCATGACTCCTCCTTCCCGTCGTGGTTCTAGTTATCGGTACCGTGATCAAGTTAAGTGCGTGCGACCTTAGCACTCTTCATCCTACCTTTGCTCTAAATAGCTTATTCTTTGCGTAATATTTCAACATAGCATTACAAAAAAGCTGCCTAACATCGTACGCTTCTGTTTCCTCATGCAACTGCTCGGATGAGAAGAGTCCGTTTTTTCCGTAAATAATCTTCGGTTTTTCCCTGTTTAAGGCATCCAATGGTCTAATTGCGTTATCCGCTGCTCCACCCCATCCGATGACCCCGTAATTCATAATTGAAACATTGTATACCATTTTTAACATCGAGGTGTTTAGTACTGTTTTGAGTCTGTCAAATGCAAAGATGAAGTAGCGCAGTTTTTTTTTTTTTTACTAATTTATTGATATGCTCACCCCATCGCAAGTTTTGATCCATAATAATCCCGAGATACTTCCCACTCATGACTCTCATGACTTTTTTACAGTTAGTATTGCAGTGTAAATTATCACACTCTTCTCCATGTACCGACTATTCCATCTAGATCCGAAATACCGTCGCAATATCATCCAAACGTAATACAATTTGTTTTATCATAGTTTACCGTTAGCTTATTTTCCTCAAACCACCCAAACGGCTTTGCCAGATCTTTTGCAACTATATTTACCAGTCAAAAATGATTATCAAATACTTGAATCAAACAATTAAATTTATTCCCAGAATTCATTGAAGTTGGTAAGCCCGCGAGGGCATTGGACACTTTGCAAGAGATTTTTCGAAATAAAAAATGGACGTACAGCTGGTCGGAATCGGTTCTCGAGCCGATAATGTTCAAGTATCTCGATCTATGCGTGGAGCTCAAGAAGTCCCACATAGCGAAGGAGGGTCTATTCCAATATCGCAACATGTTTCAATCGGTGAATGTCGGTAGTCTCGAGAACGTGATACGCGGTTATCTGCGAATGGCGGAAGAGAAGACGGATTCGGCGCGCAAGCAGAGCCAGCAGGCGGTCATCGACATCGACGATCTCGACAATCTCGCGACACCCGAGAGCATACTGCTGTCGGCGGTGAGCGGCGAGGACGCCCAGGATCGTAGCGATCGTACGATCCTTACGCCATGGGTTAAATTTCTCTGGGAATCGTATTGCCAGTGTCTCGAATTGTTGCGAACGAATGCTCACGTCGAGACCCTTTATCACGACATAGCCCGTATGGCATTTCAATTTTGCCTCGAGTACAATCGTAAAACGGAATTTCGCAAATTGTGCGAAAAATTGCGCAAGCATCTCGAGGAAATATGCAAACTGCCGCAGCTCGTCTCGAACGTATCGATGAACAAAGCGGAGACGCAACAATTGAATCTTGAGACGCGTCTCAATCAGCTGGATTCGGCGATACAGATGGAGCTCTGGCAGGAGGCTTACAAAGCGACCGAGGACATACACGGTCTCATGAATCTCTCCAAGAAGCTCCCGGTGCCCAAAACAATGGCAAATTATTATCAAAAACTGGCCATGGTCTTTTGGAAAGCCGGCAATTATTTGTTTCACGCGGCCGCGCTGTTCAAGCTGCTGCAGCTGTCGCGCGAGATGAAGCGTAACATGTCGCCGGAGGAACAGCAGAGAATGGCGAACAGAGTACTGCTGGCTACTCTCTCGATACCGCTGCCGTCCGCGCATCCGGAATTCGATCGTTTCATCGAAACGGACAAGAGCCCGCTCGAGAAAGCTCAAAAGCTCGCCGTACTTCTCGGCCTAGCTCAGCCACCAAGTCGTGTCTCCCTCTTGCGCGACATTGTTCGCATGAACGTGGTGAATCTTGCCTCGCCCCAGCTTCAGGAGCTCTACTCCTGGCTCGAGGTCGAATTTCATCCGTTGCAATTGTGCAATCGCGTAAATTCCGTGATAACGACCCTGCAGGTCGACGAAACGTCGCCGCTTGCCCAATACGTAACGGCACTGCAGGACGTTACCCTGGTGCGTCTGGTACATCAGATATCACAGGTATATCAGACCGTGCAGTTCGGGCGTTTGCTCGAACTTGCAAAATTCACCACGGAATTTCATCTCGAGCGTTTGCTGGTCGATTGCGTCCGTTACAATGACATGCAGATACGAATAGATCATGGCAAGCGTTGCGTAAATTTCGGTGTCGATTTGAGCGAGGCACAGCGCGAGGATCATCCCGACGGTCCGGTACTTCAGGCCATGCCATCGGAGCAGATACGCTGTCAGCTGGTCAACATGGCGACGGTATTGCATCGCGCGATAAACGTCATAAGTCCGAATAAGCGCAGGCAGGAGAGAGAGAAGATAAGGGCTTCGCTGGTCGCGATTTATCACGAGACGAAGATCAAGGAGCATCATCGGGTGCTCGGGCGTCAGCATATAATTGAGAAGAGGAAGGAGTACATCGAGCAGATAAATACGATCAGGGAGGAGGAGGAGATGCGACGACAGGAGGAGCTTCACAGGCAGCAGGTGATGGCCGAGCAAAAGCGACTTGAGCAGGAACGCGAGGAGAGGGAGAGAAAGCGACAGCAGAGCGAGATACAGCAGATCAAGGATCGTCATCTGAAGGAGAAGATGCAGCAGATATCGCAGACCTCGCACGGTCAGAAGGTACTGAAGCGTTTGGACGAGGATGAGATAAAGAAATTGGACGCCGAGCAAATTGCGGCGAAGGAGGCCGAGGAATTGCAGAAGGAACGACGGGAGATGCAGCAGAAGCTCAAGTCGCAGGAGAAGAAGGTCGATTATCTCGAGCGTGCCAAGAGAATCGAGGAAATTCCGCTGTTGGAGAAAGCCGTTGAGGAAAAAACGGAACAGGCGAAGCAGCGCTGGGAGCAGCAGGAACAGGAGAGAATTCTTGCATCGATCGAGGAACGTCGACAGGCCGTCGCGACGCGCGAGAGAATGGCACGAATGAAGGAGGATCACGATCAATTTTTGGCGAAAATACTCGCCGAGCGGAAGAGCATTTATCTCGAGAAATTGCATGATTTTGAAAAAATGCTGAACGAGGAGAGGGCCAAGAGATTGGTGGAGCGCAAGATACAGCGCAAAGCTGAGAGAAAAGCCAAATGGGAGAAGGAGAGAGCCGAGGCTGCCGAGCGCAGGAGACTCGAGGAATTGCGTATACGACAGGAGGAGGAGAAGAAGAGAATGGAGGAGGAGAGAGCCAAGAGGGAAGAGGAGGATCGAGCGAGACGCGCCGAGGAGGAGGCACGCGAGGCCGAGAGACTCGCGAAACTCGAGAGACAGGCGGAAATTGTGAGGACCAGGGAGGCGGAGATCGAGAGAAAACTCGAGGAGCAACGGCTCAAGGATCAGCAGGCGCCCGAACCTTGGCGACCCGGACGAGGATCGTACAATCGGGATCCACCGTCTTCGAAAATTTCCAGTAAGCCCCCGAACGATTCGTTCAAAGACATTACAATTATTTTCGAATTTTTTTTTTTTTCGTTCTTGTTTTACTTTTTAGACCGATTGAGGGATCGTTCTGGTTCGACGGGTTGAAAAATAGCTGATTTTCACGATTTCTTTTTTTCGATAGTCAAAATACGCTGATCAGTCTGATTTTTTTTTATGTCAAATCAAAGCTCTCATGAAGAACAGAAAATAAATTTTAAAACGTTTATTTTAATTTTTTTTTTAATTGTTGAAAATGTCTTCCAAAAAAAAAAGGAGTGCACTGTTGTGGCCGTAAATATTATCTGGAACAAAATGTGTAAAAACATTATTAATCGGTATGAAAGCCGCTATCCTTGCTATGGAGGTTTTTTTTTAAATTAAAATTGACAAAATGGCGGCGATTTGAAAAAAAAAAGTATCGAATTTTGCCTATTTTTCCGACAGATTTTCGTTAAAAAAAAAATATGAAGATTTAAAAAAAAAAGCTTCCATAGCAAGATAAAGAATGGCGCAAAGAATGTTGTGTCCAAATTTGAGAGGAATAGCTTGAAAACTCTTCCTTTGAGAGTGCCCACCGTTTTGAAAAACGACATTTCGAGAAAAACGCGTTTAAAGTTTCGATTGAGGCGCCGTCCGAGCTAGGTCTCGCGCGGCTGCTCGAATTACTTTTTCTGAGAAAAGCTGTAGCAACCGAAATTATTTGAATTTCGGCCGAAAAATTTAACAGCATATTTATAACTGTCTATACTATCGGATAATGCAAAAAAAAATATAAAAAACGAGATTTTGAAAATTTCGAACCAGAACGACCCCCTTAAAGAATTTCGCATGTCTAATGGAATAAGGTCGCAAGTGTCATTATACGACTTTTTTCCCATTGCTAAAATCAGAAGGTTGTATATATATTTTTTTTATGTATTCACGCGAATCGCGTAAAAATATGTTCAAAAACGTTAGAATTGAAATTTTGCGGCTTAAAACCAGAACGCCGTAAGTCCCTGGCTTATACGACCTTTTGGACTTGACCGAAGGAGGAATAATCACGTAAACTAATTCCAGAATGTCGTAAGCGACGTTATACGACTTTCTGGCATTGGTAAAAGTACAAACGTTAGAAACGTTTGGAAAAATCTCCAAAATGAGTCATTGGCAGATACGACCTTATGGTTCTAATTTGAGATAATAAAAAATCATAATAACTAATTTCATAGGGTCGTATGCACCGCATAACCATTTTTTATTATTGTTATTGTTTCCGTTTGAAAATTTTCACCGGCACACGCGATGTTTCCCAAAATAATGGTTTCAAAAAATCTTTTGTAAGAATCCTAAAATGGTTCATTTTTTCTCAGTAACCACCAAATAAGTGCATAATTTAAACTTTAAAGATATCAAAAAATTATATTTCTTATCTGCAACTTTTTTTAAAATCTACTTCAGGTACTGAATATAGAGGGAGGCTTATACTTTGCCTATCTATTACAGCCTGTTATAGTCAACTAACTAATCTGATTGAAACTAAAAATTAATTAAAATAAATGGATAAACAAACTATCCGAATATTATTTACAATGATAATATATAAAAAATCTAGAGTTTTATTGTAATTATATATAATGATACACTATGAACGATGTTTACCAGGGAAAACAAGAATTAAAAAAAAAAAATTTTAAACCAGAAGGTCGTGAACGCCCGAAAATCTTGAAAAAAAAATAAAACTTAAAACCAAATACACTAGGACCTCGATTTAACGGCCAGTGGCGGGACCGGCTCCGCATCGCACCTTGTTAAATCGAGGTAGCGTATGCCCGCCCATGCTGTATCTGCGCATCGGCACTCCGTGCTACGGGCCTGATCGGGGAGACTTTCAGCGTCCCCCACCATCTCCCACCACGCGAAAAATCGATCGATAAATGCGACATGGTGGGGACTGTCTATTAAATCGAGGGCCATTAAATCGAGGTCCTAGTGTAGTTCTAACCGTAAATTCTAAAAAAAAAAAAGGAAAACCTAAAACCAGAAGGTCGTATCTTGGGCGGATACGTTCTTTGAGCATTGATCCTTTTTTGATAAGAACCTAATTTTAAATTATTTGTGCGTTTTAGTCATTTTTACAACAAATGATGGAAAAGAAAATTATACGACCCTACAGCACAAAAATCTCATTTTTGGCGCTTACGACCTTATTCCATTAGATACGCGATTTTTTATGACCTCTTGGCCATTCAGATTATTTTTTTAATCGTCAGAGCTCTTGAAAAATTCCAAAGATGCCTGTATATAGTCATATCAAAAAGTTTGAGTTTTTTTTTTTTTCGCCATACGTAAACCTACAGTTTTATTTATACCTCGAAATTTCCGGTGTCGAGAATCTCTCCGAGTTTCTACTTTATGAAACTGGTCTGTCAATAAAATCGACAGCGATATGTACGAGTTTGGTGTGCGGTTATTGCGATCTCCCAAATTGAACAGCAGTGGCTGTGTCCATTACTCGGTTGGGTGACCGCTTAGCTCCATCCTTGGTAGGCATATATATCGTTGGGTGAGCCGGAGGTCAATTTCTTTCCTGAGATTTCGGTGCACGCACTTGATGGGTACTATTATACGAACATCAAAGAATCAAGAAGAAACGTGACCGGTTACACCCATTGAGGAAGCTTTGTTTCAGGGAATAGTTCAGCATTTTTACGAATTGTAAAATAAATTTTGAGTCCTCCGAGTGCTTTATAAATTGTCAAAAACAAAAAAAAAACAAAAATTAAGAACCTGTTAAGGTAAAACCTCGAGGTAGCTCCTTTTAACATTTTTTTGAAATTTTTTACATTGTATCAATTATGATGTTAGCTGTACATGTGTTAAATTTCAAAGTCACATCATATTCGAGATATTTACGTTTGCAATCAGTAAATTTTACATGTATCATCCATGCAAAACGTATGCAAATGCCCTGCTTTGTCCTGCGATTTTTAAACGATATTTGAGATTTTAACGAAACTTCGCAAATCAGTAGTCAAGTACAACCCGGATATTCTAGGAAAGTTTCAGAATAATTTACCATTCAGTTTTTCGGAAATTATTAGTCAAAGTTGCCCGCTATCCACGGATATAGCGCGTGAACCGGTGGCGAGGAATTAGCGGAAACGTTGCGCGAGTCGTCACGGGTTACTCGTGGCTAGCGCGTAACTTTGACTCATGATATCCGAAAAAATAAGTCCGCGATCCCACAAATTATTCATATATTTGTAATCCTCAAACCGGGGCTTTGGTCTGGTGGCTAGCGTGCTTGCCTCTTAGCCAGAGCCTCGGGAGGTCCCGGGTTCGATTCCCGGTGTCGTAATCTTGTCAGGAGAAAATAAAATATGGGCGTGACTAGCTCCAGATGTATGTATGGGGCATACACAAGTACATTTACTGGTGTGTGTCACGTGTATATCGCTGTAGTCCATGTTTACGTTCTCCTGTCAAGATGTGACGTAGCTCCGACGCCATGAGGCGAGCACGGGACCGACTGTAGTGGCCCAGGTTTTCCGCAGTTTCCCGGGGCCCATGATACGTGCTAATACGCGTGCCATGGTGAATGCGCTACAGAATAGGAAGTCGGCTGCGGCCGCACGGGCCCTGGGTGTCTGGTTACTGACCCGGGCCAGATACCCAGGGTTGAGGTGGATGAGAGGGAAGGATGAAAAGGGAAGTGAGGGAAGGAGCGCCGTCTTGAAAACCCCGAAAGGGAAAGAAGGCGCGAGGACATAAATTAATATTTGTAATCCTCATGATCTAATCAACGCATCTCTAGCTTTTTCTCAACATCTGTAGCATAGATGTAGAGACATTACTTGGTTGATGTCATTCGAGAGTAATCCTCCCATGAGCCCTCTGTTAAAACTCGTGAGTTTCAAAAAATTTTATCACTCACATTTAGTCCGTGACCTGGTCCGAAACTTTGCATACGCGAATAAGGGTACCTCATCTCTACCGTATATACTTCAAGATTATTTTTTTTTCCGTAGCCTACGATTCGTGCTAGAGCCACCTCAAGTGTGTAAAATTTTAATGATTAGGGAAAATTAGAAAAAAAAATTATATTTTCGCTTTTTCCTTGCCCAGATACCGGGGATTCAGGATTTTGGCGTAGCGCACCGAGGGATACTCCGAAGGATGAAGATTCCAAGGAAACATCCGACGATCGTTTCAAACGCAACGAGGATCGTTTCAAGCGTATCGATCGCGGCAATCCTGACGAGGAGGGTCGCAGCAAACCGTGAGTTGAATCTCACCTTTTTTTTTCTCCCACACACAACTGCAACACTTTATTATCAAGAGACGCGTCAGGATCTCGATACAAATTTAAAAAAAAACATTGTTTTTCTGCAATTTTGTATTTTGTTAATTGTTCCTGGAATCGTCGATATTTCTTTTTTTTTTTCCCAGTTGGTTCAACGCACCGAAACAAAGCGACAGTCTCAGAAGTGAACGGGGCGGCGATAGAGGAGAACGAGGCGAGCGAGGCGATCGAGATCGCGGCAGGGACGACAGAGGTAGGGACGAACGGGACAGACGAGACGATCGAGGAGCCAACAGTTTCGACAAGCCAAGGGGAGCCTTGGTAAGTTTATCGAGTAAAATAATAATAATTAAGAAAAAAAAAATGCAACAATTTGAAAACCTTAAAATAATTCATCCTTGGGATACAATTGTTACGATGAATATTACGATTTATTCCATTTCGATAGACAATTTTTTTTTTTTTTTTTACATTTATTGCGTTTTTATTTTTAGGGTACCGGAAGTTCGTGGCGCGATAGCCGTGGCGGCGAGACCCGTCCCCCGATGGCTCGTCGACCGGACGAACGCATTCAACGTCCGCTTGCTCGCGAAGAGCCCGACAAACCCAAGTTCCAAAGTCTGCGCTCGTCAGGCACCACGGATTGGCGTCGAGGCCCCGATGTCGCCCAGGATTCATCGAAAGAGCCGCCCCCCAAACGTGATCCACCGTAAGTTCATCTTCTTTTTACGCAACTTCGAAAAAAAAAAAAAAAAGGCGTACGCGCATCTGGCATTGATCTTTCCGGTTCCCCTCCCAACTCCTGTTAGTCCACTCGAAATAGGATTTCACATGGGAATAATTGGGGAAAGTGATTTTCTTTTTTCATACTTGGGAGGGTTAAATCTCGATTTTCGGGGGAAATTCCCCCTCCCCCCCATTGCGTTCACTGCCATCTTGATTTAACCTCTTACCTGTGCATGACGCATTGACGCAACCAGGGTGACTGAACCAGTGAAAGAACAACCTTAGTATTTTAATTAAACGGCTGAGATATGATTTTATTATTATGGAGAATTTTGTATTTATAATGAAGTGAAAATTCTGAGAAAACATCCAGTAGTGATATTATTTGACGCTGTGAAAGATTTGCGATGCTATGGATTTTTTTTCGTACTTTGGGCGCATATTCATAAGAGACAGTCATGTCGTTATAACCATCTGACTGTGCATCGAATACCGAAATATTCCATATCACCGGGATAAATCTTTTTAAAAGATATGTAATAATTTTTTCAACGTTATACATTGCTAAGCATCAATTATATTGATGAATTTTTGGTCAAAAACTCAATATTGTTTGCGATATATGGCCGTTTATTCACTGGTCCAGCTTTCTAAACTATTTCCAGTGATTGAACGAGCGTTGAAAAGGCTTTTCGTAACCTCAAAACGCACGAGTATGATATAATATTAGTAGTTCTATTGTACGTTCATTCACTGAAAAGATACAAAAAGAGTTCATTCATTGGAATTTTTGTTCATTCACTGGGGAATTGGTAATTTCGTTCATTATAATTTTTTTATACAAAATCTTTGCGAACAGGGCACTTCAAATGTTTTTTTTTTTTAATATTCTGTGAACATTGTTCTACAAGATCTAATCATCTCACAAAGAAATTTGTAATAAGTTAAATTATACGGCTTTATCGAAATAGAAAAAAGGCTTATGCGTTCATTCACTGGTTCAGTCACCCTATATGCATCATGACGAAAAAACCGATGAAAACTGGTCGCTAATATCGCGATTTGAATAAAATTTGGTTTTCCATGGTTTTTGGGCGTCGCTGAATCCAAATATGATGTCAGATTTTGAAAATAAAAAATGGCAGATCTAATATGGTACTCCGAAAAAGGAAAATTTATTCTATTCACACGAAATCTCATACCGAGGGATTTTCGGGGTCACTGGATGCGAATCTGATCTTAGATTTTCAAAATCAAAATAGGGAATCGTTGTACCGGATCTTAGCAAGATTTTGAAAATTCAAAATGATAGATCTAATATGGTGGACCAAAATGCAAAATTTTGTTCTATTTGGACGTAATATTGCATTCGAGGGTTTTTGGGGTCGTTGAATCCAAATCTGATACTGAATTTTGAAAATAAAAAATGGCGGATCTAATAAGGTACTCCGAAAAAGGAAAATTTATTTTATTCGCACGAAATCTCATACCGAGAGATTTTCGGGGTCACTGAATGCGAATCTGATCTTAGATTTTCAAAATCAAAATAGGGAACCGATATACCGGATCTTATCAGCAAGATTTTGAAAATTCAAAATGATAGATCTAATATGGCGGATCAGAATGCAAAATGTTGTTCTATTTGGACGGAATCTTGCACTCGGGGGTTTTTGGGGTCGTTGAATCCATATCTGATAATGAATTTTGAAAATACAAAATGGCGGATCCAATATGATGGACCGAAAAACGCAAATTTTATCATATTTGGACGAAACCTCGTACTCAGTGGTTTCTGTAATTGGTGATGGTGGATATCGTGTGGGTGCCTATAATTAAGGAAACAGTCAAATTAGAAACAAATTTGAAAACACGAATCGCGGCAATCAAGCTATATTTGAAAAAAATCACAGCCACATCGGATTTGCTCTTTTTAATTTTACATTTTAACATAAAATTGAGGTCAAGTGACCCCTGAAAACCTTGAGTGTTAGATTTTATTAAAGTAAAATAACATTTTGCCTTTCAGTGCGCCATGATGGATCCGCTAATTTGAATTTCAAAAATCTGACCTCAGGTTTGGGTTCAGCGACCCCAAAAACCCCTGAATATCCGATTTCATTTCAATAAAGTAATATTTTGCTTTTTTGGTACGCCATTTTGTATTTTGAAAATTCAGTGTCAGATTTCGATTCAGCGGGCCCAAAAATATAAGTAATACAAATTCGGTGTATTTTTTTAAAACGAAATTTTCATCGCGTTTGGTGGCACAAAAAGTTATTTTTCGCGCCACAGGCAAGGGGTTAATTGTTTTTCAAATAACTCGCTTATTTTTAACTTTAGAGTGAAAATAATGATAACCAAAGTTGTGGAAAATTTATTTCTTATAATTTATTTCTTATCATTTTTATCCTACATAGTTAAACTGCAAATAGGGGTTAAAACGGTTTTTTTTTTAATTATCTCGTTTATTAGCAAATTTATCGTAAAAATGCTAATAAATAATCAGGTAGGGAATTTTATTTCCTGCAACTTTCGTTATCGCAATTTTTATCCTACGATCGATATTTTCAGAATTAAAATTAAAATAGGGGAAATTCAATGCGTATGCACAATCTGAGGTAAGTCGGGAGCCACTATTTTAGTTCTAACTCTGAAAATATCGATCGTAGCGTAAAAATGGTAATAACCAAAGTTGCAGGAAATAAAACTACCGACCCGATGATTTCTTAGCATTTTTACGATAAACTTGATAATAAACGAAATAATTGAAAGTGAAAAAACTTCCACCCCTAAATTCAGTATAAGTCTAAAAATATCGATCGTTGGGTAAAAATAGTAATAACCAAAGTTGCAGGAAATAAAATTCCCTGCCTGATAATTTTTTAGCATTTTTAACGATAAACTTGATAATAAACGAGATAATTGGGGAAAAAAACCGTTTTAACCCCTATTTGCAGTTTAACCCTGTAAATATAAATCCTAGGGTAAAAATGATAAGCACCGAACTTGTGGGGAATTAGATTTCCCACAACTTTGATTCATATCATTTTCACTCTAAATTTGAAATCAAGCGAGTTATTTAAAAAACAATAAAAAATAACAAAAACAGCCTAACTTTTGTTCTGCAAATCGTAGAACGGTAAGAGAGATATTGAATTGCTTAGCTAGCTCTGGGGAGTATTCTTGGAACGATTGAAACTATAAGAAAAACCTTTAGTTTTGCCTGAAAAATTTTAAAAACTCAAAAAGTTTACTCCAATAAAACTTATAGGATACGATTCGAGAAGTTGAGAGAATTTTCAGATGAAAAATTTTATTGAGTTTGGGCCACAGATAGATGAGAAAATGAAGTGGTAAATTTAAAGAAAAAAAAATTAAAAAATTGGAAGATTCGCAGCAGCGCGTGCGGTAACCGAGATGATGCGCGGTCGAGCTTGACAGCCATCATCAAGGCTATAAATCTCAAAATGTTTGGTAAAATAATTTTAAATTATGACTTAAAAATTGCTTGGCGATATATGAAATAATCAAAATTGATGTCTAAAGTATGAAATAATATTAGGATTGCCTCTGCATAATCACTTTTCAAAGTCGGAGCACTAAAAACTACGCTGCAACCATAAAAATACTTGGTAAAAGACTTAAATTAGATAATACGAAGTTATGGAATCAAGATAAGCCCAGTAGCAATGTGCTCAGACTTGAAAAAAAAGTAGTTGGGCAGAGAGGCAATCCTGAAATTATTTTAGACTTAAGGGAGGAATTTTGAATATTTCCTACTTTACGTTGCGCAATTTTTAAGTCGAAAATTCAAATATTTTCTTTTTCAATTATTTTTATTCTTCAATAATTCGTCAATGTAATCAATTAATCGCTTTGTACTGCCTCAAAAAAGAACCTCGGCCACGTAGACTCCGTCATTTTTGAAAACGTAGTTATGAATTTGAATTCGAAACCAATGATCCTCCGAGGTAACAATTCTTGTCGGCTATTCTTAATTACGACACTTTTTTTAATAATTGGAAGGAAAAAAAAGATCACATCAGAAATTTCCCAAAAGATTTGTCAAGCGAAGTGTTTGGAGCTTTCAGAAAATTGCAAGATTTCTTAAAGTGTTTGAATAGCATTAAATCGGGGTAACGGGTTAATCTGGTTTAGAATACTGAAAAAAAGCGATTTTTCAGGAATTTATCAACAACAAAATAGAGCCTTTTTTCAAAAACTTGACGAGTGATTTATAGTACATTTGAACAATAAAAAATTATTTTTTGAAATTCAGAGATTATAACTTTAAACGCGTTTTCCTCCAAATTACTATTCGACACTTTTTTTTTCAACTTCCGAGAAACAGAGAAAAAATATTCGATCAATCGATTTTTTGAACCTTCCCCTCCCCCCCAAGGTACCCATTGTCATCAAAATCGAATTGCGTCTTTCGTTTTTTTTTTTTCGCGGCCATAAGTATGTAATTTTTCATATCGAATTTCTAACAATAATCAGCAATCACAGAAACCGATATTAAATCGGTCCTGTTCGAATTGAATGGTGTTTGCTTGTCATAAAGGAAACTTTGAGTGTTTTTTACTCGTCGCACTGAGGTCATGTTTCGTTGCGTAAAATCTACGAACTCAATGCACCTCTGCCTCGCGTTTTCTCGTGGAAAAAGCTTGACTTGGTGCGCACTCGATTGAATGGAGTTGAAAAAAAAATAATAATAATAATAATAATAATAATAATAATAATAAATTGCAGAAATCTCGATGAGCGCAAGGAGGAGGTAAGATCGAAGCCCGAGGAAAAGGCAGATGAGCAAACGCCGGAGGAGGATGGCTGGTCCAAAGTTGGAAGTAGACGTTAACAAAGTAACAAAGTATCGCGCTATAGCCATTCATTATCTTTTTTTTTTTCCAAACGAACTAATCGCGCGCAACTTCTCTCCATTGTAATCGGAGTGACGATTGAAAAAATAGAAATTATAAGGCCAACATCGATTTTTCGAATTTTCCATGGTGAGTTATACATATACACGTACATATATATATATACATAAATATATACTTTTTTTTCTTCGACCGGCGTAAACATTTCTCGATTCGTCCAGACTGGTTTGTGTCGTATTATACACATATAACGAGTGTAACGAAAAGAATACTATTATATTATAATTTCCGAAAATATCGAAGCTCATCCGCCAGTTCACCGAAATCCGGTTGAACTTTTTTTTTTTTTTTAATCTCTTATACTTGTGGGCGAAAAAGAAAGAAGTAAAATAAGACCATGGAGGCCAATCTTTTTTACGTATCCTACAGTCGATCGATCGGTGTTTGGTTATTGGTCAGGAAAATCCGGACGAAATGTGGAAACTTCGAGTTTATCCTTCGGGAGGATTTTTTTTTTTGAACGCTTTTCGTATTTCTAAGAATCAAGAAATCTTATGCCGGCTGCCATATAGCGGCACTGGTATCGCGGACCCATGAAAGAGAGCCCCGTGATGTTAATAAAGTTTTCTTGTATCTTGAAATATTTTTATAATTTTGAAGACAAAACTCATTTTTTCAATGCAACCTTCGATCCTACAATAATTGTCCTGTAGGTTCTCCCAAATACATTGGGCCGGTGTCGAAGACGTTGCGAAATCAACAGATACCAATAGTTCCGTAAATGAACAGAAAAATTATGCGTCCAGTGTATGAAGAAGCCTTAAGGTTGTTGTGCTGGTTACTCAGCCAGGGGGTCGGGCGTAGTCCGCGCGCGGTGAGCGCGGGGATGCATCGAAGATACAATGTTGCGCCGCTCACGGGCGAGCGGGTCCTTTTTCTCTTTCATTATAAATATTTTAAAAACGGTACTGTCAAAAATTCTGAAATTTTTACAGAATACATATCCAGGTAATGTCTCTTAAAACGTACTGCATTTTTCAGCTTATTGGCACCATTTTCTTGTCAGATATTGTAAATACTGCAAAAATTTTCAGAATTTATCTATCATAGGTGCAGTTAACCTACGAAACACATTCCCTTTCCGAATTTTTTTTCTCAATAACCGTACTGTAAATCGTACCCAAGTTTTACAGGAACGTAGGAAAAATAATTATATACATTGTGGAAAAATTTGGTCTGCATGTCATCATTTTGAAGTATCGTCACAACAACCCGACAGCCCGACAGAGCAAGGCAGGTGCCCCTATCAGTATCAGCATTATTGGTATTGATGGTAGATGTTGCAAGTCTATTCCTCGAAGATGTGAAAAAATACGATTTTAGAGAAAATAAGATTAAAAAATTACTGACTTCAACAGAAAGCGATAATATCGACTTTCGACGAAAGTTGGTACAACGAAAAAGAACAATACCGACCAAGGTCGGTATGACAGAGTGGTTCGGTGTAAGCACTTTATCTAACGAGAGTTGGTGTGCAAGCGCTTTCGCACCATTCGTGTTTCACATTGCCCTTTAACCCATTTCGTCCCAAAAACACAAAATTTGGACACAACTTTCGGCGCTGTAACTTTTATTGAGCTTACAATCGTCATAGCAACAGCTTCAACGCTCACATAATTAGATTATCGTGATACACTCAATTTTTAGGTTATAAGCCGATAATTTTTCGATCAGAAGTGTTTATGGTCACTTTCAGTTCCACACGTACGTAATAATAGGGAAACATCGTAAATTCGGTGAAATCTCGGTAAAAACTCATGGTATATGACTAATTTAGAGTTAGGAGTGAACCATCTTGAGGTCAGGTATTCACAAGTGATAATCATCACTTTTTCATCTCAATTCATCATTTTTTCGATCGTTATACACGCATAACGGTAAAATAATCGATATTTGTGCAAGAAAATGAAAAATTATGACTTGGAGCCCCATTTTGTTTTTGAAAAAAATTCCGACGGGATAAGAAAGGGCTGATGAAAAATACGCGATTAGTACCTTTCGCAATGGTCAGTATTGCCTTTTTCAATGTCGAAATATACGATTTTTGCGAAGAAACGTCGAAAAAATCGGCATTTATTTCGAAAAAATGATCATAAATTTTTTCAACGAAATCGTAAGCCGATTCTGATCACGGGATTCGAAAAAGGAGGTCCAAAACTATCTATCTTGGTTTATTTAATTTTTTTTTTCAACGGCGTTTGGATCACAAGTTACAGCGCAGAAAGTTGTGTCCAAATTTTGTACTTTTGGGACGAAAAGGGTTAAGGCGGAAGTGCACATGTGAAAAACGAGCGCGGGAGAGAGGTAGCTTCAAATTTTTAACGATACTTACTCTAAAATGGCACAAATGATCAGGATAAAATTCGCTTGGACACATTTAGCCATCATACTGTCGTTGCTAAGCTAATATTACCCCGATCGGTTGCGTTTTTGAGGCAGTCGGAGCCTGTATTACATCACCTTTAGGCAAAATGATAGGTGTACCATGTGACATATGAGTGCGAGAGGGCTAACTTTTTTTTAGCGTTTCTATATTTTCTTCTAGTAGACTTCTATTTTGAAAAAAAAAATGAAAAAAGCAATTTTCGCTGTATTAAAATGAGACTCTTCTGAGTCCAAGATATCAAGCGTGTTGGAGAAAATAAGGAAATGTGATTTTTACCAAACAAGTCGTGTTGCACTTTAAGAAGATTTGATCGATCAATGAATACGTTTACACAATGCTCATATTCCGGTGTTACGAAAACCGGCGTAGTTAAAGCAAGCGTTAAAGTGCGTGTAGACGGGTCTTGATACCCGCTTTACGTCGTCAAGCGGGTGCTAGGTACCGTGTAAGCGCCTGGTTTAACTACACCGGTCATGATAACACCCGCTTTACGTCGTAAAGCCGGAATAAGAGCGTGTAAACGTACTCATATAGTAGTCAACAACGCAAGCGGGCAAGCTATGGTCAGCAGGTTATCGACGGAGGATGCGTGCCTGACGCGGAGAGAGGGTTCGCTATCTTGTTAAGGTCAAGTACACTGGAAATCGCGTAACTGTCCGCTTTAGGGCGGATAGGAGAGGGAATCAGACAGTTAACCGTCTCCCTCACGCTGTCGCAGCGGGCCTCGAAGGCTGTGATCAGGGGAGGGGCGCGAGCTCGTGTTAGGACAGGTTCGCAGCAGAGTGGGGCGGGTCGTCTGTGTGACGGAGAGGGGACAGTTAAACGGCGGACAGTTAAGCGAATTCCAGTGTACATAGGGTGCGTTCCATTATTCGTTCAAATCGCTCAAAACGCTTAATTTGCCCATGCTCGGACGGTCGGGCCGCTTAAGCAAAGCACTTTGAGCGAATAATGGAACCCGGCCTTAGTGCCACGACGATGCCCACGGCCTACCGAGTACCAACAGAAACAGAGGTCCTATTTTATTGCTATTGCCGTCCCATGGTAGAGCCTCGCGTTCAGTTCGCTACGAATTTTTCATAAATGCTTGCACGATTCGCTATTATCTCAGCTATTATATTACGTTTTGATTCAGTCACGTCTATAAAAAGTAAGAGACAAGAAGAATCGGAAAAATATTGCCAAACAACATTTCACTGGTAAGTAATTAATACAATCCCAATGTCATTAGAAGAATCAAGTAATTAGAATAAGTAATAAACAAGCGAAATTGTTTGACTCATAATCTTGATCGCTGTTCTACGTTCTACAATTATTGAAATATTTATTTTATTTGCTTCCAAAATGCGCAAAGTGTATTTGATCAATGATGCCACCTATGATACTAGATTTCCAAAAAATTAAGGAAGACGCAAGGCATGGATTTAACGTTTGGGATTAGAAAATATTCAATTGTCGAAAGCAATCGGGAATTTGTTCGAGGTATTTTCCTGAGGAAGCTTTTGATTGAACGTCGCTAGCATATGTTGGACTAAAACCTGATGCTTACTGAAGACGCGCAAGCACTGATAAAATTTGTTATTGTTTTCTCTGATTGTACTGGGGATATATATTTCTCCTATAAATAAATTGTCATAAATGTATGGACCCGCTATTACAAAACTTCACGTTCCCTACAAATAGAACAAAAATATGAAACGTACAAGGGGGTCACCGATTTATAAAAGGTTTTTATGGTGCATCAAGAGTCGCGGTAGCGACTCGAGACAAGTACATTTCCTCCTATACTGCGACATGTCCAGAGGAGCTCCAGACTCTTATATGCCACACAACTTGCTTATACACAGGAGTATATTATATATTGTGTACGAAAACTTGAGACGAGTACATCTCCTCGCGTCGTTTTGTCTATCCTTACAAAAATATGTCAAACGCAAAAAGTATTAATTTCAGACAGAAATCGCTTCTAAACTATCTAACCAAATGGGTTGAGTTTTGGACATGTATGTCTGTAGACCCGTATTTAGAGCGTCCTGACCAGGAAATGTTAAAATTCAAACTAGAAACGAAAACTTCTAGGGAAAATTGACGAAGTTAAAAGATTTTTCAAGATATTTGGTCAGGACGCCCTAGACGGACAAAAACCCTAAACAACGAGCCTTTATTTGTTTCTGTACATCGAAAATTGGCTGAATGGTATTTGTCAGAAAATTTACGTGTAATTATTGTCGGTAAGGTGATGTCGAGAGAGTGCGTAGTTCCCGACCGATCCGCTGGTAACTTCAAGCGTTGAGCGCTGCACTATAGTTCTCCGATACCCCAACAACAGCCGGGTTGAGTCAATGAATAAATGGGTTGAGTTTTGGACATGTTTGTCTGGAGACCTGTATTTAGAGCGTCCTGATCAGAAAATGTTAAAATTAAAACTAGAAACGACAATTTTTAGTGAAAATTGACGAAGTTAAAAGATTTTTCAAGATATTTGGTCAGGACGCCATAGACGGACAAAAACCCCAAACAATGAGTCTTCATTTGTTTCTGTACCTCGAAAATTGGCTAAATGGTATTTGCCCGAAAATTTACATGCAATATTTATCGGTAAGGTGATAAGAGAGCGCGTAGTTCCAGAGCGGTCCGCTGGCAACTCGAAGCATTGACTACGTTTCCACCGTATGGTCAGAGTCGGGTTGGGTCCATATTTGAGCCAATGAGAAATGATATTTCACGAGAAATTATTTCCTTCCTCTCTAATCTCATTTCTCATTGGCTTAAATTTCAACCCAACCCAACTCTGACCCTACGGTGGAAACGTAGTCATAGATCGCTGCACTATTTCTCCGATACCCCAACAACGACCACAAGGTAAAATCCAATATCAAATATGAAAAAACGAACCAAAAACTCTTAACTTGGTACTTTGTACGAGATTTCTACCTCCGTAGCGTCCCAAGTCCCGTTTATCGGGACGATTCCGGGCGTTCTGACTTATAAAGGGTTAGTAAATAATATAAAAAATAACAATGCCAGATATACTTGGCAACTGCGAGTTGGATGATTTGAATTTATTCGACAACTTTTTGCGTTAAACAATAATGATGTTAGATGTACTTGGCCACTGTGAGTTGGATGATTTGAATTTATTTGAAAACTTTTTGTCTCTTACATCTTTTTGTAAGAATAGACAAAACGAAGCAAAGAAATGAACTTGTCTCAAGTTTTTTTACACCATGCAGATATACTGTAAATAGAGCTTGGGAGCTTGTTTGGACATGTCAGTATAGCAGAAAATGTACTTGTCTCGACTTGCTACCGCGACGATAGGCGCGTGAGTACGAAGAAAATCGCGGGAATTTTTCAATTTTTTTGTTCAGATCCAAGTCGTAATTATAATCTGTGTTACTGCACTGTATAGCGCTCCCAGATTTTTAAATAAACATAGGTACCGACAAAAATCTCCTGATATGAGATTGTGGTTTGCTATTTTCGCTGTGTGCAGAAAGCCAAGTGGCGCCGCGGCCGGCTGTACTCCGAAAATTTTGCTGGAATAGCTCTCATTTATTTACATAGTCGAAACCTTGTTGGATTCATTTAATAAACGAACGTTTATATTCGTGCTGCATAGAGTTTTTTGAGGTGAGCTTGACTATAACTGCGTTGAAAAAAAAAATAAATCGACGTATTACGATGCAATGAAAATAGGTTTACGGCTACTTTTCCTTCTTAATTTGAGGCTAAGCATGAACCTTGTCGGTCTTGTCATACGAACCGACATAAGGCTCGTATCGAGAACAAGAAAGACGTAACTCGGACTTGATTGTAACGTGGATGAACGATTACCCACGAAGTGCTCACTGCATATTCGGATAGCCGATCATGAGAGCTACTAAAAAGGAAAAAAAAATCAATTTATTTGTATTATAATATCCTGACATGAATTTTTCATACCAGACAAAATATGCACGTTTAACCTCAAGAATTTTACTTTCTTTGTTTTTTGCACCCAACGAATCTAGTTTTTGCGCTGCTCAACTTTATAAATTTCTGTCGGTAACGCGTAAAACTTAATTTCCGAAGTTGTGTAGCGGAAAACATTCTTATATGACTTCACACAACAGTTTAAATTTCCTTTCCGCGACTTCTCTATTACATATTGCCCTCAATTGCACTACGCGACACCAGCAAAACATGTGCATTCCCGCCACCATGGGCGCTCTAAGTCGTTCTCAGCCGCTATAGTATGGCACTGCACACGGCGAATAACAAAACACAGCCTCTACCATGATCGTTAAAATTGCTTCATTGGGTACATTTATGGCAGTACACAAAGAGTCAGCAAAACCAACTTAAGCTGCTTCGCTGCTTCTTGAATCCCTACCATAAATTTATACTGTTTTCATAATTTTTCAAAAAACTATGATTATCGTGACAATCGGCATTTTTTAAAACTGGATCGTCGTTAATATATTTTACATAACCTTTCATTATTCTGGTATAGAAAGTATATGTTTATTTTACGTAGCCTCGATGCGTAAAAATTCGGAAAACGGAAAAAAAACGACGATACAACAATACAATTGAACAATCGTAATGTTAATGAAGCATAGTCTTTATTGTTAACTCAATAATTTAATCCATAAAACAATAATCTTAGCATTCCTTTCATCATTCTTCCATTCAATCGCGTAATAAATAAGCATAAAATAAAAGACACATCTGCGATATGAACATCGAACTTTCTATATACACGTTTCTTTACACACGATTAAAATTACGTTAGCTTAGGTGGATAGAGTAGGTAGGCTGCTCTGAATTTTGAAAATCCATGAAGCATTATGGGATGGAAGGGAATGTGTTTGCGGCCATAATGAACAATTGCAGACGGCATTTTCAACCGGTATCTGTGCGATCGTCCTTATCGACGAAAAATGTCCTTAAACGCGATTCTTTCGAATTGCTGTGAGCAAAAATTTCGTGGGGTCAACCCACTAATCAGCGATTCTCCATTGAATGTTCAAATTTCATTACATTATTCCATTTCGCAATTATTTTTCACGAAGTGTTCGTCATTTTCGGTTACAACCCGTATTTTAGGCAGTTTCCAACGAGCATTATTTCCACTTCTCCACAGCTCTTTTAATCGAAGGAATTGCTATGTATACTTTAAGCGTTTTTCAACGATTATCGTTTCTAACCTTGATTCGAAAAATGCCCTACGCTTATGCGTCACCGAATTCGAAACAAAATCAGATCCCACCGGAAACAGAAAACCGTTTTATGAGGCAGGCAACTCGTACCAAGCCGATTACAAAATGACCGAAAATCACCGTCTGAAAAATTATGAGTATTACGATCTTTAACCTCGTCTCGAGTGCGCGCGTACAATGGAAAAAAAAACATTTTCATTTTCGCAATTGCCGGAGACTTCGGGATATTTCGTTATTGCCCGTGTGTGACGCGCAGAATAATTTCCCACCAGTCACCGCTTTAACATTCAAATAATTTGAATTTTGGCGGTATGCATAATTACATATGTCCGCCGGCGGATATCCGGTCGGAAGCAACTTCATCGACCGTAGTAAATGTTTTTTCTTTTGTTTTGACAACGAAGGAATATTGCGACATTTCAATGGGTTATCAATAAAGCATTATGGCCGCTGCGGTTTTTTCCTCCAAAGCCGGTATTGGCTCTAGACGATCGTCTTTGTCCCTTCCGGAACCCCAACCGACCAGGGCTATGCTTATCAGATGAACGACTCCCGCGCTCACGACCAACCTGCAAAAAATTAAAATTACGACTTCTCGTGGAAAACGTTTTTTTTTCTCTCGCATTCGTAATGTCATACAAATAAAATATGAAAGTAGGATTTTTATCCATCGAGAAGCCGATAGCCAGATTTTTCGAAATTATGTAGACGGTACATGTTTCTTTATTGAATTTTGACATTATTTTTTGGCCATTAGTAGCTGGAGCTAGGTCTCGAGAATTACGTGTTCACATTTGAAATTATTCCGTTTCATAGTTTAGAAATGGTTTCAATCAGAATGGTTTCAATTTCAATTAGACGAGGAAATTAAATATTTGGCCGAAAATATATAGGTCATAAATCGGTACACAGTGAGAATCGTGTGCTCCGAATATACTGTTCTGAGTGAATCCATTCAGCTCGTCGACTCGGTACGCTAGTATAACTACTTATGTTAGCTTTTTTTTCTCATAAAACATATCTACAATTCTTATAATACACGGAAAAAATTTTTCTGTGAATTCTAGTCATGTTTCCATCATGTTTTACAGTTTTGTTAATAGAGAATGCCTCTCGGGAGGAAAATTTCGGAAATTCTTTAGAATTTGAAATAAAAAGCATTAACCGATAGAATGAATTTTTACAGTGTAAAAGTGTAAATAGAGTTTATCACTGTGACAAATTGTACAAACTGTGAAATCAATTATAATATAAAATAGCGCATCTTTTTGGGTTTAATGTTTGAGAAATTGCAAAGTGAACTGTAACAAATAAAAGTTTAGAAGATTTTGAAAAGCGCGGTTCGAATTAGCATAATAAATGTAGTTTATTATCTATAAATTAGCAATTAAATCCATGAACGAATTTAAAAGTGCTGTTCCATTATTTTTGAAAATACTGTGAATTTTGCAAAAAACAAATCGTCATTGACCGGGATTTGAACCCGCGATCCTCCGCAGTAAACGAATTCAACACTTTCGATCCTTAAATAATCATTACAAAGGAAAAATTAAAGATTTGGAGATTTTTTTTTACGAGTGTTTCCGGCTTGGTGGTCCGGACGTTTTTCCGTCGAAACTAATTTTGAGCCTACCTGAGATTTTACCTGAAACCTACCTAACGACCGACACTCTATACCACTACGTTATTGATTTTATGAACGCTTATTGATCCTTATGAATTTCTTGTTGGCGTCGTATTTTCCATACACATTTCAAAAACTGTAATTTTTTCATCATTTTCACAGTTGAATTCGACGAAAGCGTGCTACAATTTTTCTTTATTTCAATTTCTGTTTTTCATAGACAATTTAGTATTTTTTGTTATGTGTTACATTCGTAAAAATACTCTCTCTATACAGTTCATTTTAATGCGTCAGTTTTTAAATTTTTCTTGTACAAATCTATTGGTTTTTCATTTTACTCATAGCAAAATTCATTGCAAGCATTTTCAATTTTTACAGTGTCACTTTTTTTAAGTGGAAATAGTTGTTTTCACAGTTTAAACCAACAAGTATGGTTATACAGATAGTACAGAAGTACATTCCGCACATTACTTTTTGATCAAAACACTGTAAAGAGATTAATTTACTGTGTTAAACTGCATTGTTTCTCTTCATCGTTGTATTTTTTAAATTTCAGTTATTATTTTTTGAAATGTCTTTTTTTCCGTGTATGCATGGTTTCAATTACAATGTTATTTGGCTGATGGCGATTTCGAGTAATGTATAACCTCACTATAGTAATAAGTAAGTCAAGAAAATGCACCATAAATAATTATTGAAAAATGAAGTTTTGAAAGCTTTTGTTAAAATAAATAAAATAAATTTTCAAAATAAAAAAATTATCAGACTACTGTACATAAAGAATTGATTTATGAGTTGCCTGTTTTTACGTAAGAGAGCCGTTTCATGATTATATATATATATTTTTAAAAATGACAGCCTTAAATACTTGTCATGTCGAATTATTTTTCATGATCGATACCGATTATGAATAATGTTGCACCATTTGGGGCATCGGTGTGGTGGTACGCATCACTTAATCGGGACTTGCATAGGTCAGTAAATGGGACGTTCATCTAACGAGTAGGAAACTATTGGGGCCATTTGAGCGAGTACGCATACTTGAAATATATAATTAAATAATCAAAAGAATAATAAAAACAAGGCGAGCTTCCGTTAGCTGATATTCCGCGCGTTCCAATAATATTAATACTTTCAACCCTTAGATAAATAAAAATCAAGATTTCCCTCTGCTAATGGCGAGCAGGGTTTAGGCAGTCACAATTCGGGACATTCACCTTATATTTAAAAAAAAATTAGGTCTATTAAGCTAGCACCCCCACAACATCGAAAAAAATTTTTAAGTGCATGGGAATTTTGGGCTTTTTATGGGCTTTCGAAACCCGTAAGCAAAAAATTTTGGGATCTTTCCTGTTAAGAGAAAATCAAAATTTTAGTGTGGGGGTGCTAGCTTAACGTTAAGCTAGCGCCTAGCGCCACTTTTTTTCATTGAGTACTTGGGAAATTTTTTTTAGTCACATATTTATGGGCTCTTTATGGGCTCTTCAGATATGTAACTGCCAATCACCTGGGACCTACCCCAACGGAGGTAGCAACCCCTAAAAAATTTTGAAAATATTTTTTTATCAGCCCGAAAATCGTCGTTTCGTATCTAAAGAGCCCATAATTCACCCTACAATTAAAGCCCTCTAACGTACCGAAATTCCCATTCGTTCACCTACTTTACTCTTGTAGTCAAGAATTTTGAAGTTTTTTTTTCGATTTCGAGTAGAGCCCAAAAATCGTCGTTTTGTATCTAATGAGCCCATAATTCACCCTACAATTTAAGCCCTCTAACGCCCCGAAATTCCCATTCGTTCACCTACTTTACTCTTGTAGTCAAGAATTTTGAATTTTTTTTTTTCGATTTCGAGTCGAGCCCGAAAATCGCTACTTCATATCTGGAGAGCCCATAATTCACCCTCCAATTGAAGCCCTCTAACGTCTCGAAATTCCCATTCGTTCACCTACTTTACTCTTGTAGTCAAGAATTTCGAAGTTTTTTTTTTCGATTTCGAGTAGAGCCCAAAAATCGTCGTTTCGTATCCAAAGAGCCCATAATTCACCCTACTATTTAAGCCCTCTAACGTCCCGAAATTCCCATTCGTTCACCTACTTTACTCTTGTAGTCAAGAATTTTCAATTTTTTTTTTTTCGATTTTGAGTAGAGCCCAAAAATCGTTGTTTCGTATCCGAAGAGCCCATAATTCACCCTACAATTTAAGCCCTCTAACGTCCCGAAATTCCCATTCGTTCACCTAATTTACTCTTGTAGTCAAGAATTTTGATTTTTTTTTATTTCGAGTAGAGTCCAAAAATCGTCGTTTCGTATCTGAAGAGCCCATAATTCATCCTCCAATTTAAGCCCTCTAACGTCTCGAAATTCCCATTCGTTCACCTATTTTACTCTTGTAGTCAATGTGGCCAAAATAATTTTGAAGTTATTTTTCTCGATTTTGAGTAGAGCCCAAAAATCGTCGTTTCGTATCTGAAGAGCCCATAATTCACCCTACAATTTAAACCCTCTAATGTCCCGAAATTCCCATTCGTTCACCTACTTTACTCTTGTAGTCAAGGATTTTGAATTTTTTTTTTTTGATTTCGAGTAGAGCCCAAAAATCGTCGTTTCGTATTTTTATTTCATAACGTTCAAGGGCTTTAATTGTAGGGTGAATTATGGGCTCTTCGAATACGAAACGACGATTTTTAAGCTCCACTCGAAACCGGAAAAAAAAACTTCAAAATTATTTTGGCCACCTTGACTACAAGAGTAAAGTATGTGAACGAATGGGAATTTCGAGACGTCAGAGGGATTAAATTGAAGGGTGAATTATGGGCTCTCCAGATATGAAGTAGCGATTTTTAGGCTCGACTCGAAATCGAAAAAAAAAATTCAAAATTATTTTGGCGAGATTGACTACAAGAGTAAAGTAGGTGAAGGAATGGGAATTTCGGGACGTTAGAGGGTTTAAATTGTAGGGTGAATTATGGGCTCTTCAGATACGAAACGACGATTTTTGGGCTCTACTCGAAATCGAAAAAAAAAAACTTCAAAATTCTTGACTTCAAGAGTAAAGTAGGTGAACGAATGGGAATTTCGGGACGTTAGAGGGCTTAAACTGTAGGGTGAATTATGGGCTCTTTAGATACGAAACGACGATTTTCGGGCTGATAAAAAAAAAATTTCAAAATTTTTTAGGGGTTGCTAGCTCCGTTGGGGTAGGTCCCAGGTGATTGGCAGTTACATATCTGAAGAGCCCATAAAAAGCCCATAAAAAGCCCATAAATATGTGACTAAAAAGAATTTCCCAAGTACTCAATGAAAAAAAGTGGCGCTAGCTTAACGTTAAGCTAGCACCCCCACACTAAAATTTTGATTTTCTCTTCACAGGAAAGATCCCAAAATTTTTTGCTTACGGGTTTCGAGAGCCCATAAAAAGCCCATAATTCCCATGCACTTAAAAAATTTTTTCGATGTTGTGGGGGTGCTAGCTTAATAGACCTAAAAAAATTCCAACGTCCAAAATATTTTTTTTGCAAATCTGAATAAAATATTTTGTTTATTCTTCACAAAGCACCGGTTTTATTTTCGTCCTATTTTAACTGAAGGTTGTCCAAGGTCGTACAGGGTCGTACAGTGTCTTATAGTTGTGTGCGCGCGTATTTTTTTTTTTAGGAACAATTATCTAATATAATAAAACAAATACTTTCAACTATAAAAGTCTCATTACTCATTTTAATGTCTTGGGGTATTAATAAACGATACCAAGCACTTTGAAAGTTATTCATTTTTTTTTCATTATTTATTGTTAATTAATTTTCTTACCAAAACGAATAACCGAGTTCCGCGCTGGCCTCGCTCGTCCACATATTGTCTATGTCCTCTTTGGGCAATACGTTTGCGTACAACTTGGTGTAATACTGAGCGAGCCAAGTTCCTGCGCTCGCTACACAGAGCAAAACTGAAAAAAAAATTATCGTTATCTCAGGTTTTAAAAATTGCGTGTGTGTGTGGTGTGTGTGCGTTTTTTTCATTCGTAAATATGAAAAAATACGCATCCTGCACTATCTTGCACCGTTAAAATTCTTTCCCGTGTAAGAATAACCGAATAAGTTATAATTTTTTTGGATTTTTTTTAAAACGCCTTTGGGCATTTTATAAGTCTGGATGAATTTACGAAGATTTTTTGGAATTGTATTTTCTTTGGCTTACGAGTCAAAATGTTCATGAGGTAGATTCCTGGGACCGAGAGAACTTTCGATCTTGGTGACGTCGCTGTGTTTAGAACGGCCAAGAGAGCGGCCAAAGCCGCAGCCACGAGAGCACCTGACGTAGTAGCCAAAGTTCCGATCCAAAGACTGTACGACATTACCCCTGGATCCTGACGGATCATTTGCGGTACTGGGAACACAAAAAAAATGATTTTTCGATGATCAAAACTCATTATATTCATTAAAATTGGTAACAATTACTGCATACACTCTAAGGTATTCGTTTTATAATTTTATCTGTAGTAATAACGATAAAAATAATTTTCGTTATTGTCATTATTGGATGGAATTCTAGAACAGAGTAATCGAACTTAAGCTCGTGCTTACGTTTGCAAAAGTCGAAATTAATTTTTCGAGGTCTGGACACGAAAAGTGTTTGTTTTCTTTTTCTTTTACGTCGTAAAATTTCGTATTCAATGGAAAATTTTCGATCATGCAAGATCCCAAGAGTACGCTGAAGGCCAAAACAAAAAAAAAGCATTTAAGGATGTATGAGCACTAGCTTCACGATCATATAAAAATCTGAATTTTTTATTTGGTGTAGCAGAAGTGTATATGATAAAACCTGCAAAATTTCAAAGTGGGTCAACGACTCTTTACGCGAGTAATTAATTCGTGAAATCAAGATATTTATCCCATGCCATATACGAATTCTGGGCTGACGCAACTTTGAAACAGAAATTTGTATCTTTCACGATCAGATACGATCAATATTAAAACTGTTAAATGTTCAGAAAACTATCACGATTACATACGTTCCATAAAAAAATGGGGGTTAACGAACTTTTTGACATACAATTATCGATTTTAAGGAAATTTTTCGCGTGTGTCGCATAATGAGCGGTCCGACTCTCTCTTGTTTCATGCGTGCCCCTCGCTCACCGCGCTCACCCGCGCTCACGTTTCCGCTCATTTCCCGCCACCTTGTGCTCATACATCCTTAAAGTCCTCAGATTGAGAAAATCAATTAAAACTTGTTGAAGGGAATTACTATCACATTTGATTTCCCCTCTTCAATCAGTCAAGTTCGTTAAAAAAATGATTATACGAGGACAAAGCTTCCACCATTGATTTTAAATATCGAAGAATCAATTTAAAATCGAATAAAGAACGCTTTTAAAACTCTCGTGCAATAAAATGATGATCGAATAATGCTCATTAAAGTTTGCGCATTGAGCACGTGGTGTGTAGCATAATAAGGCTTTTTTAGCATACAAATTTTTATACGATGCGTGACTATACTCGGATATGTCATTGAGCCATCTACGAATAATTATTCATCGGCTCGAGTCAGACACAAAACAGTACACGTCATAATAGAACACGTACGCGATGATTGTTGAACGTACGTGACATGTTCTTCTATCTATGTGCGTGTCAATCACGACGTTCTTACCTGGGTCTACCTCAATAGAAATGTAAACATCGAAAGAACATTTTTTTTTTGGAATCAAAGCGGGATTGGTATAAAAAATTATAGGCTTTCTCGTAGGTTACCCAAAATTTCCTGACCGCGAATCTTCCTTGTCAACTGAAAATAGCAATACAACATCGAAATATCATTCCAGCATTTTTGGTGACGAAATCTTCGTTTGTTCTCCATCGATCCCTGTTTCAAGACGAAAAGTTTATGAAAACATTAGGGAAAATATAAAAAATATGCAGATAAAATTTGATATGATTTTTTTTTCTCCCTCTATCAACGTTTGAGTGAATCATTCACACGGCACAAATCTCTGAATGACACATCTTGAACATATCATTGAATGAGTGGCCTCTAAGAATTTCATCCAAAATTTTTTATGAAATGTCATCATAGATACGTCTTGAAGTAATTTTATTTAAAATCAATTATAAATGAACATGTAAAGGATATTTACAGTGTTGGTCGGATAAGTAAAGAAATGTATATTACGCAAATAAGATCGATATATAAAAAGTACTATTTTATGGAATAATATAATGCCAGGAATTTCGAGTGTACACACGCTCAGCAGCGCATTAGTTACAGCGCTGAGGCTAGATGGCGTCGATGATACCGCTTCCCGTAAGCGATCCGTTAGCACGTATTATTATATAATACGAAATTGTCTTTCCGTAACTGTTACAGCTTAAACAGGCCACAAAAAAGACGTCTAAGCATAGAATTTAAGAAGTTGTAAAAGAGGTTGAAATTCGACGCATTCAAATTCCTGCGGAGAACTTTTAGACGTCATAGAGGTACTGAAATGTGTCAAAAACACATTTGAGATATCTATCATTTTTGAGGACCCATTTGAGACAACTTTACGTCGTCAGCTATACTGCTGTTCGGACGGTAAGTACAGAGAGATCAGAAGATGAAGGAAAATTGCGCAATTCGTAAAAAAAACGACACACTAAAAATTTCACGAAATAATACATCCCAAGGATTGCAAAATAATTGATGAAAAGGTATTGCAAGCGTAGGCAGAAGAGACCGTGAGCGGATATAGTCGATTAATATAGGTCGACTTTCCCGAGAGTTGTGTCCGGCCGGTGCATCGATCCCGCGATCTCTCATTGCATTGTCAGTCGGTAAGCGCGGGGAAGGGGGGGGGGGGTGATTGAAAGAGCAACATCTACGAGAAGGCCTCTATTGCGCCTTTCGTGCTTCGGAAATATCACGAGAAAGGAGGAAACACACCACTGTTTTGACCCCTTCTCTCTCTCGTTACCTCTTGGCCGTAGGAGCGTCCGTAGTGAAAAGCATAATAGCGCGTTTGTTGAAATTGATCAATGAATTTCAATAAATTCAATTATCGAAATTAGGAATTGTACATCCTATTTTATCTTGCGAGAGAAATAGAGTACGTGTATGAGCGGTGATGACCTACGTGCCTGCTACGCCGAAAAATAAGAGTGTGCAATACGTGTATCGTGTGGTATAGATAGGATGAAAGAGATAGGATAGGTGGGATCTGCGAGAGTCATATAGGCGTTGAAGCGGCGCTGCGCTTACGCGAGAGCCCTTCGCTGCAAGCCACCTGGCGTATTTCTGGCGAAATGTCGAAAACTCGTCAGAAGCGAATCTTTTCGTTGCAATACACTTGAAATCGATGGAGGACTTGTGTGACATTTAAATACAAAGTCTTGTACATGTAATACTGTAAATATAATGTGGGACAGATGCCTCGCCATACTAAAATTTATATGTACATTTATATACACAAAAAATGAACCTAACATACATTTAACATAAATTTCCAATAAATAAAATACGTACTCATGATGTACCTACAGGTGCCCGAAAAAAATAGGTTAGATCTGAGTATTTATTTTTTAGATCTAAATTTTGGAAAACCATAGATTTGTCTAGATCTTTTGGTTAGATGTGCCTGGATATACGTTAGATCTACTGAGATCTGAGTAAATCCATGCACTGAGACTTCAATAGGTAAACGGAGATCCAATAAGCAAAAGCTTTCAAGCATAATATTAAGTCGACTCACGTCACGTACGTAAATCTATCGTTATATACGGGAGATCTAGATAAAACTGCGATTTTTCAAAATTTAGATCTACATTATGCAGATCATATGTGATATAAAAATAAGTATGCAGATCTAAACTATTCTTTCCCGGGTGTACCTTTATAAATTTTTGACCTGAATATCTCAACTTTAACGCGAGAAAAAGTCCGCGCAAACAAATTCTAAAGCAAATACGTATTAACTGTACATAAGTCATTGATATATTTATATTAGACTGAAAAAACGATTATTAATATAATTTGAATCATATAAAAAAAATGAAATACTGTTTCGGCATGAGTGCACCACCATCGCAATCCCAAAAGTGCCTAAGCATTGAAAAAAAAATCTATGGGTGCGTTTTATTTGCCACTTTCAGCAGCTTTCGGAAGCAAAAGCTGGAAGCATTCTCTTTGACAGAGTGACCGCGATGCTCGGGAGTGACTAGCGCCGGAAGACTTCCCAGCTCGCAAATAAAAGCTCTCAAATATAACGTTCAAAAAATACTTTTGCTTCCGGAAGCTGCTGGAATTGGCAAATAAAACGCACCCATTATCGGCTGTTACGATCAAGATAACCGTTATTGTCTAAAAAGCTCATACAGAAGTCTAGAAGATTCCCGGACGGGATTTTTTTTTGCCACGGCAATACTGTTATTATTCACCCTGGTGTACAAAAGTATCAACGCTGTGGTGTTTTGCGTGAGCAAGTCTTACTGCTGTTGACCCCAGCATCTTCTACACACAATGAGTCTTGGTGTGTCGGTAGTCTGTGCCCAGCGCGTACATGTTCTATGCCTGGTCACTCGACCGAAAACTTTCCACCAGCACGATGTTCCCCCTTCGCCGTGAAACACACCTTGATGGTACGGCTAACGAACTAAGCACAGAGATGTATTATATCGCAGATGAAGAAATGGCGTTCGCGTTGCATTTTCTCTAGGAAGAAACTTCGAGAGTCTACGCCATGCGTGAAAGAATTCCGCATGCAGACGATACGAGACGAGAGGTAAAAAATAAATAATCGGACAAAGAAGATTTAGTAAGACTAAAAAAAATGCCTCCGTCTTGGACGTTCGTGATTATAAATTCATGGTATTTTCCAGAATGTACGAAACCATGGCGATTCAATTTTTTATCTCTTAGAGAAAGGTCAACCCGGGGAAAAATAGTTTAGATCTACGTAGATTAAATTTACATCTACGTAGTTATTTTTTTAGTTCTACTTATGTCAGATCTGAGTAAATTTACTGAGATTTGAAGTTTATAAATGGAGATCTAATGAACAAAAGTATTCGAACATAATATTAGGTCGACTCGAATGTATCGTAAATCTACCCTTGTGTACGGTAATCTCGGTATAGATTTACGATTTTCCTAAATTTAGATCTCCATACATCAAACTTGATGTAAAAATTAACTATGTAGATCTAAATTAAATGTACGTAGATATAAAATATTTTTTCTCGGGAAGATATGCTCACAAATTTTCGGTCAAATAATTTTCGGTCGAAGCTTAACATTTTTGGTAGACGCAAAAAGCGTTACACTGCGTCAGTTAACTCTATACTTAATTCTTTGCTTTTGACTTGAATATTAACCGTCTCTGCATGAGAATGATTTTTGTCCGAAAATCGCAGCTATCTCTCTTGCTCTCATATTTCACGTGGCGCAAACCTTTCACTTTTCTTTACGAACGAAACACAATAACGTTGTCACGATTACAATGAAACTTGTCAGGAGTCCAGGAGAGGACTTGACTGAAACTCTGGGTAACGGGCTGGGTTTTGATTTTTGAAATATGAAGCTAGCTGCGCTGGTGGACGTAGCCCAGCAAGTTTCACAAAAACATGAGGAGTTGGCGAGTCTCAGACTCAAATCTCATAATTCCATCGTATGATTATGAATGCATCGAAGTGCTGCCTTGACCTTGAGAACGAGTTTGCCCGTTCGCCATTTCTGTACTCATTTCTCGAATGATTTTTATTAATTGCATGATGTGTTCATGTTTGGAAATTAATTTTGAATTTACAATGAAAATTGCAAACGAGTTGTAAATTCAACGGCATGATTTCAAAGCATTTACTTATTATAGAATTTAGATCTGTATTATTTTTCAATCGCCCAAAACCTCACAGGAACAATTATTTTCGTAATCGAGGTTATTTTCGATATCAAAGATGTTAATTTTAATACACGGTCATTCAATTTCGGCAAAATTATTCATTGTCAAATGCAATGTATATATGTAAATTTTTATTTCAAATACCTGATTCATAAATTTCTTATGGCTCTCCGTATATTAAACTGCATGACATTTTTTACAGAGTAGTATAAAATCATGCTTAGGTACTGGCCACATGCCTAGATCTTAAACAATTCATACCTCAAAAGCCATCTCAGATAAAATTATGAAAAGAATACTACAAAGGGTAGCAATATGATATCAGCAGTGAATTCGAAGCGACCAAAGGGTTAAAGATGTTTATCGCGATGGTATATGGATTGCCCCATACAAACGCTAAATCGAGGACATCTGCTTGCACACAGCGTCATATCGTGTATAACCGCATCATTCGAACGGTATACCGCGAATTAACATACATATTCCCCACGTAAAGCTGGACTCCTCGCAGAGAGTAGAATATAAACATACAAATTTTTCGCATTTCCGAGGACGCCTCTACAATTTCCAATTTCATTGATTTCACGCCAACGGTTGGCCGCTTCGTATTCTCCGCGTATCCCTACCGTAACATATAACGTATATATCGCATTCGATTAGCCATAATAATTTCCACGCAAATAACCCAATTTCTTGGCCATGACTGCGCAATGTTCTCGATTTGTTGAGCACAATTTATTTAGCTCATCGGCTTGTACGCGAAAGTCGAGCGAAGAGTCGTAAAATTGGGGCTACACGCGAGTGACAGCATAAATGTTTGTTTTTTTCCTGACGAATTTCAAAATCATGTCCGATGCTCACTCGCTTTATGGAACAGACTTTTGATCAATGAGCCACGATCAACACATTCCTGCAGTAAAAGAATATTTTCTCGTGCACTGTTCTATCGATATTTCGGGATTTTTGAACTAACTGTTTAGACGTTAAATTTATGATATTGTGACTGATCAGGTATTGGGTAAGACCGCAAAAATAATGGCTTATTATTCTTATTAACAATGCTATGTATTATTCAATGAGGCTGCTAAAAAAAAATCCAGGATTTTATTTGAAAACAAAACAAAAACGTCTTGATTGATCAGTCGGATCCGGTAGTAGCTTCGTGGCCTTGCCTATCGACAGTGTGCAGTCGTTTGTTTTTTAAGGTAACGGGGTACCAATGCTCGGACGGGTCCCATCGTTCGGACAGTAGTCCTGATTAGCAATATAAATGACAGGTAACGAAAAATGACACTTGCATCCTATTTAGCCTTCAATTATTAATTTGTATTCTGAAAAATTGTACACTACATAAAGGAGTTTAGTAGTAAAATTGCCGCGTCTGAGTCAGTCATGTATGGATGCACTTTTTCAAACCGAAGAGCCAAGGAGTTTTACGTAATAATTTCGGCGTCTCACTATTGGGACATCCATTACACGCATGTACCACGGGGATTTTATGGTAACAGCTGTCCGAAGATCATTAAATTTATGAAAATTAAAACATTTAACTTTTCGGCAGTTAAAGTATGTGTTTTGAAAACTAGAGATTATGAGCTTGACGTTGGTGCCAGTCATTTTCTAAAAAAAAAACAGCTCTTCAATGACTAATAAATCCTATAATCTAGGGACGCTCTAAACCGTCCGAGCATTGGTACCGTTATCTTACTGTTTTTTTTTTGTAGACAGGAGTCCTTGAAAGATATCTCGTTATATGCCATCGAGTTTCGATATTTTTGTGTGTGTGTAATGTTTCAATGAGATGAGCCCCCGTTGTCGAGATATTAAATCTTTAACAATTAACGTATTCCAGAGGTGGGTTCTCAAGGCCAGATATGCGTGGGACGTACCATATATGTACATGCTGTGTAGTTCTCGCGATTTTATATTTTCCAGATAATCATTATCATATTTCTTTAAGGTAGTCCTTGTACTTTTTGGCGCATAATAGAGATCTTTACGTTTTTGAAATATGTTAGTCCTTGGACACTTTTATTCTTAAGGCGGCCCATCAGTGACAACACTAGTCAAAAATCGTGACGTGAAAAAAAATCATAAACCTATCATAATATTTTCTAAATACTCTGTCTAAACAAAATTTATGAATTTCGATGACGTTTTCCGTGATATTTTATTCATAATTTATTATAAATAATATTATAAATAAAGTCTCAACTGACAAAAGTATTTAACGCTGTCAGAGCGATCAAGTCAAAAACGATAGCTGATATTCATATGTTTTCTCGCGTGCAGAATGACAGACATATATTGTATCCGAGATTTGCACACACGATGACTTTCGCGTTTAAATTTCTTGGAAAAATCCCTGGCAAGACACAATTTTTTAAATACCATTGGAAAGTTCACGATTTCATCTTTCAATACTCAAAATTTGAATAAGAACTCTCGTCTTTATCAAAAGGTATCATGTCACTTCCGGTGAAAATGGAATCAACGGCCATAAGACCCATGCTAAAATAGGTAATTTTAAATTACTCGTTCGCAATAATTTGCCTGGCAACATACCCTGAAATTTTGAGAGAGCGTTCATTGCATCTTCTTCATTCATCTCCCGAAGTTTCATTCGTATCGCCGGTTTTTTAATTCACTGATGAGCCACCTTAAAGTCTGCAAAGTTTCAGATCACTTTACGGACCTTTTCAGCTGATAATTTGATTTTTTGAATCATATTTTTTTTCGCAGAGGCTATATATCTAGGTAATCTTCCAGTCTCGCATTCAAACGAAAAATTAACCGACTCAAACACTGCAGTATTAAGATTGTAAATACTCAATTTGTTCGAAAAATGATCAGCAATCCATTAAACACCTGAAAAACTAGGGTCGAGAAATATTTGGTAGAGACATTCCTTTTTGATGTAATTAAAAAAAAAAACGCAATTTTCTAGCCCCACGTGCCCGCTCACCGCGCTTACCGTGCCTACGTTTTCGTTTACTCCGCGCCGCTGGTGGTACAAGAACTACCTTAAGGTAGTTCTATCGTGGTAACTAATCCATAAGATTTAAATTTTTTTTTTTTTATATCTTCAATTTTAATATATTTATTCATTTCGCGAAACGTCAATGCCCCTTATCGACCTAATTACGGAGAAATTAATACTTGAAAATGCCAGTTCCTCAAGGCAAATTTGCTTCGGCATATAGAAGAACCGATTTCCGGTCACTTTAAAACGATATATCTTATCGAAAATCCAAAAGATTCTTACAAAAAACGAGACTTAGATTCATTAAACACGTAAAAATCTAACGGGCCTAAAAAAAAATATGATTGTCGACCAATTTTTTAAGCTATACTGATTTTAATACGAGCATCCGGGTAGTGATACACAACTTATGGCATAACGCCGTGACGGTGAAAAAATGTGGCAACGCGATATCGTAACGAAAGCGGTATTTGACAAGTCGAACAACATAACCTCTCCGCGTCAACGTCAATAGAGCGGGCGAGAGAGTGAGAGGGCACGAGAATGAAAAGAGAAAGAAAACGCAACGTTGCCACACGTAAATATCATACGAGATCTAGTAATACTTGAGTCGTTGCAATTACTATTTTACTAGTTACATAATTATTTATAATAAACCGTTGATTAATTTTATTCACCTGGGTAAGCTTATTTAATATTTATTAATTTTAACCCATATATCCAATATTTTTAGGAATCATCATTTAGACATTTATAGCTAATTGACTAGTCTGCAGCGATAGAACTACCTTAAGCTCTGCCTCAAGCCGTTTTATTCCGGTTCATCGTCCTTTTGCTTTCTTATAGAGGGAGCTTTGTGATGGTGAATTTTGTTTTTTTCCCTTTTCAATGCCAATGTGTTCGAAATGGGCCAAAACGTTAGAGATCACATTTAGAAAAAATATCCGGGCGTGTGTGTGTGTGTGTGAAAAAATAAAATCTCTAAATTTCTAGAATGACTGGACCGATTTCACTGAAACTTCGCACACACTTCGAGCTTGAAACCTCCAACATTTGCTGCAATTTTTGTTTAAATTGGTTAAGGGGTTTAGATTTTTACGAGTATTTAAAATTTTCAAAAAATGTCTGCGATAGTCCTAATTTTCGTAAATCTGGCTAAATTTTTTTACAGGAATAGAGTATCATCAAAGAACGGTTGCTACTGAATTAGGCAAAAATCAATAGCAGGGTTCGTATTTTATGATATTTTGATTTTTAAAAAATATCTGACACCTCAAAATTTTACGATGTTGGGCTAATTTTTTTTTCATGAATAAAGTATGATTACAATAAGGTTAGTATCAAATTTCGCGAGGATCAGTGAAAGGGTTCAGATTTTATGGAATTTGTTAAGGGGTTGGGTTTTAATCTTTCAAAAAATGCTTCTGCCATCAGCTCTGATTTTCCAAAATTGTCAGATTCTAGCTAATACATAAAATCGCGTTTATCTTATGAAATATTTGATATTTAGACAAATTTTAGTAACTTGAATCTCAAAAAAATAAAATAACATATGGCATAAAGGAGGGAAAAATCTGCAAGTTGCGCAGTAAAAAATGTTTGTAAATTTAATAAACAATAGCTTATATATACGCATATTGAAATTATAGTCTGAAATTATCATTGAAAATTTCGTGATTGCTATATTAAAATAGGGTCCGTGCATGGGGCAATATTATTTATGTACCAAATTACAATTTCTACTCAAGGCGATGAAAATTAATATACTTATTGAAAATCACATACAAACAGTGCAAACACTTTTAGGTGTTACTATTTAGTAATAACCCTGATGTTTAAATCCATAAAAACGTACTAACCATGTTAAACTTAACATGATTGACATTGAATATTTCGCGATTCGTATTATGAAGTGCAGCTCATGTATGGGGCAATTAAATTAATATACCGATTTACAATTTCTATACGAAGCGATAAAAATAAATATACTCGTTTTTGAAAATTACTTGCGAGTCTTGTAACTTTTTATGGTTGCTGCTATGAAATGTAAGACATGAAAATGAAATTTTCAAGCTCGATGTGGGAAATCGATACTTGTATACACGTCGCTTAACAGTAATAATCCAAATGTAAAAATCCATTCATATATTGTAAAAGATTTTTGTAAATTAAATATAGAAGATATATTAAATTTACAAAGGTACACTGTAAAAAATGTGGTGTTAAATTCAACACTAATTCAACACCGCTCACGAATTCTATAGTGGTCCACCCCGCTCTGTGTGACCTGTTGGTGTTGATTGTCCGGTGTTAAGTATTGATAGTTGACACCAGACTGCGGTTCATCCGATTTGACACCGGGACGGATTCTACAGTGGATTCTAACACTTTACAGTGTGTTATAATAACACACTTTAAGTTCGTTATTTTTGTACGCATTTATCGTGTCAATGAAGCCAAATGAAAAACGCGGGTCAAATTGGCATAATAAATATTTTTTATTATTTATAAATTAGCAATTAGGAATGATCGATGAATGAATTGAAAACAGTTGTTCCATTATTTTTGAAAATCCTGTAAAAAAAAAAAAAAATAAGTCGTTGACCGGGATTTGAACCCACTATCCTCCAATCGATGAATTCAGCACTTTCGACCCTTAAATAACCATTTAAAAAAAAAATTAAAAATTTGGAAATTATTTTTTTTCACGAGTGTTTCCGGCTTCGAAGCGCGGACGTTTTTCCGTCGAAATTAATTTTGAGCCTACCTGAGATTTTACCTGAGACCTACTTAACGACCTACCTAACGACCGACACTCTACCACTACGCTATTGATTCCTTATGAGTTTCTTGTATTTAAATGATATTAGTATACGAGTTCTCATGCACCATTCGGTGTATCCTATGACTCCAAACGAATTTATGTATGATTATTTTGGGCGATTAAATTTCACACATTAAGTCGTATATTTCAGTATATGCGCAACACCGTCATGTGTGAAAAATTACCACCGAACAAGTACAACGCAAATTCGTTTCTAGCTAACACCGCCACTCGGGAGATATTCGCTCAGAACGGCGTTAACATGCCGTTAATAAATATTCCGGGTTCATTCTTTAAGTCTGTATATCTCCAAAGTTGTTTGCCGAAATGAATTATAATTTTAATTGAAATAGCACTCAGTCGGTGAGTTCAACTGCGCCTTCGAAGCATATATTTACACCGGATTTAACTAATCACGACATTAGAGTGGTGTCGTATCAGAAGATAAACGGTGTACTTTCATGACAAAATTGTGCGCGATGTGGTGAAACACTGGGTTTAGTGTTAAATTTTGATGAAAAATCGCTTAACACCGATATACAGTGTACGAGGTCAACCATGATATCAGAACGGTGCTGCCGATAACACCACAGATTTTAACCACTAACACCGTACCAAATTAACACCCCTGGTTTTTTACAGTGTAGTTCCTCGAACAGGGAGCGTTGAACATTGTGAGAAATTTGGGGAAAGCAATTTGCAAGTTTTAACTCGCAGCTTTTTTTTTCTTCTTTCAATCGCGCTTCAGACAAGATAGAGTTTCATGCACCAATTATCAAGGATGAATAAAATTTTATGAATTCATAACATTTTCAGTTATGGTATTTGATCAGTGTAACATTAGATATCGTTTAATTTTTCCTATGTAACACTTATGTGTAAGAGTGCAACTTCAATAATTAATGACTGCACAATCATGGAGACGATCGACTTGAAATTTTGCACATAGAAGCGTGTGATTCCTATAGAAAAATGTCCTTTCGAAATTTGAACTAATTCTTAACATTTTGACGTGTGCCCCCCCCCCCCCCCCCCCCCCGACACATACACGAAAGAAAAGAAAAAGCTGCAATTTGAAATTTGTTAATTACTTCCTTCAAATTTTTTATAATGCTTTCTCCATGAGGGAAGCGAAATTTAACAAATCTAGTTCACCGTAGAGGGAGCGTTGAGCATTGTGGGAAATTTCGAGGAGGCAATTCGCAAGTTTCAAGTTGCAGCCGATTTTTTTTTTCAGTATAGTTTTCTTAATACCCGAGAAAAAGTAATTCATGCACATCAACTTCGTCGCTATTTCTCTATGCTGTTTACCATATCGGCTGGTGCTACGATAATTGCGAGAGTGCTTCACCGCCTAGGAGTGGGATTGCCCCAAATTTTACGAAATAAACGAAAGGAAAATTTCTACTCACCGGAAATATGATATGTTCTCCATCCGTACGCGACATTCAGTTCCTTCTTTCCGTGCAACAGTCCAAAGTGAACTCTTCCAGCGCTCTCTTGGGGATTCGGTGTTCTCCACGGTCTCGCTTCGATCCAGTGCTGGGTTACGAGAGCCGCGCAGACCAATCCTCCTCCCAACAGCGAAAGAAAGAATGTCGCGAATATCGTTCCCCTTCGAAACATCGACGTCATTCTGGGATTTCTCTGTTGTTGATTCTGCTGACTCGGTTTGTTGATCACCGCTCCGTTCTTTGGAAAATTTGTGGCAACGACTGTGAAACAATTTGACGAATAATCATAAAATAATTCAACATCTTTATCGATTGCCCCGTAATTATGTTAAAAGTACTAATTACTCTTTATATTGTATATAAACATTTTGACCAGCACTGCTGCCGTGCATAAGAATCGGATAAGGGCGATGAGCAGTTTGGAGAGGATGACTCTGTTTGGGATTGTTTGGGTTGGGCTTATTTACAACCATAATATGCAAGAGGCGTCTAATTTGAAGGGGACAGCTGTTTGGATTTTTTAGGTTGGACTTTTCGGTAGCCCTATACAACAGATGTCCTGTTTGAATAGGAGGACTGTTTGGGTTCGTTTGGTTTGGGATTTTTTATATCCATATATAAAGGATCAAATTTGAAAAGGATTACTCTGTTTGGGTTTATTTGGGTTGGGATTATTTACAACTTTATGTGAGAAGCGTTCAATTTAAAAGGGACGATCGTTTGAATTTGTTTGGGTTGAACTTTTAAGTAGCCGTATGCAAAGGATTTCCTGTTTGAATCAGAGGACTGTTTGGGTTCGTTTGGTTTGGGTTTTTTGCATCCCTGTATAAGGGATCCAGTTTGAAAAGGATTACTCTGTTTGGGTTTGTTTGGGTTCAGCTCATTTACAATCCTATGTAAGAGGCGTTCAATTTGAAAGGGACGATTCGTTGGGATTGTTTAGGTTGGACTTTTCAGCAGCCCTATACAAGGGATGTCCTGTTTGAATCGGAGGACTGTTTGGGTTCGTTTAGTTTGGGCTTTTTTATATCCCTATATAAGGTGTCCAATTTAAAAAGGATTAGTCTGTTGGGTTTGTTTGTAGATCTATGACTCTTTATGAGGGGCAGTTTGAAAAGGATGACTCTGTTTGGGTTTTACACTTTGATAGCGATAAGAGGTGTTCAATGTGGAAAGCATAACGCATAACTCCGTTTGGGTTGCGTTTTTTGATAGCCCTATTCAAGGGGTGTCAAATTTGAAAAAAAAAACGACCGTTTGCGTTTGTTTGGATCGCACATTTTCATAGCCCTGTATGAGGTTTGTCGAATTTTAAAAGGATAATTGTTTGAATATGCGTTTGAAACGGAAAGCGAGGCCGCGAAGCACCTGAGCCGCACGAAGTGGTAGTACATAAAGGAAATTAATATCTGCATAATGATTATTGACAATTTGAATGCAATCATTTGAAATATTTTTTTTATTCGAATGCCCGTCTTTGCTTTAGATGTATTATAATTAAATTTCTTTTTATATTGTAATTATCTCAGATTTAAGAAGCGCAAAAAAATGTTGCTTGAGACCCTGAATTGAAGTTGGTAAATGGGTGATATACGTTACGACATCAATCATTGCTAACAAGCTAAGTATGTATTCATGCCAAATCAATCAACATCTGACCTTGACCCCTCCGGATATGATTCAGTACTTTTTTTATATAATTGTTCCAATGCTCAAGGACCCTCCGAAAGTTCTTCAGATTTTTTTTTACCAAATCCTACTTTTCTATTATTTAAAAAAGTTAAAACCAAGGCCATTCGTTTCTAAGTTGTCAAAATTCTCAAAAATGCAATTTTTTTTGTGAATAGAAACTTTCAAGCCACGATTTCGAGTGCACCATTTTTTTTCGCTTTCATTCGTCCGCTTTTTCAATATTTTCAAAAAAAAAAAAAAAAAATACAAAAAATATTGACTCACCAATGGCTAAATAATTTTCTAAGAACTTCCTAAACAGCCACACGAAGGAAAAAAAAGCCGACTGACTCTCATTTATGTGATTAACAAATTTCTATTTACAAAAGGCGGATTTTCAAGAATAATGTAAGCTTGAACAAATAATATTTTTTTTAGCTTTTCAGAAATAATAAACGAATTTGAGGTTGGTGGAAAAAAAATTGAAAGAAAATGAAGGTGTGCCTTTCAGCATCGGTACAGTGATATAAAAAGTAGGGGATCAAATCCAAAGACCGTTAGGGTCAGACCATGGATGAGGAGGTGGTACGGAATTCTGCTCGAACCTAAAAAAAGTTACAGCGACTTGAAATTTTAACAGCGTGTTTGTAAAGGTGTGCTTCGTGGACCTGAAAAATTTCAACGACATTCACCTTTCGAGATAAAAATTCATATACTCTTGAAATGCATAGGGTCTTATGGCATCAACCATTATGACGTAAAGAATCGTTCGATATCAGGCGCATAAAAAAGTAGTGGCTGTTAAAAAATTTCAGGAAAGTACAAACTTATTTATTACAGAGCCCTAGAAAAAAATGGACGCGATTCACTACGCCTAACGTGAATAATGGCAAATTTATAAAATGAAAACGTGCTTTATTTGGTGGAACAAATACCGAATGCAACCTGCCCCGCACGTTGCCCGAGCCGCGCTACATGTTCCCCTTGCCACACCCACGTATAGGAACAGAACCTCCTTAAGAGTGCGTTTGTGCACTCGTTTGCGTCACGTATCAGGGGATTTCAATGCCGGCATGATATTAATTTTTTTTTTTCATCTTTTCATTGTATACGTCTTACCAGGGGCAGTAACATCGTCGTTTTATAATACTAACGTAAAAACCTTCAATCGGGAAAAATTACATACGCGATACATATATGTATGTTTGTCCTTACAAATTATTACAGTATTTATCTTATGAAATTGAGATACTTGTCGTAGTGAGAAATTAAATGAAATTTACATAATTTTATGATAAAATTGCAGATTTGTGATCACTGCAAATTTTATGATCATTTCATGCAAGGGATACTCAATTTTTATTACGTAATATGAAAAAGTCAATTATTTTGTTATTTATATGCATGCAGTGAAGGAAATTCGAATTTCAATCGTGTAGACTATAAGAAATTTTTTGTGGTGTATAGGATATAAAAAGAAATTTTATGAAGTTTTTGGTAAAATTATTTTCATAAAATATTGGTGAAAAATAGTAAATAATTTTTATAAAATTATTCGTGAAAAAACCACTTGATTGGGCATTACTGAATAATGAATTCAATATTGTCATTTCGTAATCCAAATCTTTCTAGTTTTATTTTCTTAACAATTAGTTTGCCTTAAGAAGTTCACGCGAAGTTCTACTATGGATAATGAAAAAAAAGTCCCTTGAAATATCTCTTATATCAACTAAAAAGTAGTCAAAATTAACTATATCTTCTGGGCATAGTCCAAATACAATGTTTTTTGTGGAAGATTGTATCCTTAAAGAGATTGATTCGTCTGAAAATCGTGAGAACAAAACTGTGATGAAATCGCACTCGTAAAATCTTGGCATTTTGAAAAAAGACCACCCAGAGAAGACAGAAACAATGAAACATTTTCTCTCATTATTGTCCCGTTATAGATGACAAATTTCACTTTTAGCTGAAAGTTTCTTTTATACAATACAAATGTTTATTAACAGACCCAGTGTTAATTATTGATAATAACCAGGTTTGTTGAACGTGCGTTCCTTCTGCACTGTTTACACTTGATAAGATCCCAGATATGAATTTGCATAGTCTAGCTGTTTGGTAGTTCTTACGAAATTTATTTTCTAACAAGTAAATTATATTTTTGCTCGAGGTCAGCTTTCTAATAATCTCGCGAGCCTGCATCATAAGTTTCATTTTGTTACTAAAAGTTCCTTTTGAGAAATGAAAAAAAAAAAAACAGCCCCGATGTTAATTATTGATAATAATCAGATTTGTTACACACCTTCTGCACTGTTTATACCGTCAAGATCCCAGCTATGATTTTCCGTATTCCAACTACGGATAGTGCTTATGAAATTCATTTGTGAATTAACTAAAAAATTGTATTTTTATTTGCAGTCGTTTTGCTTATAATCTCGTGAGCCAAGTTAACAAATTTAATTGTTTAACTATAAAAGTTGCTCTTGAAGAATGAAATTTATTTACAATAAATTATTTCAATGCAATAAATATTAATAATTTTCTTCAACGTAAAAATATTTTCGTTGAACAAAAAGTGGATCGTAAAATGATGAAAATTTCATATTACCTTGTCCCTCTGCCTCGTCGAAGCTGACCTGACTGAGGCTCTTTGAAAATTCGCCCTGTTTAACTTTTTCGGAAAATTCCGCTGTGCTCAATTTCTTCGAAAATTTAACACGATAATTTCCCCGTTGTTTGCCAGGTTTCTGAAGGCTCGACGGTTTCTTCGGTCTTTTCGCAAATGTGTAGGGTATCGTGTAGGGCTGAGCAACGTAGAAATATATCGGTCGATAATCCTCGTGTAACTGACGCTGATTTTTATGATAATTATTGGAATTTTGATAACGATAATTCTGCACGCAGCCTGAGTTAATCGAAGGATGAGAGAGACCGTTGTATATACTCGCTGGACCACCGTTGCTACAAGCGTACGAATTTTGATAATAATTTTGCTGATTTTGAGGAATATTGTTATTGTTATGAGTGTTGTCGTACGGTAGCCCGTAATGGTTGGCCGTTTTTCGCGAATTCCCTTCCACGATTTCCGGTTTATCGAGGCCCTTGTCGGGACCTTTTAATTTTGCAAAACACTTGCCGAAACGACACTCAATCTTTTATTATTAATTTTAAAAAAATCACAACACTTTTGCACCAAATTATAATTTTGCTTTTTCGGAATACACCAACTTTTTTTTTTCACGACAAAACTTGGATAATATACTCTGGCAGTGGGCACCAGTCCGCTTTGTTTCAATTTATTTTATATCACTTGATTTATGATTTTTTGTTTTATTTAATCGCACTTTAATCTTTCGCCAACTCAACGTTCCACAAATTATCGTTTCGTAAATCCTTCAGTGTTACGTGTTCAGGCATTTCAGCTTTTCACCATGTTTCATCTGTAATATAATAGAAAATTCTAATCAATTTTCAGAATATGCTTTTTACATTTTTCATAACAGAACATTTTAAAAAATTATTCTTAACGACATACAAATTTCTTACGTCCAATAATAATAACAATAATAATAATAATTATAATAATCTACGCAAATAAAATGAAGGGGAAGATGAGGCAAAACCGCCCTGTGGGGAAAAACCGACGACCAAAAAAAAATTGGCCTGTGAGCATTTTCGTGTCTACACTGAAAAAAAAGGTAATGTAATGGCAACAAAATTCGTTTGTTGCCTGCGTTTTGTTACGACCAATATATAATTTTGTTCGTAGGACAAACATTTTGTTGCGACCAATGAATAAAAGTAATTCTTTTTGTTGGCAACATCGTTCTAATTTTGTTAATCACATTTCATTGATACAACCAAAACTGTTTGTTGTTGGAACAAAACATACTTTATTTTGTAATACAAACAAAACTATTGGATTGGGCGAACGATACAATAAGAAGACCTCGACCCATCTGTATATTTGGTTGAGACAATAAAAAAAATAAAAGTCGACAACAAAAATGTTTTGTTGTCGTAACAAAAACTTCATGAACACCGTAACCCGTGCCCGTTAGTCACCCTATCGGCTTCTATCCAAACAGTATAGTTGTCGGAATAAAACGTTTTGTTGGCGCAACCAAACGTTACGTTCGCCCAACAAATTTGTCATGCCGGCAATACTGTAGCATCTTTGGTATCGTGTGGTGTGCAACAATCGTTCTACGACCGCGTGATCGAGTGTGCATGTATATGGTGGTAATATATTTTTTCGAGCCAACAGTGATATTAAAAAAATCTAAAAAATTAAAAAATCTCCATGAGATGGATGACCTCGTGCAAGACTTACTGAACCAATGGCAGTTTGGCGTTTTAATCGACGTCTTCACTAAATTTTAAGTTATACAGACTGGCACATATACAGTGGAATTTTACAGCGAGGCTAAGCACGTAAAAGTTCGAGAGAGACAGCCAAAATTTTGAAGACATTTTTCTTCTAAATAACCTCATGAAAACAAAAAAAAAAGCGTCTAACAATCATTCAGATGGGCTCATTTGTTATTTTTCAATCTAACAAAGCATCTGCGTGAAAAATCTGCTCGAAGGTTTTTGAGGTTATGTTGATCCTTAGCCTCGCCTCAAACATTCTGTCATGAAATTCTGAACTTTTTTCACGGAAAAAGCTTCCTCTGTGCTCTGTGAGAAAGCATTTTGGAAGTTAATTAGAAAACCACATTTTTTAAATATTTATTAACAATATTATAGCGGAGAGCATTGATTATCCCCATGCACTATACGATTATTACTGCAACAAAAATGATTTGCTCTGTATGCAAAATATGTTTGTTGCCGCAACAAAACTGCTTTGTTCTACATACATAAAATATAGCGTTTCGAACAGCAATGTTTTGTTGAGCCAACAAAATATATATGTCCGTTCCACAAAATTGTTTGGTTAAGGCAACTAAATCATTCCATAGCGCAATCAAACGTTTGCTTGCGGCAACAAAATGTGTTTAACAAAACGATACCCATGTCGCCAACAAAAGGTTTTGTAGATCACATGTTAACAAACGAATTTTGTTGCGCCAACGAAACTTTGGTTGTCACAACCAAACTTTTTTTTGAGTGTAGGACAGTGAAACAAACCTGTACGCAACGTGTGTCCACTATCAGCAATTTAAAAAAAAAACCAGGAGGGTGGGGCAAAATCGATCACCCCCAAAAAAGTGGCTACCAGAAATTTCCGCGTCAAAAGTGAGTGAGAAAAGATGGAATTCCATGTGTTTTCGCTAAAACCGATCAAAGACCGAACCGGCACTTCCCGCTATATATACACACTCCGGAAAAATTATATTTCAACTAAACGAAGATTCTTAGCATGCGGCTGTTCGAGAAGAAAACTTTGTCTACTCACACATTCACTTACGTTTCGGTTGAAAAGCGAAAGACACATGAAGAGTACCGCGTTGCAACACAGGCCCGTTAGATGCCCAAAATAGACCTTTAACCCCCGTTTTAAATTTAAATAATAGCCTACAAGTCGTAAAAGTGGCAAGCGTTTCCATTTCTTCCAGTATTATAGGCCTTCGTAGATTTTCTATTTCAACTTGGGAAGAAATAAAGATATTCCGCTGAGTCCCAAAAAGGGTCTTATTTACCGCTTTCTTCAATTCACGCTTTTTATCAGCTCACGCAAGAGCGCGCAAACATCCCACTCTAAAAATTTGAGTTTTTTACTGAAAAAATGTCAACTTTCAGAAACTAAATTCAAAAGAACGATAAAACATTGAGACGCATGTAAATTAGCTTTTTTTTTGTCAAATAAACGGTCTTTTTTTGTGGATCTCGAGGAGCTACCCAAAAATAAAAAAATAATTCGAAAATCTTTTAGTCTAATAGGCTAAAAATTGGGGAATTTCGAATCTTCCAGATTAAATTTCTACAGCCCAGACATCGTTTGATAATTGGTAGAGTGGCCCATATTAAATAAAATCTGAAAGGGTAACTCTCTCTCATTGATTTAAACTTCTGATAGAACTCATTATTCATACGTAAATATCTTATATTCTTACTCACTTGAACGCGAAAATGTCCGATAGCCACTATTTTAAGGGTGCTTGATTTGCCCCACCTTCCCGCTATTTATCATTTTTAGCAAAATTACGTTGAATTCCGCCTTGAATTTCCGCCTTTAACGCCGAAATGTCAGATAGACACTTTTTTAGGGGTGCCCTCCTGTTTTTTTTATCGCTGACAGCGGAGCCATGTTGCATACAACTTTGTTTCACTGCCCCAGACCCGGAAATGCTCGTAGGCCAATTTTATTTTCTGCCCCACAGAGCGCGTGGTTTTGCCCCACTTTCCCCTATGTCCGTCTCTCTGTCTGTCCTGCACCCTGAAGATTTGTTTGGGTTTGGGTTTTTATGGTATCGAGTAATTTTCCGGTGACCTATATTAGCGGGTTTCCCGAAAGATATTGCGGGGAGATTGCGGAAATTGTCATAAAATTTGATGAAAATTTATTTTACCGACAAACCATTTTGCAACTTTCTCCATACAATGATTTGTTCACACCTAAAATATTTTTATTCGTCGAATTAATTTACGTTAAATTTAACATGGAATTAAATTAGCAACTTTCCCGTCACACGACAAGCCGAGAAGTTTCTGATCGCGTGACGATTTCTCAAATCTTTTATTTTATTTTTTATTTTTTCTTTTCTTCAGTGTAAGCAGAAAACGCGTCTATGCGTATAAATATAGTTGGACTTTGAAAATTGTTTCTTCTCGTCTACACTGCTCGCGGGCGGTGGCAAACGCGACCGAGCTCCGTTAAATTGGCCTCGACGATTTTTTTTCCTTTTTTTTTTTTTTCATGGTACAAGTCGCGTAACACGCCACGGACATTTCGAGACGACGAGTCGAAACGAAGTGAATGAAACTCGTCGTTCCGGCAATTTTGACATTCGCGAGTTACTCATTCGTGTAAATGTTACGAGAAAAAAAAAAAATTGCTGCATGGATTTTGAGGCGTACGGGAATTTATTTTCAAATAAATTTTAAAGATCCATGGGCAAATGAAAAATATTTAACTTAACTTTTAATTAAATTAAGTATGAACTTGTAACAAATTAAAAAAAAAAATGCAAACTGAAACCGTCAAACTGGCTGCTCGTGATTTTTCTGCATTCACAAAGCTCCCTTTGCGAAGCAGTAGATCATTCAATTTTGGCTTTCTGGCAGAGAGATTTTTTTTTCAATTGTGGAACAATGATGAGTACTGTGCAAGCTTCAATTTTCACATTGATGCTGATCATCTAGACTCAAAAGAGAACAAATCACTCTCATCGTCTTCGCAACAAGCACAAGTTCTAGATTTTTTTTCACCGCAACTATCGCTTACAATTAACTAATTTTGACGAGGTCTATAACGCATAGCTTGAGCTTTAAGCCAGTGAAGTTTCATTTGATTTTAGTGAAAATTGTGGCCAGTAACGCAATTCGATTCACTCAGACTTTCGGTCGTTTGAGTGCGCGACAGCGGGGGGTCGTAGCCGTCACGAGTCGTTGGTAGAGTTTTGGACGTCGTCAAAAACGTCACTTGATGGAACGCGTGCGACACATAAAAAGCTCTTGTAAAGTCCGTGACGGTCGGGTTCAGATCGCCGTGACGAGAGAGATCTCACACGGATTCTGAGCACTCTCCAGACGTTTCGACATGTTTGGAGAAATTGGGCACATACATTTTTTTTTGGAAGGTTGAGCGTTTACATCGATATACGTTAAGGAGTACTAGTTTTTTTTTCAGGTAGATATGCCCACTAAAAGTTTAATTCCCCATAAGCTCATCTTTGCTGTTTACGAGAAAAAAAATGTTAAAATTTTCATCATTTAGTACAGTTTTTTATGGCAAATCGTGAACTGAGACGTACATTTAATGTCAATTAGCACAGTTGATATGTTTAGGTAGCAAACTAATTATTGATAATTGTAGAAAACATTCTCAAGGTGCCTTTTGCGAAAGTTAAAAACCCTGGATATCACCGGTAATTAGCAATAAATAATAATGTGGATCGAGAACGCAATTTTTGCCATGAGCCACGACCATGAAGCACATTTACATCACTACATCACTACATCACTACATCACTAACAGCTCTATCAGCGAACAACTCTACTAGATTGTAACGCTACCAAATAGCAACTCTACCAGATTGTAATACTACCAAAATAACAATTTTTCGCAAAAACAAGTCTCCGAAAAACAAGCCTACCGAATAATAACTCTCCCCGCACTCGCCAGATTTACAAGCCTACCACAGAATATCTCGCCAGAATTACAGGCCTACCACGGAACATCTCTCCGGCTAATTCTTGTGGTAGTTATTAGCCGTAGAGATTTTCCGTGGTAGGCTTGTAACCCCGACAAGATTGCCGTGTCCCAATTGGTATGAAGTGTATACTTCATACCACCTTTATACCAATTGAGACACGGCAGATGTTCTATGATAGACTTGTGATTCTGTCGAGATGTTCGCTGGTAGAGTTATTATTCGGTAGGGCTTGTTTTCTGGATACTTGTTTTTGCGAAGAGTTATTATTTGGTAGTTTTATAATCTGGTAGAGTTGTTCTGATAAGCCCGTTTTTGGTAGAGGTGTTCGTTGGTAGGGTTGTAACTGGTAGAGATGTAAATGTGCTCGACCATGATACACAGCCACGGCTTATTTTTTACGGTTGAAATGAAACGTCAACAATCTCCTTGCCGCACTTGGCCTAACGCTTGACCCCCTCAAGGTCTTCAAGGGCCTCCATAGAATTATTGATGTAAGAATTTTTTAAAACTTAGCTTACGCATTATTAAGGTTGTTATCTGAACGCCTGTGGAATTTAAATAAGATTGGCAGTTCCCAAGTTGAGATAATTACAATTGAAGTTGGTATGATTGGCATGTATTTCTATAATACCAAGCGTACACGAACGACATATTTTTTGTTCTATTGTCTAAACTCAATGTAAGAATTGAACAAGCAACGGGAATATCTTAGAAAAATATAACACGAATATGCTACAAAAAATTGAGAATGGTTTACCGTTTAGTTTTCAAGATATCGTGAGTATGAAAAAAAATTGCGCTACTGCGTGAGTCGCACACGCGATCTTGCACACATAGTCCCCTTCGTTTCGCAAATCACTTCTCTTGGGATCATCTTGGGGGCACTCGTCAAAAAGTCTAAAAATGACGTTCACGTTTTGGAAAATAATAGGTGGGGTTTCCGAAGCGAGTTTGTAAATTTTCATTCCAATGGACGCGGGACTGAACTCATTTTTGCTAACTTTTTTTGTTATCATTCAATCGTTATTGACCTGGATTTCAATTTTTTTTGGATCCCAAAGTTGGACCAGATGTCATTTTCCGATATCCCTTTAGATCGATCCTACAACGGCGACCTCGGTATACCACTTAATTTCTTTCTTTTGCGCCACCGTAGAGGACATGGTTACATCGCCCTTGATGGCATTTTGTTGGAAAGCAAATGGCAACGCTTTCGGATTATTGATTTTACCAAATTATTGGGCCATTCGTTATTGGGCAGCAATGCAGCTATCAGAGAATCCATATGAACTGGACTAATCAGTAAACATGTCGAGAACATGTGGCAAAAAGGATACACTATAATCTATTATGCCAATTTAAGATAGAAAAAAAATTTATTGGGAATTTGGGTCGAGAAAATGATCACCTGCTCAGATTTCACGAAAATTTTGATGTTTCGTATTAAATTTGACTGAAATAGATAAAGTGGTTTAGATTCTATAAAGATTTTTCTTATTAAAACCGCTACAATTTTACTAGCTCTTGGGCCAAGCATCTAAAAAGATGATTTTATCCAGCGGAAAAAGCGGAGGAATCAAGATAAACACCTGTACGTTATAGGACCCCGTATTTATATTTTCGATCTGAAGAATTAGTAAGTTCGATCGTCAATATACCGCTATCGCTTAGATCGAGTATAGATTATCCAGAACAAGGTGGAAAGTAAAACTTGCATATTGCATCCTCAAGATTTGTCCACAGTCAACAAAATCCCGGAAACATTGGAAGAACCGTGAATAATATTCTTATTTCAAAAAAAATTACGTTTCGGAAGGTCTCTTCCCCTACCATCCCACCGGGGTTTCGCCCCTGGAGTCCGCTGGGGGGTCGCGCCCCAATACCCCGCGGGGGCTTCCTCCCCAAACTCCGCTGGGGCATCACCCCAGAAACTCGCTGGGGAATCGTTCCCACACTCCACAGGGATGTCATTTATCTCTTCCGCGCGCATTGCAACCTTCAGATCTGGCATGAAAGAGATGTGACACGTTCGGTTAATCCTCTATTGATCTGATTCTGCCGATTTTTTCTTGATTTACATCTTCGCCTGATTTGTCCCCATACAGGATACTCATTCAGAAATCTTCCTCTATGCTGAAGGCTGAATTGAAACTTTCCTTCGTGAACGCAGAAAAATTATGAACACGTATATAAGAAAGTATTAATCCGCATATTTTTCCACGAATGATGTCGAAAGTTTTGGGATCGCAAATATAAAATCATATCCTTTCAGCAAGTAACTGCACTACTGACCGAACTTTATGGGGTACCAGGACCTCGTCATTCTTAGCCCGAAATTAAAGATTGTCATTTGCACTATGCTTCTTACACGGACGTTAATGAACCGGAAGTGCCAATTTGACTGTGGAAGCATAGAATCAAAGGGAGCCTCGAGTGTGCTATTAGTGAAAAATGTTTTTGTTGGTGCTCAGGTGACAACTATGACCTAAGAATACGAGGTTCATTTACGAAAACATAAATACTGTTATAATCAGAAGATGCAACTCGGATGTTGTCAGTGGGAATACTGGGTTAGCTTTACGTCTGTGGGCGTATGCGTATACGTGCGTTTTTATTTAAGCATCTGGATAGCGAGATGACGAGAGGAAGGCAAGCGATTGAGAAGAGGAATATATAGTGGAATGCACCACAGGAGTAGGAGAACCGGGACGACGAGGTCCAGGGAATGCCGTTAGTCCGTGTCATTCCTTTGACTCGGGAGAGAGTTGCATATATGTGTGCACGCGCGAGCTTGTTCTCAACGTGTGTGAAACCTACTTGATGCCTCACGAGTGTACACGCAACGTACTCGCGGATCAGCGTTGAGAGAAAAGCGAGTAAAATATCTCGGATTCTGCGTTGGTGAAGGCCAGCAATTTTTATTTTTATTTTTTATTAACGACTCGCACTTCAATACAGAAATTTTATAATTGAAATGAGTTTACAGAAAAAGGCTCGAATTTCTTTGCTAAATTGTGACCATATAGTTTGTTGAGGAATCTTTTGGAATTTTTCATTAAATTTTTCTGTATTTCCAAATTTGGCTACCGGCCATCGAAAAAAGAAGTTGAATGTCAATTTGCTGATATGACATTTTAGTATGGGCACTTAGGACAGTATCGAATTGCGTTTATGGGACGTTAATTTGTACACTCGTAAAAGAGGTTGGGAACGGAAAAAAGTATCTTGTAAGACATTACGGATCTTGACGAATAAAAAAAAAAGAAAGGGTCATCGGCCATTAGAAGAAGTAATAATTTCAACGTAGAGCAGATGATTCTAGCTTCGTGCAAGATATCTAACCACTTCATAACTTTGTTGTTCCACCATGGTGGCATGACCATCGAAATAAAAAGTCCACGAAAAATAATACTTTTACGAATAGTTGAATCGATCTTGTAAAATAAATTCTTTGTAAATTCTTCATTACTGTTCTGATCAATTTTACGAAGTTTTTAGGACTCGTATGAATTTGAAACCCATGTCTCGAAAGACTAATGGTCATAAATCTCGAATAAATTTTCTCAAAGTAAAGCGTTAAAAAATCCTCCGAATTTCTTTGCAAAAAAAAATTCTACCATCGTTATATTAAAAAAAAAAAAAATTATTTTAAACATTCAAATTTGCTGATTCTGAGACGCCAATTCAGTTCTTAAAATCTCACGAATTTCCAAACAAAAGAAATAAAAAATGACGTATATTTGAGAATTCAATGGTTTTAATTCAATCGATGACGATTATTTATCGATCATTTGCTCATACCGATTCACTAAATTGACGTTCGATATTCATAAATGTGACTCATGGGGAAAATATATATATATTTTTTTTAAATCACTGAGTCACCCAAGTAAATTTTAATCATTGATGTAATTGTAATTAAATTAAATACTTGTTATTCAATGAAATAGTTTAAAATTAATGTATAGATTTCATGAAATTTATGGATTTCGTAAAATTTCGTCACCAATCTTATACACACTAGCCCATACAATTCGATACGAGGGAGGGGAGATATAAAAGTGAAACCGAATGTACGACGAGGTAGCACGTTGGCCTTCCAACGGGACCAAAAGAGAGGAATACAAGCTGTTTGACTAGTTTCATAATTTCAGCGGGCACGTCGTTGATAATATGCTAATGCAAGTTTTGCGTGATTGTAATCGGAGAATCATCCGGGTGAACGTGATATCCGTGGTTGCCGGGCAAACTCCGCTGATATAATCGCGTTTTATAAGAAACCTCCCTCGCATCAGCTCTCTCTCTCTCTCCGCGAGTCGCAACTTGATCGGATTCCCCGCTCCGAAACCGGTTTTGCGTTTTGTAAATATGCGTAAAAAAGACGAGATGGAAATTTCGAAAACTTTGATTCGGTCGTCTCAAAAAAAAAATGTTAATATCGAAAAATAAAAAAAAAATAATAATAATTGGTCAGTTGAAAAAAAATTATATCAAATTTCGAGACTCTTTAAACGTTCCTTTCAATGGGATTTTTCAAACTCATCAATTTTGCATCAAACTCTCATTATTGTGTTTAAAAATTTTTTATTTAAAAAAAAATTTTCTCGTGTGCAATATTTTTTACAATTTTCTTTTTGTCTGAATACTCATTTTTTTCTGATTTTTTAATGGAAATTTTGCGACCTATTTTTTTAGGGAATTTTTTGACATTTTTTAAAATGCAATATTTTGATTTACAATTTTTTAATAATAAACGTTTCCTTCCGATTTTCTTACGGCTAATTTTATTAACGGATTATCTTGACATTTTTTGAAAAGCAAAATTTCTTTTTTACATTTCTCTTTTTATCGGGGTACACATTTTTCTGATTCTGCTTCCTCATTGAGAAATTTTTGTTTTCAGCTTTCAATGCGAGCGTATTCTAACTGTGCCAAAACGTCGGAAAACGAAAAAAAAACATTTGGGAAAAATTTCCGGATGTCCGGTCTGTGAGTGTCCTTAAAATTAAACTCCTGTAAATTCGGAATGGTTCGACCGGTCGAGCTGACGTTTTGCACGGGAGTAGAGCACTCTCTCTTGTCTCATATAATTTTCATGAAGATTTAACAAGACGTTCGGATTTTAGGAGATTTTGAATGTAAAAAAAAATTATTATTACGACCATAACTCGTGAAATTTTTGAGCTATACGCCTTAAACTTTACACACATGTAGACTATAATTAAATAATGTTCGTCATCGAATTTGGAGAAAATCGATCATTGCGTTCTAAAGTTGAGGAATTATCGATTTTTAAAAAAATCGGTATGCATGTTTATTGACACTCTAGCCTCTAGCTTGGGCGATTTCTGGGCTATCGCATTAAAAACCACCTACACAAATTGGTCACCATCAAAAGACGTTTGATATTGAAGCTGGGGACAATCCATTCGAAAACCGCTCGAGACGCGATCGATCGTTCGAGATAGTAAATAAAAAATTTTTAAACACTTTCTCTTTTTTTTTATATATGGGAAGTGGGATGTTCGCTTTAACTTTCAAAAATTTATGACTACCGAGCCATATATCAATTTGCACAAAAGTAAGCTAAGCGAGAACCGTATCTGATTTTGAATTTACCAAAATTTAGTAACGGGGTTTCGGATTCTATATTCTATATAAAAAAAACGGATTTTTTTGTTGAAATTTTGTAAAAAATACATAAAAATCGTGCATATTAGAAATTTGCCCATTGCTTCCTCATTATTTTATTTTGCTCGCAAAGATCCTTATATGAGCAAGAGGGTTTTTCCATTTTCGGCTTCCTCCCAGAGGAAGCTTTGTGAGCGAGATAAAATAACGAGGAAGCATTTGTGCGTTTTTTCCGCTTGTACGCTTTATTAAAATTGGATTTAAATAATGCCAAGATTCCAAGTATACCACAGTCTACAAAGTTTGGTGATTGTTCTTTAGAATGAGGTAGGCAAAATAACAGGATTTTAAACTCAAAATTCTCACCAATTTCAATGCCAAATATCTATTATAATGATGCTCTATTCATATAGATTTTTTTATTTTTTTTTTATTTTTCGTAAAACTTGAACTCTTTAAGGATGTATTGGACGTACCTTCCCAACCAAAAGTGACTTTAGTCGACAATATTGCATACTTCATGATAAGATAAAAATCGGAAAAAATTCACCCACAATAAAGACGATAAAAAGATTAATTTTTAATAATAATAATGCCAAAAAGTTATCAATAAATTATTTGAACAAAACATTGTTTAAAAAATTTTTAGAGAATGTTTTTTTTTTGACACGTGAAATGAATTCGTTAATTTTTCTGACTGCACATGAATTTTTTTTTAATTTTCTTATCATTTTGAAATTTCAGTTTTCGGAAATTTGTAAAGGTTGTATTTACGAAACTATTCGTTAAATGCCCCGGAAACTTCTTAATTGTAATATACAACGTTTTTACAAAAACATATCCAAATTTCACGATTTTCCCTTCATTTTTCAAAATTAAAAAATTTTCGAAAACCGAAATTTCAAAATGGTAAGAAAATTTTTAAAAAATTCATGTGTAGTCAGAAAAATCACCGAGTTCATTTCACGTGTCAAAAAAAAACATTCTCCAAAAATTTTTTAACCAATGTTTTGCTTAAATAATTTATTGATAACTTTTTGGCATTATTATTATTAAAAATTAATCTTCTTATCGTCTTTGTTGTGGGTGAATTTTTTCCGATTTTCATCTTATCATGAAGTATGCAATATTGTCGACTAAAGTCACTTTTGGTTGGGAAGGTACGTCCAATACATCCTTAAGGTATTCTAGCCATATTTAATTCTGGATCCTTGTATCCCCTCGTATTTGATTCTATACTGCCTGCCATGTTCTCATGATTCTCTGTTCACGTGAAATAAATTAATTCGTATCTGAAGAAAATTTGTTACAGTTAAAGGGATCAACGACGTTTTTTGAAAAATTCAAAATTTCGTAAGATCTAAAGCCCTTCATATCGATTGTTGCGAAATTCAATTGAAGCATCACTGTTCACTAGCCTGTTCAGGCAGAAAGTTTCGACCCGAGAGCTGACAATTTACAAAAGTTAGAGCGCGACCACCGACATTTTTTGAAAAATTAAAAATTTCTACAAACCCAAAGCCTATTATCGATTTTCACTAGATTCGATATCAAACATCCTTGCTCCCTATTAGCCTATTTGTATAAGAAGTTTCGACTTGATAGCTGCAAATTTATGAAATTTTGAGCGATCGCAGACTTTTTTTTTATTCAAAATTTAATAATACTACTCAAAATTTTTAGGCAATCTCGATAAAAATTGAACCGAATAATAGGGATTTGCTGCTCTACTTATGTACAAAATTTGAGCCCGATCATACTCGAAGCCTTCGAGGGATATAAGTGTTTGAATTTTGCAAGACACACGCGCACGCATGTCTAGAAATTTTTTCTAAACGTGATTTTCGAACGATTTGGGAAATTTGTGCTATTATCTGGAATAAAAATTTCGATTTTTTTTTCACGAAAACAAAACTTCCTCCATGAGGAAGAAGAATCGTGTAAATTAAAAACTTGCACATTGCTTCCTCTTTATTCAATCTCGCTGGAAAAGCTTCCTCTATACGAGAGATGCTTTGTGGGTGAGATAAAATAATGAGCAAGCAATGTCCAAAATGCTTCTAATTTGCACGATTTTTAACCGTAATTTTCCGGCTAATTTTTTAACGGAATATTTCGATACTTAAAAAAAACATGCACTATTCCTGTGGCACAATTTTCTTTTTTAACATCCGGAAAACAAACGAGATGCAATGTTCCATCATAAGGATGCATGGGAGAAGACCCGGTAAAGTTTTTATAATATCTCGGATCGGAGTTACGATGCGACCCAGTTTCTCATATCACGGAACCGTAATATTCGTGTCTCGGGGGCGTTCTTGCATAACCGTTCTCTTCATTTTACGAACAATATCCTATGCAACAAACAACGCTTCCATCTTACCTGCATAAAAGTGCATATAAATATTACGAACCTCGTGATCCAGAGTTCAATGTAATTTGTAAAGCTTGATTGAAAATTAATTCATTGAATCAATGGCATTGAGACGAATGGTCAATAATTTCTTGAGTTAAAAAATTACGAAATTGAATTAATAATTGATGGATAAAAATGAAAAAAAAAGTATAATAAGCCCGAAGTAATTTTATCGTGTCAAGTTGGCAAAAAAATAATTTGAAAAAACATCGCGAATGAAAGAAAAATTAAAAAAAAAAATTTTGATGAAACATAATTTGTCTTGCAGCTCATTTGCAACTTTTAATTTTAAAAATTGCATACTTATTCACGAAATTTCGAGGAATTTCTCGTTTTGTTTTTATGCTTTCATGGTTGTGAGAGAATTACTCGATTTTTAAAAAGCCTCGTAATGATTTACAATAAAAAAAAAAACGAAAAACAAAGTCAACGGTTAACAACCTCGGGCGAGCGGGAGAAAAAGTAGGTATACGAGAGGAAAACAAAACGAAATAATGAGACTCCGAATAATGAAAAGGAGCGCATCAGCAGTCTCGCGTTTTTTTTTTTAGTACGACTCCGCAATTATACCCTATCCTTGGACATAATATGAGATATTCACTTTGGGCTGACGTGAGAATAATTAAAACAGCCGAGAATATTTTTTCTCGTAAAATTCACCTTTGATTAATATTTTAATGTTAACATTATCACTTTTTATTTTTACATTTGAAAAAAGTACGAAATAATAATAATGAGAATTCAAGTAAAATAATTACGTATGAATAGTTCGTTAATCCGTTAATAATAATTATTCAACGTAATGTATGTAAGAGCAAATGAATAATTCAAATAATTGGAAGTTTCGTCACATCAAAATAAAACAAGGACACGTACCGCTTGGGCATCATTTCCGTTTCGTTCGCCTTTCTCGCATTTCCAGGACTCCTCCTTCGACATTTTATCAAACAATTTAATCCTCTCACGTGCGAGCTTGTTCGATGATTTTTAAATTTTACGAAAATCAATTAATCCATGATGAATCACTCGTAGGCACTGCGAAACTATTTTTGTTTCATATAGAAAATAAAATATAAACAAAAAAAAAATTGAAAAAAAAAAAAAAATACAAAACGTAGGAGGGACTGGTATGAAGCTCGAACACTCGGAGTTCCAGGACTTCGCGACGACTGAGTCGAACGGAGGTGAGCCCAGGTGAGCCGAGACGAGCAACGAGTAAAACAAAGACTCTCACGTTAGAGGTAAAATGAGAGAGAGAGAGCGAGAGAGAGAGAGAGAGAGAGAGATTAATCCCCCTCCTCTTCTTCCACTATTTTTACCTTCGTAAACTTTCAGGTGTCGTCCAGGTAAACCAGGTGGCAGCATAGCAAGGCTCGTTTTTTTAAATTTCAAGCCAGCCTGTATGAGTCATACCCGAGACCTCTCGTATTTTTTAAATAAAAAAAAAATCAACTTCCAAGTGAAAACTTTCGAAATGGATTCGACGTAAAACTCCAAATCCCTCTGTTATACCACATTAAACGTAATGAATTTACTTAATTAAATTTACCGCTGGAAATGAATCGCGAATATTTTTGAAAAAGGAACGCTTAGCGCGAGAGAGATCCGGAAATTCCTACCTGACCAACGGAGGGTAAATTTAATTAAATCGGTAATCACACTCGCGTATAATTATCGAAATTAACGAAATTGATTTTTGGGGAACAAGGCTCAGTTTCGAGTATAAATCTAAATTTGGAGGTAAATTATACGAGAATTATGATTATTTTTTAAATTTTTTAGACATTTTTTTTTTTGAAAGCTTAAAGTTCATCAACGATTTTTAAAATTATTTTGTCTCATTGTGTATTTAATATTCGTCTTGCTGGCGTTATGGGACACCCTTTTCCTGGGCCCATCGACGCGTAACACACCTGTCATGAACCAAGGGCAGGTGTTCAACGATGCTGGCCGGGTCACTCGACCGTGTTGCATTCTTCGTTTCCCAACCAATTGCAAATTAATTTTCGACGGTTTTTAAAAACCAAGTCAACGTTTCTTAAAAGTTTTTTTTTCATTTTTAATTGAATTCTCAAATATGCTCATACAATTGAGAACATGTGGCAAGAATTTTTCGTACATTTACGACAATAGAGAAAAAAAAATAAATATGTAGATTTATACCAGTAAATTATTTAAAATTTTATATTTATTCAAAATAATATCCCATTCGTCGAATTTATTTTTATTTTTTAAAATTTAATTTGAAAAACTTATGAACATTTTTTTTATTATAAATATAGAAATGCATGATCGTCTATCGATCAATCATTAAATATTAATATACAGTGACATTTGTGTGATAGCTGTACAAATTAAAGGAAAAAAAAAATCATTGATCTTGAATGTATATCAATGCTAAAATGATTAATAAAAATTAAATTATCATTGTATGATATAAATTATTCGTATGCTTTATTTACAAAAAATTATTAATATAAATTCCAAGTGCTCGGTTTTCGGTACAAATTTTGCTTTGTATTTCTTTTTTTGTTTTAAAAAAATATATTTTTTTTTTTTCATTATAATTAGAATAGGAATCCCGTTGCCGGTGTATCGGTTGCAACGTCGATCGTTGTCTCGGCTCGATCACTGTTGACTATTTTTTCTCTCATTGCTATGAGAAATATTCCCACGGCATCAAACACACATGGTAGAATCAAAATCCTGGGAAAATTTTATTTTTATCGACCTTGCGAATCATCAAACAATTTAATGCTTGAATTAAATTAAATGAAGAATTATAAAATCATCCTCATAATCATTATGATATCAGCTACCTAACGCGATTTAATGACTCGTGATTCATTAATCCAATTAATTCGATAAAATCAATTAGTGCCCTTTTTAATTAATTTCATCAATGCTCGATTATAATTCAGTTATTATAATAATCAATATATAAATATAATAATAATAATACAAATATAATATTATATAATATTAAATACAAAAATAATACAAATATAAATAAAAATATAATAATAAAGATTATAATTATAATTATAATTCATTTCAATTAATGTGAATTCACATTTCAATTAATTTCGTATCTCGATGAACGAGTAAGTCACGAAAATTCTTTATAATTAATTGATTATTTATTTACCAGTAAGCAGAGCCCAGGGAGGCGTCCGATGAATAATCCCCAACGATAGTATCGCGTATCGAAATGTCCTCTTTGATATTAATTTCGTAACAAATTCCATAAATCATCAATGCAAGAATATTTGCGACAAGCGCAATTCCATTTGCCACATAAATTCCTTGAATGTTGAAAAAAGTTTCGATGGGACTTATCATGGAATTTACGATTGACAAAATCATGCTTATGAAAAGTGCAACGATAACGATAGCCATAAAAATTATCGTCGATAACCACAGTCCAGCATTCGTGAACATTCTATCGTGGCTAATTTCTAAAAAAAAAAAAATGAAAAATAAAATAAAAATAGTTATTATCCAATTCCATTCGAATAGTTGTCATTTAAAATAGATTTAACTGACAAAAATTGAATCGTTACGTTGTTTTTTTTTTTTTTTTTTTTTTGAGAAATTTACATGAAAGTTAAGGATGCTTCGGGGTTCTGCACTCTCATAATGAAAAATTTTATTCGATCAGAATTTCAGTACTTCGCTTTGTGACGAAAATCTGAAAAATCTACGACATTGAAGATTTTTAATCGTGAGCACACAACTTAAAAGGTAAGACCCCCTTCTTTTGTTAAAATTTCTGTCATAATCTACGGTGGGGTATCCTATTTTACATGATTTTGAATTTTTCCCGAAAATGTCTGCTGTGATCGTTTTAACTTTCGTAAATTTAAATTTGTCGGCTCGAAAATATTTACGGAAATACATTAGGGGACAAGGATATATGGTATTAAATTTGGATTCTGATTTTATAAATTTTTGAATTTTTCAAAAAAAAATTCTAATAGCTCCAACTTCCGCAAATATTTGGCTATCGGGCCACAATTTTGTACATCGATAGATTGTAGGACAATAGTGCATGGTATTACATTTGACAAGTATCGCTTAAGCTGTTCAATTTTCAGAAAAATTTGAACAAAAAAAAACTGTAATCTCTCCAATTTGTGGAAATTTTCAGATACATATTGTATTTACGATATTAAAAAAAAAAAACATTTCAAAGTGTGATTGGCATTGAATTTTGCAAAAATCGGTAAAAAATATTAGATTTAATTAAAATTTAAACTTTTTCAAATGTTATTGACGATTTTGGGTTCGTTATTGTATTTTTATTGAAATCGAATGTAGAAAAAAACGTGCAAATTATAAATTTGCCCATTGCTTTCTCCTCATTTTATCTCGCTAACGAAGTTTTCTCTATGAGGAAGTTCGCGAGCGAGATTAAATGATGAGAAAGCAAATATGCAAATTTATAATTTTTTTGAATACTTGTGAATTGTTTTTAGAATTCGCACTCTCTTTTTTTTTGTAATTTTGAGTAGTGGATATGATGAAGTGGAGGATAAATTTCAGATATATTTTCGTAGAAAAGGTACGTAATTGCACTGAAAAAGTTTCCGAGTCATTAAATGAGCAGTTTCAAACGTATAAATCTTGAAAAAATTTCAAAAATAGAAAATTAAAAATAGGGATAATACTAAGAAAAAATTCGCACGTATTAAAGAAAGTCAACGCACTTTTTGATCCCAGAATTAAAAAAAAAGTTCTGATGATTCGCATAACACTTTTTTTCATCAATTTTTAAATAACTTTTTGGCATTGTTATTATTTAAAATAAAAGTTTTTAATATTTCCTAGATATTTAGTTACTTTTTCAAATTTTAATTCCATTGCGAAGTCCTTAAAATACTCATCAAACATCGCTTTTTGCTGGGAATGTATATAAAGAAAATTAAATTCACAAAAATGGGACTCTAATAAATTTAAAAAATTTTTAATTATATCAAATTCGTGATATTTTTTTCGATTGCATAAAAAAGTTTCAAATTTGTGTACACAAAAAAAAAGTATTTTTTTGTTTACCTTACCCTGGGATTTAGCAGGTTGAAATTGAACGAAGTTTCTCGTACTCTGCATTGTGAGACAGGAGAAACTCGGAGTTTCCCCATTGAGGAGAAGCTGAACTTCGGTCTCTCGCGCATTCGCGTCACTTCCGCAACTCCAGGCGCAAGAATTTTCACCCCATACGCACGTGACTATCGGAAAAAGGAATAAAAATAAAAATAACGAAAGATGCAAATTGAAACTCGCGGCTCGCACATAATTTCAGGTCGTTAATAAATTTTCCTCCATGAGCAAGTGGTTTTCTCGATTTTGGCTTTCTCGTAGAGCTTTTTAAAACCCGAGAAAAAATTCGATCTGGGGCCCATATCAGGCTAGCCCTGACAGCCTGATCGGGCCTGAATTTGGCATTAAAAACTTCTTTTTTTTGAAAATTTTGAAAAAAAATATCTTATTTTATGTTTCAAATCATTTTTTGAATTAAAATTTTTTTTTTCCTTACGAGACAGCAGAATTAATTCAATCAAATAAAAAATTAATTAGAATGAAAAATTATTTAAAAAAAAAAATCACCCGGTGATATATTTTAATAAATTTGATTAAAGTGCAAAAAAAACACATTTAAGATGTATGGAATGAGAAAAATCATAGCACACAGAAAAGATCGTATTCGATGGGGCTCCCCAAGAGTCTTCTAGTCAGGCTACCCCTGAAAAGTCCATAATTGACATTGGATATGGAAAATCCCTCGGTATTCGGTTTCGCGGTTGCATCTATCCAATTCTGAGTCCCCATAGACGCGCAAACGATCGCGAGTGATATGACAGACGTCAGCCCTGTCAGCCGAATGTAAATCAAGTGTTTTCTTCTGCTAAACGATAGCACCATTTTTGTCGGAAGTGAAAATTCAACGAAAAAGCAATAAATTTATTTCATATAGTACAAAAAAAATGTGCAATTTTCACGATCGAATCATAATAACGTTTTATATACTCAAAACGTCAATCGCTCAATTTACGCTTAGAGATATTTTGAAATTTGGTTCGTCGTTTTCGGATAAAACCCTCTCGAGTCTTACGAGTGCAGTAATAAACTGCCGAGGGAGACGAACGGTATCGACTACTGCGTCATCGATATCTCATTTTTATTATCAGTTTTATTAAATCCATGTTATCTTTTATCTTGATCGTAACTATGCAAGTTGATAAGGAAACCCCTTTGTGTTATACACGGTGAATGAGACATTAGAAATTGATTCCCTGCGTGCACGTTCCAGTGATTCTGTAATGTGAACCCAGTAAACACGGTAATGTACCATCAGCAATGTGACGTGATTTAACCGAATGTAACAAGTGATGTTATACTAGAAAGTTACGTGTAACTTACATGCAAGTTATTATTTCCACTCAGAAATATAACAATTTTTATGCAATATGTGATATAACCGTTGTATTTCAGTTATGTTGCAGGTCCGTTGTGAGTTGTTACTACTATACAACGAGTAGCATGAAAGTTAATTTACTTATACAACTTCGATATGTAATGCAACAGTGAACAGAACAATTAGACCGCATTGACTTTGAGGTTATATAAAAGTTCATATGACTAATATCACGGCATGTTGTCTTCTTTATTGAAGTCAGAGTTTGAAAATTTTGAGAAAGTAATCAGATTCAAACATTAACTCATCGTAGTAACATTTGCATGTTCTTTTACATAACTGCTCAGTGATATAGAGTAACATATTAAAGTAACATCAGTTATCATATAAACTGTTCAGGCTAATCTGATATTGGGTGGGTGTCAAAATTCCGAAAGACTTCAACAAAGAAGACAACATGCCATCTTTTCCCTTCTCGGACAAACCCACTGGGTTACATAGTTTTTGGAGGGTAATCCTCCAATGTGTAGTCAGACCCGTGATAGCTTCGCAGTCTTATCCACGCTGCGCTGAGGTGACTATATACGCGTCTGTTTTTTTTACCTCGCTCTGACACTCTACTCGGTGTATAGCGGACCAAGTCTCGGATTCGGGAGCTATTACGTCACGTTTCGTCGGAAATTTTTATTTCCGACGAAACTAAACTACGAGACTGGGACTCGAACCCTCGACCTTATTCCGATGCTCTGGTTTAGAGGCAGGCATGCTAACCACTACGCCAGAGCACCCGGCCTAAGTGTCTGAGATGAATTCCGCCGAAACGCCATCTAGCGAGCATAGCATAGTTATAATCATATTACGTTACTGTTACATAAAACGCTGGGGCCGTATTCTGTACACTCATCGAGCTCGTAATCGACTTCGTGAAAACCAAAATGTACGTGCGATCTTTCACCAATCTTTTGGTATATTCGGCCGTGATCATTAAAACATGAACTATAAAAACGAGAGAGTGGAAGTTGTTAAATTCGATTGACAGAAGTCGATTGGTGTCTGGTATTGTAGCAGAAACGTAACATGATTAATGGCTCTGTTATGCATGCCCGTTAGATGGCATATCGGCAGAACGCTTCTCGCAGCCGCTTAGTGACTTTGGTGTGGATAAGACTGCGAAGCCGTCGCGTATTGTCTACTTTTCTCAAGTCGGAGGTCGGAGTTTGAAGTTTTGAAAAATAAATAAAATTCAAGCATCAATTTATGTAGTGTAACTGCGGTATGCTTTGTAATCTGTAGCAGAAATATAACATGGAAATAACATGAAATGTATCATTTGTTACATGCAGGTGATGTAACTGTTATATATCGTTTCCACGTTATATTTATACGGAAAAAATTGTGTAATCATTACGTCACATTATTGTAACTATTTTAGGATCACTGCAGTGATATTCAGGTAATGTTAATGTGAGTAACGTAATGACATTAAATAATGTAATAACAGTTTGTAACATGCTTGCAGCAATGTTATATAAACAGAGTGCTGCAAGCATGTTACGTAAAAATTACAACCTTTTGTTACATTAATGTAATGTTATTACGTGACATCCCATTAACATTACCTGAATATCACCAAAGTTATCCTAAAATGGTTACAAGCATGTGACGAAACTATTACACAATTTTTGTCATATAATTATAACGTCAAAACGAGGAGCGCAGTAGCTCGGTGGGTGAGGCTCTGGGTTCGCACACACAGCGGACCCGGGTTCGAGCCTCACAGCCGAGACCAATGGAAACATTTTCTATGTTCTTCTGCAATCCTGGTTGGTTCGGACCCGAAAACAAATGTTCAAAAACCTTTCTGTGATGGGTGGGTGCATATGGTCGGTGTGCAGCTTTGCTAGACTCCCGAGGCGGTTCTTATCGCTCGGATGGTGGCCGCTTAGCTGGGCACTGACTTACCTACTGTATTGCAGCAAAGGAGGATCCCCTACCTAGGTCGTCCAGTTCTCTACGGACCTACGGGAAAAAGATTCTTTTTTAGACTCTACTGACAGAAAAGTTTTGGAAAATAAAAAATAAAAAAATCCCAGTTCGCTGTTGAGCTTAACTAAACTTGAAGCAACCACCATAAACTACCAACCATAAGCAACTGCATATACACTTTTGCAGTTGCTTTTTTGCACAAAGCAACCGTTGTCTGCTCGGTTACTTGTAGGGTCATTTTACACCAGACAACCGGCGATAACCAGTTGCTTTTCCCGCTAGGGTCACCATCATTTCATATTGTAGTGTGGTAAGTTTCGTAGTTTAATTGTATTTATCCCATTCAATTTAAATTGTCGACAAAAATTATGCACCAAATGCACGAAAGTGAGTATTTATCGAATGGCAGCATAATAGCGAGAGGGCAAGCAGGTTTTACTGACCACGGAGTATACGGTATACCCATATCTACGCCCGATATAGATATATCACGCATGGCCGTGAAACTGTCACTAATACTCATTTCAGTTATCAGTGGCGAGAGTCCTGTACAATACTTCAGGTGACGCAGCAGTAGTGCTCATTTTCGCACGGAAATTTTGACATAGCCGCCGGTAACGTAGTAGGGTGACGAGAGAGTTTGGCTAACGGCCCGCCGAGACTTTTGCATTTATTCGCCCGTCGTCGATTCGAGGATAGCATGTTTAAATCTCGGTCAACTATTTTTTTTTTTCAAAATTTACAGGGTATTCGAAAATAATGGAATTACAGTTTTAAATTCGTTCATCGGTCATTCCTAATTGCTAATTTTTGAATAATAAACTGTATTTATTATGCCAATTTAACCCGGATTTTTAATTTAGCTCCATATGCGGGCCTACACTGCGATGAACGTTTAGTCCAGTCGAATTAAACATGAGTTCTATTCAACAGGCCCACCAAATTGCAAATTTTTTTGTAGGTAGTTAGGACCTCAAATAATATACTGTGAAAAGTGTAAGATGGTAGGTGTTGTTTTTTGGCCGCAAAAATTATTTATAAAACAAAAAGTCACTATTTTGATGTTATTATTTTTGGAATGAGATTTATCGAAAAAAGTTTCCTACAAAAAATTTGCGTCGTAATGAAATCTACAAAATAAGTCTTATACAAAAATCACGTAGAATTATTAGTTTGGCGGTAAATCACTGTTAAACAAAAAAAAAATTTCATTTATTGTATTTACGTGGATTATTTATGAAATACTGTTCTGAAACTCATCCATCACCTAAAAGAAACTATCCTGAAGAGATATCTGTACGTTTTATCCAGCCATGTTATATAGTTTAGCAATAATAACCGATTTTCGTAAATCCGGCGTTTCGATATAGCATGCATCTGTTCCACAAGGCCCACAAGGTGCAAAAAAATTAGGGTGGTTATTTTCAACATGTAGGTACATTCAGGATTTACCTCAAAAGAATGGTTTTTTTTAACCATGTTTTTCGAGGATATAAAATTTTACTTTATGTATAAACAAATAGAAGTTACTCCTTAAATATTTGAGTTACGTAAAATATTCTTCAAGATTCTCATAGGTCTTAGCGAGACGCGTAATTAAAAAAAAAAAAATAAGTCTCAATATCTTTATTACAAGCCGAGATACAATCATTTTTACGTTTGTTTAATTTATTGCTGTTAAAATCAATATTTTCACGAAATTCAAGCTCGTGAGCATTCGTAATAGTGTTAAGCATAACATTCGATATCATACAAACCGTTCTGAGCATTAATCTCATGGCAGATCATGATTGCATTCGGTCGCTCGCGCACGGAATAGCGGATGGCAGCGTCGGTGCAGCTGGGCGGCGTGGTGGAGGTCTACGTCTCTCCCCGCGGCTCCTTTCGCGCGGCTTAGTTAACTATTTCCATATCTCCCTTATAAATTGTCGTAAAAAGTTTTTTTTTTTCTAATTTCACGTAGTTTTTTTCTCACGAATTAAAAAATGCCCATGAAAATCAATATTCTCTAAGCCCACGCTGCTTAATTAACTATTTCCATATCATCTTAATAAATTGTCGTAATTTTTTTTTTTTTTAATTTCATGTAGTTTTTCCCACGAATTCAAAAATGCCCATAAAAATCAATATTCTCCAAGCCCGCACGGCTTAATTAACTATTTCCATATCTTCCATATAAATTGTCGTAAACATTTTTTTCTTTAATTTCACGTAGTTTTTTCCCACGAATTCATAAATGTTCGTGAAAATGAATATTTTGCAATATGTACCCCAAAAACTACTTTTTTAATTCAACGTTGACGTTGGGAGGCCCACAAATAATCTTATATTTAAAAGGTGAGGATAACAAAAGTAAATTTGAATTCGTTCGTATTTTTTTTTTATTACAGTAATTACCTAAATAAATTTTTACAAACTACCTTCGCATTAGGACATACATTTTTTTTCTCGGGTTCATAGCGATCATCGTTATCATTTTCGTCGTTATTATATTGGCTTATTGCAAACGTTACGTCCCCCGTATCATCGACATATCGTCTGAAAATCGTAAAATATGTTCGTCGATTTTGTCATCGCTTAGAACTATTTCAGACCCGATGACATTCGAACAGTTTTCCCCGTTACATTTTTTGCACAATATTGTGCATTTTAGCCCTACTTTCCGGCAAGCACAATTCGTTTTGCAATTGCTTGTATCGCAACCGCAAGAAATTATTTCTAATAAATTGGCCGGAATTGGGCCTTTTTACAAGTAATCGGCACCAACATACTATTGCTTCTTTTCCACCTAAATTGCATTGGATCATCGCCATGCCATTCGCACACTTGTAAATAGCAACACTAATTTGCTGAAATTATTAATATAAAATCGTACAGCCAAATTAATTATTATATTTAGCCACTTTCAATAAAAAGTTGGAGCAATACAATAGTTACTGGGGTGAATATTCATTTTCACGAAGATTTGTGAATTCGTGGGAAAAACTACGTGAAATTAAAAAAAAAAAAATTTACGGCAATTTATAAGGAAGATATGGAAATAGTTAATTAAGCCGCGCGAGGGTTGGAGAATATTGATTTTTATGGGCATTTTTGAATTCGTGAGAAAAAATACGTGAAATAAAAAAAAAAATTTTGCGACCATTTATAAAGATGATGTGGAAATAGTTAATTAAGCCGCGCGAGGCTTAGAGAATATTGATTTTTATGGGCATTTTTGAATTCGTCAGAAAAATCTACGTGAAATTAGAAAAATAAAACTTTTTACGACAATTTATAAGGGAGATATGGAAATAGTTAACTAAGCCGCGCGAAAGGAGCCGCGGGGAGAGACGTAGACCTCCACCACGCCGCCCAGCTGCACCGACGCTGCCATCCGCTATTCCGTGCGCGAGCGACCGAATGCAATCATCATCTGCCATGAGATTAATGCTCAGAACGGTTTGTATGATATCGAATGTTATGCTTAACACTATTACGAATGCTCACGAGCTTGAATTTCGTGAAAATATTGATTTTAACAGTAATAAATTAAACAAACGTAAAAATGATTGTATCTCGGCTTGTAATAAAGATATTGAGACTTATTTTTTTTTCTTAATTACGCGTCTCGCTAAGACCTATGAGAATCTTGAAGAATATTTTACGTAACTCAAATATTTAAGGAGTAACTTCTATTTGTTTATACATAAGGTAAAATTTTATATCCTCGAAAAACATGGTTAAAAAAAACCATTCTTTTGAGGTAAATCCTGAATGTACCTACATGTTGAAAATAACCACCCTAATGTTTTTGCACCTTGTGGGCCTTGTGGAACAGATGCATGCTATATCGAAACGCCGGATTTACGAAAATCGGTTATTATTGCTAAACTATATAACATGGCTGGATAAAACGTACCGATATCTCTTCAGGATAGTTTCTTTTAGGTGATGGATGAGTTTCAGAACAGTATTTCATAAATAATCCACGTAAATACGATAAATGAAATTTTTTTTTAACAGTGATTTACCGCCAAACTAATAATTCTACGTGATTTTTGTATAAGACTTATTTTGTAGATTTCATTACGACGCACATTTTTTGTAGGAAACTTTTTTCGATAAATCTCATTCCAAAAATAATAACATCAAAGCAGTGACTTTTTGTTTTTTAAATAATTTTTGCGGCCAAAAAACAATACCTACGATCTTACACTTTTCACAGTATATTCTTTGAGGTCCAAACTACTTACCTACAAAAAAATTGGCGATTTGGTAGGCCTATTGAATAGATGTCGTCCAAATTAATGTATATTCCGACTGGGCTAATAGTAGGGCCAACGTTGCAATCGATGTAATCGACGTAAGCCTGATGTTGCAATGAACGTATAGGCCTGACGCTTGAGCGTAACGTTGGGCCGATGTTATCATGCCGACGTTTATTGGACGTAGAAACGACGTTGACGAACAACGTCAGGCCGACGTTGTAACTCAGGCGATCATCGTTGCGCCGAGGTCGGCCCGACTGTAGAATCGTGCATGGGGTGACTCTGCTGCTATAGTTATAAATAAAACCGGGAAGGTGGGGCGATACTGACCACCCCTCAAAAATGTGGCTATCGAATATTTTCGCGTAAAAGTTAGTAAGACAGTAATACATTTAAGTATAAATGAAGAATTCTATTAGAAGTTTAAATGATTAGACATGAAGACACCTTAGAAAGAAAGTGTTTTTCAAGTAATGAGTCAATAAGAGCTTCAACCTTCATTTATATGGGCCACTCTACCAATTATCAATCAATGTCTTGGCTCTAGAAATTCGATTCACAAGATTGGAAATTCACCAAGTTTTAGCGTGATAGACGACTAAACGGATATAGACTTTAGGTAAATTAAAACAACGTTTTTTGAGAAGAAATCGGGCAGAAAAATCGACAAAATTTAGGAAGAACATATGAAAAAATCTGTTCTAATTATTAAAAAATTTGACGTTATCTACTTTTAAATACTTGAATTGTCAAAATATATAAGCAATACCGGGGTGAAGTGGGCATCTCAGATGAGAAATTGAATTTTCTTTCGAAAATTCTTTGTTACCAATAATGAATTTTTTGTTTATCAAAAAGTTTCGTTCAAAAAACTTTTTTCAAGTAAATTTTTTTTTTATCTAATGTGTTTTTTCTTCAAAACGTTTTTGAGAAATGAGTCGTCAGAGATTGCCAATTTCTAATCGGTGACTTATAGCAATAGAACTTCCGTCGTAGGTCGTAGATAAGACTTCTCCATTCTTTGACTATCAGAAAGAGGTGATTCCGTAAGCTGTACGTGACCATTGCTACAAACACTGCTATCGCGTATCCACGATTTTCCTCCGCAATTCTGTCAAGTGCTCGGGCTCATACCTGGCTTTTTATTGTTTATTTGCTTTAGTAAATTTGAAATGGTATTATTTAAAAACCTTTTAAATTTAGCACAAAAGTACATTTTTTTTTAAATAATCTTTTTAATTTAGCACAAAAGTACATTTGTACATGTGCTGCTTCGTTAACCTGGTTTTATTCCGTGTATTTTATTTGGAGAACCCTTCATCTGTTTTTAGGAACATTGCTTACGTTATTTTTGACAAAACTATCCTATTGAACGTTGTTGTTCACTTTTCCCCGATTTACCATTTGAAGCTGAGAATTTAAATATACCGCCGGAAAAATCTAACTTGCGCAGAAATGCTATTGTAGTTAGGAGCCACATATTGGCAATTTATCGTATGTGACGACCCGTTTTTCGAAGAAAAAATTCGAAGAAAAAAATATTTATCTTCCAAAAAACTTTAGACGAAACTAAATTTTTCATCGGCACCAAGCATTTTTATTGAAAAATATAATTATTCGGAGAAACACTGTAAGAAAAAGAATCCGCTTCATCCACATCCCTCGTCTTAAGCATATCTGAGACGTTGAACAATTGACTTTGGGATTTTTCTCTTTTACTAGAAACGTTTTTGACATATGGACCTGTTGATGATTTAATTTATTCTCGTCAGAGAGGGCGTACTCCGATTATCTTACAGGGCGATATTCACATCTAATTGGAACGTGTCACGTACGTAGAAAATTTTATTTTCCTTTGCCGAATGTCGTCGCAGGGGCTATTCGTTCTTGAAATCACTGAATCACCCTGGTCTGAAATCAGGATGAAGTCACTCCGAGTTGTTTGAAATCAGCGTGAAATCACGTAATATATGCAGAAGATAAAAGTTTTTGCACGGCATTGCTATATTGTTGTTATCGAACTACGCCCACTAGATCAAAGCACACAAACGTGCTCTATCATGTTTTCCATCGAACTATATATAAGCATCAGCATCGAGAGAAACACAGTTTTTAGTTCTTGAGCGAGGCCCAACGAGGTATCGAGTCTCGTCTTAATTTGAGTCAGTCTTACACCGATTGCGAGCAGCTTTTTGCGTCGAATTTGTCATATTGTTTGCTATAATACAGGTATGTACGAATAATTTTATTCGATTTTTTATACTGTTTTTTTTGTTTCGTTGCGTTGTACGATATCACTGTCGGCGTTACTCACATACAATAAAAACATAATATCGATTAGTGAAAATTTGGCATCTTTTCTAATACCTGTAGTCCTAATTTGCTCGTCTTTCGGCTCGCCTGTTTGGTAAAATTATTTTATAAACTGCAAGACGTGCAAAATAAATCATCTGAGTTTTGAAATATTATAAACGTTCGTAAGAGGTAAAGTAGTTGAAGAAATAATTAACTTCTCGAACTTCTTTATTTAAAAATTACGTTACTCAATTAATTTCATTCGTTCAATTTTAATGGCATCTTATTAAAACAAAGAAAAATCGTGTGACATTGAATTTTAAGAACAGCGGGCTGCAGGTTAAAGTAATTATGAAGCTAAAAAATAACCACGGTTGCTAGGCATCAATCTGTATTCTTATTTAACGATATCGCTTCGCCTAATTTGTCCGAGAGTATATAGTCTCCATATTAATTCAGCGCTTTATAAACAAATAAAAAAATTATTTTAACCCTCAAATCCTTTTTTTCGATCCTTAAGTGACACCACACCCGACTCTGGTATACTGTGATTTGGTGTTTGCGATAAATAATACACAATTTCACTGTACGTACTTTCAGTGATTTCAAAAATAATTCGTTCTAATCGTGAGAAATCACTTCAAATCACGTGGAATCACATCAAGTCACATGTATTTTAAAATCACTTCAATCATGTAAAATCGATTTCACTCTGAAATCATTTGTATATATCGCACTTAATAGTGAATAGCTCTCGGTTGTCCCTGACCCTGATTCAAACTACCGGGGTCGTATTGTCAGAGAGGTAAATGTACTGTGTATAATAATAAAAGCGAAAAAAATTATATGAAAAATTTGTCAATTGCCACTTTTCGATCGTTTCTTCTCATTGAACATTGCACGTTTTTCCTTTGTTTTCTCTGTTGAAAGATAGACTTTTGTAAGTCGGCGCAGTAAAAACGATTGATTTATTTATCTTAATTTGTATCGGAAATTTCTCAAATTTTCTCCCATCCTCATAAAGGAAGCTTACAAAAATATATGGTGAAAAAAATTTGCAAATTAAAATTTGTACATTGCTTCCTCGCAATTTTCGAAACTTTGTGAAGCTATTATTGTCTTGCTCATAAAGCTCACTATGAGCAAGTCAATTATTTTTTGTAATTTTAGCTTCCTCATAGAGGAATCTTCGTGAGTGAGAAGAAAAAAGTTTTATAAATTTTTGAAAATTACGAAGAAGCAATATGTGCAAGCTTCAATTTGCAACTTTTCTTTTCAACTATGTATGTTTCTTATCCACGGGTATTCTATTTATGAAGAAATTTTTACCTGGTTATCTCGAAACATGGGGAACGTAAACCAATTATCACATAGATTTATTGAAGAATTCAAAGTTCCGTTAAATCTGAAACCTCATATTTGATTCTCGCCAAATTCGAATTATCCTTCAATTTGCAATTTTATAAAATCCAAAATCTTTTCATCGATCGTCGATTAAGTAAATAAAAATATTTCTTCAATGTTATTCTACTTCCGTTGAAATCTTGAGCTATTGAAAATTTGAATAGATATTTATAAAATTATTCAAAATTTCATAACATCTGAAGCGCTCTATTGATTTTCGCTACATTGAAATCATTCTTCAATAATACTATATAGTAATCCTAAGAATTATTTGAATGATATAAAAAAGTTTAGCACGATATCTCATCATTTGTCAAAGTTGAAGCGACCATAGGCATTTTTCGAAAAATTGAAAATTTCATAAAATCCGAACACTTCCATTAATTTTTGCCAAATTCAATACCAACCATCCTTTAATGATTATCCATTAATGTAAAAAAATGTAGCACCGTATCTCAAAATTTTCAGAAGTTAGAGGGAGTACATCCAGACTTTGAAAAATTGAAAATTTCATAAAATCTGAACCTTCTTTAGTTCAGCGAATATGATCATTTTTCGAAAAATGGAAAATGGCATCAAATCTGAGTGACCGTATTATGAATTTGTATAAAAAATACAGTAAGTAAAGGGATTATCGTGCTTTAAATAACTGTGAAATTGTAGCGCTATAGTTAAACCAGTTATCGAGTAACAGACATAAGTATAGATTAGCCAAACTTTATTGTTGAATTTTATTTTCGTCAAAATTTCTCTACCACTTTGGATAGTACAAAATTTTTAATTAAAAAAAGAAGTCTGTAGTCGTTCTAACTTTCGTAAATTTGTAGCCGTCGGGTCGAAACTTTTCACATTAATACGCTAGAGGACAATGATATTCAGTATTAAATTTCGCGACAATCGAAAAAGGAGTTCAGATTTTGTAAAATTTCGATATTTCGAAAAACCTCTTTTCTTTGACTTGTTTAAAATTTTATCAAAAAAATTGTGTGCTTTGTTGTATTGTAAAAAAAAAGCGTGCAAATTAGAAGTTTTCGCATTGCTTCCTCGTTATTTTATTTTGCACATAAACCTTCCTCTATGAGGAAGCCAAAATCGATAGTCAAAACTGAAAAACAGGTACAGTTAGACCATCCAGATAGAACACTGACGTCTAATATACGTATATACGACGTCGCCATCGACGCCTGTAAGACGTATTTAGTACGTATACTGAAGAGCTAAATGTCCGGCTAATATCTGTATATTTGACGTATATAAGACGTCAAAAATACATAAAAAATGACGTATATAAGACGCCGAAAATACATCAAATCTACGCACAGCACAATAATATTTAAAAAAAACATAAACAAAAACAAAAAACATTACTGGCGATTCCATACGCATTTTGTCGTTGTTATAGGTCATAGAAGAGTTACGCTGAAAAAAAAAAATAAATTCTGCACGGATTTCTCGATAGAATTTTATTCTGCTTCGACGTGGAATCGAACCTGCGACCTACCTACCCAGATAGACCACTGACGTCTAATATACGTATATTTTAGGTATATATGTATATGACATGTATACGTCTATGATAGACTTATATTATACGTATATTATACGTATATTGAGTGTATATTGTGGTGCTATTTAACTGATGTAGTGAAAGAATTTTATATACGTATATTTTACGTATATTATACAATAAGCATTTGACATCAAATTATATACATATATTATATGTATAAGGAACATCTACTTGGCGATAGAAACGAAGCCAACTGCATTGCTGTCAAAATCACGTATTATATACGTATATTGGACGTGTGTTTTTCAACAATATCTCCGTAGAATTTTATACATCTCATATACGTATAATATTCGTTCATTATCTTTAGGTTGTAATTCCCGGATCTGAAGCATATATATATATATATATATTTAACGTACATACGTACATTGAATATTTATATATATTTATATATAATTATAGCTTCAGATCCGGGAATTACAACCGAAAGATAATGAACGAATATTATACGTATACGAGATGTACAAAATTCCACGGAGATATTGTTGAAAAACACACGTCCAATATACGAATATAATACGTGATTTTGACAGCAATGCAGTTGGCTTCGTTTCTATCGTCAAGTAGATGTTTCTTATACATATAGTAGTAAGTTTTACTTGCATAGACTTTTCGGCTTTTTACAACACTTTCATTCACTATATCACTCTTACACTGGGCCCACTATTTTAGTTTTTCTGTTCATTTACGGAACAATTTTTCTCTCTCGATTTTTGCAACCTCATTGCTATTGGCCCAGTTGTGAGAACCTACAATTTAAGGTGCGTTTCGAACCACCGAGCTCGCAGAAAAAGCATCTGGAAAAATCCATTGGTGCCGGCCGCGGGACCGAACCCTGGCCGCCTGCGTGTAGTGGCAGTCCAGAGTCGGACCAACTGGGCCACTGCTCGCTCTATGTTCCTTATACATATTATATTATATGATATATATAGGTTCATGATCTCAATTCGGATCGCGCGCAAAACTTATTGCGCGCGATCTTTGTGTTATAATGTATTTATATAGTATACATCATATAATGTAAATAAAGTGTTATAAAATATATTTTAATTGTAAGAATTTATCCATCCACTTATATATATCTCATATAGATCACTGACGTCTAATATACATATATTACAAATATACATGTATATGATATGTATACGTGATATACAGTGACTGACAAAAAAAAGAGACCACTAAATTCTTTAAGTTAAAATTTCCATTATTATGAAAACAGTTGGCAAAATCTTATCGTTTTTTTTGTTTATCATAAATGTACTATACTTCGAACTAATATGTGAAAACAATTTGTACGTTCTTTCATTTCGTTATTATATTCACAATATTATACAAATATAAAAATCTTACATTTTTCGATTTTTTTCAGATTTTTTGAGGTGGTCTCTTTTTTTTGTCAGTCACTGTACGTATAATATACGTAAAATATACGTATATAAAATTCTTTCACTACATCAGTTAAATAGCACCACAATATACACTCAATATACGTATAATATACGTATAATATAAGTCTATCCCCGAGTCGAAATTTACCTCCTCCTTTAGAACCTCCAACATCCTCTTTTCGAGGTTTTGAGAGTGCCTAGAGAGGATCAAATCGCATAGAAAATGAGATCCTCTTTAGCGCCTAAAACTTGCAGAAAACAGACAAATCGCACCTATCGAGGCTGAAATGAGGATCTTACGAGAACCTCATTAAACCCTCGCTTACACTCGGCCGCCTGTACCCGTGTCGAAATTTTCCACTTTTATCCCGGGCCTGGTTTGGATTTCCGTCAGGGCAAATTGGCATAATAAATATAGTTTATTATCTATAAATTAGCAATTAAAAATCATCGATGAATTAAATTAATACTGTTCCATTATTTTTAAAAATCTTGCACATTTTCAAAAAAAAAAAAAAAAAAAAAAGTCACCGACCGGGACTCGAACCCACTATCCTTCAATCCGTGAATTCAGCACTTCTGATCGTCAAATAATTATTAAAAAAAAAAATTAACGCTTAAAAGATTATTTATTTTTACGAATGTTTCCGGCTTCGTAGTCCGGACGTTATTCCGTCGAAATTGATTTTTTTCCTACCTGAGATTTTAACTGAGACCTACCTAACGACCTACCTAACGACTGACACGCTACCACTACGCTATCGATTCCTTATGACTTTTTTGTATTTAAATGACATTAGTCTACAAGTTCTAATGGAAAAGCGCTGTCTCACCGGGTTGCATAGAACAGCGGGATCTTCAGTAAAAAGGTGATATACAGTGAAAAAATTTATTCAATTGTTAAATAACAAATGGGTTTCATAAGAACTAGGTGAACTGAAATTATAAAATTCATTTGTGGAATATTGAAAGTGTGAGCAGGACTGGATGGTGTAGAAAAAAATACAATATTTATGTAATCAATTTACTTAGGGTACTTTAGTTAACAATCACATTTATCAAGATCCATGTAGAGTTCAAAAATGAAAATTGTTATATGGGATTGTGAGACAATTTGCAAGGTGATAGTAAGTGAAAATTTTACTCACCTGTTAATTAACAATTGAGTTCAAAATGACTGCAGGCAATTAAAGTTTGAAAATTAATATCTCGAATCTTCATATTCTGAATAGAACAGAATTATATATACAAAAACCTTAATATTTATACAATTAATTTACCTTTTTTACGTTAGTTAACAAATATATTTCTCGAGAACCACGTGTAGTTTCAGCATCAAAATTTTTATGTAAGACTGTGAGTTTTATTTAATATAATAAATACATGTGAACAATAAAAATTTTAATTAAAAAAAATTAATTAACAAATGGATTTCATAAGAACTAGGTGCATAGAATTATAAAATTCATTTGTGGAATATTAAAAATGTGAGCAGGACAGGATAGTGTAGAAAAAAATACAATATTCATGTAATCAATTTACTTAGGGTACTTTACTTAACAATTACATTTATCAAGATCCATGTATAGTTCAAAAATGAAAATTGTTATATGGGCTTGTGAGACGATGTACAAGGTGACAGTAAGTGAAAATTTTACTCACCTGTTAATTAACAATTGAGTTCAAAATGACTGCAGGCAATTAAAGTTTGAATATTGATATCTCGAATTTTCATATTCTGAATAGAACAGAATTATGTATACAAAATCCTTAATATTTATATAATTAATTTACTTTTTTCACGTCACTTAAAAATATTTCTCGAGAACCAGGTATGGTTTCAGCATCAAATTTTTTATATAGACATGTAAGACTGTGAATAAGGCGATACTAAGTTGAGGCATTGGCTATAATTATTTTCCTATTTTCTATTTCAGTATTATATTTAATATTTTTTCGCATATTGCAAATGTAATTGTACGTGTTGCTGAAATAGTATATTGTGCATCAAGGGCGTAAAGTGGGCTTTTTAGACCGAGTACTGCAACCACACGAGGTCAAAAAGCCCACTCAGCCCTTGCATGGTGCACACTATATTTTTTGTTACACATGTACTGATTTCTGCGTTTTTTATGCTCATGTATTAGTCCAGTCAAATGGTGCCTCAAAAAGGGTCCTCTGTGCATTTTGGGTATCAGGTAGCGATTTTTTTTTTTCATTTTGTAGGGGATCGACCATGAGTGTAAAACTCAGTTTCCGGGATTCTAGCAGGTGAGGAACGACCGCCATCTTGAAGTTAAGGGTGTAAATATTTTTTTAAATTTATCTCCGTAACCATGAAGCTGACAAAAATATTGTGAAGAGCTTATTTGTACCTGATAAAATTGTCTACAACTTAATTCCATAACTTCTTGCGCTAAAGTTAATAATAAAAAAGTTATAAACAAAAAAAGATGATGAATGAGAAGGTAAAATACTTTGAGGCCAGATAATTAATTAATTAAAAATCTTACAATAAAAATACCTCTTACCTTTTTTTATGCAGCATTTCGTAATAGACAATTTGACCGATTTAATTTTTTTATTTGGTTTTTTTTTTTCTTTGATTTTTTAGCGTTGTGATAGTCCAGTGTCAAATGGTGAAACTGTGCAAAGCCAATGAAAATCAAACCAAATAAAAAAATTAAATCGGTCAAATTGTTTATTACGAAATTCAGCATAAAAAAGGTAAGAGATATATTTGCACTGAGCGTTATGAGTATTTGATATAATGTATAAAATTATGATTCTGGAGGACTTCGAGGTTCAAAATGAGAGCTCGAGAGTGGGCCGGACGTTATGAGTATCAAAATGGTTGCTAAATCATGAAACCAGAGGACTTGGGAGGCCCTAAATAGGAGCTCGAGCTCGAAGAGCATAAAAGAGGCTTTAAATGGTTGCTAATTTTCGACTTTGGAGGACTTGGAGGTGCAAAAGAGGAGTTCGAGGAGCAAATGGGATATAAAGAGGATGTGTTGGATGCTAAGAGTATTAAATGAGGCGTAAATTTCGACTCGGGTCATAGACGTATACATATCATATATATACATATATACCTAAAATATACGTATATTAGACGTCAGTGGTCTATCTGGGGCATGTACCCGCCTGCGTTCACTATAATTTTTCGTGGAATCGCTTTGAAATGATTTATTTTATGGAATTTGGATTTTTTCGAAAAATGTCTGTGGGAGTTCTAACTTTCGTAATTTTGCAGATAACGAGCAAATTTTTCTATACAAATAGACTTAGGCACAAGCATGCTTGCGGTATTGAATTTATCACAAATGGCTTAAGGCGTTTAGATTTTTTATAGCTTTGTTCTTTTTTAATCTTTAATAGTTTTGATTTTGGCTGATGTGCTAAAATTTGTTTTTACGCAACTAGAATTTTAGTCGGAATCAAAGATGGGATTGAATATGGCAAGAATCGATGTAGAAATTTAGATTGCAGGAAACCGTTATAGTATTGTGGTTTTGAAATCGAATTCAGAAAATTTTTTCGAAATTTTCACCATTGCTTTCTAATTATATCGATGGTTCAATTTCGTAGGGGCGTATGAGTTATGCTTACACACAACCGATACGCCTCTTTGGCATTAGTCCATCGATATTATCTTGCTCGCACAGCTTCCTCCATTACGTCCTCTCATTCTTATCTCGGATCCAAGGGAGAGCGTAACGGTTGATCTCTACTTTTGGATCAAAGCTTGGTTAGCCCTTTCCAGGGACTGAGATCTCGCTTTTCTTACAGCAGAAATGTAGGAAATGACTTGTCGGGGAACTCCGGGATGTCGTATATGTGTAACAAAAGGTATTCGTGGAGGTAATATCATTACTCGCGTTTGTCTCTTTTTATTGTTTCAAGAAAGCACAATACACGATAGTTGATTGACCGCGAACGATTCGCATGCCACGTAATACGGTTAAAACTAAGTACACTCCAAAAAGTACAAACTTAAACTACTATGGTTGACAGTGAATTCGTCTAGAGATAGTTGAGTCGGTGGTCTGAGACTTGATATGGAATTCGATCATAAAATGAGGCTGCTCTCGATTAATGAATTATTAGACCTTAGATAGTATTTTTCTTCCTCTCTAAACCTACGCACCTTACAGTGACTGACAAAAAAAAGAGACCACCTAAAAAAATCTGAAAAAAATCGAAAAATGTAAGATTTTTATATTTGTATAATATTGTGAATATAATAACGAAATGAAAGAACGTACAAATTGTTTTCACATATTAGTTCGAAGTATAGTACATTTATGATAAACAAAAAAAACGATAAGATTTTGCCAACTGTTTTCATAATAATGGAAATTTTAACTTAAAGAATTTAGTGGTCTCTTTTTTTTGTCAGTCACTGTACCTTTGAACGTTTCGCATCCGAAGCGCTCATCTCTTTCTAACCCTCGCACCTGGTGTTGGTACGGTTTGTATTTGATCCTGTTCTCTCTCTCTCTCTCTCTCTCTCTCTCTCTCTCTCTCTCTCTCTCTCTCTCTCTCTCTCATCTCTCGATCTCTCACGCGAGATCATCGCGTGTTCTGGGGATTGCGGTGAGAATTTTCATCGTGAATGCGCGATAAACAAATTTGGCTACGATCCGAATGACAATTCAGTTAGCTTTCGATGCGACCTTTGCGCAATGCAGCGCTCGAATACTACGCTCCGTACGCCCCCGCCTAATATCAACACTCCGCCGTCTTTCTCCAGCTCGGGCATTCCTCCCCCTTCTGGCCTAAGTCAACCGCAATCAGTCAGCCGACACTCTCTTATATCGTCAGACAGAGACCTTCTCTTGACTATGAGTGATAATCTCTCGGCGTTCATTGCTCAGCAAACAGCAGTCAATGAAGATCACACTCGAAAATTAAACTGCATTCAGAATCACACGCGTTTGCTTCAGGTGCACGACGAGAGAATTTCACTTTTAGAAGCCAGTAATGCGAAATTGATAGAGCAAAACGCCGAAATGTCTCGTGAGATTCGCTCGTTAAAGGACGGTATGTCCATTCCACCTGCATCGCCTGATCTTTCTACCGAGATTACGATATCCGGAGTACCCCTCTCCGTCACTGACTCTCCTCAGGCGATAGTTAACAAAGTCTTCCATGCTCTTGGTATACCGGACCTACTCGGCGACGTTTTGGAGATTCGTGGCCTAGACAAGAAAGTCCTTGTGGCTGGCAGAGACGAGGCTGCTACATCTTCCTCGTCTGGAGCCATTAATCCTAATATTATTGCTAAAAGAAAATCATTTATTATCACGCTGAAATCTCGCCAGGTCAGAGAATTCATCATTAGCAAAAAGCGAGCGAAAAAAGATTTATCAGTTCAGGACGTTTTTGGCTCCGATGAGGGCGGTAATATTTTTGTAAACGAATTTCTCTCGCCAGCATTGTACAATCTTCTTCGTCTCACTAAATCTCGAGCGAGTAATAACGGTTTTAAGTTCGTATGGACTCGGTCAGGGATAATTTACGTGCGCAAAAGTGAAGGGCAGGCGCCTATCGCCATTCGGTCCGAGGCCGATCTCGGCAAACTAGCATGACAACCCTTGGCCCGACAAGTCTGCTCACCATGCACCCCCTCTTTACCAAGCATAAAAATTGCTCAATTTAACGCTAATTCTATTCGCAGCCATCTAGAACTCATACATGCAACCTTACTAAATCGGGATTTTCACATTATTTCTATTTCGGAGACTTGGTTACACTCCTATGTTTCAGATGATCTAGTTCGATTAAACAACTACTTCCTTATACGTAATGATCGCGAAGGTAAAGAGGGGGGTGGGGTTGCCTGCTACATACACAATTCTCTTCAAGCAAAAATTCTAGCTTCGTCCCCGAGCCAATACTCTAACGCGCCGGAATTCCTCATTATCGAAGTGACCTGCTCGAATTCGGAAAAGCTCCTCTTCGCGTCAGTTTACAGACGTCCTAAAGGCCAAATGTTCGATGAATTTGCGCACACTCTTTCCAATTTTTCTCATGCTTATAAAAATGTAATAGTGGCTGGGGATCTCAACTGTAATCTGTCTAGCAATAATTATGAATCAAATTACCTGCGCGATTTAACCTTTTCTCTCTCGCTGCACATTGTCGATTCACCGCCGACCTATCACACAATTACATCTGATTCTTGGCTGGATGTTTTTATAATCGATAGTGTTGATAAGCTAAGATCATTTGTTAAATCCGAAGCTCCTTTTATCGCCGGTCATGACCTATTGGAATTAGTGTATTCGTTCGATTCTAACCCTGTCACTAACCGTACGTTAACACGGCGTGCATATCGTAGCTTCGTTGCCGCTGATTTTTGCGTGACATTATCATCTAGAATTAATCATTCTACTTTAAGCGATTTTGTCTTCGGCCGCTCTCGTTTACTGGACGAAAGCTTGGTCAGTGTTAACTCCGTTACTGAACAATTTTCCGAACTTATTGTTAAATCGCTCGACGATCATGCGCCGCTAGTGTCTTTTCGCGTTAACCGCCCCCCCGGCGCCGTGGCTCACTCAGCGTTTAAAAGACCGAATCTCTCATCGCAATTCTTTGTATACAAGGGCCAAGCGATCAAAGGATATCCTTGATCTAGCAATTTTTAGGGAGTATAGAGACGATCTCACCAGGGAGCTCAGACTGGCTAAAAATGCCTATCATTTGGATAAAATCGCTAATATCTCAGATCCTAGAAAACTATGGATTGAACTTACCACTCTTGGGCTAATAAAATCGTCTTTTTCCTCTCCTCTCCATTTCTTCACGCCTCTCGAGCTCAATGCCTATTACTCGTCAATTTCGAGCCACTTACCGCCTTGTTTGGTTAGCGATTATCGTTCAGCATGTGCGGACATTCTGCCAAGTCGTCCCTGTTTCAGTTTCGCCGAGGTCACCCCTGATCAAATTCTCCTGCTCATAAATTCCCTCTCAGGCTCCTCATCTTATTCATTTGGTCCAGACCTTATCTCTCTCTTTGTTTTATCAAAATCCTTACACGTGGTCACTCCAGTTCTCTCATCTATCTTTAATCTATCCCTCAGATCCTCCGATTTTCCGCGTTGTTGGAAACGTGCTTATCTCCGGCCATTGTCAAAGGTCAATACTCCGATCTCGCCCTCAGACACCCGACCAATTGCTAACCTCAGTGAAATTTCTAAAATCTTTGAAAGATTAATTCATAAGCAAATTACTAATTGGGCCGAGGAAAATCAAGTATTTGATCAGCGTCAGTCTGGATTTCGTCGAGGTCACAGCACTCAGACAGCACTCTTACGCATACTCAATGACGCCAAACGCAATATTGATCAACGGCGCCTAACAGTCCTTATATTATTTGACTTCAGTAAAGCCTTCGATACTGTTCCGCACTTGCAACTTCTTTTAAAACTGAAGAAGATAGGCTTCTCTGGCGCGGTACTCGACTGGTTTCACTCGTATCTGACTGGCCGAACTCAAACTGTTATCGATGATCAAGGAAATTACCATAATTGGCTTACAACCACGTCAGGGGTTCCTCAAGGCTCCGTTTTGGGTCCCCTCCTTTTCACTCTCTTTATTAACGACATAGGAACAGTACTTCGCCATTCACAGCATATGATATTTGCTGACGACACCCAGATTTATCTCAGCTGTCCTCCATCTGAGCTAGATCGGGGTCTCAGGTTGATCACTGAGGATGTTACTGCCATTGCTGCCTTCGCCACCGATAATGGCCTTAAATTGAATCTTCCTAAGTCCAAGATTCTCATTTTGGGTAGCAGCGCCTACGTACGTAGAATTAATTTCACCGAATTACCAGTGATAGCTGTGAATGGCGTGGTCCTTCCGTATGTCAGTCAGGCACGAAATTTGGGGGTGATAATGGAGAGTGATTTATCCTGGAAATCACATGTTAGGAATCTATCTCAAAAAGTTAATTTTTCCCTCCACAAACTGAAATTTCATCGAGCGGCTCTTTCCCAGGATCTTAGGGCGTCCCTGATTTCCTCGCTAATTTTCCCCATCCTTGACTACTGCTGCCTAGTCTGCTGCCGAGGTCATGGTATACCATGACCTCACGGCGGAGCTTAATTTGAAACTCGAACGCCTTATTAATTGCTGTATCAGGTTTATTTTTGACCTCCGGCGCGATGTACATATTACACCGTACAGGCGGCGGCTTGGATGGCTGTCCGTTAAGGCAAGGCGGTTGTACTTCCTCGGCATTAATACGTTCAATATTCTCCGTCAAAAAGCGCCCCCGTACATTCTCGAGCTTTTTGCTCGAGCAACTATTAACCGCGATCGTTCCCAGCGAAGACCTCCTTGCACTTTCCTTATCCCTATCCATCGAACAAGCACATATCACCACTCGTTTTCTCTCTCCGCTACGTATTTCTGGGAGTCGTTACCCAGCCAGGTCACAAACTCCTCTAGCTTGAATATGTTTAAGTCTCGTCTCTATGCTCACCTATTCGATCAGGATCTAGCCGAGTAATCTCGCATTATTGTAGTTTGTAGTATGTAGTTTTAATATTACCTTATTTTTAGTTACTTTTTATCTTTACTGATCTTATTAATGTTTATTTTCTCATGCCATATGATTTTGCATTCACCGGTTTGCTGCGCTTTTCTCGCTGGTTTTTATTTATATCTTTTGCCAAACTTTCTTTATTTTCATCCATTATTCATTATTGTTATGTATGATATTTTTCTTTCTTCTCGCACTTATGTATTATTTTGTTATTTTTGTTTTTGCCAAAGGCGTGCCACGGCATAATAAATAATCAATCAATCAATCAATCAATCAATCAATCAATCAATCAATCAATCAATCAATCAATCAATCAATCAATCAATCAATCAATCAATCAATCAATCAATCAATCAATCTCTCTCTCTGTCTCGAACTGTCAATATATATGTGCATGTATATGAAGAAAAGAATATCTCCAGGGGGTAACACCTTTATGAGAAAGCCAAATTTGGAAAACCCATTTGCTGATAGAGGGATCTTCGTGAGCGAGATAAAATAATGAGGAAGCAATGTGCAAATTACCAATTTGTACACTTTTTTCTCGATTCAACTGTAGCCAAATTTATGGGAACGGATTTAATAGAAATCCTACTCACGATTAACAGATTCCGAGTTATCAAATTTGAATGTTCGACGAATTGTATACATGTTTAAGGAGGTACGGCTAGTATGAAGAATCCAACTGACGGACTTGAAATTTTTATATGTTTTTGCCGAATACTTTATGCGCCTATTGCCAAAATTTGAGCTATATATTGACCGTTTAGTTTATTCGTAATAAAATTGCAAAGTCGAGCAGTTTGAGTTACTAAAGCACGTCGTCTTATGGAGACGGTTAACTGGAAGTGCTGTGATCACAGTTTTGCTGCTCACGTATCCAACTACCAATTACATCCGTTGAAAATCTGAAACTTGATAGATTAGATATAATAGATATTGTAAAAAATTTAAAAATTACTCTTCACCGTGTAGTTCTGGCACTACATCATAAATAAGTTTCAATTTCCGGTTGTAAATGCATTTACAACCGGAATCGTTCTGACCATGGTCAGAACGATCAAATAGCACCCACAGACTTAGCAACGTCGCGAGTAACAGCTGATGGGTTTGGCAAACATAACCTAGCTTTGTTTTGATATCAGCAACGAAGATAGAGTCATCTTCGTTGGTCACGTATACCAACTTATAGCATCGCCAATGCGACGTTGCCAAGTGTTTACTTCAAATTCCATCATGTTATTTATGGAGTTTTATTATTTATCACGTATCAATTATATGTATAATTATCATTCTACCGATCGTATTAATTCCACTGAGGTAATTCAAGTCTATTTTCTTATTCAAGTCTATGTTTTCGGCTGATTTTTTAAAATGTTTTTTAGTCCGTTTTTGTGGTAGACATGTTATTATTATTATGATGGAGACTACTATCGAGTCGTTGACAATCTAATTTGTCAGTTTTTATTAGTTCATGCGCAATAAATTAATCATTTACCACAAAATTTTTCACATTATGATCGATAATATGAATAATCAACGCAAATAAACATAAATCAGAACAGCTGTGGGTAAAATAAATTTAGACTTTTTTTTTACTCCAAAGAACTAGTCGTACCTCCTTAAATATAAATTTACACATTATTGACACATTTATCTCGTTTAACGGACTGAAGTTTGATGAAAACCAAAACTAAAAATATGCATGAATTCTATCGAATCGTGGTCGATGAAATGTAAAAATTTTGAAAAAATGTTCGCCAAAGTCAGATTTTCAATATCCCAATTTTTTATAAATCCAATAAATCGCACATCGTTACAATTTATTTTTTTTCCCCTCGTCTGCCACTATTCGTCATATTATTCGGATGTTTCGACCGATGAAATCCACGTCGAATATGTTCGGATAAATGGAATTTTAAGCAGATTGAGAATAGCGCTACGATGAATGACGGGGACGCAGCAGACCGTGCAGCAGCAGACCGTGCAGCAGCACAGGCTGAGATCGCCCAGCTTGCTGCGGAAGCGGCCGCCCGGCTTGCTGAGGAAGCGGCAGAGGTGGCGGAACAAGCAGCCGTGGAGGAAGCACTAAAAGAGGAAAGTGGTTCTCGGGGCGCATAGGCACTAGCGGGAGGAACAATGAGCAAGCAGCATATTTGCATATTAAGGCTTGTTAATCACATAGCCCCGAACATGTTCGAAGGGGGTCACTTTTCTGAAAAATAAATAAAAATTTAATCAAACTGTCATTTATGTCGCAATGCGTTTTTTTGCTTCCTCATAGAGGAAGCTTTGTTTTCAAGAAGAAAAAACCGGGTGCGTGTATACACGGTACGCGCGTCAGAAGTGAATACTCGTATGCCATCGACAGAACTCGCTCGTTATTCTCATCAGATGAAAGAATAGTAAGGGGGAAAGAGGAGAGATTGACATGCATAAAAACACAAAATGACAGGATTGTCCTTATTTCACACTGTTCTATCAGTTGTATGTATGAGTTTACAGCTGAATTTACTGTGTCTTCATACCTCGTGTTGACGTTACTAATTTTGTTTGTATGGAGGGGGGGGGGGGGGGGGGGGGGGGTCGATAGGGTGAGCAAAGAAGTAGGAATTAGTAATAGATATGAAATCAATTTTATTTGTGCACATAAGTATTTGTCTCTAAGTAAAAAATTGGGATAAATTTAATTCTGTTCTCTTATTCTATAGTATTTTCATTGCTCTCATGTCTATTATTTATAGAATCGTCTAATTCTAAAATACCAACAGTGGGATTATGATAACTCAAGTATGAGATAAAATGCTTCAGAGCTATTCGATATTTTTTGAAAATACGGCATCTATCGTTGTACCACCTTTAGTGGTCGGATCATTCCTGCCGTTGATCATTTTTAACGAGAAATATTTTTCTAAAAATTGAAGGAGTGATTCAGCCTGTGGCAATGAAAAAATGACGTTAAAACTCCTGCGAGAATTACCGATTCATTATGGTAATGCACAGGGTCTCCTAGCATATCAGCTAAAACTTGAGAACCGCCTCTTGTTAAGGGCAATAACGCTTTAGCGATGATCTTTAAGATGTATGTATATTGGGCGAAATATAAATTGCTATTAAAGTAATTTTCTGATCCGAACTATCTTCCATTTTGCGTTCAATTGCACATAGGTCTCCTATTCTTCCAGAACTCGATATACGGTGACCTCTCCGCAACTGCAGTAAGGGGCCTTAACTTGCAAGTGAGGCGTTACAACGTAACATTCGTCGTGTTGATGGTGGTAAATGGCGACTCCAGAATTCCGTTTCTCTTCGCGTTGAAATCACACTGTTGTTCCAATGTGGTATATGGATTCTGACACAGTCTCGTCATTTTGTGTCGGGATGAATAAAGGTGTTCACTTAAGAGAATAACCCTTTTCATATATACACACCAAAAAACGTGTTTATTAGTTCAAATCAACGGATAACAGCTATGAGAAAATTACTGACGGTAAAAAATGTTGGAAGAAGTATTAAAGTTGATAGATAGGTAAAATATGCAGGTATTTTCAGATAGTTAAAATAATATCGTACGATCAGAGGAAAACTCCGCGGAGAGCGTATTTCTCCGCGAAAGCACATTTTTTAATACCTGAAAATACCTCCACATTCTACCTATCAGTCAACCTTAATATTTCTTCTAACATTCTGTACCGTCAGTAATTTTCTACACATTTATGAATTAAAAAGCATTAAAAAATTGATCAAAAATCTCCACGTTCACAGTAGAATACTTGTCATTTATTTAAGCAATCCCCGGCTTGATGAATAAATGGCATGTTTTATTTACAAAAAGCGGAAGGGATATGCACATATGCCACAATAAATGCGGAATAACCGAAAAAACGACTGAAAAATCCGTGACATTGGAATACTTTGTGGAATCTCATTTGCTTAAACAATGATTCTAAGGATTGTTTTTACGAAGAAAACGTATTAATACTCAATTGTAACGTAAAGGAGCGCAGTGGCTCAGTGGGTGAGTCTGGGTTCGCACGCCGCGGACCCGGATTCGAGCCCCACTATTAACAACAATGGAAAAAGTTTTTCTACGTGTTTTTCCTGCAATCCTGGTTGGTTCGGACTCCACCTTAAGAAAACAAATGCCCAAAAATACCTTTCTGTAATTGGTGGGTGGTCGGTGTGTGCGGCTTTGGAGTGTAACGCTCCGCGATACGCGCTTCGCGGATTACCCGCGAAGGGCGCCATCGACCGGGGGGGAGGGGGGGGGGCGTACTATCGCGCGTAGATTCGAAACGTAATAAGAGCAGAGATTTTGATTGAGAGGAGAACGTGCTGACTTTGCCAAAAATAGTATAATTAAATTGAATTATATATCATGTGTTACACGAACGATTTAATTACCAGCATATTACTTACGATATGTCTTGATGTATGCATGAATACAATAACTTTAGGTGTAATTACGATACCATGAAAATGATAATAATAATAATGATAATATGAATACTTTTGTAGCATTTAAGCAACTTTATTGCGCTGTCGACGTTCTTATATATTCTAGGAAATACGTATATGTTTAACCATAAATTGTAAAAGGAAACGCGAGAGACGGAGACTTATGGGTACGCTGCTGGCTGCAAAAACAAAATACTTTCTTGAAAATATTAAATAAAAGGACGAGTGTTCAACACGTGACGCGCGAACGCGAAACAACTCGTCGCACACGGGTTAAAAGTAAATGTATAAGAACACGCACTCTCAGCAGAGACGGGTCTGCTTTCTTTCAGTTTTTCTATCGACCTTTTTGTCTTTTATTGCTCTACCAGAAAGTACAAAGCAAGGCTTTCACAAGTCGTCGCTCGGCGCGACGGAAAATTCGAGAGCGGAGGAGAAGGGAAAATTTACAGAGGTAAATAACTTTTCGAGTTGGGACTTAAGAGGGTGGGTGAGACAGGGAAAGAGAGAAAGAGACACGCGCACGGGCCCACCCTTGCGTGGGGGAGAGTCCGCGCGGACTTCGGTGGTCGAGTCAAAATTTGTAATTGGCCAACGGGAGGGCCCAGCATATAGTAGGGGGAGTATCGGGAACTTTGACTTATTTTCGTGGCAGCTAGCAGGGTAGCCAAAAAGAGATCCTGTCGAACCGCGAAGCGAACAACATCTTTTATCTAACATAACGCGTCTCACCATCACTTGGATTTGGAACGATAGAATTTTTACAATAAAACTGTCCTATATTGATTAACTGACTTTAAACCCTTGCAGATTCGACTTTCGTTTACTTTTCGCGATTTTCAGGTAATAATTTCGCTCGCGCGAGGTGAGTTAAACTCTTTGACGCGGAAACGAGCTCCCACGGACTTCGGTGGTAACCACACGTTTGTGCTGGTCCATAGAATTTGAATTCCGCGCTTTTTAACGCACGGAAAGCGTTACAGGAGGACTCCCGTAGCGATTCTTATCGCTCGGAACTTAGACCATACAGGATGGACGGAGTATTCCCTATGCTGGAGCATTGGGGAGTGCGTGCCGAGTAGAGCAAAAAAGACGGAAGACAGTGATTCGTGCGTAAGAGAAAGAAGAAGTGCTCCCTCGAGGGAGTAAACGTTGCCAAGTTCAATAGCAGCGTTGCCACGTTTGTGTTCTGTACAAATTCTATACCCTATGTGAAATAACTCGACGGAATCATATCCTCAGAATTACAGCCGTCGTATGAGCAGTCGTGAATAATACATTTATTTCGTTACGATAAAATAATTGAAAAAAAAGGACAATGAAATATTGCTGGGCTCCTGGCTGCAAAGAATCATTGAGCTTCAACTCAACGGAGAACTGGGATTTTTTTATTTCTTATTTTGCAAACTTTTATGTGCGTAGAGTCTTAAATTATTCAAAATAATTTTTAAAGAATCCCAGTGCTTCGCAGTCTAAAGACTACATATGAAAAATTTTTTCAAAATAAAAAATTACAAAATTCCAGTTCTCCATTGAGCTTCAACTTAACGGAGAACTGGGATTTTTTTTATTTCTTATTTTGCAAACTTTTATGTTCGTAGAGTCTTAAATTATTCAAAATAATTTTTAAAGAATCCCAGTTCTTCGCAGTCTAAAGACTACATATGGAAAATTTTTTCAAAATAAAAAATTACAAAATCCCAGTTCTTTATTGAGCTTCAACTCAACGGAGAACTAGGATTTTTTTTATTTCTTATTTTGCAAACTTTTATGTCCGTAGAGTCTTAAATTATTCAAAATAATTTTTAAAAAATCCCAGTTCTTCGCAGTCTAAATACTACATACAGAAAATTTTTGCAAAATAAAAAATTAGAAAATCCTAGTTCTCCGTTGAGGTTCAATTCAACGGAGAACTGGGATTTTTTTTTATTTTTTATTTTGCAAACTTTTATGTCCGTAGAGTCTTAAATTATTCAAAATAATTTTTAAAAAATCCCAGTTCTTCGCAGTTCAAATACAACATACAGAAAATTTTAGCAAAATAAAAAATTTCAAAATAACAGCTCTCCGTTGAGCTACAACTCAACGGAGAACTAGGATTTTATTATTTCTCATCTTGTAAAACTTTTCTGTCCGTCGAGTCTAAAAAAGAATCTTTTTTGTCCATAGAGTCCGTACAGAGAAAAATTTCTGTTCTCTGTTGAGTTCAAGCTCAACGGAGAATTCAATTTTTAAAAAATTATTTTGAACAATTTAAGACTCTACGGACAGAAAAGTTTTGCAAAATAAGAAATAAAAAAATTCCAGTTCTCCGTTGAGCTTAAACTCATTCGTTTTTTATCACTACACTTAGCGGTCCTACATGTAAGAGGTCCTACATGTAACCATGGCAAATTAACAAGACCCATAGCTGATATTGTTAACCTTTGCCAACTAGCAGAGCAAGTCTTCCGAGGTACATCGGGTCCAAGTGAGAATGCGAATTATAATCTTCAACCACGACTAATAATTGCAACGTTGCGTAGATTGCCGAGTGATATTTTTGCATTTCTTGACGATCATATAAAAGAGCAGGAGCCATTAAACGATCATAAATATCAACTGATTAAGTTGATATTGTCCATTTATTTTAAGATAAGAATTCACCACCATTCTACGGCTACCCAAAAAAATGTAACGCGTATTCGCAAGCAACGGGGGAAAGAGATTTTATTCAGGCATCAGTAACTAAAATTTTAAAAAACTGTCTTTGTATTGTTCAAACAAGGATGTTTATGTTACTTACATTTATATGTTACATTTGTAAATTATTGTAAGTGATCCCCGTGAAATATTTTTTTATAAGTTTTTTTTCGTATCGTGATAATCATTTCAATTTTTGTATTAAATATTTGAATAAATATATCATTTATGATTATGTTTCTTAGGAGTAAGTCGGTCAAGTTTCTTTTGCTCCTCAGGACAATATTGCTTGGGTTTCGGTTTAGGTTTGGGTTTTGTTTTCTCGCTCTAGTGCTGTGCTAGAGTAAGGACAGGAGCGCGCGCAAAATAAAGTGGAAAAACTGATTTTATTTATTTGTCCCATTTTTCTTGAAAAAAAAAAAAAAAATGGTTTTAGACAAAAAATGTATAGAACCTAAAAGATCGATCTTTTCATAAGCTACAACTTTTGAGGCAAACATTTTTCTCTAAGATCAACACTTTTCAAAATAAAATGGAAAAACTGATTTTATTTATTTATTTATTTATTCAACTTTTTCATGCTCCTCCGCCCGATTATCATTGTTAGTGCCTAAATGAAGGGTTTTGTCGAAAAAAAAAACAATAAAATTCGGAAAAGTCCTCAATCTAGACAATTACCCACGATATTTATAGGTGTGAAGCTCACACTGAGGCTTGAGAGTGTGGAGAATTAATTTTAGTAAATAATTTTGTTCGAAAAATGACGATTTTTTTCCCTTAAATTAATTTTGTGGCAACATTTTAAAGAGAAACCTTAAATACAGAATGTTTCGGCGTTTATGGGTTAAGGCATGCCGTGACTGAATTTCATTCTTACATCATTTAAAAATACCGCGCTTCCCAGACCCTACTCGAGATCAGGAGTTAGCATGAACGTGGCTTATTCGTGCGCATATATCTATCACGAAGGCTATCCTTGTCTTACTACTCGGCACGCTCCCACCACTCCAATGCTCTGTCCATCCTGTATGGTCTAAGGCTCGGAAGGTGGCCTCTTAGCCGTTCACTGACTGACCCACTGAATCACAGCAAAGCAGGGACCTGCCTAGGCCGCCTCTGGTGACGGCGCTTGAGTTCATTCGCGCGGCCACCAGGGGGGGACTATGTACCGACCTGTATCGACGGTAGGTTTTCTGCAGTTTCCCTCCGTCCACGGCAAATGCGATACAGGGTCAAGGAGGAAAGGCGAAGCGGCTGCAGCCGTGGAGCATTGGGGGAAAAGGAGGTTCTCAGAATGCATCTAGGTATCAGTAGTGGCAACGGTAGCTACATTGAGCATGAGAGAAAAAATAAGAAAGGAGGAGGTATATTTCGGTGGAGGGAGAAGAAGTAACAATTTGATAAAAGGGGAAAATAAAAAAAAATATTGGCTTATTGCAAACGTTACGTCCCCCGTTTCATCGACATCGTCTGAAAATCGTAAAAATTGTTCGTCGATTTTGTCATCGCTTAGAACTATTTCAGACTCGATGACATTCGAACAGATTTCCCCGTTACATTTTTTGCACAATATTGTGCATTTTAGCCCTACTTTCCGGCAAGCACAATTCGTTCTGCAATTGCTTGTATCGCAACCGCAAGAAATTATTTCTAATAAATTGGCCGGAATTGGGCCTTTTTTACAAGTAATCGGCACCAACATACTTTTGCTTCTTTTCGACCCATATTGCATTGGATCATCGCCTTGCCATTCGCACACTTGTAAATAGCAACATTAATTTGCCGAAATTATTAATATAAAATCGAACAACCAAATTAATTATTATATTTAGCCACTTTCAATAAAAAGTTGGAGTAATACAATAGTTACTGGGGTAAATATTCATTTTCACGAAGATTTGTGAATTCGTGGGAAAAAACTACGTGAAATTAAAAAAAAAAAAAAAACTTACGACAATTTATGAGGAAGATATGGAAATAGTTAATTAAGCCGCGCGAGGGTTGGAGAATATTGATTTTTATGGGCATTTTTGAATTTGTTGGAAAAAAACTACGAAATTAAAAAAAAAAAATTTTGCGACAATTTATGAAGATGATATGGAAATAGTTAATTAAGCCGCGCGAGGCTTAGAGAATATTGATTTTTAAGGGCATTTTTGAATTCGTAAGAAAAATCTACGTGAAATTAGAAAAAAAAAACTTTTTACGACAATTTATAAGGGAGATATGGAAATAGTTAACTTAGCCGCGCGAAAGGAACCGCGGGGAGAGACGCAGGCCCCTACCTCGCCGCCCAGCTGCAGCTGGGCGAAAATCGACGAATTCGTGGCCATTAATCGGGGGGTAATCGGAATTTCGCCAAACTTGGTATACTGATGTTTTTGGGGTCGCTGATTACGAATCCGGAATCAGAATTTTCCAAAACAAAATGGCGGCTCCAAAATGGCCGGTTGGATGAAGAATTTCGCGATAAATTCGATGGAAAACCTACTTTCTTTATGTTTTTGGGGTCGCTGATTACGAATCCGGAATCAGAATTTCGAAAAACAAAATGGCGGCTCCAAAATGGCCGGTTGGATAAAGAATTTCGCGATAAATTCGATGGAAAACCTACTTTCATTATGTTTTTGGGGTCGCTGATTACGTAACCGAAAGAGCTTTATCTATTGATAGCGGAGTATGCTGTGTCGTTGATATTGTGGGTGAAGGTGCGGGTGTTATGACATCTTTAACCTTTTTCGACGACATTACTTCTCCCGAAGAGCGTAGACTCATTTGCGCTGCATAGCACAATTCCTCAGCGGTATGAGTTTCACGAAGTTCTTCTGTTCTTCGTCGTTTCGATCGCTCACTTAATGCAGCAAACTCCAGCGAGGGACGACCACGTGTGCTGATTTCATTTGCTTCAGAATCAGCGGGAAAAGCTATTTCTGTGTCCAGCCACTCTTCATTTTTCTTCAGAAAATTGTCCAACCTTTTTCCTGACTCTGACCATTTCGAGCGCATTCTTGAGATAGCCCTCGACAAATTTTGCTTGGCGTCTTTGTGAATGACACATTTGCTTTTTTCAGATAACACTTCCTCCAAATGTTGTACGTGTTCGTTGAGATCTGCGCTCAAATGTTTTTCAAGGATGAAAAATATCTCCCTCCGCTTGAATAGGATAACAGATCCTCCAGAACCTACAAAGAAAGAATATTATTTAGTATTGATTATAAATTAATGGTATAGTATTGTGAATAAGAATTAGACTTTATGCATCTGGTCATGTAGTTCATTAGAATAGATTTAGTGTTCCGAATACAATGCTAAATTTCTTATGAATCCTTTTCCCTCTCGGAAACTAACTCTACGTGAGCTAAATCAGGTAATAGAATTTTTCGCTAGCAATATACTCATATTTAGAATCTATTGTCAGAGTAAACTAGTCGACCGGGTTCGCGAAGGGTCGAGCAGCTGCAGCTCAGGTAGGCGATCTACGTGCCCGCGCCCCGCCGAACGAGCGCTGGGGGCCTTCTTGGATCACGCGTGAGCTCACAAAAATCGCTATGGAACACGTTCTGAACGTTTCCGATATTTCGTTTTACGCCATTCGAAAGGTGAAATTCTAAGCTACAATTAAAAAAAAAAAGCAACGTGTGGACGCTTGTGAATATGGATACTAAAAGTCTATGCAGAGTTAATATTTACTTCGGAACAAAGGCACTTTACACGACTGACGTTAGACTACGTTAACATAGACAAAAAATAATATTTTTTTATTGTTAATTACTCAAAATTTTCTACATACCTCGGGGAAGAGTATCCATTTTGCGAAAGTTGATCAACACTTTCTATCACGGCTGTATGAACGTTTAAACTTTCGATGAATAATACAGTGCAACTGACGCGGACGACTGCCACTGCCAAGGGTCAACTTTGAACTGAAATATCTACGGGGCTATGAGGTATAAAGGGTCGGGACAACCGGGTCCTTACGCAGAATTTAGTTGTTAACTAATCCCCGTGGTCGTTATACCTGAAAGGAAAAATTCGTTTTTGGGTTTTTGGCCACGAATTCGTCGAAATTCGCCACTGTGAGCTGCACCGACGCTGCCATCCGCTATTCCGTGCACGAGCGACCAAATGCAATCATGATCTGCCATGAGATTAATGCTCAGAACGGTTCGTATGCTATCTATTACGAATATTCAACACTATTACGAATGCTCACGAGCTTGAATTCCGTGAAAATGTTTATTTTAACAGTAATAAATTAAAAAAACGTAAAAATGATTGTATCTCGGCTTGTAATAAAGATATTGAGACTTTTTTTTTAAATTACGCGTCTCGCTAAGACCTATGAGAGTCTTGAAGAATATTTTACATAATAACTCAAATATTTAAGGAGTAACTTATATTTGTTTATAAGCCAAAATTATATATCCTCGAAAAACATGGTTAAAAAAAAATCTTTTGAGGTAAATCCTGAATGGACATGTTGAAAATAACCACCCTAATTTTTTCGCATCTTGTGGGCCTTGTGGAACAGATGCATGCTATATCGAAACGCCGGATTTACGAAAGTCGGTTATTATTGCTAAACTATATAACATGGCTGGATAAAACGTACCGATATCTCTTCAGGATAGTTTCTTTTAGGTGATGGATGAGTTTCAGAACAGTATTTCATAAATAATCGACGTAAATACAATAAATGAAAAAAATTTTTTTTTTTGTTTAACAGTGATTTATCGCCAAACTAATAATTCTGCGTGATTTTTGTATAAAACTTATTTTGTAGATTTCATTAAGATGCACATTTTTTGAGGGAAACTTTTTTCGATAAATCTCATTCCAAAAATAATAACATCAAAATAGTGACTTTTTGTTTTTTAAATAATTTTTGCGGCCAAAAAACAATACCTACGATCTTACACTTTTCACAGTATATTCTTTGAGGTCCAAACTACCTACAAAAAAATTGGCGATTTGGTAGGCCTATTGAATAGATGTCGTCCAAATTTATGTATATTCCGACTGGACTAATAGTAGGGCCAACGTTGCAATCGACGTAGGCCCGATGTTGCAATCGACGTAAGCCTGATGTTGCAATGAACGTATAGGCCTGACGCTTGAGCGTAACGTTGGGCCGATGTTATCATGCCGACGTTTATTGGACGTAGAAACGACGTTGACGAACAACGTCGGGCCGACGTTGTAACTCAGGCGATCATCGTTGCGCCGAGGTCGGCCCGACTGTAGAATCGTGCATGGGGTGACTCTGCTGCTATAGTTATAAATAAAACCGGGAAGGTTTTATTATTAACCGGGAAGGGGCGATACTGACCACCCCTCAAAAATGTGGCTATCGAATATTTTCGCGTAAAAGTTAGTAAGACAGTAATACATTTAAGTATAAATGAAGAATTCTATTAGAAGTTTAAATGATTAGACATGAAGACACCTTAGAAAGAAAGTGTTTTTCAAGTAATGAGTCAATAAGAGCTTCAACCTTCATTTATATGGGCCACTCTACCAATTATCAATCAATGTCTCGGCTTTAGAAATTCGATTCAAAAGATTGGAAATTCACCAAGTTTTAGCGTGATAGACTAAACGGATATAGACTTTTAGGTAAATTAAAATAACGTCTTTTGAGAAGAATTCGAGCAGAAAAATCGACAAAATTTAGGAAGAACATGAAAAAATCTGTTATAATTATTAAAAAATTTGACGTTATCTACTTTTAAATACTTGAATTGTCAAAATATATAAGCAATACCGGGGCGAAGTGGGCATCTCAGATGAAAAATTGAATTTTTTTTCGAAAATTCTTTGTTTCCAATAAATAATTTTTTGTTTCTCAAAAAGTTTCGTTCAAAAAACTTTTTTCAAGTAAATTTTTTTTTATCCAATGTGTTTTTTCTTCAAAACGTTGTTGAGAAATGAGTTGTCAGAGATTGCCAATTGCTAATCGGTGACTTATAGGAATAGAATTTCCGTCGTAGATGAGACTTCTCCATTCTTTGACTATCAGAAGGAGGTGGTTCCGTAAGCTGTACGTGACCATTGCGACAAACACTGCTATCGCGTATCCACGATTTTCCTCCGCAATTCTGTCAAGTGCTCGGGCTCACACCTGGCTTTTTATTGTTTATTTGCTTTAGTAAATTTGAAATGGTATTATTTAAAAACCTTTTAAATTTAGCACAAAAGTATATTTTTTTAAAATTATTCTTTTTAATTTAGCACAAAAGTACATTTGTACATGTGCTGCTTCGTTAACCTGGTTTTATTCCGTGTATTTTATTTGGAGAACCCTTCATCTGTTTTTAGGAACATTGCTTACGTTCTTTTTGACAAAACTATCCTATTGAACGTTGTTGTTCACTTTTCCCCGATTTACCATTTGAAGCTGAGAATTTAAATATACCGCCGGAGAGATCTAACTTACGCAGAAATGCTATTATAGTTAGAAGCCACATATTGGCAATTTATCGTATGTAACGACCCGTTTTTTCGAAGAAAAAATTCGAAGAAAAAAATATTTATCTTCCAAAAAACTTTAGACGAAACTAAATTTTTCATCGGCACCAAACATTTTTATTGAAAAATATGATTCTTCGGAGAAACACTGTAAGAAAAAAAATCCGCTTCATCCACATCCCTCGTCCTAAGCACATCTAAGACGTTGAACAATTGACTTTGGGATTTTTCTCTTTTACTAGAAACTTTTGTGACACATGGACCTGTTGATGATTCAATTTATTCTCGTCAGAGAGGGCGTACTCCGATTATCTTACAGGGCGATATTCACATCTAATTGTAACGTGTCACGTACGTAGAAAATTTTATTTTCCTTTGCCGAATATCGTCGCAGGGGTTATTCACTCTTGAAATCACTGAATCACCCTGGTCTGAAATCAGAATGAAGTCACTCCGAGTTGTTTGAAATCAGCGTGAAATCACGCAAAGTAAGAAAATCACCAGAAATCACGTAATATATGCAGAAGATAAAAGTTTTTGCACGGCATTGCTACTATCGAACTACGCCCACTAGATCAAAACACACAAACGTGCCCTAACATGTTTTCCATCGAACTATATAAGCATCAGCATCGAGAGCAACACAGTTTTTAGTTCTTGAGCGAGGCCCAACGAGGTCTCGAGTCTCGTCTTAAGTTGAGTCAGTCTTACACCGATTGCGAGCAGCTTTTTGCGTCGAATTTGTCATATTGTTTGCTACAGGTATGTACGAATAATTTTATTCAATTTTTTATACTTTTTTTTTTGTTCCGTTGCGTTGTACGATATCACACTGTCGGCGTTACTCACATACAGTAAAAACATAATATCGATTAGTGAAAATTTGGCATCTTTTCTAATACCTGTAGTCCTAATTTGCTCGTCTTTCGGCTCGCCTGTTTGGTAAAATTATTTTATAAGCTGCAAGACGTGCAAAATAAATCATTTGAATTTTGAAATATTATAAACGTTCGTAAGAGGTAAAGCACTTGAAGAAATAATTAACTTCTCGAACTTATTTATTTAAAAATTACGTTACTCAATTAATTTCATTCGTTCAATTTTAATGGCATCTTATTAGAACAAAGAAAAATCGTGTGACATTGAATTTTAAGAAGAGCGGGCTGCAGGTTAAAGTAATTATGAAGCTTAAAAATAACCACGGTTGCTAGGCATCAATCTGCATTCTTATTTAACGATATCGCTTCGCCTAATTTGTCCGAGAGTATATAGTCTCCATATTAATTCAGCGCTTTATAAACAAACAAAAAACATTATTTTAACCCTCAATTCCTTTTTTTCGATCCCTAAGTGACACCACCCGACTCTGGTATACTGTGATTTGGTGTTTACAATAAATAATTGACAATTTCACTGTACGTACTGTCAGTGATTTCGAAAATAATTCGTTTCAAACGTGAGAAATCACTTGAAATCACGTGGAATTACATCAAGTCACATGTATTTTATAATCACTTCAATCATGTAAAATCGATTTCACTCTGAAATCACGCGTATATCGCACTAAATAGTGAATAACCCCTCGGTTGTCCTTGACCCTGATTCAAACTACCGGGGTCGTATTGTCAGAGGGGTAAATGTACAGTGTACAATAATAAAAGCGAAAAAAATTATATGAAAAATTTGTCTATTGCCACTTTTCGATCGTTTCTTCTCATTGAACATTGCACGTTTTTCCTTTGTTTTCTCTGTAGAAAGATAGACTTTTGTAAGTCGGCGCAGTAAGAACGATTGATTTATTTATCTTAATTTGTATCGGAAATTTCTCAAATTTTCTCGCATCCTCATAAAGGAAGCTTAAAAAACTATATGGTGAAAAAAATTTGCAAATTAAAATTTGTACATTGCTTCCTCGCAATTTTCGAAACTTTGTGAAGCTGTTATTGTCTTGCTCATAAAGTTCACCCTATGAGCAAGTCAATTATTTTTTGTAATTTTAGCTTCTTCATAGAGAAATCTTCGTGAGTGAGAAGAAAAAAGTTTTATAAATTTTTGAAAATTACGAAGAAGCAATATGTGCAAGCTTCAATTTGCAACTTTTCTTTTCAACTATGTATGTTTCTTATCCACGGGTATTCTATTTATGAAGAAATTTTTACCTGGTTATCTCGAAACATGGGGAACGTAGACGAATTGTCACATATATTTATTGAAGAATTCAAAGTTTCGTTAAATCTGAAACCCCATATTTGATTCTCGCCAAATTCAAATCATCCTTCAATTTGCAATTTTGTAAAATCCAAAATCTTTTCATCGATTGTCGATTAATTAAGTAAAAATATTTCTTCAATGTTGTTCTACTTCCGTTGAAATCTTGAGCTATTGAAAATTTGAATAGATATTTATAAAATTCTTCAAAATTTCATAACATCTGAAGCGCTCTATCGATTTTCGCTACATTGAAATCATTCTTCAATAATACTATAGTATATATCCTAAGAATTATTTGAATGATATAAAAAAGTTTAGCACGATATTATATCATTTGTGAAAGTTAAAGCGACCATAGGCATTTTTCGAAAAATTTAAAATTTCATAAAATCTGAACACTTCCATCAATTTTTGCCAAATTCAATACCAACCATCCTTTAACGATTATCCATTAATGTAAAAAAATGTAGCACCGTATCTCAAAATTTTCAGAAGTTAGAGGGAGTACATCCAGACTTTGAAAAATTGAAAATTTCATAAAATCTGAACCTTCTATTGTTCAGCGAATATGATCATTTTTCGAAAAACGGAAAATGGCATCAAATCTGAGTGACCGTATTATGAATTTGTATAAAGAATACAGTAAATAAAGGGGTTATCGTGCTTTAAATAACTGCGAAATTGTAGCACTATAGTTCAACCGGTTATCGAGTAACAGACATAAGTAGATTAGCCAAACTTTGTTGTTGAATTTTATTTTCGTCAAAATTTTTCTAATACCACTTCGAATAGTACGAAATTTTTAATTTTTTTAAAAAAGTCTGTATCGTTCTAACTTTCGTAAATTTGTAGCTATCGGGTCGAAACTTTTCACATAAATAAGCTAGAGGACAATGATATTCAGTATTAAATTTCGCGATAATCGAAAAAGGAGTTCAGATTTTGTAAAATTTCGTTATTTCGAAAAACCTCTTTTCTTTGACTTGTTTAAAATTTTATCAAAAAAATTGTGTGCTTTGCTGTATTGTAAAAAAAAAGCGTGCAAATTAGAAATTTTCGCATTGCTTCCTCGTTATTTTATTTTGCACATAAACCTTCCTCTATCAGGAAGCCGAAATCGATAGTCAAAACTGAAGATCAGGTACAGTTAGACCATGTACCCGCCTGCGTTCACTATAATTTTTCGTGGAATCGCTTTGAAATTATTTATTTTATGGAATTTGGATTTTTTCGAAAAATGTATGTGGGAGCTCTATAACTTTCGTAATTTTGCAGATAATAACGAGCAAATTTTTCTATACAAATAGACTTAGGCACAAGCATGCTTGCGGTATTGAATTTATCACGAATGACTTAAGGTAGTTCTATCGCTGCAGACTAGTCAATTAGCTATAAATGTCTAAATGATGATTCCTAAAAATATTGGATATATGGGTTAAAATTAATAAATATTAAATAAGCTTACCCAGGTGAATACAATTAATCAACGGTTTATTATAAATAATTATGTAACTAGTAAAATAGTAATTGCAACGACTCAAGTATTACTAGATCTCGTATGATATTTACGTGTGGCAACGTTGCGTTTTCTTTCTCTTTTCATTCTCGTGCCCTCTCACTCTCTCGCCCGCTCTATTGACGTTGACGTGAAGAGGTTATGTTGTTCGACTTGTCAAATACCGCTTTCATTTCGATATCGCGTTGCCACATTTTTTCACCGTCACGACATTATGCCATAAGTTGTGTATCACTACCCGGATGCTCGTATTAAAATCAGTATAGCTTAAAAAATTGGTCGACAATCATATTTTTTTTTAGGCCCGTTAGATTTTTACATGTTTAATGAATCTAAGTCTCGTTTTTTGTAATAATCTTTTGGATTTTCGATAAGATATATCGTTTTAAAGTGACCGGAAATCGGTTCTTCTATATACCGAAGCAAATTTGCCTTGAGGAACTGGCATTTTCAAGTATTAATTTCTCCGTAATTAGGTCGATAAGGGGCATTGACGTTTCGCGAAATGAATAAATATATTAAAATTGAAGATATATAAAAAAAAAAATTTTAATCTTATGGATTAGTTACCACGATAGAACTACCTTAAGGCGTTTAGATTTTTTATAGCTTTGTTCTTTTTTAATTTTTAATAGTTTTGATTTTGGCTAATGTGCTAAAATTTTTTTTTACACAACTAGAATTTTAATCGTAATCAAAGATGGGATTGAATATGGCAAGAATCTATGGAGAAATTTAGATTGCAGGAAACCGTTATAGTATTGTGGTTTTGAAATCGAATTCAGAAATTTTTTTCGAAATTTTCACATTGCTTTCTAATTATATCGATGGTTAAATTTCATCGGGGCGTATGAGTTATGCTTCACACCGATACGCCTCTTTTTGGCGTATGGTTGTCGTATGTGTAACAAGAGGTATTCGTGGAGGTAATTTCATTACTCGAATTTGCCTCCTTTCAATGTCTCAAGAAAGCACAATATATCACGATACAATTCGCGATGCTCACGAAGCGATACGCTAACTGGTGGTAAGTTTTAGACCATTTATAGTAGGGCGTCGGTGAATAAAATGTTTAATAGTGTGACAGAAAAACCCTCTTTTCAGACCACGTGACAGGCTGCGATCAGCGCCGCCAACGGTCCTGAGCATCGCGAATAGTTCGGTTGATTGTCCGCGAACGATTCGCATACCACGTAATGATTAAAACTAACTACACTCCAAAAAGTACAAACTTAAACTACTATAGTTGACAGTGAATTCGTCTAGAGATAGTTGAGTCGGTGGTCGGAGACTCGATACGGAATTTGATCATAAAATGAAGCTGCTCTCATTAATGAATTAGACCTTATATAGTAGTTTCTTCCTCTCTAAACCTACGCGCCTTACCCTTGAACGTTTCGTATCCGAAGCGCTCATCCCGAGCAGAAATTTAATCAGGGTGAAATCCGGCCCTGATCAGGTTGCCACAATACTAAATCCGGCCCGGATCAGGCTAAATAACTCCGGCCCTGATCAGGGGTGTAACGCTTTGGTAAATCCGGCCCTGATCAGGCGCCTCATTCGGCCCTGATCAGGCGCTTCATCCGGCCCTGATAAAACGCCTTATCTGGACCTGATAAAACCCGAGTAGAAATTTCGTCCGGCTATAGATATAATTATTTATAAATTAGCAATTGGGAATGACCGATGAATGAATTTAAAGCTGTTATATTCCATTATTATTTAAAACCCTGTAAATAAAAAAATAAAAAAAAAGTCATTGACCGGGATTTGATCCCACTACCCTCCAATCGACGAATTCAGCACTTTCGATTCTTAAATAATCATTAAAAAAAAAAAATTAAAAATTTAGCGATTATTTTTTTTTACGAGTGTTTCCGGCTTCATAGTCCGGACGTTTTTCCGTCGAAATTAATTTTGAGCCTACCTAAGATTTTACCTGAGACCTACCTAACGACCTTCCTAACGACTGACACGTTACCACTACGCTATTAGTTCCTTATTATTTTCTTGTATTTAAATGACATTAGTATACGAGTTCTGATGAAAAGCCGCTGTCTCAACGGGCTGGATAGAACAACGTGACTGCGTAAACACAATAATACACAGTAATTGTTGACATAAATAAGGCACTACGGATCAGGCATGCCTTATCGATACGTGATCAGGCCCTTATCTGACACAAATAAGGCACGCCAGATCAGGCACGCCTTCTTAATACCTGATCAGGTCCATATTTGACATAAATAAGGCACGCCGGATCAGACACGCCTTATTCATACCTGCTCAGGCCCTTATCTGACACAAATAAGGCACGCCAGATCAGGCGTGCCTTTTTAATACCTGATCAGGTCCATATTTGACATAAATAAGGCACGCCGGATCAGGCACATCTTATTCATACCTGCTCAGGCCCTTATCTGACACAAATAAGGCACGCCAGATCAGGCGTGTCTTCTTAATACCTGATCAGGTCCATATTTGACATAAATAAGGCACGCCTGATCAGGCACGCCTTATTCATACCTGCTCAGGCCCTTATCTGACACAAATTAGGCACGCCGGATCAGGCACGCCTTATTGGTACCTAATCAGGCCCTTATCTGGCATTAATAAGACACGCCGGATCAGGCACCCCTTATTGATACCTGATCAGGCCCTTATCTGGCATTAATAAGGCACGCCGGATCAGGCACCCCTTATTGATACCTGATCAGGCCCTGATGAATCATCAGGCAGCCTGAATGAATTTCTGCTCGGGATCTCTTTCTAACCCTCGCACCATGGTGTTGGTACGGTTCGTATTCGAGGCTGTTCTCTCTCTCTCTCTCTCTCTCTCTCTCTCTCTCTCTCTCTCTCTCTCTCTCTCTCTCTCCTCTCTTTTTCTATCCGTCAATAGATATTAAGGTATTTGGGTTGCGACCCGTGACGGGGAATAAGCGGAAACGAGGGTGCGGCGGCGCGCGGTGAGCGGGGCATGCATAAAACAAAAGAGAGTCTGACCGTTCATGCGCTATACCCGTGGATAGCAGTGAGCTTATGTTTTAGCTTGTAACTAATAAACCAGATGGACGAAACTATTCAAATTTGTTGACAGTCATATTAAATATCTAATAAATATCTGACATAAATTTTATGCGGGTGGCAATATTTTAATGGAATTGACTGCTCAAACAAATATTGCTCCCATTTACTCTTGTGTATATAAGCCAAATTTTTGAAAATTATTTTTACAAAAATGACATGGAGGATCGACTTGAAATTTGAGCAATTCATGTTTTATATATTTGTCATTGAATAAAAAACAAAATTGAGTTGATGGCATCATTTTCAAAAGTGGTATCGAAACGCCTTAAAAAAAAAGAAAATGCTATCAGTGAGACGTAATGAGCCTGTTGTTCTCTCTCTGTCTCGAACTGTCAATATATATGTGCATGTATATGAAGAAAAGAATATCGCCAGGAGGTAACACCTTTATGAGAAAGCCAAATTTGGAAAACCCATTTTCTAATAGAGGGATCTTCGTGAGTGAGATACATAAAATAATGGGGAAGCAATGTGCAAATTTCCAATTTGCACGCTTTTTTTCGATTCAACTTTAGCCACATTTATGGGAACGGGTTTAATGGAAATCCTACTCACGATTAACAGATTCCGAGTTATCAAATTTGAATGTTTGACGAATTGTATACATATTTAAATATGAATTTACACATTAGTGACACATTTATCTCGTTCAACGGGCTGAAGTTTGTTGAAAACCGAAACTGAAAATAGAATTCTATCGAACCGTGGTCGATGAAATGTAATAATTTTGAGAAAATGTTCGCCAATAGTCAGATTTTCAATATCCCAATTTTTTATAAGTCCAATAAATCGCACTACAATTTCTTTTTTTTCCCTTGTTTGCCCCTATTGAAATTTTAAGCCGATTGAGAATATAAGCGGTTCGATGAATGACGGGGACGCAGCAGAACGTGAGCGTGCAGCCGCAGAACGTGAGCGTGCAGCCGCAGAACGTGAGCGTGCAGCCGCAGAACGTGAGCGTGCAGCCGCAGAACGTGAGCGTGCAGCCGCAGAACGGGATCGTCAGCATGCTGCGGAGATGGCAGCGATGGCGGAACAGATGGCAGCCGTGAGGGCAGCGACAGAGAAGACAGAACAGTACCTGCAGGATATGAGGGAGAAAAATGATAATCCGGACCGATAGGCTCTAGCGGGAGGAACAATGATCATATTAAGGCTTGTTAATTACATATGGCCCCGGACATGCGTTCGAGTTTCCACTTTTTTGAAAAATAAATAAAAATTTAATCAAATAACTGTGATTTATGTCGCAGTCTTAGCGCAGTGCGTTTTTTTTTTGCTTCTTAATAGAGGAAGTTTGGTTTTCAAAAAGAAAAAACAGCATGCAAACTAGAAATTTGCACATTGCTTAATTAACAAATGAGTTTTACTTGGATGCCTAAATAAACCCCGACTTGGCCCAACATTGGCACAGATTGGGCAAGCCTTAACAAAATTAACTTGGATGCCTAAATAAACCCCGATTTGGCCCAACATTGGCACAGATTGGGCACGCCTGAACAAAATTAACTTGGATGCCTAAATAAACCCCGACTTGGCCCAACTTTGGCACAGATTAGGCAAGCCTCAACAAAATTAACTTGGATGCCCAAATAAACCCCGACTTGGCCCAACATTGGCACAGATTGGGCAAGCCCAAACAAAATTAACTTGGATGCCTGAATAAACCCTGATTTGGCCCAACTTTGGCACAGATTGGGCAAGCCTTAAGGCCGTCCTCTAGTTTCTCGGGTCGAAAAAATCGATTTTTTTTTTTTTTCATAAATCACATCTACAACATGTGTAGAAAATGTGTGCCAAATTTCCAAGAAGAAGAGGAAGGCCTATTTAACTTGGATGCCTAAATAAACCCCGACTTGGCCCAACATTGGCACAGATTGGGCAAGCCTGAACAAAATTAACTTGGATGCCTAAATAAACCCCGACTTGGCCCAACTTTGGCACAGATTAGGCAAGCCTGAACAAAATTAACTTGGATGCCCAAATAAACCCTGACTTGGCCCAACTTTGGCACAGATTGGGCAAGCCTTAACAAAATTAACTTGGATGCCTAAATAAACCCCGACTTGGCCCAACATTGGCACAGATTGGGGAAGCCTTAACAAAATTAACTTGGATGCCTAAATAAACCCCGACTTGGCCCAACATTGGCACAGATTAGGCAAGCCTGAACAAAATTAACTTGGATGCCTAAATAAACCCTGACTCGGCCCAACATTGGCACAGATCGGGCAAGCCTGAACAAAATTAACTTAGATGCCTAAATAAACCCCGACTTGGCCCAACTTTGGCACAGATTAGGCAAGCCTGAACAAAATTAACTTGGATGCCGAAATAAACCCTGACTTGGCCCAACTTTGGCACAGATTGGGCAAGCCTTAACAAAATTAACTTGGATGCCTAAATAAACCCCGACTTGGCCCAACATTGGCACAGATTAGGCAAGCCTGAACAAAATTAACTTGGATGCCTAAATAAACCCTGACTCGGCCCAACATTGGCACAGATCGGGCAAGCCTGAACAAAATTAACTTAGATGCCTAAATAAACCCCGACTTGGCCCAACTTTGGCACAGATTAGGCAAGCCTGAACAAAATTAACTTGGATGCCGAAATAAACCCTGACTTGGCCCAACTTTGGCACAGATTGGGCAAGCCTTAACAAAATTAACTTGGATGCCTAAATAAACCCCGACTTGGCCCAACTTTGGCACAGATTGGGCAAGCCCAAACAAAATTAACTTGGATGCCTGAATAAACCCTGATTTGGCCCAACTTTGGCACAGATTGGGCAAGCCTTAACAAAATTAACTTGGATGCCTAAATAAACCCCGACTTGGCCCAACATTGGCACAGATTGGGCACGCCTAAACAAAATTAACTTGGATGCCTAAATCAACCCCGACTTGGCCCAACTTTGGCACCGATTAGGCAAGCCTGAACAAAATTAACTTGGATGCCTAAATAAACCCTGACTTGGCCCCAGTTAGGCAACAGTGAGGAAGGCTCTATAGGGGATGCCCTGTTGATGCCCATAAGGGGCCTCTTTTTAAATTGGGACGCCCAAACAATTTTCTACACGGGGCATTGCCCAATACTGGCGACACTTTTTCTATGTAATATTATTATCTTTGGTTTGGTTTTTGTTTCATTTTTTGGCTTTAGTCTATGATGGATCCAGCAGCCGAACTCATTTTTAATAGCATCGTTTCTGAGAAGAAGAAAGCCTCTGCATTCCCTTTAGTCCTCGGAAATTTTGCTGCATCACTCCTATTTTTATCCCCAAAAGCGTATTTGTATGTCCGAAAAGTATTTACACTCGCGCTACCTCATCCATCAACTATCCGAAAATGGATTAGTTGTATAAACAAATAGACCGGGAATATCCGAACCAGCATCACAAGTGCTAAAAGACAAGGATTCGCATGCCCAAGGGAATGGAAAATAACTATTGTGCGGCATCACGGTCGACGATATGGCTATCAAAAAACATGTGCGTTGGAAGGGATAATGTTTTTCTGGCGTTGTTCGCAACCCCAATGGCTGTGACCCAAAGAATAAGGAGCCTGCGATGACAACTCAAGCTATGGTCGTCATGGTAGTTTTTTTGAATGGGCATTGGAAAACTCCGATGGCTTATTTTTTAATCGGTAGCGAGAATGGTGAACGAAGAGCTGAATTTGTATCGCAATGCTTGAGAGATTTACACCAAACTGGAATTCATGTAATATTAGCCTCGCTAACTTTCGATGGGGCGTTGAGCAATGTAACAATGGCACGAAGTTTAGGTGCAACAGTGGATTTTAACGGTAACTCGAGTCTGTAATTTTCACATCCTGTGACGAAGAAACCCGTTTTTGTGATACTAGACGCTTGTCACGTTATCAAATTGGCCCGAAATGCATTAGCTGCCAGAAAAGTACCGCACGATGATGATGGAAATGCCATAAAGTGGTCATATTTTTCTGCTCATGTGAAACTGCAACATCAGTACGGTTTACAAGCTGGTACTAAAATCAGAAAGCGTCTCATCTGAACCGGTCACAGGAAAAAATGAACGTTAAATTAGCAGCTCAAACCCAAAATTCAATTGACAAAAAGCAATTTTTCCCTCTTCACTGATGCCCTCTTCCATTTAAAAAAAATCCTGCGGAGTTGCGTATTGTCTCCCTCTATCAGGAAAAAAAATAGTGAGTGGGATTCCGGGTGGCCCTTTCGTAGAAAAAAAATTGAAAAATTACCCCGAAAACTGTTTAATGAGCTTTTCTCCGATGACGGCATATTTTTTTTTTTTTTTTCAAAAAGGGCAAAAAAGTAAAAAAAATATTTTTTTTTTAAATCGTTTAAATCCGATCAGCAGTTATGAAGTTACGATTTTTACAAAATTGCATGAGAATTCATTAATCATTAACTCGAGAACAAACAATAGTGTGGGGGGGGGGGGGGGGGGGATGAAATTTTGGTGAAATCGTTATGGATATATATTGTCCTTCGAAATGCCCATACTGAATAATTTTTTCGAGACAGAAAAAAACGAGGTGGCCCAGTTGACATAAAGCGCGACATATAATAATCAATTCAGTTTCATCAGCTGCTATTTACCGTTGAAACAATTACCTATATTTTCTGTGATTTATATCAAATCATTGTAAATCATTGTTCTTTTTTTTTATTTTGTATTTAATTGCTGTTAAGCACCTTTATTTTACAACACGCATTTATGGGATTATTACAACATATACCATAATAACACCACAAAGTGTGTACCGTTTTATTATTGACAATGAGATTAATTTCGTATATGAACGATTCGTGGTTTCCTATTACTCTGGTTCGTCCTTTTTTTTTAAATACACCGCGCCCTACGTAGTACCGTGGCTGACTGCCAGGTGACTTCCCATCAGCTTCTGATAGGTACACCAATATGACGGCGAGCTCGTATCCCGTTAGTATACATAGCAGTGAGAGCAACTTTCTTTCCTTGGTACAAAATTATGAGATACAATTAAAAAATGGAAACAACTCGATTGACTATATTTACGATACAACCATTTGTGTCTAATTTCAAAAAAAATTATTAAAAAAAAAATGATTTATTCATTCATTTTATACATATTCCCGTCGTTAAACCAAAATCGGAAAATTTCTTATTAACACTGATTGAATATTTCAATTAGAAAGCAAGACGTTTTATCAGAAATTTCCTGGACATAAACCTCATTCAAACCTATGCGTCACTCAAAATATAAACTTCCTAATTTAAAATAAGCTATTTTAATACACCGATTCAAATCTAATCCTTCCTATTCACGTCCAATCGGAACTATTCGGACTATTCAATCAGATTCTATAGATTCCAATAAGATTCGACGGTACTTTCTAAGCAGGGTTTACACAATTTATGCTTATATAACTGTAACCGTCAAAACAACATCAGATAACAGTTACATCACCTGCATGTAACAATTAACTGATACATTTCATGTTACGTCCATGTTATTTTTCCGCTACACATCACGAAGATAATACTGGTGTGCTACACTACATGAATTGATGTTTGAATTTCGTTAATTTAAAAAAATTTTAAACTCCGTCTTAAGAGAAGAAGACAATACGCTGTATTTTTTCTTTTTGGAGAACCCCACTGGGCTACAACACTTTTGGGGGGATTTATTCAATGTCTAGTCCGACTCGTGACAGCTTCGCAGTCTTATATGCACGCTGAGGTGATTAAGTAAACGTCTATTAATCATGTTACGTTTCTGTTGCAAGACCAGCGTTATATGTACCAGAACAGAACGATACGTAACATGATTTTATCTGAATGTAATAATTATAATTATTACATTCATTTTTTATTTGAACCTCCCCGACTTTAGTTGGAAATGTACATTTCTGTATTAAATTTTCACATTTTCCGGCCATAAAGCTCTATATAGGTAGAGGTCTCGAGAACTATTTAAATTTCAATCATTCGGTTTCGGAGTTTAGGAATGCCGTTTGTTCGAAAATTTACGCGCACTCTGTTTTACCGTCAGTCGGTAAGCTAACGAAGAAAGTTACATTCTCCAGTTATCTACCTGCGCAGTTTGTGATTTATTCAATAGCTATACACGGAATACATTTCCAACGACATTTTTTGTGATCATCAAACGATTTCCGCTCAATTAAATCCTCTTAAACATAAAAAAAATAATTTACCCGAACAAATTCACGCCATACGTCCATTTTCTTTTCTATCCTACAATAAAACACGGATTGACTTTGAAACTTTTTCATTACGTTATGGCGCACCACGATTGTTTAAAATAAATAATTTTAAACGATCGAACGATTCATCAAAGGAGAGAAAAAAAAATTCTAATCAACTAAAAATTGTCGGCGAAGGTGGCTTCATCGAGGTCAGTTTCAAGTTTCTCTGCGACTATCTTCACGGTGGTATACCGCGGGTTCGTGTGTTTGGGTAGCAGATGAAATAATGGCGGAATATTGCTTTTAGCAATCGGTGGGTGGCCTTACGGTGCAGGTCAACACGCGATATTATTGCGGCAAATGACAGAACGCGAAAATCGTGTTTCATAGCTCGGTTCGTCAACAACGACAGGGCACATTCGTGATTTTGATCTCGGTGCATTTCGACGCATCGACATAGGTTCGACAGTTATATTCCAGCGAAATTCAGTGGAAAAAAAAAGTAGCGCGCGGATTCTCCTCTACGTATTTTCGCTGCGACCTCGCTTGCTCCTCCGTTCCGGCGCCTTATCCTTGTATTCCCCCCCCCCCCCCCCCTCATCTTATCGCATCGGTGTGAACTCACACCGATTTTCGGTGTTAAAACACCATTAGCCTGTAACACAAACACTCGTTCTCGCGTACCGAATGTTAGTTAAGCCCGAAATTTTACGGAAAAATCCGCACTGATTCTCCGCGAGTGATGAGTACGCGATGAGCTTGAATTACTTGACGACGTAGCGAATAAGCAAAGAGAATAAAATAAAGGGTCCTATCGTCGTTAAGCACACCACTCGTACAGTTCGCGACGCCGATATAGATTTTTAACCCCAAAAAATAAATAATACGCCGCAGCATAGTTTTAGGTTAAAACCAATGCAATTCTAATACACAATACACAACACACACACACACACATATATATATATACACATATATACTTATGTTTATACGTATATAATTTAGTCATTCATACAACATACAATTCGTTAATAAACATGTTGAAACGTTACGCGGTGTTGACCTTCCGAGGTTTCGCGCATTTACCGAAAACTTTCGCGTTTGTCGATTAAAATTGTGCAACGGAGAGACAGAAAGAGAGTTCTTGCAAAGTTTTTCTCGCGAATAAAGAAAAAATGGCAAATTCCGAGTTTGACGTCGAACTGTTTGAGCGAAAGCTACAGTCATTGAAGGATTCCCAGGAATCCATTCAAGCGCTGTCTTCGTGGTGTCTGGAGAGACGACCGCATCACAAAAAAATTGTCGCAGCCTGGCTCCAAGTTTTGAAAAAAGGTATTTAGCGAAAAATTGCAAACATTGATTTTCCCCTCAACTTATCGCTTCGTCGAAATTTTGACTCTTCGATTCGTCGGAAGCATTTTCGCTGCTCGTTGCTTCATGAATATCAATGGAAATTTTTGCGATATCGATAATCCTCGACTCTGGAGGTTGGCAATTGGCTAAATGTGAAAAATTTATGTATTTGTTCGTTCAGCCATCCGGCGATTGCTTGTTGAGCGATTTCGCGATCGTTCATCGAGTTATAACCTTTCGCAAATGTATCATGACTCATTAGTGACAAATGCATCGATAGTTCATTGCATAGTCGGCGAGTATCCGCTCGTTGAGCGATCGATCGCGCGTCGTACGATTGATCGTTTCTGATTCTTGATATTCTTTGAATTTTTTGTTGAAAGGCCTCCGATGCGCCGACGATCCAGCCTATAATTCGGCGAACAAAAGTAAAATATATGTAGCCCTTGAATCTAAAGTAAATTTCATTGATGAGCTTGATCGCCGGAGTTGTCAATTTTTCATATGAAAAAAAAAAAAAAAATTACGCCAAATAATGATGATAATTGTATAAATCGTAATATCTCATTTCTCGCTTAACGGTACGAGCTTCATCCCCGTAGTTGTTGATTTTTTGTATAAAAGACAAACGGAAAATGACCAGAACGAAAATAACGATGATAATTGTATAAATGGTAATATTCCATTTTTCCCCTAACGGTATGAGCTTGATCGCCTTAGTTGTTCATTTTTCGTATAAAAACAAACGGAAAATGACCAGAACCAAAATAACGATAATAATTGTATAAATGGTAATATCCCATTTTTCACTTAACGGTATGAGCTTGATCGCCTTAGTTGTTGATTTTTTGTATAAAAAACAAACCGAAAATGACCAGAAGCAAAATACCGATGATAATTGTATAAATGGTAATATCCCATTTTTCTCCTAACGGTAGAGATTGATCGCCGTAGTTGTTGATTTTTTGTATGAAAAACAAACGTAAATGACCAGAAGGAAAATTACGATGATAATTGTATAAATGGTAATATTTTATTTTTTGTTTAACGGTATGAACTTGATCGCCGTAGTTGTTGATTTTTCGTATAAAAAACAAACTGAAAATGACCAGAAGCAAAATACCGATGATAATTGTATAAATGGCAATATCCCATTTTTCTCCTAACGGTATGAGATTGATCGCCGTAGTTGTTGATTTTTCGTATAAAAAATAAACGGAAAATAATCAGAACGAAAATAACGATAATAATTGTATAAATGGTAATATCCCATTTTTCACTTAACGGTATGAACTTGATCCCCGTATTTGTTGATTTTTTGTATAAAAAACAAACCGAAAATGACCAGAAGCAAAATACCGATGATAATTGTATAAATGGCAATATCCCATTTTTCCCCTAACGTTATGAGATCGATCGCCTTAGTTGTTGATTTTTCGTATAAAAGACAAACGTAAATGACCAGAAGGAAAATAACAATGATAATTGTATAAATGATAATATCTCATTTCTCGCTTAAGGTAGTTCGGTCGAGTTTGGCCGAAGTCAAATTTCATCCGTAATTCAAATTTATTTACGTACAATTTAACCATATGAAAGCTATGATAAATTGAATTGTTGCATAAAAAAATATTACAAGCTTCTTTTAGGGTGTAAATAATAAGTTAATAATTAATACCCGGAATAATGACCGACTCAACTTGACTCATTCTCTACGTTAGGGAGCGAGCTAATCTAACCTTACGCATAAAGTTACTAGATTGCATTCGCGAGTTTTGTTGTATGCTTTAAAACAGTATAATGAAGAACAGGGGAGAAAAAAGGCTCGTCTCGAGGCAAGTACAGTTGAATCAACGGCCAGTATGCAATGAACTCGGAACTCGTCTAGTTGACATTGTATATCTTGCCGAACAACTCAAATGTGACAGTTGTTCAGAACCACTTTTGCTGGCGTTCATCGAATCTGAAGTGAGACGCGGATCAGCTTCGATTTTCACATGTTTTTTCCCCTAGTCTTCTGCTAGCGAGCAGATCCGGTGAATCACAAGGACAGAGACCGCGGACTCGCATTAATTATTGAAATAAAAAAAAACCGTACGGTAAATCGACTTAAATCTTTGGTAAATATCTCTTATAGATATCAACCATTATTGTGGTATGTTTTTTTTTTGCCCTTAAACGATTAATTTTTCGTGTATACTGAAATTTCGATAGTTGGCGTGCCATCTGAGCCTTATATGCCCCATAAGAGCAACGTTAACTTATTTATTAATTACGCAAAAACTACACGGTAAATTAATTTGAAATTTTGCAGACATGTAGAGCAAGGTCAACTCTTTTGATTAAATGCAAAAAAAAACAGGGTGTTAAACGTGAACCTCAATTCGACCGAACTACCTTAATGGTACGAGCTTGATTGCCATAGTTGTTGATTTTTCGTATAAAAAACAAACGGAAAATGATCAGAAAGAAAATAACGATGATAATTGTATAAATCGTAATGTCTCATTTGTGTTTTTTTTTTCCCCCAAATCTCCTCAACAGTCAAAGTGGAGCATCGTCTGACGCTGTTTTATCTCGCCAACGATGTCATACAATATTCGAAGCGTAAAAACTTTGAATTCGTAGAATCATGGGGAACGACGCTTCAGAGAGCGACGACGATGGTACGCGACGAGAAGGTCAAGCATCGTATACTGAGGATCTTCAAAATATGGGATCAGCGTCAGGTCTACGACGAGGAGTTTCTCGCGGATTTGTCGGGTCTGCTGTCCGCCGCGCCCAAGAAAAAAGTCGAACCACAGCCGACGCTGACCAGCGATGAGTTTCAGGCCGCTCTGCTAATATCGACGATGAGATCTTGCTCGAATCTCGAGCAGGCCACGGACGCGAGATTGCGCGATCTACGCGACGGCAATGTCGATATCGACAATGCCGAAGAGCTGTGCGCATCGATGAAGGATCGCAGGCACGTGGAGGATGTCGAGAAGGAAGTCGAGTCAGCGGTCAGGAGCGTCGAGAGTTACGTCAAAGCGCTGGAGGCCGAGATACGTGAGAGAACGCAGGTTCTCGATTTACTGGAACAGGCGGATCAATTTTACGAGACGCAGCGGAGCGAAGTGAAGATCGTTACGAACGTGAGTTGAAATTTTTTCACGTTTTCAATGGGAACGAGCGCTTCGGCGCGACGCGGTCAAAAATCAGGAATTTTTTTTTTACAAAGAAAAAATAAAGCCCTACCCATCCCATGATCGTTGCGCATATGGAAAACCGGGAAAACTCGGGGAATTTCTTTCCTCCATTGAATAATCAGGGGAAAAAGTCAGGGAATTTAGAAAATTCTCGGGAATTTTTTTCCAGAATATACTTTTCGCCAGATTTACGAAAAATGAAACCAACTTGAGAAAAAAAAAAATAAACTGAAAAGTATTGAAATAAAAATTTTTGTATATTTTTAATATTCATATTATTCTTTATTATATACGACAAAAGTTACGTCAGTGCCGAACAGTGAAAATTTCAAATGATATTTAAATTTGCATCGTTGGAATGCAACGAAAATAGGTTTTATTTTAAATAAAATATTTATTTTAAATAAATAAAAATAATTTCCAATACTGTCAACGCTTTACTGTCATATTCAGGCCCCGGGTCGCGAAAAAAAAAAAAAAAAAAAAAAAAAAAAAAAAAAACCGAAAAAAAGGTTCAAACGATTTTCGACTTCGAAACAATACTGGAAATGGTTTAATTTTTTTTTTAAACCTATTTTCGTTGCATTCCAACGAAAATAGGTTTTTTTTTAAAATACAATAAAAATAATTTCCAGCACTGTCCAGCTAAAACTAATTTCCAGCACTGTCCAACTAAAACTAAAAACTAATTTACTCCGAAGCTCTAAAGCTATTTATTATTGTAGACAAGTGTTTATATTTATTTTTCATTCATTCGCACCGACATAAAAATTTCCATTTTTATAATGAAGAACAGGTTCGTTATTTGCTTTTAATGTATTTATTTTTTTACTTTACAGTCCTTGAATTATTTTTTGTATTTCAGTTTTTTTTTTTTTTTTTTTTTAATTTTTAATTTTAATATTTAACATTTTCATGTATTTAAACTTGAAAAAAATTATGTTACCTAGTTCAATATTTATTTTCCAATACCAGGATCGAATTGAGAATTCCCTCAATGTTTTTTGTTTTGTTTTTTTTTTTTACAAAAACGATTCATTGCTATTTTTATGCATATAATCCGTCCCGTATAGTTCGTAAACATGCTCGTGTTTCCATGCACACGTTCTTTATTTGACCCTAATCTCCCTGGAATATTTGCAAATCCTGTGTGAAAAACCTGGAAAAGTCAGGGAATTTCCGAGTCAATAATGCGTAACAACGTAACTTCGAGGCTGATTTAGGTTTTCCGACGATGGAAAAATAATCTTTTTTTTTTATATCCAAGAAACAATTTTAACGTTAAATTAGGAGCATGAATGACATTTTTTTTTCTCAATCATTGGGCCGCATAATGTAGAGTAAAGTAAAAATAATGAGGACGTATTTTTATTATTTTTCGTTAAAAATGACAGATGCACCCGTTATAGGCAATTTAATTTCACGGATTTTGATATATATACAGATATAGCGTAACATGTGCGACGTCATAATGTTATATTTTTCAATTCGTTATATTAACGGCAATTTTGATTCAAATTAAAAAAAATAAAAAATACGCACTAAATATTTTTTCCTAAACTACCAGATTTTGAAATGAAAAATGTTTCATTTATACTCCCAATTATTTGGCTATCGTCATGCGTCACGGGAGCTGTAAATTGGCGGGAAATGTGGAGACTGATTCTTGCCTGAAACGGAAGAAAACCAAACATTTTCAATTTTCATATAATTTTATTGACGATGAACCAAGAGAAATGAGAAAAAAAAAAAAACGTTCAAAATTGTCGGACTTGAAAAAGTAACGGTTTTGTAAAAGAATTTTTATTTATTCTTGCAAAAAAAAATCATTAAAACCGGTTATTTTAGAAATGTTTTTAGCTTATAAAGGATAATTGGTAATTATGTAACTGAAAAGTAAAAAATTGATTGGTCGTTAGTTTCTTTCTCTGGTTCCGGCCAATTAAAAAAGAAAGTCGGCGAAAAGTAATTTCGAGAAAAACGCGTTTGAATTTATTGTTTGTTGATGAAAAAAAAAACATTTTGGATCGTTCAAATGAACAAAAAGTCACCCTCAACGTTTTGAAAAGTTTTTCTTTGGCCTCCTAAACGAGGCTCTCCGGTTAATCGTTTAGCCAGTATCGCTATATACTTTGAACTCTCCGTTTATCGCAGTGATTTTCTTTATTTTTCATTTTTATTTCACATAATTATTTTCCGCCCGGTAAGGACAAAAAATGGAATGAACATTTGATGGCATCTTGAATATAATAATTATTGCATAGCTTTGTTCCGAAAAATCTGGCCATTAGACTGTAGACGAAAAAAAACTCTGATTAATGAGCATTTTTTTTTGTTGCTGTACATGGGAAATCAGGGGATCGGTATTTGTTTAAAAAATTTACATGTTATCGTGGATAAGTTGCTGGGCAGACGGTTCGCAAATATTCCATTGGCGCCACTCTCAGGCGCCTGAGTGCGTGAATTTTCTTGCCCAGTTTTCAGACGATTTTCATGAGTGCTTGAGGCACTAATTGTTAAATTAGGAGCCCGATATGAAACAAAATCTAAAAAATCACTTTCTATTCGGGCAATTCGCAAGTTTAACCATTACAAGCACGGTGGTAAGTACACTTACCACCCAGATCATCATCATTTGTTCCATTTTTTATCTATTTTCTTTTTAGATTTTTGTGGGTTTTTTTTGTAGACACGTTAGAGAATTAAAAATTATACTAAGTCATTTGAAGTTTCTCATAAATTTGTTAATAATTATAAACGAATACTGAAAAAAGTCACTCGTTGCGATAAAATTGCATTATCTGAAAAAGTTTTCAGCGCATTTTTTTTTAAACTTGGTATACATATAGGTTTTTGGGGTCGCTGATTACGAATCTGTTATCAGATTTTTGAAATTAAAAATCGCGGATCCAGTATGGCGGACCGAATTCGTAATTAACTCCGATTGTGATACAAATTGGTATGTTTGGGTTTTTGGGGTCGCTGATTACAAATCTGTTATCAGATTTTTGAAATTCAAAATGGCGAATTCAATATGGCGGACCCAATTTGTAAAATTAACTCTGACTGTGGTACAAATTAGTATATAGAGGTTTTTTTGGGTCTCTTATCACAATATTGTTGTACGATTGTTCAAATTTATCATGGCATGAAATATCGGAGAAAGTATTGGCCGAATAAGTGCTAGCTGTAGTAGAAATATGTACACAACGGTTGAAAGGATCAATAATTACTACGAGGTACTTTTACGTTTTGGAAATAGAAGATATTGGATATTTGGTGAGGCTGGCGTGAACGTAGACTAGAATGAAAGACTAAAGTTACTTTTTATCATATTGAATCCGCAATTTTGAATTTAAAAATCTGATAACAGATTCGTAATCAGCGACCCCAAAAACCCATACATACCAATTTTTATCACAATCGGACTTAATTTCGTGAATTCGGTCCGCCATATTGGATCCGCCATTTTGAATTTCGAAAATCTGATAACAAATTCGTAATCAGCGACCCCAAAAACCCATACATACCAATTTTTATTACAATCGGAGTTAATTTTGTGAATTCGGTCCGCCATATTGGATCCGCCATTTCGAATTTCAAAAATCTGATAACAGATTCGTAATCAGCGACCCCAAAAACCCATACATACCAATTTTTATCACAATCGGAGTTAATTTCATGAATTCGGTCCGTCATATTTGATCCGCCTTTTGAATTTTGAAAATCTGATAACAGATTCGTAATCAGCGCCCCCAAAAACCCACACATACCAATTTTTATCACAATCGGAGTTAATTTTACGAGTTTGGTCCGCCGTATTGGATCCACCATTTTGAATTTTAAAAATCTGATAACAGATTCGTAATCAGCGACCCCAATAACCCACACATACCAATTTTTATCACAATCGGAGTTAATTTTATGAATTCGGTCCGCCATATTGTATCCGCCATTTTGAATTTTAAAAATCTGATAACAGATTCGTAATCAGTGACTCCAAAAACCCATACATACCAATTTTTATTACAATCGGAGATAACTTTATGAATTCGGTCCGCCGTATTGAATCCGCCATTTTGAATTTCAAAAATCTGATAACAGATTCGTAATCAGTGCCCCCAAAAACCCATACATAGCTATTTTTATCACAGTCGGAGTTAATTTTACGAATTTGGTTCGCCGTATTGGATCCGCTATTTTGAATTTTAAAAATCTGATAACAGATTCGTAATCAGTGACCCCATTAACCCATACATACCCATTTTTATCACAATCGGAGTTAATTTTACGAATTTGGTCCGCCGTATTGGATCCACCATTTTGAATTTCAAAAATCTGATAACAGATTCGTAATCAGTGCCCCCAAAAACCCATACATAGCTATTTTTATCACAGTCGGAGTTAATTTTACGAATTTGGTTCGCCGTATTGGATCCGCCATTTTGAATTTTAAAAATCTGATAACAGATTCGTAATCAGTGACCCCATTAACCCATACATACCCATTTTTATCACAATCGGAGTTAATTTTACGAATTTGGTCCGCCGTATTGGATCCACCATTTTGAATTTCAAAAATCTGATAACAGATTCGTAATCAGCGACCCCAAAAACTTATAATGCAATATTTTTTATGATGATGCAGTCATCAGGAAATTGCATGCTGCAAAGGGTTTTAATGCTTTTTTCCCCGAACGAACATTCTAAAAGTTTCAATATTTCCTACTATACCGACGCTTTCGGAGTGTTCCTTGTCGCTTTTCACGTACCTTTGTGCAACGAAAATGGTATTTATGTAGATACATACTAAAAGGAATGAGTCAACCGAATCAATAGCTTTTCAGTTACCTTCCTTGCATTCCAGCTTGAAAAAAAGTTATTTGGAGATAAGTAGCGCGAGTGCACCACTGAATGAACAGAATCACAGCTTTCGTTGAAAAATAAGGTGTCAGTGCACTCTTTCGTTTCAGAAATTTTTCGCAATTGAATCTGTAGATTGTTCTGTAGCCGCGCCCCTAGTCATATATGTATAAAAGGGCGTTACAGAAAAGGGCCTTTTTTTTTAGATTTCGCTCTTCGAGATTCTTGTACTTTTTCACTAAAAAATAGCTCATGCGGAAGGGCTAGACTGACAAAAATGTTTTACTATTGCCTCAAGGACGTTGAAATTTCGAAAAAAATGCTATTTTCGGGAATTTAAAAATTGAGATATCCTTAAATCCTTCGGTGGCTATGTTTTGTATGACGAAAAAAAAGTTTTTGTCAAACCTGAGATGCGTGTGATTTTTTGTTAGTACCGAAAAATCTGTGTTGAAATTCGTAAAAACTAATTTTTTTAACTTTCAAATATTAAAATATCTCACCGTTCTTTATTTTTCTCGTTGCTTCATAGCAAACAAAAGCTCAGGTGAAACTGGAAGAGTGTAAGCCAATATTGAGTACTGCCCCATCGTATTATTAATTTTTTCTTTCAAGACTAAAGTTAGAAAAAATTAATTTTTACGAATTTCAACACAGATTTTTCGGTGCCAAAAAAAATCGCACGCATCTCAGGTTTTACAAAAATATTTCTCTCGTCATACAAAACACAGCCACCAAAGGATTTAAGGATATCCCAATTTTGAAATTCCCGAAAACAGCCTTTTTTCGAAATTTTAACGTCCTCGAGGCAGTAGGAAAATTTTTTTTTCAGCCTAGCCCTTTTGCGTGAGTTTTTTTTTTAGTGAAAAAGGGCAAGAATCTCGGAAAAAAGCGAAATAAAAACGAAAGGCCCTTTTCTGAACCGCCCCAATGTCCACTCGTTAAACGAGATTGTTAATTTTTTTGGGCCTGCGCAGCGTGTGTGCCTTATCGCGAGTATTCGCAGCAAATAGTAGGCTGTGAACCCTACTTCATTTATAGCCTACATTATTGCTTAAAAAGTATTCGTTATGTCATAATTTTGTTCTCTGGGCTCAAGAAGAGAGGTCTAAGGCATTCTTCGACAAATATTTTATGAAACACAAGCTCGAAATACCCTCAAAATTACAGTGTTCAATTACTGATTAACGCAGCCGTGAATTTCCAGTGATTAAACGGCAACGTTAATTTATCGGTACACAAAGTTCCAGTTAATGAACGGTATGAAAATGGCTCCGTTTATTCATTAAATTTCATGATTTTATCAAATAAACGATATTAAATTCACTATCCAATAACCTTGTTATTTAAGTTCAAATATTTCGTTTGTAATGTTGAACCTTTGAAAATAGATTAATTTTTGATCCGGGGTGCAAGATTTATTCGGTAAATTAATATTCTCAATATTTTTCATTTGTGCGTTCCAACGTATACCCTTGCAGTCTTTTACAGATCACCCTTCCTATTTTGATCACTTCTATCGCTTTCTACCCGCACTTCGCTAAGCTCACCTAACTTCTGTAGCATCCCCAGATGCTTCTTAGCTACGCTGTATCGCATTCCCCGTGGGCATGGGGAAACTGTGGAAAACCCATGCTAATACAGACGACCTTATTGACTTCCCGTTTTTTTTTTTTACTGAGTTTCCGATATGTTACCATCGGAAACTCAGTAAAACTGCCTCCCACTCGGTAGTCAGCGCGCTAAGCCAGTGCACGGCTGAGCGGTCACCCATTCAAGCAGTGTCCTCTCCCATTGCTGCTTAAGGGGAGGCTACACCCAACTTTTCGTCTATATGATGCACCAGTGTTACAAAAATGAAGAATTTATTTCTGTAGCTGTTTTTTTCCGAGGAGTTCAATGGTCATGAAAT